>OY776111.1:413647953-414847953 GCA_963675035.1 Allygus modestus
TTAAAGCCAGTATAGTAGAAAGATTAAACAGGACTCTCAAGTCAAAAATGTACAAACTATTTACAGCCCGTGGAAGTTACGAATGGTTAAGTATATTGCCAGAAATTGTAAAGTCTTACAACAATACAAAGCACAGGACTATAGGTATGAAACCCAAAGATTTTAAACAAAAACACGTCAAAGATATTTTAAAGAGAATAAATAAAGTTAAGAAACCAAAACACAAAATCCTTAAACAAAAATTAAAAGTAGGCGACAGCGTTAGAATCAGTAAAGTGAAAAGAGTTTTCAAAAAAGGGTATTTACCAAATTGGACAAACGAGACGTTTACAGTATACGCAATTAAACCAACAAGACCGGTAACATACATACTGCAAGACAGTAGAGGAGAGATACTCAAAGGTGGGTTTTATGCCGAAGAAATTAGCAAGTCCAAAACCGGTGACGTTTATTTAGTTGAAAGAGTATTAAAAAGGAAAGGAGACAAACTCTTTGTACGATGGAGGGGGTATGATAGCAGCCATGACAGTTGGATAGATGCTAACGACCTCCGTTAGTGAGGGACAACGACATGCTTATGCTAATGACCTACAGGCCGGCCACCTGGCTTAGTGCCGATGACCGGAGCCCGGCCATCTGGCTGACCATCTGGCTGACCATCTGGCTGACCATCTGGCTGACCTCTGTTAGCGAAAGGAAATGACATGCAACCACGTAGGATATTATCTTAGATTGATGTTTCCTGTCCTGCGGTAACGAGGCAACGTGACATGCAAAAGCGCTCAACCGTGTCTAAAGTCACTCAACCGTGTCTAGAGTCACTCTACCGTGACTTAAAAGCTTGCACGTGAAGTGATTACTTAAAACCAAAGCAATTAGTTGTATGTAACCAGTCACGATGCGGCTTGTAAAGCAGGAAGTCGAAATCCCTGTTCAAAACTTTGACGAATATTTCACAGGCTCCGGTATGGTAAAAAAGAATAAGCACGGTGTTTTATTGCCAGATTCGATACGTTGTATTATAGTGGGGCCCAGTTCATGTGGAAAAACTAATGTCTTATTTAATCTATTATTTGATCCAAACGGTCTGAGATTTGAAAACATTTATATATTTTCAAAATCCCTCTATCAGCCTAAATACAAATTACTTAAACAGGTTATGCCTAAGGAGGTTGGGTATCATGAATTTGACGATAATAGTTTAGTTATACACCCAAATCAAGCTAAACCAAACTCTATAATGATTTTTGACGATATTTCTGCCGAAAAACACAATAACATTAGAAACTACTTTACCATGGGGAGACATAACAATTTAGATACATTTTATCTCGGACAGACATACAGCGCTATTCCCAAACAACTGGTGAGAGACAATTGCAACCTTATTATTCTATTTAAACAAGACGATAAGAACTTACGACATGCTTACAACGATCATGTCACTACGGACATGTCATTTGACAAATTTAAAGAAATATGCGCTCGAGCGTGGCTTGATAATTTTGGATTCCTAGTTATTGACAAAACTTTGGACCCTTATAAGGGAAGGTACAGAGTGGGAATGGACAGTTTTATAGAAGCTTTCTAATGGGTCGCTTCTACTATTATAACGATATAAGGGGATTTGATAAAAAACTTCATAACGTAAGGTCTAACCTCTGTACATATTATTACAAGGATAAAAAGAAATTTTGTGGAAACTATTGCAGTAGGAAGGGTAAACACGGCCATCCGTTCAATAAAAGGTGTTGGAGACATAAAAAACCTCCAAGCACCGCGATACTACCACCCGTAGTTTTATTAATGATATCTGCGAGTGAGAGAACATATAATAGAGATACTTGGTTAAACTTTTTACAAAAGTGTGAGGAACAGAGTGTACCCTTAGAGTTAGTAATTTATCATGAGGACATGAAAAATGTAACAGTGAGGGACCCTCAAAATATAATCTCTAGATTTAGACCCTTTCCGGATATATTTGGTAAAGTATTGCCTTTACGTAACCTTCATGGTAGTATTAATTTTGCTCAGATTGTTTTGAGAATGTTGGAGTACGGTTGCAAAATACCTCACGCGATCGGTTGTATAGTTTTGACAGAGAGAACTATTCCCATCAGGTCGCCTATTAGTATTTATAACACATGCGTATATCTCAAATGTTATATTGACATTAGTTATAATACAGCCTGGGGGCCGATTCCTGACGATACTCCCAAAGGACCTAGGGGTAAACCTTTTGCTGCCGTAAATAACTACTGCCAGGGGTTATATACTACAGAGTTTTTAAGAGCAGCCCTGCCCACAGTGACCTCACAGTGTGAGATATTTGGTATTAGTTTAAAAAACGGTGTATATAGAGTGACAAATCAAACATTATTTGAACAGTGGAAAACATTTACAGGGACCAACCCGTGTGAGTTTTGGCTTCTCAACTCGTATTTAATGTACAACAGACATCATGATAAACCATTGAGAATGTTGAGCAAGTATATGGAAAAAACCGTTGAGAACGACAAGTATATAGTAACACATATATCCCAATGGAGAGACAATGTAAAGCGAGCCTTTGTTTTTAAAAGTTTAACAAACCGTTATGTAATACCGAGACACAGTCTTGTAAGAGAGGAAAGTAGATATTATAAAGGATTAGACTTTAGTGCTGGTGTTTCTTTGAAAGATGTAATACGTTACATGAAAAGATGCAAGAAGCGTGCCCTGTTTTTTAGACAGGTTGAACTACCTTAAATCTAAATGTGATTGCTAAAATCTATCATTTATGACTATGGAGCGAAACAGTAAACAACTGACTAGCCGACTCATAGAGTTGCGTAATGCTATTAAACGCAAATATAAACTTTTTAAGGAGGGTGCTGCTGAAAGTGATATTTCGCTTGAGAAGCAGTATAAACCGATTATTCAAGAACTTAGAAAAACGACAACAAACACAGCAGACATAAAAACTGAACCTGAAACCTTTAAAGAAGAGCCAATGGAATACGATACCACAGACGATGAAGGAGAAATAACTGAATTTATCCCAGCGAGTGTCTCTACACCTGAAACCAGCGGGTTAAAGCAAATTGTATCAACCCCTACGGGACTGGAAACAGCGTCCCAATATATCGAAAACCAGTTTAGTAACCCCATGACAGTGAGATATATGACAATGCTTTTAAAGGATGCTAGCGGTAAGGTCCGAGTTATTGACCACGATTATGGCCCTAGATACGAAGGCAGTACTCTAATGATGGGAGATAAGGTGTTAGACTTTGACAACGATGGAACTATTCTAATAAACAACACAAGATATAGTCCTACTGAAGGCTTGTATGAGCTCATATTTAAGAGAACCCCTGACGAGGATATATACAATAAAGACGATCTTAATACCTATAAGAGTATTATTATCGCCACCAACGCTCACAAGAAAGGTTACAGATTCCACAATGCAATTAGAAGGGACAACAACCTAAAGTACAGAAGAATTATTAAAGACCTATTCCCGGCCAAAGCGGGTAAGGGTCTAGCGTGGAAGAATGCAAGATCTCGTGATATAATACATTGGGATGACGCCAATGAATTAGTGGATCGGTTGCGACACATTGCTATGTCAACAGAGAGTGGAAACAGAGTACATAGCAATGAAATACTAAGTATCGTGGAGGAACTGAGAGAGGCCGGCTTTATAAAAGGAGCTGGCAACAGTAGATTTAAAGCATTACTAAAATGACCATTGACAAGTTTGGACGTAGTAGCCGAAAATCCCGAGGTGAGGCCGTCAAGGGCCCCAAGGGAGAGGGTTTTAATTTAACGCCCGACGGTGACTACGATATTCAAAATAAACGGTTATGTAATCTAAAAAGACCTGCAGACGATAACGACGCGGTGACAAAAAAGTTTATGTCTGACAATACCTTGATTTTAGATGAAAAAAAAAGAGTATTTTGACGCTAATAAATGTGTTATTCGACATGTAAAAGTACCACAAAATTCCGACGACGCCGCTACAAAATATTACGTAGACTACAAATGTATTCCTTTTACAGGAGAACATTATATTATAGGAAACAAAATACTAAGAGACGTACGGGATGCCGAACAAGAGTAAAACTAAGTGATGCTGTAAACTTGCGGATGTTAAAAGAATCATCAAAATCAGCCTTAAAGCTCGTAGATAACACTTTTTATGATTGTCAGTCAAAGCAAATAAAAAATCTGTCGGATCCGACAGATTTTCAAGACGTACTTAACTTAAATTATATTGTAAGACTATTGGGTAAAGTTCTATTTGATATTTACAATACCTTAGGAGCTCCAATACAGACAGACAAGGACACGTGGGTCAAATTAAATGTTGTAAATAAATACTTTTTAGATGAAAATACACGACAATTCCGTAATAAAGATGATGATGAAGAGGAAATTATAGACACGGACCCTTTCCCCAGTTTCCTCAGGACGGGATCCGGTTTAAAAACACATTAACTGGCAAACACTAATTAGTCTTCGCCGAGCCGTTCAACATGCGGGTTGTTTTATTGTTTTTTCTGCCTCTTGCCTCGTGCAACAAGTCGATAGATTTTTTGACTTATTACGGGTATTTGGAAAAAAACGCTTTGACACAAAACATTACTTCTGCAGTAAGACAATTTCAAGAGTACTTTCGTCTTGAACCAACGGGGGTGTTTGATAACGATACTTTGGCCCTCATGTCCACGCCTCGGTGCGGTCACCGAGACAATATACTACCGTTCTCGGCTTTACCCAATAGAAAGTGGAATACATCAGTAATAACGTGGTACCAATACGGAACACCACAGCACCCCGACCTGATACAGAAAGCTTTTGATGTATGGGCCAAACACGCGAATTTAACATTTAAAAAGGATATAAATAATCCAACAATAATTATATCATTTTCTACGGGTAGACAACATGTGTTTTATTCTAGACACGATACCTGCCCCTATGACTTTGACGGTCCTGGGTTAGTTCTCGCCCACGGCTATCTCCCCAATACGGGGTATGCTTCTACAGACATCCACTTCGATTCGGAAGAAAATTGGGATTTTACTATGAATTTACCACGCTATGGAAACATTTCGTTCTTTTTAACTTTGGTTCATGAGATTGGACATACCCTTGGTTTGGATCATTCAGGTGATGATAAATCAGTAATGTTTCCTTTTAACAGGGATCCTACAGGGATTGTTGACTTGAACGAATACGAGCTAAGCAACGATGACAGACTCGCTATGGAGTATCTTTACGGCAAGCCCACTAAAACATTTGCAACCATTCCAAAAATAAATACAACAGCAGCCACACCCACTACCGTTACAACGCCTAGCAGTACAACAACAACAACAACAACAACAACAACTACAGCCGTAACACCACCCGAAATATTTGAAAAACGCGATATTTGTGAATTAAAAGGTCAAATTGATACGTACGTTATTGTGAACAAAAGGATATTTGCTTTCTTTAGGGATTATGTATGGATTATTAGTCTAAACCCTGCAGATAGGATTCCTGAGGATTTAACACGACCAAGAAGAATATCACACTGGCTCAAATTCTTACCACGAAATTTTACTGAAATATCGGCCATTTACCAACGGCCTAACGGTGAAATCGCGTTATTTACTGACAGTGAGGTGTTTTTATTTAGATACCCTTCACTGTCCTTGATTACAATGTATAATGTCAATACCATAGCCGGTAGAATGGTACATAAAGTTAACGCGGCCTTTGCAACTAACACGGGGAAGAGCTACATGATTATTGACGATTGGTATCTGATTGAAATAAACGAGTGTAATTATACGGGTGTTTTTATGGGTATGGTCTCGTCTACGCTTTACGGTATCCCAGCCCACTGTAGCGGTGCCTTTAGATATATAAACGGGATGATTTACTTTACCACATCCAGTGGCTCGTTAGAATACAGTGAGTACACAAACGCTGTGTCTCGTACGGTGCCTGACATTTTTGAAGTTTTAAATATCCCGTGTATACGTGAGTCACTACTAAATAAACTCTACGAGGTTATTAGATATTTACAATAAATGGCTAAAAACAGAAGGAAACCTCTCAGACGTAAGCTAGCGGTCGTCCGAGGTGGAGGTATTGTTTCATCCGTTCTTAATAAGGCCATAGACCTCCTACCTGTTGAATTACATTTGCCTGGAGGATATCAATTTTGCGGTCCTGGCACGAGATTAAAAGAGAGATTGGCAAGAGGAGACAAAGGAATAAACGGTTTGGACGAGGCCTGTAAGGTCCACGACATAGCATACTCGCGTTATTCCGACAGCGAGCGGCGAAGGCAAGCTGACAAAGAGTTGGCGGAACGCGCTTGGCAAAGATTCAAGTCTAGTAACGCCAGTGTTGGTGAGAAAGCCGCTGCTTGGGCAGTCACCACGGCCATGAAAGCAAAATCAAAATTGGGGGGAGGCCGTAAAAAGAAACGCCCCGTTAAACGTCCTCGGGGCAGAGGGTTGTATCTTAGGCCTTATAGGAAGGATGGTGCGGGTAGTAAGAGAGGTGCAGGTAAGGGGAGAAAAAGGCGAACGAAAAAAAAAGCATCTCGATACCTGTAAAACCGCTAACAAATTACGATTTAATCAAATACGCGAGGTTATTAAAGATTCCTAACTTTAGAGGGGTTTACATGAGGGACAGTTTACCGAAACGCCCCAAAAAAATGTGAATCTGCTATAGTTAACCTGGACAGTACAGCTAATCAAGGTACCCACTGGGTTTGTTATAAAAAGATTAATAAGAAAGCCTATTATTATGACAGTTTTGGAAACCTAAGACCACCACCAGAAATCTCACGATACTTGGCGGACTGTGAACTTTACTATAATTACGAAAGACAACAGACTTTTGACTCAGTTGTTTGCGGACATCTTTGTTTAAAGTTTCTCTGTAATTATAATGTTTTGTCTCACGGGATCAACTAGTGTTCTATCCCACGAGCTAGCATTTCCCATAGATGTTAGCAAGGGTGAATGGGAACTTGGTTTAATTGAACTGACCACTTATAATTCTATACCAAACATTGAGAAAGGCATTAATGATAAGTTTTACTACGGTGATGATAAAAGTATTACAATTCCTGAGGGCTCTTACGAGATCGAGGACATTGAAAAATACATACAGTCTCAACTGCCGAAGAAAAAAGTAACATTTACGTTAAAGCCAAATAATAACACTTTAAAAGTTACAATATTTTGCTCTGAAAAAGTTGACTTTACTAAAGAACATTCATTGGGAACACTCTTGGGCTACAAAACACAAATATACGAGGCTAATAAACATCATGTTTCTGAACTGCCTGTGGATATAATTAAAGTTAATTCAATACGGGTCGAATGTAATGTCACACGCGGGTCGTACCTAAACGGAGTCGAGGGTCATGTGATACACGAGTTTTACCCGGCCGAACCACCGGGGTATAAAATAGTTGAGCTCCCGAGAAACGTGATTTACTTACCGGTAATCAGTCAAAGGATCAATACCTTAACAGTGTCCATAAAAGACCAGGACGGTAATCTTGTTAACTTTCGCGGAGAAAGAATCTCGATTAGACTACATTTAAGACAGAGTAATGGGGCTACTATTTAGGGGAATGCCTACGGGGCAGTCGGTCAGTAGTGTTCAGAAAGCCAAGGTGTTAACGTGTAAAAACATATCGTTTCTTCGTTCTATCGGTTTTAAAGTAATAAAAAATGGCGCTATTGGCGATAGACAGCCCGGCTGTATACGATGATTTGATAACAGGGATGGAATTTCACACGCACTTACCCTATGCAAATTCTACTTTCAATAATAATGATGAAATAAGAATACCAATATTACAGCAAGATATAATAACTGCGCCTTTTGAAAGCTTTATGTTAATTCACGGTAAAGTCAGCGCTAAAAAGACGGACGGGACTCCTCAGGATGTTTCCTTTGTAAATAACGCAGTGGCCTTTATGTTTGAAGAAATCCGGTACGAGATTTGTGGCAAGGAGATTGACAGAACGAGAAATGTTGGTATTACTACAACTTTAAAGAATATCCTGTCCATTCGCGAGGAAGAAAAAAATACTTTTAAAAACGCCTGCTGGCTAGGCCCTGGTAATTCTGAAAAAGTAACAGATTTTGTATATTCGATCCCATTAAAACATTTGTTAGGGTCTGCCGAAGATTACAAAAAGGTGCTAGTGAACGTAAAACAGGAATTGATACTTTTACGCTCGGCTTCAGATATTAACGCTGTAAAGTTAGCGAACGCCGGTACTTTAGATTTAACATTAGAAAAAATTTATTGGCGTATACCTCACATAACAATCAATGACGCTCAAAAATTAAAACTGTACAAATATATAGAGAAAGACCCTGCAATACATGTTCCCTTCCGCCAGTGGGACATGATTGAATACCCGAACCTGCCGAGTACGGAGACATTCTCCTGGACACTGAAAACGTCTACTCAGACAGAAAAGCCCAGGTATATCGTACTCGCCTTTCAAACAGACAGAAAAAACGACTTAACAAAGGACATGTCACAATTTGATGCCTGCAACCTAACTGATGTAAAACTTTATTTAAACTCAAACTTTTACCCGTACGATAACCTTCGAGGAAATATTACTTTAATGTATGATATGTTTGCTGCCTTCCAAAACTCGTATTATGGAAGAATCGGTTCGCCTATATTAAATTTTGACGATTTTAAAGCAAAGTGTCCTCTGTATGTAATTGACTGTTCAAAACAGGACGATACTATTAAAACAGGGCCTGTAGACGTAAGGCTCGAAATTACAACAAAAAGGGCCTTTCCAGGTAATACTTGGGCATACTGCCTTTTACTACATGATATACATTATTCCTATAAGCCTATAACGGGAGATGTCAGGAAAATCTCGAGTTAGTTTTTCCAACCCGGTAGTTACAGAAATATACAGTTTGCCAGAAGAAGACAGGAAATCAGATTGGGAACTCATGGCACGGGACCGAGCCAGGTTTTTGAGACGTATCAAATTAACAGAAGAAAAGATTTCCCGAGTAATTTTTAAACAGTGGACCCTGAGGGTCACGTGACTCATATTTTAATCAAAGGGGTGGGGGTAAAAGATACATTTATATGTCCAAAAGAGATAATTAATCAGTCTCTTTCTTGAACTCGTTGGGTAAACATGGGTTACAACGGTTGTGTTAAGATTGAATACTTTAAAGACGGGCTTTTAATCAAAACGGATTACTTAGACTGTTGTGTATTTAATACCGCTAGTGCAAAGTTTCAACTACCCTCGGGGGCTGATAGCATTATTGTTAATTGGTGTACAGATTTTGATAATAGCGAGACTTCAGAAGACGAATATTAAATATGGCTTTGCAAGAATTTATAATCATTCCTAAATGTAAAGAGCCAATAGATTTAATGACTGGAGTATTTTTAAAGTCAGTCCATTTCTTGGACCCCGAATTAACTAAAAGTATTGTGACGGGTATTTTTAAAAGTCGAGACAATAGTCTGGGTGTATTGATTAAAGGGAGAAAAGGTGTTGTGTTTTGGTCTTACGATTCTTTCTGTCAACTAATTGACAGGTTTAACGAAGTAACTTTGGCTTTATTGGGGAATTATCAGTGTTTCATAACTATAGACGCGGGGCCTAGCATAAAGGTTAACAATATTTTTGGGCATCAGTACGTTTGTGTCTCTGATGGAGAACACTCCTTGGCTCTTAACCGTCACGAGTGGGATCAACTTGTAAAAAATATTCCTTTAATTGGTCGCGAGGTATTGCAATTATTTTATATTGAGGATATTATACAGGTTTATATTAATCAGGTTTTAACCGATGCTGAAACCTGTACAGATCAATTACCGCCTCACGTAGCCGACCGTTTATATCAGGAAATTTTATTATGGAAGCTATAGTTCAATTCCACGGCTTCAAAAGCAATACAAATAGATTTATTATTAAAGAACTTGCTATAGTTGGGAGGTCGTATAGAACACAGATTGTGTTCCGACCTCCATACAGCTTTGATTGTTTAAATAGCAAGATGAAAAGAACAGCCCGCTGGCTGACTCGTCATTATCACCACATTAAGTGGGACGATGGCGAAGTAGAGTATAGTGAGGAGCTTTTAAGCTCACTCTGTAAGCCTTTTGAAACTATTTACACAAAAGGTTTGGAAAAGGCTCAATTTCTTCGGGAATTTCACCCTAATGTTAAAGAAATAAATGAAAGTTTGTATATAGATGATGATTTTACAGTAGCTTGCATTATACATAAAAATAAAAATGAAAACTGCGCTTTGAAGTCCGCAAAGTACTACGCTCGAAAAATATTTTCGAGTGGGGCCTAATAAAAAATAAGGTCCGGCAGTCGCTCACTCATCAGGCAGGGTTAAACCCTTTGTAAGTCCAGGGGTGTGGGGAGGTTGGCCTAAAAAACCGTGAAACCGTTTGTTGTAATCCTCCGACTGTCAGGGAAAAGCGGATTGAAAAGCGCGACAAAAAAAAATATAAAGTAAAAAATTTTCTGTCTATTTTCTAGGCTAAAATGAAAGGACACAGTCTTAGTAAATAGCCTATTGGGGTAAACAGAGAACAAAAATATAAAAAAGGAGGTAGCATTTTGTTATGGAGTGGCTACCACAGTGAGAGGCGATGGTTGGGGCCTCTCACCCCAGAGGTTAGGCCTCCAGGGGAAGCTCTGGGTAACCAAAAAGAACGCGCCGACGCTCCTACGGCCTAGCCTAAAGGCTTACCGTGGTGTGGAAACGCGAGCGTTCAAAATTATAGTTTAAAAAACAACATACCTTTATAACGTGTAAATTACCCAATCTGTGGAGAACTCGTACTCACACGCGAGGCACTTGTAGTCAAGCTTCCACGAGTAGATTAAAGTAGCGCACGATATAATATTATTACAATAGTGGTACGTTAGTCTAAAATGTGGGGTAACTTCGACACAGTGCCCGTCACTACAAAACCCGAATCTGAAAAAGGGCTCAAAACTACCACAAAACACCGTGGACTCTGTACACGGCGAATCCATGGTGCAGACTGAGACGACGCTGCTACAAACACTGTGGGCGGTCGAGCCAAGCGTGACTCGGCGATGCGGTCCGGCGACTAACTCAAGGGGCGCGCCCTAACCGTCATACCGCCCGCATAACGACATGTGGATTAAAAAACGTGTTTTTACAGTGAAACGCTTTTGATGTAATTGTACTCACCTACAGTCCAGGGAACGGAGGGTCTTCGCAGTCCAGGCCTCTTCCGTCTCGTTTGCCTCAAAGTTGAGGCAGTAGCAGCGGATGAGGATCGGATTTATCCGTTTCCGCTTCCAGCAGGCAATGCACCTTTGGAGCGGAGGTCGAGGCTCGGAGAGCGAATATCCTATCGACTCCACCTTGGTGTACCTCGTTTCATTTACCAAGTCGTCTCCCTGTAACATAAAAGCAAGAATAAAACAACAATAATAACTAATAAAGGATTTGATTACCTTTCATTACTTTAAACTTACCCAGAAGCAGTTTGAACAAGTCTCTAATAAGTTATATTCAAAATAATGAAAATGTTGTTTTAAAATCCAGCAATGATTGTGATGTTCTGATATTAGTAATTGTTTAATTAAAAATGGTACGTCTAAATTTTGAATTTGGAAAAGTCTAGGGAGGTCTGAACAGATTTGCTGGCAGCAAAGTTGAGTTAAGCTCGGAGGCGACATCACGGCTAACTGAGAGAGGAGCACAGTGTGGGGGGCGTGGCTAACGGGACTCACGGAATCTGCGGGCTGTGATTGGTCGGCTGTTTACACCGGTGTTGGAAGGGATATTGCGTATAAATACGGGCCTCTGGCCCGGTGTTGTGGTACTATGCACTCTGCAGTGATTGTTTTAGTTATCATGTTGTTCCAAGTTTTAGCTCTCGTTTGCCTTCGCTTGGTGATTGGTTTCGACCAAGATGAAAACATCCCGCCCAATAATCAGGTAATCAAAGTCTCAAACAATTACACTATAGATTTACCCACTATAAATTTAGTAGTTTACTTAGTTAATAAATTTTTTTCAGGATCTGTCATCGACGACTCCTCAAGATGGTGACCAAACACCCCAACCTCTTAGTCAGGACATGTTTTTTGCTGATGATCTTGACGTGCTCTCTATACGTGCAGTAAGTAATTTGTTTTCTCTTTTTTTTTAAACTTTATGGTAGGGTTAGTATTAATAGAATGTGTATACTTAGACAGTTTATTTTTTTTGTTTTCAGAGCGGTTCGGGACTGAGCAGTTTATCCCAGCGCCTGTCACAACAGGTAAAAAACGTACTTACAAATATTTTTTTAAATACAAGAGTTTAGGTTTTACATTGAAATGAGGTTAATTATAATTTTTTATTTTTTCAGAGTGGGTCTTCTACGGTTAGCGGATTACAATCCATATCTCAGGTGGGTTAATTTATTTAGTTTTTATATTCGTTATGATTATATTAGCCTTTATAACAGCGTTTGTTTATACATGTTTTTATGTGTTTAGGAAGAATATAACGGAAGGATAACACAAATGTTAAGATTGTCTGGCGAGTCTGGGGTATATATCGAGACCTCGCGGACCTTCCTTGATGACGGCAGTTTGTTGACCAGAAATAGGTTTACGATTAGTATGGGTTTTATTCCGTGTTTTTTTCAACGTTTATAGTTTTTTATTTATTTAATAATATTATTTGGTTTGTGTTTTTTTTTGTTACAGGACGATATTGCCAGTCTAAGCCCTGAGGCCCGGGAGGCGATCTCTCAAGGTTTAGAAAATGTAAGTCTAAATTTGATTTTATTTATCTGTTGCAGTATGATCTTGGTGTAAGTCCTGAGCTTATAGAGACTAGCATGCGAGAGTTAGGAACTGTAAGTTTTATATTTTTTTATTTATCTTATTTAGCAATACTTGCACGTAGAGGTTAGGGGTTGTTTGTGGTTTTCTCTAACTCTAATGTTTTTTTTTCAGTGGCAGAGGCCAGCATCTCCTGTCAGGCGGACGATGCCTAATATTATTAGACGAGGCACCTCGGTAAGGACATATCATTGCTATGTGATTTTTAGCGTTAATAATGTAGTAAACAATAAAATAATAAGATAAATTACAATATACTGTTTTTTCAGGTAAGGGACCGGTCTCCACGCCCCCAGCCCGATACCCCAATTACGACGTATGCGGTTCATCAGGCTAACACTGAGGTGATTAATTATTATTATATAGGTACTTGTTTTTTTTTCCACTTGCTTATTTTTAGAATTGTATAATTGATTTTATATTTTCTTTTTCAGCTCGTCGGTAGTGATGGCGAGTCCCAGTATTTTATCAGCGAGGATGGATACCTGCTCTCTATACGTGCAGTAAGTATTTTGGTGTATGGGGGAGTATATAGTTTTAAGTACGGGTATTTTATTACACTAATTGTATTTTGTTTTCAGAACAACCCCAGAAGCGTCAGATTTCCGCCACGGTACCGCCAGGTGACAGAGTCAACTTTTACTCAGCGGAGACTCGAGCTATGGGCGGAAATTAGGAACACCTACGAGACGGGGTTGTACTCGTTTGGAGAGAGGGCCGTTATCGCTGGGGACGGCTGGTGCCTCACACGCTTAATGGTATGTTTTGGTATGGTATGAGTATGGTATGGTGTTGATATTGTATTGTATTGTATGGGTATCTGATACCTTTGTTTTTTTTATTTACAGAGGGGTGGTGAACCGGTAAGGCGTCCTCACCTGGCCGAACCCCCTCTACGGATAACATCTGGTGGGCCGGTTTCTATCCACTCAGAGGAAACGAGCGCGAGGACGCTGATAAGCCATCTACACTATACGGTTAGTATCGTCGTATTGTTTAAAGTATTTTTTTAGTCATAGGTTTTAATGATGGTGTTAACGGTCTCTGTTTTTTTCAGGGGCAGAACGTAACAGGTGCAAGGATGGAGGAAGAGGATGTGCGTCGGCGGGACAGGGCTCGACCAAACAGCCCTACACCCTCAAGGGTACTCCCCTCCTGGTCTAGCAGACCTTCACTACATAGTCTTGTAAGTAATAAGGTTTAACAGTTGCGTATGTTTGATATACATTTTAGGTTTTAGTTATAATAATAATATAAACATTATTTACAGGGGCAGAACGTAACTGGGATTAGGGCGGTGCCTGCAATTCCGTTTGCTGATCGGGACGAGGTTGGTGCAAGGGTGGAGGGGGATGTATTCGCCTTTCCCTCGGGCTCGAGAGCTCCCAGACTTTCGGTAATTTTTATTTTGTTATACTGTTGTATTTTTTTTTGTTTTTTTACTGTGTGTGTGTGTGTGTACCTTGTGATAATTGATCGTTTTGTTTTTTAAAGTCAATACCGGAAGTCCACATTGCTGCCTTGGAGGAGAGGGTGAACAGGCCGAGCACCGGTGCAAGGGAGGTAGCGGGACCGTCAAGACGGGTTGAACCTATTGTAAGTATCTTTATCGGGGGTTAGGGTTTGTTTTTTTTTGTTTTGTTTTGTAAACTTGTATTATATTTAATTTGTAATGTTTCAGAATTTAAGGTGTGAGGAACGAATGCCCGCGGTCGACCCCCCTGCCGATTGCGCCGTCTGTCGCTTTGAGGAAGGCCTGTTACGGCTGAGGATGCGGCTTTTTGAAATGGTAAGGTTCCAAGTCATTCGTTTGTAAGATATAGGACAATAATTAACTTTAAAATAGATTCTTACCTGATGTGGTTTTCAGGAGCGTGGGACAAGATAATAATTAACTTTACGAATAGATTCTTACCTGATGTGGTTTTCAGGAGCGTGGGACAAACACCACCGAGGATGTTCCGGGCATCGTCAACCGGATCGCGGCCGTCCGGACAGAGCTGGCTGAAGCACTGACGTTGTCACGGAACGCCTTGGAGGACACGGAGATCGACCAAATCCGGGAGATCGCTCCGGCTGTGTGGGAGGAGCTCCGTGCCACCATGGAGAGGATCCTCACCTATAATGACAGGAGGATGGATAATCTTATTATCCGTGGCACGCCTCCTCCTACAGAACAGCCGAGGTACATTGTGTGCCAAATATGTATAAGTGCCCTCCCAACTGTAGCCCTCCACCCCTGTGGGCATGCATTGTGCCCGGCTTGTAGCCGCCGGGTCACCTGCTGCCCCTTTTGCAGGACTGTTGTTAACAGCCGCACGAGGTTGTTTTTTAATTATTAGGTTTTTTTTAATGTTGTATTTTTTTTAAATTATTGTAAATTTGTAAATTATTGTTTCACTGTATAATATTGTATTAAAGTAAGTCTTGAATTGTTTTTTCTAAGTGCCAAGGCAGTTTAAAGTCCTGCATTGTTTCACTGTATAATATTGTATTAAAGTAAGTCTTGAATTGTTTTTTCTAAGTGCCAAGGCAGTTTAAAGTCCCCAATTTTTTCACTGTATAATATTGTATTATGGTAAATTAAAATTATTTTTTCTAAGTCCTAAGGCAGTTTAAAGTCCTGCATTGTTTCACTGTATAATATTGTATTAAAGTAAGTCTTGAATTGTTCAAAAACGTAAAGTACATTTTTATAAATTATTTGTAAAGAAAAACTATTTAAGCTATAGACATTTTTTGAAGTCTACACAATATTGTATTAAAGTAAGTCTTGAATTGTTTTTTCTAAGTGCCACATTGTTTCCCTGTATAATATTGTATTATGGTAAATTAAAATTATTTTTTCTAAGTCCTAAGGCAGTTTAAAGTCCTGCATTGTTTCACTGTATAATATTGTATTAAAGTAAGTCTTGAATTGTTTTTTCTAAGTGCCAAGGCAGTTTAAAGTCCCCAATTTTTTCACTGTATAATATTGTATTATGGTAAATTAAAATTATTTTTTCTAAGTCCTAAGGCAGTTTAGAGTCCTACCTTGTTTCACTGTATAATATTGTATTAAAGTAAGTCTTGAATTGTTCAAAAACGTTAAGTACATTTTTATAAATTATTTGTAAAGAAAAACTATTTAAGCTATAGACATTTTTTGAAGTCTACACAATATTGTATTAAAGTAAGTCTTGAATTGTTCAAAAACGTAAAGTACATTTTTATAAATTATTTGTAAAGAAAAACTATTTAAGCTATAGACATTTTTTTTGAAGCCTACACAATTTGCAATTTAATACATTTTACTAAGTTTTAATAACAGTTCAGCTTAAGTGTTTAATTCTGTATTACAACGTAAGAAATAAATAAATGTTCTTTTTTAAAATGATTTTTTACTTACTTACCTGGTGTGTGTGATGTGTTGTGGTCCAATGCCTGGTACGGACTGAAGTTGCTGGTTAAATTCGGCTGAGTAGAGTCACACAGATGCGTAAGGAACGCTCAACTATGATAGATAGTAACCATACGATAGTCACTTGGCGGTTCCATAACCAGATGTCACTGATTGATCACTAGTATTAATGACATGAGTATCACTAGTATTAATGACATGAGTCGGCGTTTTGGTCGATCATAACTCATGTCATTACGCGAGGCCACTGAGGCGTCGTTGTCCCGATTTGATTTGTGGCAAGCGATAAGCTTGATCGCCCAAGCGCGACCCGGCGATGCGGGCTGCTCTCTCTTACATTATAATACTGCAGGTATTTTGTGTCTTACGTTACAAGCGTGACATAACTACGTTACTACATCTTTATATATATATATATATATATATAAAACCTTATTATACATCATTATATATATATAACTACCTTATTATACATCTTTATATATATATATAACTACGGTTGGTACCACTGGTATGTAGGTCATGTTTTTTGTTTTGCAATTCATTTAGGTTGGCTACACGTTTTCTCATAAGAAACCCATGTTAAGACTCAACGACTGCGTGGACTACTATCCGGTGACACCCTGCGGTGATACCGCATTTTTGTGACACCCTGTATATATATATATATACATATATATATATATATATATATATATATATATATAATTGTCTAAAAGTCCCTAATGTTACAAATCGGGGTCTATCCGTCTCTAATGCTTCAAAAAATGTAGCACCAGGCATGTCGCACTAGAGCCATTTTCCATCGTCGAATACGCATTTAATGTGACATTTTAGCCGATCCATATTTGTTGAAACCGTATAAGGTTATACAGCGAACGTATTTAGTGCGACGTATCTTATCAGGAGTACCAACGCTACACATTGAAATAACACTAATCCATTTCTCTAATTTAAAATTAAAAAACATTTATCGCGAAAACAGCTTTGCATTCTCATTTATTGCAATAAGAATTGTGTGTTTACCAAAAATTAAGTCATAATTGCAGGAAAAATCCCATTCATCCAGCAATTGCACTGTTTACTGTTTTTGCAGTAGACGGCTTCCGCTTCATGTCAACCGAAACTATTTCAGTACAACTGGCCACACAGCGCATTTATAAAGGCGTTTGTGTTCTTTTAACCGATTGACTACAGTAAAATTGTTTATTTACATTTTAAAATAATTTCTTGAGCTTCGTTAGGTAATTTTCAACCACTAAATCCAATATTTATTTTACATGCACGTTAGGTATCAATCAAAATATATCATCCTGTAGAAATTTCTTTTGAGGTTTTGAGAATCGACCACCTTCAGGGTTCCTCCCTATGGGCTTTCACAGTTCAATTGTCAACTTATATAGTTATTGTATTTACGTAGTCAAATTCTTTTTAATACCTTTAATTTAATACTAGTAGCGAGTACAGGTACGAGTACAATGTATTGAGAAGTTAGTTACATTTGTAAATACACCTGGGGGACCGAGATTTTCTTGAAAAGTCAGTAGTTTGTTAAAAAGGCCTAGAGTACTTATAGTCACGGTTCCTCTCGAAGAAGAGCATATTTGATTTGCTCGTTTCCTCGTTTATTTTCATTTTGGACATGTCCGCTTTCAATTTAGTCTTAAAATTTATTGGTTCTCGCAATTTATACCTAATCTAATCATGTATATTTAAAGTTATGAACACGAAAATCACATGATACTTTACTAAGTATGTGTTATTTTTACAGTTGAATTGTTGCTTTTGAACAGCTATTATGATTGTTTTGTTTTTATTCACAATCTTAACCATAACTTAAAGGTTAGTTTTTCGAATAATTCGATATGCAAAACAATATTTTCCATGGACGAGGCCTGATTAGAACACATTTATTAACCCATAAATTCGATAGCTCCAACATTTGGAGGGCCTTAAAGTAAATAATTTTTGGAGCAAGAGTAGGCAAAGGTGTTATTCTGATGTGGTATACTAACTAGGCCTACCTTCCTAACATAAACATATTATGTTTTGCCTTGTATTATGTTTTGCCTGACCCTTCAACCATTGGTGAATTTGGATAAGCCGTTTGGCCTATACGCTATGCAATGATATATTACTCTATCGTGATCTGTAATGATGTTATCGCTTTACAATCTATACTGTTTGTTCTCATCCCTTGAACGGGGGTTATGACATCCAACGACGCATTGTGTGACATCTGCGGACGGGTTGGTCCCTTCTGAAGTCCTATCGCTCACAGCCTTTGTGGCGATGGCAGATTTATGACCAATCCCTTTTACGGACGCCACAAGTGCCGCCACCGAAAACTGCCTGGGATTGAGGTAGAATAAGCATAGTGGCATAGTGACATTCGTTCTGCCTTCATCAGCTTTTAAACCCAGAGTTCTGTATCATTATTTTATTCTAACGACACTTAACAAATTCTTATCTATTAATAAATAACCGATTGATAAATTTAAATATTGTTAAGCCGCTTTAGTCAATATGTGTGTAGCTAGTGATCGTACTCTTTTTGTGTTATTTGTGCCACAGGCCCAATATTTTTTTTACATTGAAGTAATTATGTAGTACTAGCTGATGTACCCGTCCTTCGTACGGGTTGTACATAAATGGCAGATTAACTAAAAATATTAAAAACCCCCATAATTTTACAATATTAAAATTACATTTTACACTTTTAAAGTAGAATTAAATTAATGTTAATGAAATATACTATGGCAGATAGTTCGGGTACTGCTGCCAAGTCGAGGAACTCTGTCGGGTAGTGAACGGTGTGGTTTTTGCTACTCCAAATCGGTACACGTAACACTTTGGATTCGATTTTAGAAATAAAAGAACTCAAGTACAACAAAATATTAACCCGGTTTAATTTAACATTTTAAATACTTTGATACATTAATCTTTACATTCCAATACATTAATAGTAATGTAACGAAACATTAAACTTTAAAAACATTGACAAATCACTTTTAAAATCACCATTCTTGCCAGGTACTGTTTTCAATATAATTGTAAATAAACAATTTAAAATTGGAAAAATCATATGTTCTAAAAACATATGATTACTTGATTTTATTTAGATAAATGTAAATCAATATATACGAACTGTTCTAACAGTGGTCATGGTTAAATGAACGGTATTAAATATTGTATATGTTCGTTCCTCCCTTTGGAATAGACCTACATTTGTGTTGATCTCCGTTGCTTGTTCATTGGTGGACGTGAGGATGGCACAATCACAGAGCCAGACACTTTCCAGATTAAACTGTTTATGAACCTTGGTGTAACAAACTGATAATCAATAAATCCTGCGATTCATCGATAGTGCCGAGTGAAGGATAGATGTCTCTGAGACCTTAATTTGTTTTTCAATGTCCCAATCTCAACTTTTAAAAGCGCATAAGAAAACTGATCAACCCCTTAATCTTCTCAAAAATACATTTTCATATTTACTGTTAAGTTCAGACGCTCAGTGGTCGGCTACATAAAATATATTTTTAGAGAGGCGTAGACTCGTCCACTCATGTCTCACTTACGACAAAGGGTCTGTGTAAAATCTCCAGAGAACAACACCGTGACTCCCCATGATTTTGTTTCTTATTTCCTTTAAGGCACCAAATTTCAGCTCTACTGGTTGAGGTGTTGGTGTGTTATGACTAACACGCTTATATTAAAGGTCATTGGGCCAGAGTCCTTGAGTATATTTGTGTCTGGAGTAGGTAAATGTCTGCACTGAGCTATCAGCTACATTCCTACCGAATTTCAGATCCATCAGTCCAAGAGTTAAAATATTGTATTTTGAAATTCCGGGGGGCGAAGCCCATAAACATTTTCGTAACAGGAATAGGCTGCGTTTTTTTTATGAATTAGTTATGTTCCTCCCGAAATGTAACTTACAAAGGTCCAGAAAGTACTAATACTCATACAATTGCCATAAAAGTAAATTAGCGAAGAACCCTATAGAACTTTTTTAAACGTATTCTTATTGTGAATCTGCAGCATAAGGGGACCCACCATCCAAAATTTTATCTTCAATAGACATTGTCGTTTCTTAGATAAAGTGATCACTATGTCAGTGAGTGCATGAGTCTGACAAATATAGATTTAGATCATATATCCACTTATGTTATTTATTACCAATCTTCACTCAACGTTTTAAAAAAGAACTAAAAAACCTATTTATAGAATAACTATGTCATCATCTGGTTCAATATAAATAAATGCTTTGTCCATAAGAATAGCATAGGATCTTAAAAACCCTATGGGGCAGTGTTCTAAGGTAATTTAAAACAATCCAATTAGCCTAAAACCTTCTAACGCACATATAGAACATAGAAAAAAGTTGCATAAAAATTGGTGCACCCGTTTTCCTGTGGAAAGCGAACAAAACATGATTAAAACCGCACAAAATCACGTTTTTGAGCGGCCGCCATTATTTTTAAAAAAGGCGTATGCCAGTTTATAGTGCCCTAAAACCTTCTCACGCATATGTAGAACAAAGGAACAAAGTTTCATTAATGTCACTGCACTCGTTTTCCAGTGAAAAGCAAACAAAAACCCTTGAGCGTTACCGGCAGACAGACAGACATAAATTGAGATAAGATTTGTTTTGGTTTCCCTAGGGTGTAAAACGTGAAAATATGCAAAAATTTCATAATTCCAAGCAATGTACAGACAAAACTCTAATTTTATTTATATAGATTAATTATACGGTATATTGAAATAAATATATATATACTTGATGTACACGTTCTTCGCACAGGGGTTTTTCTTACCCGTTCTATAGTCAATGCAAATTTCATTTTAGTTAGCATGAAACAGCTGTTGTTCTTGCTTCTGCTCTTTAAGCTGTCAAATGTAAATGTCCTCAGCTGTTCGCATTACAGTTTCTGAATGTTTACTTTCTTATGAAATGTAAACATTGAAACTTAGAACGTTCACGGGGCGTAGCCCGAGGGGATTTTAAGGAAGTGAATAGGCCTATGTGTTGCATGGGTTCAAGATCTACCTTTGTGTAAAGTTTCAGCCCAGTCGGTTAAGTAGTTTTTGCGTTCACCCGGAACATCAGACAGACAGACAGACAGACAGACAGAAACCACCTCTTCTTTATAATATTATAGATTACGTATAATGTTCAATTTTAGGTAGTAATGTGTAAAATGTCTAGTTGAGGATATTGCATATATCCCATTGAAAATTTAAAACAGTGCGCACAAAATATCTTGGTCGGTGTGAGATCTTTTGGCGCGCATATCAATAAGCTTACAACAGTGATGAAGAAGCACATTATCTATTTTTTGTGTCATAAACTTTGACACTATTTTGTATTGACATTGGAATTTAATTGGTTCTTATTCCTTTGTATAAGTGTTATGACACTACAGCTGGTGTAGTGTCGTCTGCATACGAGCGCCGTACGAGCAGTGTTCTAGTTTGTGGTATTTCGGTATTTTATATACCTTTTTATGCTGGACCTATGATGTATTAAATAGGGACTAAGGAAGATATATTATAAATTTAATTTAATGTTAGGGACACTTTTAGTTTTTCTAAAAGTTGATTACGCATTAGTAAAGATTTTCTAACTGACAGATATCAAGTTGTTTCCATTCCCGATAAATATAGTACGCGTATGAATATTGATTTTGGAATTATCCAGGGAAGTACGCTTGCGCCATTACTTTTTATTATCTACGTAAATAACATCGGAAAAATAAATCTTCATAAGGGCCTACTCTTCTTATATGTGGACGACATTGCAATCCTCTTTGAGGGAGACGGCTGGGAGGAAGTAAATGACGTAGCGGAGCGCGGCCTCCTCGATATCAAGCGGTGGTTCGACCTAAATCGGCTCACTTTAAATCCACAAAAGACAAAATACCTAGCTATTTCACAACTATTTCACGCTCGGACGAGTCCTACCCCCTAAAGTGTTAAAATGTGTTATGCTACAATCTATTCTGCAGTACGGGATAATTGTCTGGGGTGGAGCCTTGGCAGGTATCATTCAGCCATCAGCGATCACTCAAAATGCGATTATTAAAGCTGCGTTGCAGAAACCCGTTAGATTCCCTACCGATAAACTTTTTGACGAGTTCAGAGTTTACAATATGCCTCAGCTCTATGTTAGATCATTAATAATGTACATTTTTAAAAGCAGACTAACGATTTTTAACCAATCAACACATAATTATCAGACAAGATCATCAGTCAACACCGGAACATTTATCCCTAAATTAAACAAATATTTCAACGCAACATGCCCTTTTTATGTCACAAGTCTTCTTTTTGAATTTACACCCCCTACCACCGCCATTACTGCACCTATAGACCACGCCCTTTGACCAAGTTTGCTCCCTCCCCGGAAGTAATACCTACAGGCTAAACATCAGAATTGTCGTATACAGTACTTCTAAAATACGACAATTTCAAACCATAAATCTTGTCATTGTGAATCTTATATATTAATACGCGATTTTTGTTAAGAAAACTTCTCCGTTATATCCGGGCCGATTTTTTACAATTGACATACCAAAATGTTCGTCCTGACCCGTAGTTTTGTCAACACTAAATCGTGTTTATTATAGTGTGGCCTTGAGTTGTGCATAAAGGTTTTCGTTATTAGATATTTCCAACCTCAAGGGCACGAGCCGCCCTCTAAGTTCGTTTGTTGCCCATAAGATTAACATGGGGCAACATTACACTATGGACAGACTATTAGCAATACCAGATGTTATATGTAAGAAATGTCTTATCTGCATAAATGAAATAAACTTTGTTCCGACTTTTAGCAATGAAATAGTGTATGCAGTGGACATACTTAAATTTGTGTTAACATTTAATTATCTGTCTGTCTGTTTATGACTCAGATTTGTTCAGATTTTTTGGGGAGAGGCTCAACTGCAGGAATGCATACGCAAAAACGTTATAAACCTAACTAAATCACTTGTAAACAACAATATAAGTGCAATGGATAACACAAACTAGAACATGGACTAAAAAATTCCAACAAATAAAGCCACCTGCGCGGCGCGTTCTTCATATATCCGTACACTTTACCAGACCAAATTAAAATATAATACGTGCAAAAAGAGAGATATTTACCTATCTTTCTTACGCAATTATATCTTAAGGTTAAAAATTAACAATACTAACTATCCAAACAAATATATAAAGACAACGTTTTTAAAACGGACTAAGCAGTAAACAATAATTTATCCTATCCCACATACAGATTCCTTTCCTTATATAGCTTATCCTGAAAACTTGCATATACTTATTAGATAGGAAAATAATTATAAGATTTATAACGAAAAGCGTGAGGTGCATGTAATAGATAATAGACAAGAATCTCCACTTATGTAATTAGGAGCTCCTTTTGACCTCCATTATGAATTATAGCTGTACATTTTAAGGACTGATTTACCGTTGTGGTCCTGTTTTTTTCCCCAACGACAACTACTCTCTCCTTAATATTATCTATTGCAGGTTACGATTATGACAAAGATATGTTGCAAAGTAACCCTCAGAAATATTCTTAAAAGTGACTAGTTAAAGTTTACAATTCCTTACAAAACCCATCCCCCAAGAGTTCACCCGAGGAATATAACAGTTGAGTTTCCTACATTCTTTGTTTTATATTTTTAACTACGTCGAATAAGTGGCACAAAGCAATGAATACACACATACACTAAAAAGTTCTTTCCCACACTACTTGCAAACACGCCTGAATTTTCGGCCGAATTCCGGATGAACGGCATTTTTACAAATATTTTGGGAGCCGCAAGAATTATAGCACGTATAAACTAAACAGCATGTTATACTGACAACAGAAACAAGTTTTTTTTTCTCCTCTATCACACTAAAACCTTTTAAATTCAATTGTAAACTAAATATATAAATATTAAAGCAGTAAACAGTAATCATATTTAATACACATATTGAACAAATAGTTTTGTAACTTCCAAAAATGCAACTTATGATAAACGAAACATTGTTTTAAATGCAACAATCTGATATGATGAAATTGTTTAGTCTTTTTAACCTTTCATCTGTGCTGTTACCTTTCTATTTGAGCTGTAAAAAGATGAAGTTGTCCACACTTGAATTTGTATTTTGTTTCGTATCATAATATTGTTATTATTTTTCCTTATTGTATTTTATGACTTAGCCAATGCATTATTGTAATGTCAACTTCTGGTCAAATAAATGACTTATGACTTTAGTAGTGTACGCGAAGAGTAAAGATCGGAATGTAACCCTAAGAGAGCCTCTGACATCTGTGCACGACATAATCAAAAGCAACAGATGTTAAAAGCCCGCCACTTTTTATCTAAATTATTTTCGATCTAAATGTGTGGTCTAATTGTTACTCAGTTAGTCGCGGAAGAGTTTTTACAAATTCTTATCTTGCTTGTATAAAATAAAAACAATTCTTGAAAAACAAAGTACTTTTACAATTTAAAAGATGCAATAAATTTCATCTAAGAAATCTAAACTATATTTACACTTACAGTGCACTTACTGTACAAAAATATGCTAAATATGCATAAACCATAGTACAAGGTTATCTCCAAGATCCTCTGATTGAGCCTGATAATGCCACGATGCCAGGGATATTTGTTGAAATTGATTGATTTGTACAAACCTTTGATGTAAATATACCATCTCTTGTGTAAGTACTACACAATTTTGAATAGTTTAAAGCTAGTGAAATGTTATTTATCGTACGTATGTTATTCATTTATAAAGTGTAAGCAAATCTTCAAAATGCATTAATAGTGAATTAAAATTGTAAAAATTGGTTAAAGACTAATTCATCAAACAACCAGCATTTTTCACTCAACCCTATAATTTCTAAAGATCGAATTTTGGTTAAGACTATTGCTTTTAAGATACGTTTAATGGGACCCAACAATATGTAACACATAACCCGGATTTCACTAAACTTTCTTAAACGTTATTTCAAATCACGGAGCGTTAAAACTAATAACATTAGTTCAATGCTTTGAATATTAAAAACCTCAGTAACCCCCGTTTTAAATAAAGTTGTCCCTTAACTGACAAAACCGGCTTTTACCAAAACGATCTAATATGGGTTATATGTATAAAAGTGTGTGTCGTCGTCTTTCCATCAAGAGGTTGACGTATTTTAAAATACATGTCCTGTGTAACAATAAGCTAATTTTAGTTTCATTTACTTCCTTTTTAAGCTAGCGTTCGTTGATTAAGGCTACTGGAGACGTTGTGACTCGTCATTTAGAGAAAGTTAAATGAAAATTTAAAATTAGCAGAGCTCGAGGTATATTTATTTTTGCACTTGCATTCCAATTTTAAATTAGTTAATAGTTTTGTAGTTAAAAACGTATAATTATCGCTATGGAACCAGGACAAAACATAAATACGTATTACGTTGTATGATTCGATTTCCCTTGAACATTACCCATTTCTAAATACAGATCCGTATAAAATCTCCAAAATTCGCCCAGCTGCCAAGCAGATCGATTTCATAAATCCCAAAAAAATGCTACTTCAGGCATAGTGACTTACGTTTCGTATTATAACTATATATATATATATAAACACACAAGAATCCTATACTCTAATATGAGTAAGGTTTGCGTGCATGCTTGCTTGCTTGCAACTATAATCTAAAACACGGCTCCACCGATTTCCTTCAAATGTTGGAAATATCGAATTTCTGGGATAAAAATAAGTTTTAGACAGGTCTCATCCCCAAGAAAAATCATAGAATGTTAACAAACTAAAATGAGATATTAACCCTGGGCTCATCTTTATATTTAACTCCGTAAGCGAATCGGTCCCCACGATATATCTCGAGCTAGGAACAAGTTAAATTAGGTTATGACGATTCATTTTAAAGCTAATCGCCAGGACAGGACAGCGGGAAAAATATCAGAAATGTCAAAAATTACGTGGGCTCCGCCCCACTGGACTCTAAAGATCCAATGAATTCCTTATGGAACTATCACGACAGTGATTTTTTTATTAATAAGCAAAATGAACTAATGATTAGCTGTGATTATCAACTTACACAAAACCCATATGTTAGGGGCTATAGCCCCTGTCAGCCACTAATGGAGTTTAAAATCAAAACAAAATGAATTGTAATAGCTGTTCTTAATCAACCAGGGAACTGTCAAACTAATACTTGTGTTTTGTTATCATAGCGAACAAATAAATTGACAGTTGGGCTGTAGCCAATCGCATGACTGATGTGATTTCCTGAGAGCGGAGACTAAAATCTTTGAGTGAAGATTATACATATAGTAGTAAAATAAATCAAAGGGGCATTGAGCTATAAATAATGACTGGAGAGGCCTTATAAATGCAGAAAAGAGGCAAATAAGCTATACAAATATGCTAATCAGTAGGGAGAAGTGATGAAATAATACTCCAAATTTGCTAAACAAACTGACTGACCTTCGACGAGCAAATCTCCGCCCTCCAGGTTCTTTTCGCAATCACATTAAAACTGCATAAGATGTCTGATTGTAATGGGAGGAAAACAGAAATGTTCGTTTTGTCACTTTAATAATATTAAGGGTGCACCCTACCCCAGATTGAATGATCCGCACGATGTTGTTTAGCGCCGCACCGCCACCAAGCAGGACCATGCATATTTGTACTTGAAGATCTTTTTGTTCTCCTCAATCGCACTGTTATTTTACAGCTTTCTACCAAACTATTTGCAGTTTCACACTTTTCAGATTCCAATGTAGGTATTGTACAGTTCCTTTTTTCCAAAATAATTTTTCTCCTTACGTAAGGAAGCTAAAAAACGCTTAATTTTAAAACTTTACTACCACTTATTTTGAATTAAAATCACGATTTTTAAATCGTATGATATATAGATGAACATTTGGTGAATGACATAACAACAAATTAGTTATAATTGGTTAACAATCGAGCCTACAATGTAGGAGATGCAAAACCCTTATTTTACCGTGCGGAAGGCAGGTAGGGCGCACCCTTAAGAGAGTAACCACATATGTTTTATCCAAAAATAAATCCAAATTGTTCTTGGGCGTGCTCGGAAGCGTCACTAATACGATTATTCGAGGGGGGAGGACGCGGCACGGGGCGTATTCCTGAATAGATGAAACGTTAGTTCAGACTGAATTGCCCGAATTTGGCCAGTTGAACCCTTCTAAACGAACGTTATTGATTTCTGCGGGTTGAATAATGTCAATTGAAGTAAAATGAAGTACAGTATTATAATATTGTATTACCCTGGTGTTTTATATCTCCGGGAAGAATAATATCATCAACGACTTTTTTATTTCCTAAAGGAGGTTAACTTAGTTTTCAAGATATTATTCTGCGGTACATTACACAGTAGGCCAAATAACATAAATAATTATTATGGAAGTATATATACTACTTTGTGTACTCTATGAAATGTCGAAATGTTCCTTACTTGTTAAAAATGTGTTTTTCATTTCAAACTTTCGACCCATTTTCCTGATTTTCGGTGCAATCAAGGGCAATATACATTGTTGCCGTAACTAACAAACAGTGAAACAGCGCAAAATTATCCATACTTCAGTCGTAACAAGCGTTAAACAATATCTTTAGGCTGCTAAGTGACTTCTGATAAGAATTTTAATCATACTTATTGGAAACTCAGGCTTTAAACAAAATTCTTCTTTTTTTAATACTTGTCCATTTGTTTTGCCCTGGAAGCATATCAAACTATAATATCGGTTAGCATTTTAATGAAACAAAAATTAAATTACCTTTATGTCCTTTGAGGGAAATTGATCTTTATGAAATTTCCATGAATCAACCCTTTTCGGAATGAATCATATATTTCTATTATAACTATATTTAAATGTTAAATAGGTCTCAAATAATTTATTAAAAAGAGTCATAATATAAATTTAACACGGTTGGTAAGTTTATTAAAAAGGGGTCATTAATGAAGCATGGTTTATGATAAATTTTAACAAACCACAATTGCTGTGTAATTTTGTTATGCAAAATTATGTTTGGATTCCAGAAGAATTAGATGAAAGCATTAGACACTGATGTTTAAAAACGTAAATGGAAATTGTAGTGTTTTTTGCTTGAGTTCGATAAAGAATTATGACCAGAAGATCTACCAGAAATATAGACAGGTGCCTTGAATACAAAATATACTGACAATTTCTTTGGAGCCCCATTATAGTAGTATATATACAGCAGCTGATGTAAAAAAATTAAGGGATTCTGTCTTTCAAAAAGATCAACCAAACTCCGAAATCATTACTTTTAGCCGTATAGTTTATATCTACATTACAACTATCCAAATGTGTACAACTAACATCTGATTGGGCTCAAAAGTGTAAAATGTCGAAAAACTAATTTCACGTAAAGTCACAAGGATGTTACATGAAAAAAAAAATTCTACAAATAACATGTGTGGGCGATTAGTATTGATAAGTATATCTTCCCCGTTTACAAGGAAAATTGAACGAATGTTTAGTAAATTAAATACATTAGGCCTGCACACCCTGTTCGAAAGTAAGTTTGATTGGACTAGCGTTTGAAGAAGCAATGTTTTAAAAACCTTTATATGTAGTTATATAGTTAAACTCTAAGATAAATTACTTAAGTTACCAATTATTTTATACATTAAACTTGCATTTTCATCCATAGGAGACTTCTTGGGGGTTAATCGTGTGACTTGTGGAAATCTTAAATATACTCTCGGTATAGATGGATTTTTTCCTAATTTTAAGGACCAAATCTTTTGCTCATCACATTGCCGTAACCCCGATCTCGAACAAACGACTGAATCAACACTTAAACTCTATTAGAAAAATATTGATATGAGTTTATTCTCAATAAATATGTCATACATATATTCGATTCATAGCTCTGTATGTGATTCCTTTCCTGCGATGTACAAGAAAACCTTTAAAGACATTAAGTAAGTACTTCCCTTAAAGGTCGACCTTTTGAATAAATTATGATCATGTAAGTAATTTATAATCTGCAGGCATTTCCGGATTTTTTAAACACCTGATATAGTTGAATAATTAATTGCCAAGTAATTAAACTTTAAGATATCTATTTTAAATGAATAATAATGTTATACTACAGATTACAATAAGCACAATGTGGTAGCCAACATTTCAGTAAAGGTGAGTAACAACCAATATTTAATGACAGAATGTATTTTGTGGAAATGAGGTACCGGTACCGGTGCAAGGTATGAGATCCGGTCAGAACAACTAAACAGTAGTGGTCTGTTTGTAAACGTTTACTCCTACATAAGATAATGGTTTCTGAGCTGTTATGTCTCAAATATTTGATAGATCTGATATCTTAATGGTGCTTTGGTTATCAACTTCTAAGCTACTGATCCTTTCTGATAGACAACAATATTTACAAGCCCTAACTACGATACAGAAGATGTAGGGTAGAACGAAATGTTAAACAAAAATTATATATGAAATTAGTCTTCTAAAGTGGTTCAGCATTAAATTAAATTAATGCAAGCCACAATTACAAATTATTTAAAAAATTTTATTGTTTACTTTGTAAGATTATCTAGAACCAATTAAATGTCAAAATTTTCTTACTAAACCTCCTCTGTAAATCTTATATTATTTTTATTTATTTTTAAATATCAAGTTTATTATAATTAGTACAAATTATTATTTAAAAGCTATTAAACCTCTGTTCTTTAGTGTGATTTGAAAGTGGCCAGTAAAATAAACCGGTGAGGATATGCTATGTTACTTATATTTGTTTACAAACTAGACATCCCTCAAGAAGTGTTAGGAGGGCATCAAGCCCACCGCCGCGCCGTAGGAGTCCGGGGACGCATTAACATTCATCACGGGCAATATTAAATTAACGAAGACAACAAGACCATAATAAAGGGGGTTGGTTTCTAAAAGTCGCTGTCATGCTTTATCAGATCTTCAAGTTCCCAGGATCGAGTTTTTAAATGTTTACAAGTCAAGTGAGGCTTACACGTGGCGTTAGATGAACATATATTTCCCTCACAATAAAGAAAAATGTGACTTTAATTAGCCTGCCCTCTTCACCCTAGCAAAACACAGCTTCTCCACGTTTACCAACGATGTACGACCCACAACTCAAGTCTTATCGAAACCAGTTTTTGACACGGACCCCTGTAATGTATTTCGAGAGGGTGGGACTTTTATTCAAGTGTGTGGGTGATAGACGAGTAGTGAGAGATGGTGAGTTCTACCCCAGCAGGAGCAGCAGTACCTCCTCCTCCTCCTCCTCCTCCTCCTCCTCCTCCTCCTCCCCCTCCTCCTCCTCCTCCTCCTCCTCCTCCTCCTCCTCCTCCTCCTCCCCCTCCTCCTCCTCCTCCTCCTCCTCCCCCTCCTCCTCCTCCTCCTCCCCCTCCTCCTCCTCCTCCTCCTCCTCCTCCTCCTCCTCCTCCTCCTCCTCCTCCTCCTCCTCCTCCTCCTCCTCCTCCCCTCAGAGCGATCTGGCTTATCATAGGTCGGATCTGAATTCTGATTGCAGATTATTGTTCGTCTTGTCAAGCCGAGTCATTTGAGTACCCACATCGTACACTTTGGATGATGTTTACAAAAAAGGGGCCAGCACCACAATTTTGACCTTTTTTGTTTTTTTTTTTGCATTTTCGGAATCTCCTCGTCAAGACGAGTCATTTGAGTACCCACATCGTACACTTTGGATGATGTTTACAAAAAAAGGGGCCCGCACCGCACTTTTGACCTTTTTAGAAAGATTTCCTTCTATTCCCTAACATGAAAAGCTTTTGTGGCCTTGAAAAAGGCCGATTATGATGGTGGGATCAGGTGGAGGCTAAGGTGTTGGAAAACGTTTATTTTTTACTGATGAAAAACTGTGTTACTTCATCCGGGTGCAGTTCATCGGTCCGCCGATTCCACCACATGTCAACAAGCATCATGTACTTCTGCTCATGTTCAATGGCGTTGAAGTGCTCCTCTACAATGGGGTAGAAGTTAATCTTGTAGTCCATGTCCCGCTGCCAATATTCCCATTCCAAGTCGTCCAGCGGGCAATGGTTCCACATGCCGACGATTCCCCGTTGTCTGGAGTACAGAACGTCGTCAAGATCTTGGATAGTCGAACACACTTTTGGCTCATGAACGTACTTGAACTTTTTGTCAATGCGCCATAGCCTCTTCTTATGGAAATGCTTCAAGGTGCAATCATCATCGTCTTTTCTATTGTAGAACTCATCACCTTCGAAGTAATCATCTTCATCCTCAAACGGCCTCTTCTTATTATTTATATTCATTGACGTTTCCGCCGCAACACATACATCCTCCAACTCGACGTCTGTGATGCTACAATCCCACTCGATGTTGTCCATGATCTCTTCGTAGCTGTTGCCGCTTCGAAACTCAAGACTAAACTAAACTTTACTGCTAGGGGCGGGCTGTGCGTCGTGGGCTGATGGGCGCAGGTGTACAGACAAAAAACCGACGCGTCACCCTCATGTCTGGGAATGCGGATGCTGTAATTTGATACCTCGAAGGGAGGGCGCAGACGTTCAAACAAATAACCGTCGCGTCTACCTCCTGTCTGGGAATGCGGAAGCTGTAATTTGATACCTCGACGAGAGGGCGGCCGACCCTTCTAGGAACCCATAATTATAGACCACCCACGTCGAATTCCGAGCAATAAATCACCAGTTGTCAAACACCCACGGTCTCATTCTTGATCTAGTCTTCAACAATTCCTGAAGTATGGGGGAGCAAAAATCTCCCCCTAACCAATTATGTGTTAGGGGGAGCGAAAATCTCCCCCTAGTAAACGGAACACCAGGCGGACGAGAAATTGGAGCGCGTATTGAGCGGTGGTGGTTATAAGAAGCGGGTCGCAACACGCCACAGTCTCTCGATAGACTTCTTCGAAGACGGACGTCTACCGGACGTATGCAAAGACAAAGGAGAACTATAAAGAGGGCAAGTAGGTGGGAAGTTTAAACGAAGAGCAATTACAAAGAGGATAACATCGTTAGACAAACGTCGTAGAACTGTAACGAAACGACGCCGGAGAACAAGGGATATTTTCAATTAATTCGATAACAATGTCGTTTATTCATCAGAAATCGTGTGAATGTGTGAAGACTGAACTGGACTTGTTTTCGTTACCGCCTACGCAGACCAGCATTGAGAGTGGCAAATGGGTTCAATACAAACCGGTCTCATCGCTGACGGACGATTCGCCAATAGAGTTTGTAATACCCGGTCACGGTGACGAGTACACGGACCTGACACAAACGTTATTACACGTGAAAGCCGCTATTGTGAAACAGGACGACACTAAAGCGGACGGTGGGCAACCTGCTAAAGAGGTGGGCCCGGTGAACAATTGGCTCCACTCGATATTCAGTCAAGTGGATCTCTATCTCAATCATAAACTGGTGTCCCCACAAACTAACACGTACGCTTACCGTGCCTACTTGGAAAACCTACTGAACTACGGATGTAGTGCGAAGAATTCGCACCTGACTAGCGAGCTGTTTTTTGAAGATTCGGCCGGACTAATGGACGATTGTGACGAATTGAACGAGGGATTGAAAAAGCGTCGCGATCACACGAAAGAAAGCGATGTTTGCGATATGGTCGGTCGATTGCACATCGATCTGTGCAATCAGAACAAATTCATGTTGAACGGTGTCGAGATGCGATTGCAACTTAACAGATCCAGAAACTCGTTTTGTATAATGTCCAAAACGCTAACTACCTACAAGGTGACAATTAAAGAGATTAGTCTTTTCGTACGTCGATGTAAGATCAATCCGAGCGTATTGTTGGCGCACAGTAAAACTCTCGAGACCGGCACGGCCAAGTATCCAATCACGCGTGTAGAAGTGAAATCCTTCACACTACCCTCCGGTATAATGAGTAAGGCTTTAGACAGCGCATTTCTCGGTCAGTTACCGAAACGTGTGATAATTGGACTGGTCAGTAATCTTGCGTTCAACGGAGATTTCAAGAAGAATCCTTACAACTTTCAACACTACGATATGAATTATCTCGCATTGTACGTGGACGGTGAACAAGTACCGGCCAAACCGTTACAGCCCGTTTACACATTGAACAGTGAGACATATATACTCTCTTATTACACATTGGTCACCGGCACCGGAATCCAGTTCTCCGACGCAGGTAATGAGATCAAGAGAGGTGACTATCCGTACGGTAATTGTCTTATGGCGTTCGACTTGACACCGGACATGTCCGCGGCTGAGTCGAGTCACTGGAATCTCCTGCGCAACGGTAATCTACGTATCGAAATTGGATTCTCCAAAGCGTTGCCCGAGACCGTCAACTGTATAGTGTACGCCGAACTGGACAACGTCATCGAGATCGATCGTCACCGTAACGTGACAGTTGACTTCAGCGGGTGAATAAAAGCGAACGCCAAACAGAAAAATTGTCTGACAGCGAGTGCGTACAGCTTACTTCAAGGGTGAGCAGACACATCGCCAGTCAGTAGTACGGTTGAAGTCGCACGGTAAGGACGTGAACATGGACGCTTACGCTTCTGCGGACGACTATATCAAATCGTTTATTCAGGAGATTGAGGTTATGAACAATAATGCTAGTGATCAGGCATTAACCTCACCACAGACATCATCTTTAAAACCAGCCACTGCCTACAAGAGACGAAGGAGGCCAACCCCCATCGAAGTGGAAACCAAGAAACCAGGATGGGTGCCAAAACCAACAGATGATTGTCCCATAGTGTCATGGATGGACGATGGGAATACTTTTGCCGTTCAAAACCCGGGAAACAAAGGACAAATTTTATTGAAAATGGAAATGTACGATGGTACAGATATGGTGTTCATGTGCGGTTTATTTTTGGACAAAGATGGTGAAATGCACCAAAGTGTTAAACAAGTAGTTGATAAAGTGGAAAACATGTGGATCGATAAATCAACAGGAGTACCGAAAATTACAGGCTTAACTCAAACTGTTACACAACGCAGTGCAGTTTCGCAGCCAACGTCGAAGAAGCGAGCTGTGAGGAAGAAACAACGAGTGTCGCCGGCATTCAATTAGAGCAGCTGCATCCCAGACCGGTCTCGACGCGTCGGGTTTTTGTGTGAACACCTGCGCCCGACCCTTCGGACCACCCACTTAGAAGAAAATGGCGGCGAGGGTTTATAAGGCGGGGCCCCACCCGATTGAGCATCATTCGCCACCAGACCACCACCTCACATAGACCTACTCCAACTACTACTAGAGATGTCGAGCAGCAGCAGCACTTTCAAGCCAGAGTTTTCGATTTTGAACGGCACTGCAGCAACCGCGGACCTGAAAGCAACCCTCAACAACTGCAAGTCTGACTCTCCGCTATACACCAGGATAGCCGATCTCCGAGAAGAATGCGGCTATCTCATCACTGCGATGGAGCGAGCCACCACACCCTTTGGCGAGACGATCATCGTGATCCTGGAGGGGCAGGTCGGGGACGACTTCTTTCTGCGAGTCTACCTGCCTAGGCGCTTCAACGAGGCCCTGAGCAACACCGACATCGAGCGCTACAACGGCGGGTTTGGAGAACGCCTTCGCTTGGTGAAGCGCAGTCCGAGGGGTTCCAATAGCAGATTCACACCTTTGGAGTTTATGTAAAGCAAGACTTGAAGATTATGTAGATACCTTTGTAAATTAGTTTTCGTAGTCAATACTTATAGTCACGTTCAGAACATAACCACTGTGTTATTTATTTCACTTAACCCCAAAAATGTCCTTTAGTAGTAAGTTTAAGAGTGTGAGTATGGTAACTGTGAGGTGTTTAGCTCAGTAGTAATCATGGGCTTGATGTGGAAACATCCGTTCTCAGCCATCGTGGCGGGACCTTCGGGTTGTGGCAAGTCTCAGTTTGTGGCAAAGTTTCTAAAACACATTACAGAAATGTGTGACACACCATTTACCAGTATAAACTGGCATTATGGTAGTGGTGGCGGCGGTGGTGACTCGAAAAATGTCAACATTAACCACATAGAAGGTCTACCGAACTTGGAGGATTTTTCTGGTAACGAGCCGATACTTGTGATTATAGACGATATGATGCGTGAGGCCGACAATCGTGTGGTGGATCTTTTCACAAAAGGTTGCCATCATCGCAACATTAGTGTGTTTTTCATTACACAAAATTTGTTTCATCAAGGACGCGGGCAGAGGGACATCTCATTGAATGCGCATTACATTGTGTGTTTTAAGAATCCTAGAGATAGAGTTCAGATTAGGTACTTGGCCAGACAAATATATCCAGACAGCCCGAAATTCATCGAGGAGGCGTACGCTGACGCTACGAGGAATCCACACGGCTACCTACTGATAGACTTGAAACAATCAACAGACGAGAATATGCGAATACGAAGTTGCATATTTCCAGACGATTCTACCAACTATGTGTACTTGCCAAAGAAAAGGTAATTTCGCCATCAGTAGTAATCATGTCGTGCTTGCGGAAGGACGCAGCTCTGCTTACGGCTTTCATACACGCAACACCCAAGGAGCGGAAGGCACTGTTAAAGGTGTGTGACAAGAGCCGCATTCGCTCAGTGTGTGAGTGCGCATACAACGTGTTGCGAGGTAACGTTCCTCTGGCGAAGAAGAGTAAAAGTCAGTTAAGCAAACACAAGGTGACGCTACGTCGATTGGTGAAACGCGGCGAAGGCTGGTCAAAGAAACGAAAGTATCTCATACAAAAAGGCGGTGGAATCTTTATACCATTACTTTTGAGTGCAGTACTACAAGCAGCATTGAGTAGATAAAAATGACCGGTTTCAACAATCAGTTCTATTTGACACTGCCCAGCAACAGTTCGATGCAGTATTATCCGAAAAATACAGTTGCAAATTATATAACACATTTGCCGAGAGCTATTCAACTGGACGCTGGCGACTGGGAAATTGCACTTGTGGAAGCGCACTATCCCTGTACATTTCTATCAGTCGGTAATGACGAAACAATTGACATTTGCATACAACCGCAAGAGGAAGCAAAAGTGAACATAGAAGCGTTGGCGCGGGTTATGGACAGCAATGCCGATGTAACACCAGTAGTGTCGGCTACTCCAAAACAAAACCACAGAATTAAATTGAAGACTGGTGATTACGCAAATATTCAAGAATTGTGTGATCATATCAATTCACAAGACCTAGCGATTACTTTTGGTGTAAAGTTCACCGTTGAAAACTCATACAACAAATTCATTGAAGTATCGATGGGAACTGATGTTGGAAAAATTACATTAAGTCCAACGTTAGCGCTTCAATTGGGATTCGATCCGAATGAATTGACGCTGGAAGGTGATGCAGTTAACAAAAGCATCCGTTCGCCCAACATTCGTCTTGGCTTACCGTCACACATGTACGTGTATTGTGATTTAGTCGAGCCGCAGATGGTCGGCGATACAGTCGCACCGTTATTGAAAATTGTCAATATATCCACGTCTACTTATGTATACGGATTGCATAAATCAACATCATTCATCGATCCGCACTATGTGCCTGTTATGAATAGATCTTTTGACAGTGTGGAAATTGACTTAAGAGATAACATTGGTAATCATTTGCCATTCCACTTTGGAACGTCGTGCGTGAAGTTACACTTTAGAAAAGTAGCTAGTCATTAGCACAAAAAAAAAAAAATGGAACATACAAAGAAGATGGTAGTTGTGCCGCAAGAGTTGATTGATCGATTGCAATCAAATGCTATGGATAACAGACCGACTAATCTATCCAGCGAAAACAGCCTCGACGCGGAGATGCAACAAATATTGAATAACAAACGTATGGACGATAGTGAAAAGTGGAAATTGTACAAACAAGCGTTACATCGCTTCTTGCATATTGCAGAGAATAGACGTCAACCGATTAGCATACCAATCGTGGAGACGGGTGGGATTGAACATAGTCGACGAATGCACCCCGCTGCGGAAGGTGGTCCAGTGGAAGAGATTGTGGAAACGTTTTCCAAAACTTACAGATCTGATGCCCGCAATCTTTTACGTTTCATGAAACGTGACGGCAGCTTAATCAGTTGGGACAGTGGCTATTCAGTGTACATCAACGGTGTAAAAATCCCAGACTCAAATCTAGTGGATATCTTAAATTGCATAGTAAAGGTGCGTATGCGTGATTACACACCGCCAGGATGGAGGGAAGTGCTCAACGCATTGAAAGCGATGAACGTGCCAAAGGACTATATGAATAATCTAAGAGCGCTTAAGGAAATAAATGCCGAATATCGATCATCATTCACAGGAGGAGAAGGATCAGACGATGAAGTGGAAGACACCGCAACTGAATCAATACTGAGAACACCGCTAATAAATCGACTACGATCGGCTAGAGGAAAGCGTGCAACATCTACACCGGTGCGAGCGGCAGAGCAGTTTGATTTTTCAAATAGAAACAAGCCGTCGTCAAATCTGGACAAGTGGGAAACGTACACAGGATAGGTTTTCATTATGGAGCGTTTGTATTACAATCCCATCGAACCTTCGTCGTATGGCGGTGTAGCTCCTTTAGCGCGAGCTGCAAAACCAGTTTCAAAACGCAAAGTGATTGAATGGTTACAAACACAGGACACTTACACATTGCACAAACCAGCACGCAAGCGTTTCCCGCGCAATCCTTACATAGTGTATGGTCCATTTGAATTGTGGCAAGCGGACTTGAACGATATGCGTGGTCTTAGTAAACACAACGACGGCGTCAACTACCTACTGACTGTAATAGACGTGTTTAGCAAACACCTGTATGTGCGGACGTTAAGGCGGAAAGAAGGAGCTGAAGTGTCCAACGCTTTCGAGGAGATATTTGCTGAAGCGACCGACACACCTCGCTGTTTACAAACTGACAAAGGTACTGAATTCACCGGTGCCAAGACGAAAAGGTTATTCAAACAATACGGGATCATCTATGTCACTACACAAAACCCAGATGTTAAAGCGGCCGTAGTGGAACGCGTGAATCGCACTTTGAAAACACGCATGTGGCGATATTTGACTTACAAAAACACATATCGTTACGTAGATGCGTTGGACAAACTGGTTAGCGCATACAACAACAGCGCTCACAGGAGTCTAGGCAATAGAATACGACCAGTCGATGTGACTGTCGACAATAAGCGAATATTGCATCAGGTATGGCGTCGCATGTTCGGTAAGATACCGCGTCGTGTTAAGCCAAAACTGAAAGTTGGCACCACAGTGCGCATATCTAAGGAGAAGGGTACATTCGCAAAAGGTTACGAGACTAATTGGAGTAAAGAAGTGTTTGTGGTGCGTCGTGTAAACACATTGATGCCTCTGCCAATGTACACTTTGGCGGATCTCAACGGTGAACAAGTGACTGGTCAGTTTTACGAATACGAATTACAAAAAGTGACAATATACAACGACCATCTGTTCAAGATTGCTGAAATACTAGACACTGCCGGTCGCGGTCGCAGTAAGCGTTATTTCGTCAAGTGGGAAGGTTACGGAGACGAGTTCAATTCTTGGGTAAGAGCGATAGATTTGCAAAATGCCTAATAGCAACCAGTTCTATTTGACATTGCCCAGCAACAGCTCAAAGGATTATTTTCCAAAAAACACAGTGTCCAAGTACACTACACATCTGCCGAGACAAATTCGATTAGAAGGCGATGGTGAGTGGGAGATGGCTTTGGTCGAAGCGCATTATCCATGTTCCTTTATGACTGTGGACGAGGAATCGTGTATTTGGCTCGACTATAAACTCGTTCTGCCGAGTATTCCCGTCACACTCAGTGTCGAGCACATTATGCTAAAGATGAAACCCGGTTATTACAAGAACATAACCGATTTATTGAAAATGATCAATAAAGCGAAGGATGTCACACAGTACTTGTACTTTGAGTATGACAAAGAGCAGGACAGAGTCAAGATCACGACAATGGTGGACGGTATAAGCAAAGTGCATTTCACCGAAGCGCTGTCTCTCCAGTTGGGTTTCGATCCGTACGAGAACGTTTTGTCAAATGACCTCACAGCGATATGGCCACCAAATCTGACTATGGGACTGCCGACACACTTGTACGTGTATTGTGATCTGATTGAACCGCAGCTGATTGGCGACACTACAGCGCCGCTTTTGAAGATTATCAACATTGACAGAGAGAACTACACACATGGCGCGCATAAGACTGTGCATTTCACCAGTCCTCATTATGTGCCAGTTATGAAAGGAACATTTGAAACGATCGATATTGACCTAAGGGATCACGCTAGTAAAAAAGCGTCATTCCTCTTTGGGACGTCGTACGTGAAGCTTCATTTCAAAAGAGGAGCTCAGCGATGATGAATACAAATGATCCCTACATGGCGTACTATCGCCGCCAACAATTGCAGCAGACCGGCGGCAGTATCGAGAGGGTATTTCGCGGTGCACCCTACCAGCGCGGACATGGAATTGGCAGTTTCCTAGGCGGTATGTTCCGCACCATCACACCGCTACTCAAGTCGGGAGCCTCTGCTGTGGCCAAAGAGGCGTTGAAATCCGGTGTTGGATTCTTGGGCGACATGGCCATGCACCAGCGGGACCCCAAAGAAGCCGCTAGAGATCATTTCAGCCAGTTTACAGACTCGCTAAAACGCCGGGCGGACGGCAAACTTCAACGTGTGCTAAGTGGCGGCGGCGGCTCTCGCGCGAAACGCCGTCGCGTAACGCGAAAGAGTAACGCGAAACACCGACGCGCTACTCCTGCGCGAAAGACTAACGCGATACTCTCGCGTAAGAGGAACGTGAAGCGCGCCATGTTCGGCGGCCGTCGTGTCACACCGCAGTCTTTGACGAAACTCCTTCGAGGAAGGTCGTCGTCGTCGTCATCCAAGAAGAAGGGCAAGAAGAGGAGGACAGTTAGAAGGAAGAAGAAGACGAGGAGAGCAGTGAGGAGAACGTCTGTACGCGATATATTCAATTAACACACACGCTAGCAATGTCGTTTCTACATCAAAAGTCGTGTGAATGCGTCAAGACGGAATTGGACTTATTCTCCCTACCACCGACGCAGACCAGTATCGAGAGCGGCAAATGGATTCAGTACAAACCAATCTCCACACTGACTGATGATTCGCCCATCGAGTTTGTTGTGCCCGGCAACGGCGAAGAATACACTGATCTTTCGCAAACAATGTTGGAAGTTACAGCGTCTATTGTCAAGTCGACAGGAGCGGCAATCGCAGATGTCGAAGAATCGAACAAAATTGGCCCAGTCAACAATTGGCTGCACACGTTATTCAGTCAAGTCGATATGAGTATGAATCAGAAACTGGTCACACCACAAAACAACACTTATGCATATCGAGCGTATATCGAAACATTGATGAATTACGGCTATGATGCTAGGAAATCACATTTAACATGTGGACTGTGGAACGCGGACGACGCCGGCTATATGGACAATACTCTGGACGATAACGATGGACTAAAGGCGAGACGAAAAATGACAAATAAAAGTCGTGAAATCGATATGCTCGGTCGCCTACATGTGGACATGTGTAATCAGAACAAGTTCCTGTTGAACGGTGTGGAACTGCGTTTTAAACTGATCCGATCAAAAGATTCCTTCTCCATTATGTCGGATGATGGTGAATACAAGGTGCACATTGTTGATGCGAATCTCTGGATACGAAGGTGTAAAGTTAGCCCCACGGTACTGTTGGCGCACAGCAAGACGCTTCAGACCGGCACAGCTAAATACCCAATCACCAGAGTGGAATTGAAAACATTCACACTGCCGTTTGGAGTGAGGAGCAAAACTTTGGACAATGTGTTTCTAGGGCAAGTGCCGAAACGAATCATTGTCGGACTGGTCACGAACGCCGCTTATAATGGCGATTTAAAAAAGAATCCATTTAACTTTCAAAATTTCAAAACCAACTACTTCTCGCTGTACGTGGACGGTGAACAAGTGCCGTCCAAACCGCTACAACCACACTACGAAACCGGCAAGGGAAAATACGTGATGGCGTATCACAGTCTGTTTTCAGGCTCCGGCATACACTTTAGCGATGCTGGTAATCTCATAAATAGAGACGATTACGACGATGGATACTGTCTGATGGCATTCGATCTAACACCTGATATGTCAGCAAGCGACACAACTCATTGGAACCTAGTGCGCAACGGCAGTGTGCGTATGGAGATTGCTTTCGACACGGGGCTCACAGAGACTGTCAACTGTCTGGTATACGCAGAGTTTGACAACGTCATCGAAATCGATCGTCATCGCAACGTGTCTGTGGACTTTGGCGGTTAGATCGTCGGCGGTGGCGTCGTCGTCCTCCTCCTCAGTCTACAACCAACATTCGCACAAGATGGATCGTTTATGCAGAGTACCGCGTAAAAATTTCGCATCTCCAATTATTGTGGATTTTCAATGTTTCAAGGACAACGCAAATGACTACATTCTGAAGGAAGTGTGCGTCTTGGAATTGGTCAGTGGAACACTGCTAATGCATCATATCGCCAAACCACCATTCAGTCGAGATTTCCTATCACAAGAGAAACTGCGTGAAAGCTATTGGCTCACAAAACACTGTCACGGATTGGAGTGGGACCAAGGTGATATCTGGTATCATGTGCTAGAGGAAAAGTTACGTGCATGTATCGCCAAACGACCGATTGTCTACGTCAAAGGTGCTGAGAAAAAAGAGTTTGTACGATACAATTTCATCGCGGATCACTGTACTACTAATGTCATCGATATCAACGATATTGGCTGCGGATCACTATCGTCAATCAACAGTCTACTATCAACAAACACAGTGCGATGTCGCCACCACAGAACAACTCACACACGATGCGCTCTAACCAATTGCATCACATTGCGCAGTTGGTTACATCTAAGTACAAATATCGATGACGCTGATGATTACGCTGACGATGGTGAGAGTGATACCAGTTCCTGCTTTTGTTTTGCTACTAGCACTACTACTCCTACTACTGACTGTGGCGTCGACACAGTAGAATGAATACCTTAGAGATACAAAAGTGTATGGCTAAACTGCCCGTACAGAATGTTGGTGTCTAGGCTGCGGATCAATTGCCCCATTATATTTCACCATCTACTGCTATGATTGTGAACACTGATCCGCACAATGAAGACGGCACTCACTGGGTCGCTTTCTACCTTAACAAAGGAGGAGGAATAATTGAATTCTTTGACAGCTACGGTCAACCGCCACATCTTCAATTCTACCAAGGATTCCTGAGACGCAACGCTCGTCGCTACCTGTACAACGAGCATCGCCTTCAAAGTGACAACACTCTGGTCTGCGGTCAATACTGCCTTGTATTCCTGTACTGCCGCACCCACTACGGTATGAAGATGACGGACTTTGTGCAGCTCTTTGAACACTCATCTACTGGCCACAACGACGCATTGATCAGAAGACTCTTTGCACAAATGTATACCAATTGAATTTTGAAATTTTGCATTTTTTTTTCTCAATAAACTAGTTGTGTACTCAGAATAAAAAGAAATATTCTTATTATTTCCCATCCTCTCCTCCTTTACCCCAAAGTGGGGCAGACCTCTCATACAATGGCATTAGCAGGTGCATTCTTGTCTTCAACAATTCCTGTAGTATGGGGGAGCGAAAATCTCCCCCCTAAGCCATTATGTGTTAGGGGGAGCGAAAATCTCCCACCTGGTAATTAAACCAATTGAACAACAGTTTTCAACCACCTGAGGTCTCATAGGTCTATCCCACTTTTGGGGTAGACCTAACGTACAATTATAGGCCTGCCCCAAAATGGGACAGACCTATCATACAATGATTCTAAAGTAACATTCATATCTGAACCTGGTTTATATGAATTAACATATTCCTGAATATATATATATTTTTTTTTTTACTTTTGTATCTTAGGATTATGTGAGGGGAGAAAAAAAGACGAATGTATATATAAACAATTTGGCTATTTATTTACACACTTTAAATATATTTTACATCGAGTATGTACTCCTGAACATTTGGGATTGACTAGAAAAAACGAGACTCGACACAAACTAATGACTAGAAAAAAAGGAGCACATTTCTAAGTTTTACGACACTCGATACAAACTAATGCCTAGATTTTTCAAAATAATATACAAGTCAAGTCAGGGTCTTTGGTAATATGGCACAACCACTCAACGCTACTCATCCGCCGCCTCTTCATCGTCTTGAGGGATGTCTTCGGGCTGAGGTGGTACGTCAATATGTCCCCAAGGCAGTGTATTTACACCGTCCGGAAGGATGTAACGCTTGTCATCATTATAGCTCAAGGATAGCTTCTCGACTTGAACTGTGAAGACGCGGTGGTTTCGGGACTGGAACCTGGTGTTGATGGTTCTTTTCAACACGCCATTGAAAAGACATTCCCGATAGTCGTCAGAGGTTAGATTGTGTTTTACAACACCTCTAGCGACTCCCTTGGCGCGCTTCACCGTCATGACCTGCAACTCGTCATCTTCGGTCCTCTCCTCGAACTCGACAATATCCATGAAATAAAGTTTCGAGCGAAGACCGAGGTACTCGAGCAGCGGAAGTCCGTTCGCTTCATCCTTAAACTTTCCGATGACTTTTGCGTTGATGGGGCTGTAGCAGGGATGGTTCTGGGGGTACGCACTAGTGTCAAAATCATCCAGATGCTCCAACATGTCCTTATAAACATCTTCAGTCTGGACGTCGAACACGAAGCTGTCAGTGTCCATGTAGTCAACCTTCAGACGATCACCGTAGCGGTTCTTCATCTTCCGAAGGAAGTCGTACATGAGCCACTTGCTCAGATCGAGGACACACATTCCGACGTAGAGCGGTTTGTCCAGGACGATATTGACTTTCGACATGTGGACAATGGCGACGTCATCGTTGAAGTAGGTTCGGTCCAGGAAGTTTGACTTGGCCACGTACTTCCTGAACATCTCCGGCGTACACACCAGTTTAGAGTTCATTCGCTTGCGAACATTCTCGATCGTCTTGCCAAAGACCGCATTGTTCATAAGCTTGAAAAAGTCTTGTTCAAACTTGGTCGTGGCCTTCTTCCTCAGTTCGGTGTTCATTAGGATGTAGCTCTCCAACCACCGAGACTGACGGAACGAGATGACGCGATGCACGTTGACAAGCTCCAGTCCGTTTTCCAGCGCCTGTTGCAGTATTCTGTAATGACAGATGTAGTTCTTCTTGTCATCCAGAGTCGTAACGAGCTTCTTGAATTTCCGTCCTGGCGGACGTTTGGTCTCGCAGCAGTAAGGAAGATCCTTGTGAAGGTCGTGCAGGTGGGCGGGGTAGCGAAGGTCAACTTCCAAGACGTAGCCCGTGGGTCCTTCGGGGTCCAACGCTGCAATATCCAGGGACGCGATCTCCTCGCGGCTGAGCCATTGGAAGTGTCCCTGTGGAAGACACTGGGACATGGCCCAACCGTAAAGGTTGTTGGCGTCCAAGTATAGCAGGTGATGCGTTGGCTCTTCAAGTCGTCGATCTTCAGGGCGACATCCGTCATGGTTGGCCTTGGCGTGTCTGGTGATCGCCTGGGAAATACCTCCTCTGATGCCTTGCTCGAAGAAGAGGTACATGTCAAAGTCCTGTATCGTATCAAGCTCCACTCGACAGGTCCTTAACATGACATCCCAGGCGTATGACGGTAGGGTGTAGTAGTGCGCAGGGTCTAGTTCGTATTCAGCCATCGACGTGTCCCTGAAGCGTTCAAAGACGTCAGTCAACAGCGCAATGTCACAGCGCAGGTACTTCTCGGCGTAGTCCTTGAGGTTCCTACAACCGAAGGTTTCCCACACGTGGCGAGCATGCTCGTAGTCTGCATCCGTGATGTCCTCCAGGGTCAGGTCGTTGCGAAAATCTCGCTGCAGAGGCAGTTCCGTAGTATCTTCCAACACGGCGTTTGACGTTACAAAGTTATACGGGAACACGCCTTTCCTACGGACTAGTTCGAAGAGGTGGTCTTCGGGGAATCTCTTCCTCGTCTCCAAGAGTTGAGCTGGTGGAAGTGCGGCTGCGAGGCTGGCGAGGCTCAAAGCCAGGAACCTGTAGGTGTCTAGGAACCTGACTCGGAATCCTAGCTGCCTTTTTCCGCGCCCTGGCATCCCAACCGGTGTCGCTGTTCGGTCGAACAGGAACCGCTTCGTAAAAGCGATGTACCGCTCTTCCGTGTGAGCCAACACCTCAACATCACCAGGGTCAACCGCCAACTCCCGCACTATGAAGTGAGCGTCGTAGTTGGAAAGGTTGTGAAAGTAGCAGTTGACTACTCGCTGCTCCCTGTAGCGTAGGTTACATGATCTGTGCGCAGCGCCACGGAACTCGTAGGGCGGCGCGTGGTTGTGATCACGAACCTTTGGGTCTTCGCTTGAAAATGTCGATCCGCAGAGGTAGCAATTCGTTGTCGAGTTGTACTGCATCGTTTCCGCTGGGGTCAGGACAGGGCACAGATTTCTTGCTTCGTACAGGAAGTTCCACAATCGCTCAACATCAGTTTTCAACATCTCCATAAATGTCTTTGACGCATCATCCCCGAAGTAGACTCGAGGCTCAAACTCCTCAAGTCCGTACGAGTCGATAATCTGGTACGCAAAGGCGTATGGGATGTGGATGTGGGTGGCTACTCCTCCGTGCGGTTCATCGACTTGTTCATCCATCTCGGCGGTCGGCAGTAGAGCACACTCAAAGTCCGCGTAGATGGTGAAACGTTCGCGTCGGGTGAACTCTGGATGGCTGAATTTGATTTCAGTCTTCTTCGGTGTATCCATGCGGATAGGGGCCGAAGCGGAGCAGTATCGCCTGTGCTCCTCCAGACGCTGAGCGCCCGTCAGACCGAGCTTGTTCGGACGGTTGTCAAAGTGCGCAAAGCACCGCTTACAGATGAATATCCTGCCACGGTTCGCTGTGAGTTGGGGACGGATCAGTCGGCCAAGGTCTTTGATGTATGCGTAGTGGCTGTTCCCCTCCTCAGTCACGTACAAAAGGTCGCAATGGTCTTCGCGCTCCTGCCTACAAATCTTCAAGGGAAATACGGTGTCCTGATACTTGGGCCGCCCGTTAGGTTTCTGACCCACGCGCGTGTGATCAATACCATAGACGTTGATGCTGATGTTGTTTGTCCGCTCAAACGTCTTGATACTCTTCAGAGCAACGGGGAATTGAAGGCCGGTCCAATCGTAGTGGGCGATGATGTCATCGGTGTACAATGCCGGTCTTTCGGGGTGATCTTGAACAAACTTGCTCAGGACTGCATACATAAAACACCGCTCATCGGCGTTCAATACGTTGATGACTGCTTTGGTGTTCTCTACAGCTGCCGGCAGTGGGAGCCAAGCTCGACCATCTTCACCTAGAGGAGTGTACTCGTTGATACCGACCTCCAAATCACGAACGCGAATGTATGTCCACCCGGAGCCAATATGCTCACACTCGGCCTTCTCTCTGATAAGCTTCGCAAAAGCTGTTGAAATGTAATGGTTAAGGTCCGAGGTCACCGTCAGCGGAGTCATCTTCGTCTTGAAGTTGCGCAGGCAGGTGTTGTTGTGAATATTTTTGAATTCACACTCCAGCTTCAAGTTGACCTTTATGCTGCGGTGTTTCGCCAAGGTGTTCTCAAGCAACTCCGTAAGGCTCACAATCAACAACGCCATCACTTCTCCGATTGTGACGAGATTCTCCATCGATCGCTGCAGACGGTAGGTTAAGAGGCGGTTGCGAAAACCCCGTTGAATAAGTGAGAATACGGGGCTTGACTGTCCTGCTCCAGTCATCTCAACATCATCGGGTTGCGGGTGTGTGCTCGTTCCGGGTTGTGGCTCCGTGCTGGGTCCTGCCTGGGGTTCGTCCTGTACCATAGCCGCTCGGTTCAGGATCAGGTCCTTCATGATCGGGCAGGCGAACCGCTCATGTTGGTCCTTGTTGAACAGCCGGGTGAACTCCCGACCGCAGTATGTGCAAGAGAATCTTCGTTCTTGACCATCGGCGTGAAATTGCTTGGTGTGGGCTCGAAGGTTGTCTTCCCTCTTGAACGCGGTGCCGCATGTGTCGCATAGGAACCTGCAGACTCTGCTGTGGGTTGATTCCACATGTCGACGCAGGTTTATTTCGCGACGGAAACGGCGACCGCATTCATGACAGGTGTGGTGGCCAGGACCCGGTCCTTCATCTGAAAATAATAACAAAAAACAGATTAGGATAACTAAAGATCCAATTCCCCTCTCTCGAGAATCACATTTCAAAATGGAGTTGTTAATTAAAAATATCAATTTTCGAACAGGGAATGTAATCTTCTGTACTGTTTGTCTACATTGATGATCCGGGGTTAAAAGCTAAGGATGTAGCTGCAATATTGAGCTGCACCAACCCTAAAGAAGCATTATGTTTTAGGGGGGAGCAAAAATCTCCCCCTAGCAATTACATCAATGGTACACCAGTTGACAAACACCCGAGGTCTCATTTTTGCTCTAGTCTTCAATACTTCCTGAAGTATGGGGGAGCGAAAATCTCCCCCCTAGCAATTAAATCAGTTGAACACCAGTTGTCACGGTCACATTCTTCTAGACGGTCAAGAATCTTGAATCAGAATTCAGATCCGACTTATGATAAGCCAGACCGCTCTGGTGAGTCCTTTCTTGCTCGTCTAGTCGAGCCAAGTCACTAGAGTACCCACATGACCTACTTTAAAAATGTTACCCTCCCACTCCCCCTCCTCCTCCTCCTCCTCCTCCTCCTCCTCCTCCTCCTCCTCCTCCCCCTCCTCCTCCTCCTCCTCCTCCTCCTCCTCCTCCTCCTCCTCCTCATCCTCCTCCTCCTCCTCCTCCTCCCCTCCTCCTCCCCCTCCTCCTCCTCCTCCTCCTCCCCCCTCCTCCTCCTCCCCCTCCTCCTCCTCCTCCTCCTCCTCCCCTCAGAGCGATCTGGCTTATCATAGGTCGGATCTGAATTCTGATTGCAGATTATTGTTCGTCTTGTCAAGCCGAGTCATTTGAGTACCCCCATTACATCCTTTGGACCATAAATATAGAAGTTATTAAAATAATATTATTATAGTTATGTGATTTTACATTTTTTAATAAACAGCTCTCTGTTCGCACAAAATAATTAAAGATGTTAAATAAAAGAAAGACTTATCACTCTTCGTTTATATATCGCATAAAATATTCCTGTATTACTAAAATGAATAACTTGAAGTCCGATTAAAACAATATTGCAACACACAAACACGTACCTTGCTGCGTTGGTGGTGGTTGTTGTGGTGCTGGTGGTTGGTGTCTCAAGCCGTGGAATCTAATGTGGTGTTGCATCAAATTGTGTCTGCGCGCGTACACACAGCCGCAAATGTTACAAACGTGGGTGGCGTTCATTTTAAATAGTCTAACAATAAAGTTTTTAATAAATGCAAACAACACAACACAAACGTTTTAAATAGTCCTAAATGCTTGATGCAAATGGCGATAACTGAGCAGTTACGAACCGGCACGTCTGCGCGCACTGACCTCTAAAACTGAACTGAAGGAACGTTGGCTGTGTGGGGTGGCGCTCTCAGTTTTGACATGGGGAGGGGGAGGGGGGCCTGGAGCGCTCCGGGTGCGGGGGTTCTCTCCTAGCTTGGCTATTCGACTCAGGACCCCCGGTTCTCGAAAGAAAATAATGTTTATTGTGGAATAGGACCGAACTGACACTGTTTCCACTGTTTAATCAGGCACTGATATTTCGCTGTGAGACCTGACCACTCTTCCGTTTCTTCTTTCTCCAATAGATCACGGCGATCGGTATACTTTGGTGGACTGGCAAACATAATGTCCATTTGATCGTAGCTACACTCCCAATCCTGTTTTACTCTTAGAATTTCCTTCCTCATATCCGCAGCAATGGCCTCTTGCATGGATCTCGGCAGCAGCTTAACCCCCTCAGGCAAGAACTTCCTTATCTTTATAATTGCTATGTCTTGTAAAGATTTAGGACTCCATTGGCATGGGATGTCGGAAGTGTTAACCCACTCTGTCTGGTGAAAATGCATTATCACTATTACACTGTCACCGTTGCAAAACTCACGTCTGAACTGACAAAAATACCAACCGCCGTCTGGGGTAAAGCCACCCTGATCTAATGGAATTCGATGCGGGCGGTCTATAATTATGGGTTCCTGGAAGGGGCGGATGCAGCTGCACCCCAGACAGGGCTCGACTCGTCGGTTTTTGTGTGAACACCTGCGTCGGCCCTTCGGGCCGCCCCGATCCATTACGGTTAATCACCCCTTGTCATCCTTTGTAATCTCCCGGTGATGGAGAATGCCGCCGCCACCGTTGGGTAATAAATCTCACCAGCTGTCTGGGAAATAGGAGAAGGGTCTAATGCTGATGGCGTTGAAAGAACAAAACTAGTTTCACCCCACCCTCGACACACACTTAGCTGCTCTCCGGGCTCAGTTCAGATATACCAGCGGAACTATGAGCATGTCTGACGCTGACTTGGTCCGTGCGTTGGAATTTGTTGAGGCCTTGTACTTCAACCATCGCCCTATCAAAACCATCAAGGCGGAGTTGGCAGAGGCGTATGGCCATGTCTCTACGAAATGGTGCGCCCAGCCGAGATGTCCGGAGGAACATTCCGATTACGAAGAAGATTGGCGGCTGGTCGATGCGCTGGAGGCGGAGCTTGCGATCGCAGAGAAGGCGGTTGTTGATGCTGAGAGAACGGCCGCTGCTGCTGCTGCAGCTGATGAGATGTTGACTGGCGAGACCTCATCAAATTAGTTTTAAAGTTTATTTGTAAATGTAAAAAATAAAATGATAAACAAAAAAAAAAAAACGTTGGTACATTGATAAACAATGTAGTTTATCTTTGTACCAAAAAAAAAAAAACAAAAAACAATATATTATAATAGCCTAAGAGGGTGAAGCGTCGATCGCTAAGTCAAAGGCATTAGGGAGAAGGAGGAAGGGGAGGAGGAGGAGGAGGAGGAGGAGGAGGGGAGGAGGAGGAGGAGGAGGAGGAGGAGGAGGAGGAGGAGGAGGAGGAGGAGGAGGAGGAGGAGGAGGAGGAGGAGGAGGAGGAGGAGGAGGAGGAGGAGGAGGAGGAGGAGGAGGAGGAGGAGGAGGAGGAGGAGGAGGAGGAGGAGGAGGAGGAGGAGGAGGAGGAGGAGGAGGAGGAGGAGGAGGAGGAGGAGGAGGAGGAGGAGGAGGAGGAGGAGGAGGAGGAGGAGGAGGAGGAGGAGGAGGAGGAGGAGGAGGAGGAGGAGGAGGAGGAGGAGGAGGAGGAGGAGGTACTGCTGCTCCTGCTGGGGTAGAACTCACCATCTCTCACTACTTAGACGACAGACGAATGGATTTATTTAACATTCCGGTACAGTTTTTGCTTCCGTTTATGTCATGAAGGACTGAAGTGCTAAACATTATATCTCATCACCTTCGCTACACTAACAGGATGAGTAAAGTAATACTGAAATGAAATCAAACTAAATGGCTTAGTTTATGAAGTTTTCAGCAAACATACCCTATCAAAAAACATTCGTATGTTAATTACAACATATACATTAACATATTTGCATAACAAATAACTTATGCAAATTACATTTTTATATTGAACTAGCTGTTATTAGCCCGTCAAAAATTACGGTCTTTAAAAAACTAAAGAAATATTGTTCATTAGCTATGAAATAAATTTATTAGCTTAACAATATACATTTTTAAACGCTAATTTTGTAATAAAATTGGAATCCGCTGTGCAAAATTTAAAAGTGTTTTCTCTCAAAAAGCCCCATCGCATTACATATTAAAATGTTAGTTTGAATGTGTAAAAATTCAAAAAGTGTCTTTTTACGCCTGCATGCAAAATAGCCCCAAAAGGATATTTAATGGTGTATTTTTTAGTTTAGTTTTGGATACTGAATCAGATACATTTTGGTGTCACTTCAAGCAATTTTGTAAATTTGTATGTATTTGCTAAATCGATCTAAGTTAACATATAATTAACATGGAAATGTTGAAGCTCATTGGGGCCGAGCCTCCTGGGAACGGGAAAACGCCCATAACTGTTTTTTTCGGGGTGGACCCACCTACTTCCAAATATCTGCTCAACAACTCCTATAGTTTGTTGGACTTATTTCTGGTGCACTTAAAAACATATAAAATATTCAGCTTTAAAATCACAATGACTACCTAGACAAACTGAGCTTTAAATACTATACTGCAAGGGCTTGAGTGTTCCGCACCCAATGTTTTATTGCCATGCCGTTATTTTATATGGTTTAGTATATCTTTTCGAGCCGTGAAGCAGACGAGTTTCCTCCGTTCTGTGACAAAAGATAATTAGCGGACTAAATACTCATTACAAAAAATATGGTGCATTCTATTGTAAAATTTTGAGAACCTGTACTACTCATCCTTAACGGTACTGAACGGACTGAAGATCTCCGGATGAAAATTGACCTGGTAATTGTTTACCTGTTTTGGCGAGGCTTAACTGAGGATCCCAGCACTAATGAAATATAGTTTAATTCCACGTATAAGTGGTACTGTACCTATATCCACAGGCAGATTTTATCCACATACAAAAAACATCAAACAATATTTGTATTATTATATCTATCTTAAGACTTGCAGAAAAAACATAAAGTTTCAGTCTAATATTTGCAATACAAATACTATAACACGACTGTCAGCGTGAAACTAGTTACCAAGTAGGAGTTAGACAGGGCCGGCGAGAACAGCTAGTCCCAGGGGTTATCAACCCCTGGCAGGTAGAGGCGGAGGCCCGAGTGCTGTATATCTGTTTTTCGAGGTTTGACTGAGGACCTTGGACTAATGAGGGCCAAGGACGGGACCCTGAGTCGAGCATCGTCAAAATATTTTAAAACTCACCCTTGATCCGTCTACCCTGGGATCTTCAATACAATCACCTTAACATCTACTTTGTAGCAGTGCCGGAAAAGGAGCATAACTCTAATGACGTACAGTACTATGATTTAAAACAGCCTAAAGGTTTCCTCCTCCACACGAAAATGGGCAAAATGTTTCTTTCATTCAGTAATGTATTTTTTTGTCAAACGCGGAACAAATATGGCTCATAAACAGCCAGAGAGATTAACAAATTTTAACACAAATTTAAATATCTCCGCTGCATTAAACATTTCACTGCTCAAAGCGATTTAGAAACGGAATAACTTCATTTAGATAGATAAACACATGCCTTACGATTAAAATATAGTTTTGCTAATATCCTGTCCATGATGAATTAACAGCTGCAATTCGAATAAAATTATTCCCCATGTTAATCTTAAGAGCAAAAACTAATTCGAGGGCGGCCTGTGCCCATCAGATTTAAAATATCGAAAATTGAAAACCGTTATGCACAACTACGAATCAGGACGAATATCGTGGTACCTCAATCGTTAAAATCGGTCCAGAAATAACGGAGGAAATCTCTTAATAAAAATCGCCTTAGCTATATAAAAATCTTCTTAATATAAAGATACTAATACCACTGACTATCTGACCTATTACGAATCTCCATAACTCTACGGAGTTGATAGGTTCCTCTTTCGCCCTAGGAGTTTGTCGTTAAAAAAAACATTAATTCAACTGCTGTACTTTTATTTAATTAGGTAAACACTTGAGGTTTTTTAGTATTATCTCGTAACCCTATCAGTGTTATGAGAACGAATGAATTGAATAAATACAGGTTAAGGTTCTAAGATTGTTTTATTGTAATGCGTTGTGCTGCGTTCAAGGTTTCTGACAGCTGCTTAACAAGGAAACAAAAAATGCAATTATCATAATTAAACATGATTAACGACGTGAACTGTAATAAACCGAACAATTTTTTTTACTTAAAATATGCATGCAAAGTATAGTTTACTGCGTTACATCAATTGCCTTAACTTTTACCTTCGCAGTTTGTCATCAACATAACATACCTCCTAAACACAGAACCTCCTAACATACCTTGTTACATTAGAAGCGATATGTTATGTCCCAATAAATCAAAAAATAAATACCTCCTATGTACGTTTTTTCTAAATTGATTTTTGACTTTCATAATTTTGTCTGCACTCATACGAATCTCACTTTACAAAGTATAATGACCATTGTTGTTTTCAAAAAATTGTTATACACTATAACACTGACAAAATTAAAAACAACTACAGTTCCAGCTCTCCCGCTTTGTTATAATGCCGCCCTATCGTTATAGTTAGAATTTCCGGGACCAAGGATTTAAGAGTCTTCATCACCGGAAGTTGCCGGACGCCATCTTGGTGTTTTTTTTCCATAAGGCCAATGTTAACTTTGTGCCCCCATTACTCCTCACCTGATCGTCACAAACAATTAATTTTGGTCTCAAATTAAAGGTTTCCTCGTCCCCTAGGGAAATACAATAGTCGAATTTGGATTTTTATACAAATTAATGAGAACATGTACAGTGTTTCAATTCAAAGTTAAACTATTTATTATGCGACTATAGTACCCAAATTAAAAAATTCGATATTGTATTTCCCTAGAGGACGAGGAAACCTTTAATTTGACACTAAAATCAATTGTATGTGACGATCAGGTGAGGAGTAATCGAGGCACAAAGTTAACATTGGCCTTATGGAGCAAAACTCCAAGATAGCGTCTAGCAACTTCCGGTGATGAAGACTCTTAACAAAGGAAAATTGTATACTTCTGGTTCCATTATTTGTAGTAAACAAAATTATTTTATTTATTTGGAACACGTAAATTTGAATTTTAACTGAAACTTAATTTTGCTGGCACCTTTATACAGTTTATATCAATACTGTTGCGTACTGTTTGCAAAATTCATTCAAAGAACCTAATTTTAAACAAGAATAGTTGTCTGCTTTATTTACTAAACAACTATTAACCATATGCTAACTATAATAACTGAGTAAATTTACGGTATCGTTTTTTCATCATCCTTGGGTCAAGGGACATCTGTTGATACCACGCCTGGTTTAGGTATTATTCCGTAAGCTAATGTAACTGACACTAATCACATTTAACCGGAGACGGATGCAAATAAAACTTAACACTTAAAACAACGAAGTTAAATCATAATTTACAATTTAAATTCTGACTATATGGAAATCTTAAACAAAAAACAGATTCCCTAAACGGTATTTTTTATACTTGTATAGAGTATTAATAATTTGTTTACTAGAGTAATTAATTATATATGCATATAGAAGGTTTAGAAATAAAGACAAATCATATTCTTTACACGTATAAAACGGACCTCAGAATCCCACAGAAGGAGTTTGCTGAAACTTTGGAAATAGGGGTTTTGGGTCTCAGAATTCGTTTAGTAAAATCTTTAATCTCACAGAGAATACAATTTTTATGAAGAGCTCATGTTGGTTTATTACTCATTTGTCTTAGGAGTTTAAAATCTTAACAAAATAACTATGACAATTGATCAGAAATATCCAGTGAGCTGGCAAAGTGGTATATGTGATTTTTTCCAAGCAACCGCCGGCCCCAAGTACTGCATGTTACATTTTCAACTGAGTAACAGTTGAGAAACAGTTGCATATACTGTGAGTTGGAAAACGTATTTCAATCATAAATAAGTCGGACAAAAGGTGGCGGGCATTAACATCTGCTTCTTTTGATAACGTGGCAGATCCTCTACAGCTGTCAGAGGCCCTTTTGGGGAACAAATTCCGTTGTTCGCTAATACTGTACATTCGTATTACAAGTATTTAACCATGTTCATAATTCTTAACAATACTATTGAACAAGAATTTATGTCTGACAAATGTATCTTGGGATCATGTGGAGAGATTTTGATTACACTTTGATTAATATGTTTTTTGAGTCTCCAAAATAGATTGGCAAAATTCACAACACCGCGAAAACTCATTATATAATTAAAGATTTTATCATTACTCTTATGGAGTTTCAAATCATACCTAAATAATTATTAGAGCTGATCAACAATCACCTGTGAGCTTTCCCAGAAACTCTCACAATATGTAATGTAAGAATAATTACGTTAATTTTACTTTATCAGGTTAGAGTGCGCCTCTATTATTTGGATCCCATTTCACATCATATATCAAGAAGCCTTGGAAAGAGTTCAAAAAGTGTTATTAAGATTTTTATATTTCAACGTATTTAATATTTACACGTACAGTTTACACGGGAGTTTCCTTACCTCCCGAAACGTAGTGTAGTTTTAAGCACTAGAAGCGATAGGTAAAGTCCAAATAAATCAAAAAATAAATTCAAATCCATCGCTATTATGAGTTTCAAAAATACAGTAATACGATAGTTACATTGAGATCATTTATATATTTCTTAGTTATTTTGGAGGTCAATCTGAGTCATATCCCCCCGTACAAGGTAAAGGTTTCACTTTTACTACTCACACAAACCCCTTGTGGAGTGATGACCTCTCAAACATCCGGCCACAACACATAACTACACAGTTCAATAAACAGCTATCCCCTAAAATCAGTCCTCCTCCTTGACAGAGGTCTGTGAGATAAAATATTTAGTCTACATATGTCATTTTACACTTGGAGGTGTCCAGTCTGAAAGTGAAAGCACACTTCCCACGAACACATGATGTTCAACTTACAGATGGTTTTTAGTAAAAATGTTCAACTATTTTATTGAGAGCATAGAAATAAATCTAATACTCATAGTAGAGATTGTTAATTTACATAGTGGCAAGAGCTAAATGTGAAGTTGTACCGTTTAAACGAACATTCCTTTCCACATCTATCTTTTAAAACAAAAAAATAATTGTAAAAAAATCCAAAGACCAAAAAGAAAATCCCATTTGCATACTTATTAATAATATATTATAATTACCTCAGTATCTTTGGGCGAACGCAGAAATATGTCTCTATAACAGCTCATATATATTCAGTCAGTATATTCTATCCTATACATTTATAAAAGAAAACTGATATCTGTCGAATTGTATGTCCCGTTTTAACTTAAAACTACTGAACCAATCGAGCTGTAAATTTTCATTTAGGTAAATAAATTATCTGGGCTATATATAGGCCTATCTTTGCAATCCGTAGGGCTCCGCCCCGGTGACCCGTAAAGTTACAATGTTATCCTTATATTATGGGCAATAGGTTGAATGGATAAGATAATTACTTAAACAGATGTAGTTACAGCAGATTTAATGAGCTGTGCTAAGGACGGGTATTAGCCAGTATTAGCTAGGACCTAATAAATCAATATTTACCTAATCCTCAAAATAAACAAATAAAAAATATTCTTAAGCTAAACATTGACAAAAACTAAATTTTTGATTAAGATCTGTTACAGTAAAAAATGCAGTCCTCAGATACTATTTTTCTTAATGGCAAATCAGAGATTATTTTTACGACGTTTTTAATCACATGGACCACGGCCCTCTCTATGACGCTGTTGCTTAAAACTTTCTGAGAATTATAACTAACATGGCAGCGAAAATTCAACTGAGAATTAATTTTGATGCCCAGCTTCCAGAAGAAGAGTAGATTAACTAATAATTTTGTTTTATTATTTTTTTATGACGATTAATACTTTTTTTAAATTTAAGATTCCATGAGGTATAATTTACAACTGTTAATTAAATCCCTAGAAGTGTTATGGGTTTAACTGCCTATAGATGTTGTGTTACAGTTGTTGTAAGTGGCATTATGTCATTGCTCCCAGATGTTATAAAAAGGGAAATGGTACCTGTTAATTATTAATAATCGTGTTTTTAAAATTGAAAGCTACCCTTGAAGCATGCATAAAAGTCCCCATATTAATCTTATAGACAACAGTAAACCGATTTAGCTGAAATTCCCCAAAAAATATAGGTAATACAGCTGGATGAAACGTAAGCCTACTCTCGTTTTGAAAATACTATAGGGCTCCGGCCCCCTTCCACACGATCTTCAAATTCTTATATTAACCATATCGCATCTAATACTGGCCGATGGAGGTGAAATTTGGTAGGGAGACAGGTAATCAACTTACAGTAAAGTAAATATAGTCTTGCTCCGGATAATAACTTTGGGGCTCCACCCCACTGGTCTTTAGTGTCTCAATATTAACCATTACACGCCATCTACTTGACCGATGGAACCGAATGTTTTCTAGAATGATAGATGACACACGACAATCATACATGAGCCTATACATCGGTTCTGCAAATATTTTTGTACTCAACCCCATTGGCATTCAAATTTATTATGTTTATTTATTCTGTTGCTGGAAACTATATTGTAAACGCGTCTTAAGTGTTTTTACAAGTCAGCTTTTTTTCAGCAAAATATATTTGTAATCTTAATTTAATAAGTTCAAGATAACAGAAAATAAAATGTAAAACATTGTAGCAGTGAAATCCAGTTGATGGACAGTAAGGTTAAGAAAGCATGGATGCTAACTTTTAATCTATACCTATTTAATATGCTAGGCTTTTTGTACTGGAACTCCTACAGTTTTAAACATATTTTTATGTTTTTGGTGTCATTGGATAAAGCTTGGTCCGAAGTTTTTGGCGCCTAAATTTAATTAAAAACGGATATAAGAGAAGGACCCTAGCTGTCCTTAAATTTTGTAATTTGCCCCTAAGATTAACATTGGGACAAAACTGTTTTGAATTCCTAGGTCACACAGCTAAATAGTGTAAACAGTGGTTCAGCAAGAACATATGTTCATACTGGGAAGGTAAAAAATATTTATATCATTTTTATTATGAATGTAAGTACTGATCATAGAGTGAGTTTAAAACGTGTATTTCAGAGCGCAGTACATGAAACGTCATGTTAAATCGAAATAAATATATTCTTAGGGCCAGATTATTTAAATAAATTACATTTTACTGTTTTGTAAACAAACTTTATATATTAGTGTAGTGGTTTTTATGTAACTATTAATATTAGTTGCTAAAATATAGGACATATTTGTTATCAGTTTGTTATGTCTGTCTTTAAAAAAGCCTTGCATGATAGATTAAGCCTCATTTAATATCACTGATAACGTAAAAATACATCGGATCTTTTTACTATGGGGTTTTTAGATTTACATTCGTGTTTGTAATTTTACTGTAATTGTAATCAAGCCACTAATAAGAAAGAATAAAACATTATGTACAGGAGCGTGTCTCTCACCACTTCTTTTTAGAATGATTCTTGCAGAGATCATTGACTCGTATCTCTCTGCTCATATAAATGGGCTTTGGGCATGCCAGCCGAAGTTATGTCATTTACAACTACCTGCCAATGAATGAACCCTAGGATTAATGTGAAGCACGGAATATCAAGACATTGTTATAGTTATAGATACCAAAAAAAAACATTGTATTATACAATGTTTTTTTTTTTTGTATCTATAACATTGTCTTGATATTCCGTAATGCACATTAAGTGTTCATTCACGGTCTAAGTAGTTGCCATAGACTATCATTAGATTTAATGGCCACTTTTGTTTAGTGATCATGTTAGATTCAAATTGTCTATATGCTCCTCAAACCGATTCAAACAGCTTCACTTAATAAAGCATTACTATAAGGAATGGATTTTGCACACTCCATCTGTCATGTTAACATTTATTTTAAATTTGTGGAATACCATTTTAGCTACGCCGGTGCGTGATGGGCGACGTCCGTGTCGCGTCGCGGATCTGGGCTGTGGTCCAGTACTACCCTGTCCTCTCTAGTCAATTATAGCGGACCTGCACAGCGTCACCACTCCTTCCCTGCCCATCACTACTACATCCCCCCCCAACTGATAATGAACAGCTCCTATCAATAGCCTCGCTCCTTTCTACAAACAATTCAAAGCCGCCTAGATCAACGATTGATCACTCAGTAAACATATTGATAAAGTCAGATCAATTTTTCGGCCACAAAATTTTGAAATTATTTTTGTTCTAGAGAGTTCTTAGAGGTTAACTGTAAGAAAGGACCATGTGGCCCTAAGTTTGCCTCAATAAAGAAGTATTTTCGTTTCATTTAAACAGATAAACAAATTATTCGAATTTCGAAGGTTCGTAATTGTGTGTTAAAATTAAAGGAACAAGATTATACTATTTGAAACCACCCAAGCCAGCTTCGTATACATCTTACACTGAATAACGACCACCCAGAACTCAAAAATCTACCAAAGATAATTCTAAGTATACCATAAGCGAGTATGTGTGTTTTGCCTCATTTTGCTTGTATATTTAAACAAAACTTTACTAAATTAGTTTATCATCGAGTGGCTCCTGTTTCTCTTTCATTTGTTATTATATCAACAGCTGCCAAATATACCATTCAGTTGATTACTGTTCTTCCATAACATTTACATTGGCTTTGGAAGCCTGTGGGGCGTAACACTAAGGGCCAATGTAAATTATAATGGGTTTCTGCAAATCTACACCACTCGCCTTTTGTAACTATGCATACCCGCTGAGAAACACGTACGACCATTTTCGTACTCACCCACTGTATTGCCTATCGTAATAAGCTGAGATTCATAATTTACTAACTCCTCCATAGTCCGTGGAAATTACCCATTCTCTTTTATAGAGTTGCTACAAAATGTGAATTGAAACTAACTTAATGCCATGGTTTTTGTGCAACAAGGTTGATTAAACCTGCCTTATTCTCAATGACATAATAAAATGTGCTCAATCAAATTAAAATGTTTTAAAACCTAGAACTTGGAGTGTCACAGTTCAGAACTGAGAGTATTTCCCAAAATAGCCAAAATCAATTATTTATTTGGGAAATAAAGAATCGAATATAGACCATGTTATAATATATTTCACCACAAGTGCTAAAGTTTATCAGTACTATTACTCGTGTATGCAATCATTGCAAATCAGCATGATTCGTTTTGCGATTCCTACTTACAAGGTTGTGCATGACGTAATTTGCCTTTGGGGGCTAAACGGCTATAGTTACAGGTTTTTTTAAGATGACAAAAAATATGCAGAATGTATCCTACTGATAGGTAGCACCTCTTTTAAAAATTAAATATTAGTGTTTTACTAAAATATCTGTATAAATGTAATTACACTTTAAACGAATACATTTTAATTCAAGAAGGAGTTAACATAAAATACTGAAATTATTACCTCACACATAATATTCCTATGTCCAGTAAAAAAATCTATAATATCGAGTAAGTGGTTTAGTCACAGGAATAAATTCACGTTCAGCACAGAAATTATCTTACACCATAACTACGCATGGAATAATGCTCATTAAGATACAGGATGTTGGTATTACTATTTACTAAGTATGGTAAAAATCTTGGTATAATATGCTGATGAGTTTCTAGATTATGATTTATAATATTTTTATCTCTGTAAATTTGTGTATATTACTCGTTAATTCACTTAATTAGGGATTATAAATACGAGTAAATGCCATAATATAATATATATCAGTAAAAGTACTACAATTCGTCAGTACTATTAACCGTGGACTTTTTTATTGCAAAGCAGCATGATTCGTTTTGCGCCTACTACTTATAAGGCGTGCATGACGTATATTTGCCTTTGGGGTCTAAACGGCTATTGTTTCAAGTTTTGTTAAGAGGACAAAAACGTGCAGAATTTTGCTTTCAGTTAAGTCGCATCTCTTTTAATTATTTAATATTCGGGTTTTCTCAAATATATGTATTATTGTAACTACTCTTCCAAATTATAATCTTTGATTCAAGAAAGAGTTAACGGAAGATACTGTAATTTGTTCCTGATAAATAACAATGTTATTCTTATGTCCAGTAAAAAAATTGATAATATCGAGTAAGTGGTATAGTCACAGAAATAAATTCAATGAAATCAACAATGAATTCAAGTCTTATATGAATCCACCGACATGGGAGTTGAGGCCTGTTCGTCGGCATTGAGCTGAGACCAAATGACAAACAAACAAATAATTGATATGTTGTTAAACGTAAAAAGGGAAAACAAATTATACATGAATAAAAACTTAGATGCTATGACAATGAGAAAATAAAACATGAAATTGAAGTTAGCTTAGAGGACTTCCCAGGTGCCGAAATACCATTACCGCCAGGCGCTGACCCTCCACGTAAGCTGAGAACGTACCGATTGCATGAGTTCAGTTTCAGTAACGGTAGTAATAAAAACGAACAGTTCTGTCTTATATGTAACTGTTATTCGCAACTGGGCGCCCAACCGCATCGATAGCACTCCATAGGTTAGCACATACACAAGAGAAAAACGTATTTATTCAAGTTGTTCGCAAGTCTTTTGCCATCATCTGAGGTTATGCTACCATCAGGGGGTAAACCGGGAAAGAGCCAGTTATGAGAGGGTCGAAAATAAAGGGGCAGCCTGGCAAGCACCGCGAAAGCGCCAACGCTACCCCAGGTAGCCGGGTAGTTGGGTAATCAGGTGGAACATGGAATGTAAACAAACAGTGAACGCTACGGATTCTTACTCTCATTTGGGCTCTAAACTCATCAGACCTTTGGCGGACTACAAGCGTCAGTGAAAGTTTTCATAGCAAGTTTAAAAATTCATACACTTTCCATCCCGTATGTCCTTTCAGACGTATCTGCTCCATCGGCATGTAAAATCTTAATTTAATCATCACTTATTTTATTTGTTAACTGGACCGATTGAGCATACATTTGTTTGGAGTTAATACATCAGAGGATAGTAAATACATCAGAATGAAACCTTTGCCTAATCCTGCTCCAAAAATGATTAACTTTCGGGCTCTCCAAATGTTGGAGATCTATAGAATTTATAGGTTAATAAATGTGTACTAATCAGGTATGTATAATTAGAAACAGGCATAGCAAACAATAACGAACTTCTCTGATCCGCCGGCCTTTAACATTTTAATTTTATCATCTCTGACGTTATTAGTTAACTGGAAAAATTGCGCATGCAATTGTTAGGAGGATAGTTATACGTCAGAATAAAACCTTTGCCTACTCCTGCCACAAAAATGCTTTCATTTAGGGCTATCCAAATGTTGGAACTAACGAATTTATAGGTTAATAAATGTGTACTAATCAGGCCTCATCCCTGGAAAAATATGTTTGTATAGAAAATTATTTGAAAAAAACTAAAATTGAGGTTATGGTTAAGATTTGTAAATATAAACAAAAGAATCATATCAGCGGTTCAAAAGTAATAATTCAATTATAAAAATAATACCCACTTGGGAAAGTATCATGTGATGTTTGTGAGGATAGGGATGAGAACAAACATATTCATAACTTTAAATATACATGATTATGTTATGTAGAAATAGCAAGAACTATTAAAACTGGACATAGGGTATATTGCAAACATGTACAACAAGAAAAGAAACAACGAAATAAGCAAGGCAAATATGGGAAGGACCGTAAGTGTACTCTAGGCATTTTGAACTAATTGACTGGCTTTTTAAGCAAAGATTTTTCCCCCAGGTGCTTTATCAAATGTAACTTACTTTTCAAACATAACATTGTACTGTGATTGCGAGCGAAGCCACGACGGGCTACTAGTTTATCTTTAAATATGTCACAGCAGTTGTAAGAGTTTTTGTAGCATTAGAGCCAGATTAGATGGTGAATTTAGTGGCATTTGTTAACAGTTGGCTCACTTTAAAAAAAGTTGCAATAAGTACTGATCCGCTCGTACGTAACATGTGATACCACTAAAATTCACTCTACGAATCTTCACTTAATGCAACGTTGCATTAAATGCTTTTTGGCGAAAATGTTGCATTAAATCCTTATACAGGTCTATATATATATATATATATATATATATATATATATATTTGAACGAATAGTGTTTTCAGCATCTGGGGACCTCAAAACAAAAAGTTATCATAGTCTCGGGGCCTAAGTCTTACCATGCCACCTACGTATAGGGGAGATTCGCTACAATTATATAAGTAGAAACACACGTCAGTTAATCTAAAATACCCCCGTAGCAGCAAACCTGCGTACTCAGCGAATTTCCAATGCATATTTATGTATCATAATACCACATAAAGCCACATACCAAGTTTAATCAATATAAATTCATGAATAAACGATTTATGACATTTTAATTATTCTCCATAAGAATAACATGGCAGCTGAGTATGCAGGTTTGCTGAAGCAAAGAACACAAAAAAAAAAAAAATAGGGTTTTATACAAATATCAATATAACTCATGTAGGTAAAGCCACATACCAAATTTCATTAATTTATTTTCATAATGAAGGCAGATAACACTTTACTTATTCTCCATAAGAATAACATGGGGCTGAGTACGCAGGTTTGCTGCTACGGGAGCCTTGGGTAAAAAATTGTCTTTTTGAGCAAACACCAATGGTCCACAACCAGATGAAGCCGTATACCAAGTTTTGTCAGTATACGTTCATAAATAAGCGAGATATAAAATTTTGATTTTTCTCCATAAGAATAACATTAGACAACGTACTGTGTTTAGCACTTTCAATATCTCGGTAACCAATTGATGTAGAGAAATGATCAAAATACCAAATTGTGTGTTTTTTTTTAAGCTGAATCCAATGGAAAAAAAAATAAAATTTGACTATTTCCAAAATTATATATATATATATATATATATAAAATTCGAAAAACCCATTTTTGAGGTACAAAACCCCCATATACAGTTTCGAACGAATGGTGTTTTTGGGGTCTGGAGACCTCAAAACGAAAAGTTATCATGGTCCCGGGCCTAGGTCTTACCATGCCGACTACGGTAATAGCTTCTTCCCTATAGGGGAAATTCGCTAAAAGTATAGACTTAATCACATGTTTTAATGTAAACAAAGCAGACAACTTTTTGAAATTTGGAGCAAATGTGGAGAGTGACATTTATGACTTTAGGTTCGAAAATCATATCAATCAAAAATCTGTTTTTTTCTTTGCAAATTTGACCCAGAAATGTTAAAAACATTCAATATCAATATTAATTATCTCTTTCAATCAGTTTTAGTTACAACTTAAACTTAGTAATTTATATCAGAATTCAACTTTGTCTAATAATTCATCCATGCTATAGGATACATTCGTAAAGTCCCTGACTACAACTACAAACAGAAAAGTAGTCAAGTCTTTCCCGTAATGTTATCAGATTGGTAGGACGTTGCAGAGATGTTCAAAGTTGTAAACACAGTACGTTGTCCAATGTTATCCTCATGGAGAATAAATAACATTCTACATCTCGATTATTTATGAAACTTGGTTTGTGGCTTCAACTAGTTGTGGTATATTGATATTAGCACAACAAAAAAAAGAATATTTTTTTTTTTTTTGCTGATAGTCCTCGTAGCAGCAAACCTGCATACTTGGTCCCCCATGTTATTCATATGGAGAATAAGTAAAGTTGTACTTCTCCCTTAATTATGAACCTACATTAAGAGAACTTGATATTTAGCTTCACCTGGTTCAATTGTAATGATAATTGCAAAAAAAAAAAAAAATAAATAAATAAACACATTATTTATCTTTCTCGTTGCAGCAAACCTGCGTCCTCAATCCTAATGTTATTCTTATGGAGAATAAATAAAATGCTATATATCACTTATTTATGGATGTATATTTGTGAAACTTGGTAAATAGCTCTATATAGGCATTGGAAATTTGCTGAGTACGCAGGTTTGCTGCGACGGGGGTATTTAATTTTCCCTCAACATGTAAATAGTAAAGCAAAAATACTGTATTAATATTTGTGTCTTCTCTTTCTTTTTAGCAGTTGTAAGACCTATACCTCGGGATGATCCGGCTGTGGTGGATGGTCCCGAGGTAATTGACTTTCCGGTCGATTAGAAGATTATCAAGAAAAGAAACCCAAGACAGAGATGGTAAGACAAGGAATACATAGCGGGGGAATTCTTATCAAAAGTCTCGGAGTTAAATTAGAAGGCTTATTTAAAATTCGTTTTGTCTGACTCTGCTTTTATCCCGAAATTAAAAAACTGACAATGCATTTTTTTTGTGTCCCTTGTATCAAATTCTCTTTATGTCTAGCTCATAAGTCATTGTATGTTCTATTTTTGCTCTATCATGTAATAATTTTTGACTGTGAAATATGTGTATTTAAATTACTGTATGCCATTTATTAACTTGCAATGGTATATTTGTAATGTGTCTCAATAATTTACTTTATCTGAGTTCGTGCAAATAAAATTATACGTGAATATTATACCATCTCAAAATAACTCTTGCCTAATTCATCCTTAATTTTTTTGAATCATCCTTATTTATATAACGTGTATATTTAAAGTGGAATCGTAACCGTGGGTCATTTCAGGTTTACCACGGATTATTCAAAGTAAGCAGCTGGTTTTGTAAGTTTTACATAATCTAGACACTGTTGAAACCGATATCGGAGCAATATTTTGATAAATACATATCTAATGGTACATTGTAATCGATTTCGATTTGTCACACCGTTCATCTGCCCGCGGCGCAGCGTTCGTTCGTTTACACGCTTCTGTACATCTTAGTAATTAATGAAAATGGAATGAAACTTATGTATTTCAATTTTTTTTTTTTTCTGCATGTATATAGTACAAATATACAGTATGAATATATTCCAGATCAAAATTTTATATATATATATATATATATATAGATATGAAATGTTTAATAATTAGAACATTAGAGAGTTAGAAGTCGGTTGTAGCTTGTCAACCAATCAGTGATTAATGTCACCACCTACAAATACTTGTCCATCTTTGTAGTGTAACAGAAGGCGAAATTCTAATACTGTAAAATGTATATTTTAAACTATAATTCGAGCAGTGGCTGCATGCCAAATAGATCTCGGAATTGCGTGAAAGGTCAGCTTCATTGTTGCGTTCAATTAATTTAAGTTGGCAGTTGCAGCCTATACATCTATTTAAGGCCGTCAATTCTTTCATTTTTCTTAAAAACCCTATTGAAAATAATCCCTCTAATACCATAAACATGTTCACGATTTTACAAGTCATGTAGTTTGGATGATTTTTTTATTTTTTTATTTTGAGGTTAAGTGAGTGGATAAATTAAAATTAACTTACGCGGAAGTGTTATCCAATTAGATCCAAAGCAGTTTCACTATATCATCACATTGCAAAAACACTTTCTACTAACATATCGAAAAACAAAACGAAAACGAAAACCTACATCGGCAGTGACATCTCCGTGCGCGGGAAGACACTGAACAAACAGACCTTGCACTTGAACCTTGAACCTTACCTTGAACAAGTCCCCGGCCCCCTCTACCACCGCTCACTGACCTACAGCGGCAAGCCGGCCGGCGCATAACTATTATCACTTAACGACCCAGCGAACGATGATAGGGAATTGTCCGTTGCATATTCTGTATGATCTGCATGAGTGCATACTTTATTTACTTTTGAACTCTAATAATCTATACCTATAAAAGGCGAAGCCCTCACTGACTCACTCATCACAAATTCTCCTACTTCCCATTTACCAAGAGAGTTAAAATTCTGTTATTAATACATGACACTAAATATCCTGGGGTTTTCTGGGATTTATTATTTTTTAGAGGCATTGTGTGAAGAGGCCTTCCATACAGGCTTACCTTTTAAATATTAGATCTAACTCCATATATAAATGAATAGTGATTACTTTACATATAACAGATTTAGATTATTAATGTATTATTTTATGATTTAAAAACTTTGTACCGACTGCGGAATAACCTAGCTCAGTTTGGTTGGAACTATTGAGGGGATAACATCGATGGCAATAAAATAAAAATAGTATGTTCTTAAACATATATTTATTTTAACACACAACGTCTTGTGTTTAGTATTTTAAATATCTCCTCAACCAATTGTCGTATAGCAATAATATATATATATATATATATATATATATATATATATATATAAAAGAACAGAAAGAAAAGTTATAATTTGTTTTTAAGTGTTAAGCAATTAAGATTTTACTTTTAAAACACAATAACACTGTCTATTATTTAATCTAAAACAACAGTACATTATTATGTACTGTATACATAACAAATAATATGTTATTTTAAAAGTAGGCCTACGTTTATTATTTTAAAGATTTAATTATCTGTTGGTTATTATACCTATCATTGTACAATACTACAACGTTACTACCGTATCAGGTAGTTTTGAGGTCACCCATATATGAACGAAAGGTAAATATGGTGCAAACGTGCAAAACTATACATGTAAAACGATCAGAGGTAAAATATTATAAAGCTTTTCAATAAAACCTTTGCTAACGTTATAAATCAAATAAACTATACACGTTTTAAAACTTGTTTTTATATTGTAAATTAATTAGTTAAGCTATTTAGAACCTGTTACAGTCAGGGCGCAACCTCAGTACCGTATAGCGTCTTATGGGATATTGACAACGCGAGCTCAGTTAAATGAGGTTTACAGCCAAGGGATATTTTTATTGGCAATATTTATATACAACCTTTATTTTGATCGAAAAACAAAATTTACCACTCCATGGCTGCCATATCTGATTTACTCGATACATTCATCAATGTTTGACACATATTTTAGTATCACTTACTTCACTCATCACGATCCTATCTTTATCGTCTAATCATTTTCCGTACACGTTTTTCAAATAAGTTGACGATTAAATTTGTTTATATTCACAGCTGTCGGTAAAACAAAAATACTTAAAGAGAAAAAATATTGATTTTAAACAGTAATAACGTTTATATTATATTTCGCTTATCTAGAACGAACGAAGAAATTGTTTTGGGTGCATTTAATGCAGATGGTAGGCGCAATATACAAAATTACAAACTCTGCCACAATATGTATACTTCAAAGTTAAAATAAAAAATTGGTTGTGTACATGCAATGAAAAAAGCGGCAAAGCCGTGGTGTTTTCACCTTTCCTTGATGGGCTGTTTGACTGCTCTTTTAATTATTAACGTGAAGTAATACTGCACCAGGTCGACCAGTGGTTGTTTCTTTTTTTACGACACTGCGCCTTCTTACCGTGGACAATAAAAACAACTATTTATTATATTTGAAATTATATAAAACAAATTGTTGATTACTTTTTAAATTTGAATATGTAATTATTATTCTTGTGTTTATGTTCAACCCATAGGTGTATTGTAACTACACAGGTTAAACAAAACTTTTTAAATTTATTTATTTGAAATTCCCAATTTTTTTCAGAGTGGAAACCTATTTGATAAATCCTTCATGATAGATTACACCGACATTTACTTCCAATTAAGGGACATAATTAATGCAATAGTTTTTACAACATGCCCGATCCATTTACATTACTTGATCCAGTTAGTTCACTTAATATCCACTTAAATACTTGGTCGGTTCAGTTCGAACTTCATTCGAAGGAAACGGGGTAAGTTTCTCAATAAGTAGCTTCCTTGACCCTCCGGTGAGCAAAGTGCAATTTTTATAACAATGTCACTGCAAAACAACGGCCGAGGTTATCTTAAAGCTGGTCTCGTTTTGTAATAATCCTAATTGGCTGGTAAGCTTATTTTCTAGGGCGTCTGGGTTATCAGGGAAAATGCCTTCGTTCAAAAATACATCTTTCATTTGGAGTAATGAACTGAAATTACGAAACTCTTGATACAAATGAGGGCAAATACAAGTCTTGAGATGATAAAATAGATTTCAGCACGTCTGTGCATCTCGAGGACGAGGGTCGTATGAATATTTATAGTACGAGCTGCAGTGATTACCCAAAGCACGAGGTTTTCAACTACCGAAAGAAATATTGTTTATATTTGACTTAATCTTAATAATAAACCGATCCACCTTTGCTTTGGTCACACTCTGGGTCGCGTTCTTTCATGTTTTATCTTCTTAAAACTATCAAATCAATCCTCTGCATGATTTATTTATCCTATCGTCTGGTGCAGAGCTGAGCTGAGCACATTTAAGTCTGCTTCGCTCTACAGCCAAAAATAACTATTTTCAAGGGCAAGCCTATATAACTTCTTTATTTTCGGCTTAAAGTATAACATGTGAGTACTCAAATTACGCGGCTCAACGAGACGTTAGCGGAATAACAACTATTTTGAAGGTCAAACCTAAATAACTTCTTTATTTATGGTTTTAAATTATGACTGAGTGGTCTGGTGGGGGAAAGGTAGGTACCTTTCCTACACACTAGTGCTATCTCAGTCTTGTTTAACTTACGCTTCAATCAACATGTCGATGCAGAAAAAAAAAAAAAAAATCTACCATTCTGTAACACAAAGGGTAATTTCAGTTTACAACTTTAAATTTTTGCACGATCCATCGTAGGTTATTAATTCAAGGTCGGGTGACTTCGTTAATATAGAGCGGGGAATAGAACACTTTATAATCCAAGTGAGAAGTACTAACTGCGCTGTTCCCCGTTTTGGAAATTGTTAGGGTGGCCTTGGGGACTTGGGCATTTTGCAAAGAACATCTATTTTCAAGGACAGACCTAAATAACTTCTTTATTTTTGGTTTAAGGTATAACATGTGAGTACTCAAATTACACGGCTTGACAAGACGGACAAGAAGGTGCAATCAGAATTTAGATCCGACCAAGGACATCGCAGCGTTAGCGGAATAACAACTATTTTGAAGGTCAAACCTAAATAACTTATTTATTTATGGTTAGATCATAGTAACTGTTATAATTATACAGCGTTGAGCAAACATTATTGAAGTTTTCAGTTACGGAGCTAAGGTCTTGACAGTCTAAGAGCTAAACCCTAACTAACACATGTAAACTAGACATTGTAATGCCATTCAGAAGCTGGGAGTTTCATGAATACCCCGTTTTACCTTCAACACAACGGCATACATGGACTGTAAAAACTTCTACTCATTTGGAAAAAGCGAGATATGTAATCTTTGGATTACAAACAAAGAAAAAAAGTATATTAACTGAAAATGCTGGTGAATTTGACCATTGTAAATTAACAAACTGTAAAGTGTTCCTGAATTCACAATTCTTTCCCTACGACAACTTTAATATCTCTTTTGATAAAAAAAGGTACAGTGTTTTATACGATATGTACGCTAGGTTCCAAAATTCATATTACGGCAAAACAAACACACCTCTACTATCTCCCGTACAGTTTGAATCGAAAGCTCCGATTGTTGTAATTGATTGCTCCAAACAAAACGAATCTGTAAAATCGTCTAGTGTTGATATAAAAATAGAAATGGAATTTCAAGAAAACGTACCTGCAAATACATCTGCGTATTGTTTAATTTTGCACGATAAAATTGTTACATACACACCGTTGACTGGTATCGTAAAGACGGTATTGTAAAACGTTGTACCACCACCGGCACCGCCACTGTCGCTAACCTATAAATAGCGGAGCAACAATGCAGGTCTTCAGTTGATCGTCTATCATCGCATGGGCAACATCTTCTACAAAATGAGTTCTCCATCTGTTGTACAAGGTGATGCAGAGGTAGCACCGTTATTGGAACGTGATAATACTAGTGAAGAAAAAATCATCAAGGAAATAACTGCATTTTTAAAGTTTGGTAAAAGAGATAGAGAGGAGGAAAGTAATGCAGACCCATCAAAGGTAGTACCAAAGAGGAAGAAGAAAGTTGAAGAAAATATTCCTCCTCACATTTTAACTGAAGTTTTTTTGCGAATCTTTTACCCCATCTCAGCATGCATCAGTAAAAGTGTATCAGTTGGATTGATGAAGTCATTGGATTATTCCCCTACAGTAATACTACACCATGGAACAAAAAAGGTTTTATTTTCGCAAAATGCTTGGGAGTCATTTTTGAAACATGTACATTTAATAGAATGTTATTTAACTAACAGTTTGTGTGGAAGGAAAACACATATTCGACTTTTGGATTGTGACAATGAAATCGATATTGTTAAACATCGTGGACAACTACAAGTGCGAATTAGAGACTTGACTCAACATGAAAATAAGATTCTACTGTCACATGAAGAATTCTACGTTTTAAACTACGCAACAGAACCTATTACAAGGTACATGAGACAGTTGGTATTTGCAAGCGCTATTATTAAAGAATATTTGGTCGATACTTTGGAAAAACAACCTGATAGCACCATCGTGTACGGACCTGTGGATACATCTATTTTTAATAGAATACGTCATGAAGTTTGCATGTGGAGAAAGTTAAAGGATTTTGAACCACTTGTAGAAATCGCTACAGAAGCTACAGAAGAAACAACACAGGAAGAAGAAACGGAGAAACAAGAAGAAGAAGAAAACGAAACACAAGAAGAAGAAGTTAAAAAAGACTAAAGTTTGACTTAGTAAAGAAGAACACACGTGGGGTAGGCCTATTGGGGACGGTGCCCACGTTAAATATACACCAACGCGCCTGCAACTGTACGGCCTGGTATTTAACCTACCGTGGCGTGGAAAACAGTTTAGTTGATCGCTAGGTGCCATGATGAGCGGAGGGGATGAAGAAGTGAGTGTAAAGCCTTGTGTAATAGAATTTCAAGCATTTCGAAATAATGATGATAGGTTTATTATCAAGGAATTAGTAATTTTAGACTTGCTTACATTTGTAGCCTACCCATTCACGTTTGATGCTCCTTTTTCTTTTAACAAACTTAACACCAAAGCAAAAAGTACAAACAAATGGATAACAAACTACTTTCATCACATACATTGGTATGAAGGATTTATAAGCTACAGTAATCTGCACAGTATTATGTTTAACTTTTGCAAACAATATTCACATATATACACAAGAGGATTAGAAAAAAAGAACTGGATACAAAAGTACACGCACGGTGATGTTTTCGATATAACTATCAGTAAGGACTTTAACATTAATCTCGGTAATATTTGTGTCGCTGCAAAAGATCTTAAACACGGCCAAACAAACTGTGCATTGTACAACGCGTATCGTTTGGCTGCTTACTTGAAACAAACGCAGGAATGTGGTGGGGGTAGCGGAGAACAGAAATGTGGTGGGGGTAGCGGGGCCTATAAATACGAGGAGACAGCACCGCTCCAGCACGAGTATTATTCGAGACTCCGAAGAGGCAACATCACAGAAGACACCACAACCACCACTGACGAAGATGGCATCACAACAGTTTCTACAAACACTGGTTGATCAATACAACACTCATTCAAAATCCGACCTTCTGCTAACTAAAAAGTGTTCAGAACTAAAAGAACAAAAACACTACATTATTCATAACATCAAGAAAGTGGAAACCACACATGGAGAAGCAATTCTAGTTTCATTGAGCGAAGGACCTTTCACTCCAGGAGATGAGCCGAAGTTTCAAGTATTTCTTCCAAAACGATTTGTTCAACTGCTACAAAATGAAGATTTGCGAGATATTCAACCGGGGACGTTGTATTTGGTATCACACGGTGTAAGCGGCAACAACTCGACGGAACTCACTCTGCACATCACGCATCCTTGTACATAATGTCTCTGTTTGTATTTTATTGTTTGTATTTCTAGTTATCAATGTTAAACTTAAGTTTATTGTATTGTAAGATGTTTGTTTAATAAAGAAAATATAAAAAAAAAATCAAATAAAATAAAAAAATAAAATAAAAACAGCAACACAGCAGTATATTATTTTATATACTGCTGTGTTGCTTTTTTTAAAATTCAAATGGATGACCTTGAACTTTCATTCAGGGTTAACTTATGAAGAGGTATAAAAGAGAGGGAGCAGTGAAGTTAGTCTCAGTCTTGTCTAACACACGCTGCAGCTAACATGTCGGTGTCACCTATGAAAAATTTATTTTTCGATAACAATTTGAAGACATATTGTTGCGAGTTACAATGTTTTAAAATACCAGGCGATCAAGTTGACGGGAAAGCTTGTCGTAAGTGCAAGTGTTTCAGCTATTGCATATGTAGATGTAAAACGTATCAAATGAACCGACAAGATAAACTACAAGAATTACGCCGAAGGATTGCATTACTGTGGCGGCGAATGTAGTAGCAACCAGCTGCCACCTGCCGCCTGCCATCTGCTGTCCGCCATCTTCTCCGCCCCACCATTTTGTTTGATACCAGAACGCTAGCTAGCGAATAGTCAGTACACCTCCGGCTCTCGACTGGTGAACATCGAGTGCTCTTCACAAACGTAAAACATTGTATTAAAATGTCCATTAAAATTAGGTGTATTCATTATGACTCTATTCATCTGGCGACTTTCCAAGACCTCGAGGTTTTTAATGAAGAGTTAAGACTTCTCATTGCGTCCGGTTACGATTTATCTTTGGAACTTTACGCATCAAAAAACAACATGGACTCTGCGCAGGAATCGAAGTATATACCGTCTTTCTTCAGAAAGCGAAGTGATGGCCGCAACTCGTCCGGATCAACAACATCGATGACAACCAACAACGGGGAACTATTGTAAACATGAATTATTGTAAACATAACTTATTGTAAATAAAAATAAAGTAATATTTGTATTAGTACTACCTCGCACTCGTATCATTCGATTGCTTCATTCGATAATTTTCATTCGATATTTTATCGAATTAAAACTATCGAATCACAATCGGATTTTACGCGTGCGAGGTAGTACTTTTTTAAAATTACCTCCCCGTGACCTTGAACTTTGAACTTTAACTCATTTCGTCACAAAACCGCCTACGTCACTGGCTCAGCCCCAGATGACGTCTTTCATGACTCAGCGCATCCGGTCACGTGACCGGATGACGTCACTTCCGGCGCAAAACCCGCAAACCCACACTACTCATATAGGATTGTTCAATTAGTGAGTGGTTTCTTTTCGTGATATAACATTTTATAAAGTGTTGCATATCTAGAACAAACCCGTTATTTTTGAAACCACTTTCGATTTAAATTAATCCAAAGAGCGATATCCATAAGAATAACAATTGGGCTGAGTACGCAGGTTTGCTGCGTCAAGGAACACAAAAAATGAGGTTTTATGCTAATATCAATACAACTCAACTAGGTGAAGTCATATACCAGTTTTTGTTCATTTATGCTCCTTCGAATTGAGCGGTATGACTGGTTTTCGAACTTAAAGCCATTAATGTTGCTTTACACGTTTGTAAAAAATTTAATCAAAATCGCATAATTTTGTCGAGATTTATCGTGCTCACGGACACAAACAAACACACACACACACACACACACACACACACACACACACACACACACACACACACACACACACACACACACACACACACACACGCACACACACACACACACACATACACACACACACACACATATATATATATATATATATATATATATATACAGTTTCGAACGAATGGAGTTTTGGGGTCTGAGGACCTCAAAACGAAACGTTATCATGGTCTCGGGCTTAAGTCTTACCATGCTAAGTACGGTAATAGCTTCTTCCCTATAGGAGAAATTCGCTAAAAGGCTCTCAGTACAGTTTCAGCGTTGTAATTGATTTCGCAGATTCGTGATAATTTTTTCCGGTTCTTTCTTCCTATCATTAGAACCTTCATTTTCTTCCTGTTCTACAACGTTAATTAGAGTATCTAATGATTCGCTAATAACACCTAATAATGCATTCTCATTACTTTTCAATGTTTTTAAATTCATACAAAACTTAATAAGCTCAGATAATTGGCTCCACCTTTGTAAAATTGAATTAGATATAACTGGTGTGGTACAATTATCAGTCAATATATTTTTTATAGGAATTATTCCCTCGTTATTATGGACTTCAACATTTAAATCATTTTTTACTCTTATACTAAACGTTACTTTTAGAGTAGAAAATATATCTAGCCTATAAATAATACAACAGGTATCGTTCTTAAATACAGACAACTCACTGCAATCTATTTTTGATGGTAGATTCTGACAAAAAGAAGCGAAGTCCCCAGCTTCGTTTTCCTTTGTAAGTCGTATTTATTCACCCAGCTGTATTTTATTTATCTTGTTGGCTTCCTTTTCTCTTCTTTCTTCCGGAATTTTTCTCTTAGCCGATTTATTATCACTATGATATAAGGGCAAATTTGGAAATAGTTTAAGCATAGCATTTTCACTTAAAACTGGTTTCTCTCTTCTGTACTCACACCAATCACCATATTTATTCTTATATTTTTCTATAAAACTCAAGTAATTGTTACGAACTTGTTTAATGCAGACACAAGAACGGTTTGTCGGTGTCCAGTCTGATCTTGGTATGGTGCGAAGCCACAACTCGCGACGTGATGGATTTTTGGGAAAATGAAAACATTGAATTTATCTCTCAGTTTTTAATGAACTTTTGTAATTACTTTTACATCCAGGAACCACACACGTGTCAGGCATAATACGATACCAAATTAAACCGCAAAATTTGAAATTTAACGCCACAACATTAAATTAAAAGACGGAGCGCGCGTGTTCGCAGTTCAGTGCAATGCCATCAACAGGAGGCAGTGGCCCGCTATTGCGACGTTGCCAGTTTTCACTACCGCTATTGCGACGTTGCCAGTTTTCGCTCGCCGCGGCCTTGTACTAGAGACGGCTATGATTTAAGTGTTGATTTTGTAAAATATATGTCGTTTTTTGAATGGAGACTATAAAATGTTTAGCAACATTCAAAATCTTTGGTTTTTGGGATTAATTTACAGTAGGATATGCTATCGCTAATGTTTAAATTAATATCAGAATAAAATCAAGTAAATATGATAAAGCACATTTATATGGAACTCTTTTACTTCAAATATATTTTATTTGCCCGATACAACTTTTTTAATGTTGATTTTGAATGTTGAGTTTTTAACCCAACCATTTATTTGTAAGGCATTTGTCCATACCTTATGTACGGACATTTAGCTGTTTATAAAACTGTTATGTAGAACAGTTTGTATAAATGCGTGAAGCCTTTTATAGATGTATGTTTTATGGAAGCGTTTTTTCCAGGAGTACTTTAAGTTTAGCGCTCAAATAAATATTAATTAATACCAAGTATAATTCATTTATAGTTTTTTTAACCGTTAACTTCACTTTACTTAAAGTTGGCTAAATAAATTAAATTTTAGTCCTTTAAACATGATCAACTTTTCTACGACTTAACAACTTTAAAATAATAATGGGGGACAAGAGATTCTATTTCCGCATCATTTTAAGCTCAGTTAAATATGGAGATTATTCCAAACTTTGATTCCATATGCTCCCCTTAAGTAAATGCTTTCTTTTCAGATTCGACAACAGGAGTTTCAGCAGTCTTCAAAATAATCAATACATTTTTTATTCGATAGATTATTTGTGTCAAATTTGAACCATATTAAATTATTAATTACTGTATTAGTATAAATTCTAATTAATTTAGATAATACCTAAAGATATTAGATTTAAATTTTCTTTTGTTTTTGATCAGTAATTTAATTTTTGTATGAAAAAAGAGGATTTTAAATATCGTATTTTAAAATTCAATGTTAAAAGGTCATTACATATTTATATTTATGCACTAATATTTCAAAATCGTATAAAAAATTGTATTTCAAAATCGTAGAAATACATTAAATTACTCAAAAATCCCAGGAAAGGTACGCTATTATAAACCTCTGAGGGAAGTTTAAGATAATAATCTATTAAATACTGTTAATTGATAAAAACCAGAAATATTTATTGCTAATATAAAGAAAGCGCTTTATTCCTTAGTAACACTACTATAAACTGTGGCAAGCTCTACTAAAACATACCTACCCTATATTCCATACAAAGTTACCTTAACAACATTTCATATCTAGACATAACATATCTTAGCACCAACGATACTGAATAAAAATATTAAGATTTATATATCAGTACAAATCATATTAGAAAGCACTTTGAACACTGACATTCACTGTTGAATAATTATTTGCAATGCTTATAAATCTTTGCAATTTAACGTTACCACCGTCCATCGAAAATTAATAATATTGCCATACCACATGAAAATTAACACATTTTGTCTCTCTTCAGTTTATTTTTTTTTACTCGTATTTTATTTCATACTCAACGGCCATCTGCAACGAGTTGAGGCAGCAGAATGTTAAAAATGCAACCACTGGAGGGATATTAGGTTTTTATTTAAAACAAATGTAAGTCGCATATTATTTATTATCCTACCGACTTTGTTCTTATTTACGTTATAATTTTAATAATGATTAGTTAAAATGACTTAAAAGAACCTCTAAAATATTTTAGAAGGTATCTCAATCTTACTTATCAGTTATCACAGCTTTTATTTGAGAAATATCTTAAATTTATGACTCGTGACTAAGTATTACGAATAAAAGGTGTAAATTTAACCTTGCATTAGCAAGCAAAAAAGCCTTGATTGCATTGGTTTAGCTTGGGATTAGCATTTTTATACAAATTACATTGGATTGTTAATATTTCTATTTACTAAACAAGATAAGTAAACTACGTCTCACAACAGTACAATAAAATATATTTAAACTTATACTGTACTTACATACAAGACGGTAAATACACACAAAAGGTGGTACAAGGCGATCGATTTCAACCAGTTACACCGGTCATTATCAGGCCCAATCAGAAATAAAATTATTCATTAAAGTGGAAATGGAATAACTTACTTGAAAATTAATTTATTGTTTTTATATCTATACTTATTTAATACGCTAGATTTTTTTGTGACTGGAACTCCTACAGTTTTTCAACCGATTTTTATATTTTTGGTGTCGTTGATAGATCTTGATCTGAAGTTGTTTGTGCCTAAATTTCATAAGGAATGGACCTAAGGAAAGGGCTTCAGCCGACCTTAAAGTTCGTAATTTGCCCGTAAGATTAACATTGAGAAAGAATTGTTTTGAATTGTATGATCAAACAGCTGAATTGAGTAAACATAGTTTATCAGCAAGAACACATGTTCACTACTGGAAAGGTAACGCAATATGTACATAATTTGTATTATGCTCACCTAGTGAGTTTATACCGTTTATCCCAGAGTGCAGCACATGAAACTTCATGTTAAATAGTAAAACCATATTCTTAAGGCTGAATTATTCTACAAAAATCACATTTTGCTTTTGAATAGTACCAATCAGTTTTGATAAATTTTCATTTTTAATATTTAATATAACTTAATAGCGTAGTGTAGGTAATTTTCAACGAAGTAAGATTTCAAGGAAGTAAGGAAGATTATTATTTTTTTTAAATATATGTACGGGATGTAATAAAAGACGTCTTGTAACTCTTAAGATATATTTACACTTATACTGATTCACATACAGACGGTAAACATATATAAAAGATGATACTAGGCTATCGATTTCAACCAGTCACACCAGATTGGCCTGATGATGACTCGTGTGACTGGTCAAAATCGATAGCCTAGTACCATCTTTTATATATGTTTACCGTCTGTATGTGAATCAGTATAAGTGTAAATATATCTTAGGTGTTGTAAGACGTCTTTTATTACATCCCGTAAGTAATAACAACACGTAATATGCTAATAAAAAGTTGTTAAATATATGGTACTAGCTGGTACATAGTGCGACTTTGTTCACGTGTCCTTTCTGTATTACCGTTGATTTCCGTTTATTTTCCCGCTGGTAAAAATATTGTTACCATTGAAACTAAAAATTAAATTACTACCTCATGAGGTTAACTCTGATAATTACCATGCAAATGTTGAATGCCAGTAGGGCGGAGCCCAAAAATTTTCAGTATGGGTATGGAGGTTATATTCTCATGTACCTACCTTTCTGACACATTTTAGCTCCACCATTTCAGAATTATACATTTGTTACTAAACACAAGTTACGTATAAATTCCAGTGGGTTGGAGCCCTATAATACTTTTGAATGGGAAAATGACATTGTTTGAGTGGAATTTCAGGATCATCTGTTCTGTCATTGGTTGTGATAGTTAAGATGAAGGATATCGAGGTGGAGCCCTAAATCATATTTTGATCAGGAGTAGGCCTAAGTCTAGATTGAATATATTAGCTAACCTCCATCTGAACTTCAGATACATAAGTAGGTGCGGGATGATATGCTTGAATTTAAAAGCAAGTGGGGTTGACCCCTATAAGAGTTTTCGAACAGAAGTAGCACAACATTTGATTCTAAGTATGGTCTATTTTCCAAACTTTTGTTTTATTGTTTCAGTAGTTGGGCGTGCGATAGTTAGCATGGGAATAATAAAGGTGTGCGGTGAGGAGACATAAACAGTATTTTGATCAGTCATATGCCTATTCTGATTTAAGTTAATTATACATCTTTCTACCGACCTTCAGCTCTATTGGTCCAGTAGTAGGTGCGAGATGGTGAACATAACTTTAAATGCCAGTGGGGTGAGGTCCCAAAGGATCTTTGAATTGAGGGGACGTCTATTATTTTCTGTTGTATTATTTATTTCCCTACCAAATTTCAGCTCCAATGTTTCAGCTTGGTGTATAACGATAAACTTGGGTATACTACATGCCAGTGGGGCGAAGTCCTAAACTAAAGAAAAGTCTAAACTAAGAAAAGATTAATATTACTATAATAATCTTCCTATATCTGTCTTGAGATATCAGCTATCTTTCTAATGAATTTAAGCTTGTCAGTCAAGTAGTAGGTTACGGGATGTAATAAAAGACGGGATGCTAATAAAAAAGTTGTTAAGTAGTAGGTGAAAGATGGTTCTAATAAGAATTTCAAATGTCAAGAGGGCAGAGCCCTTAAAATTTGCGGAACGGGGGAATACAAATTATTTTGGAATACATAAGCCTAAGGAACGGGGTATGGGAAGCCATCGATCAGAAAAACATTTATTTTAAATGGGTAGAATACAACAAATAAAAATAAATGATTCATAATTTGCAGGTTTTTGATTGTATGTTAGAACTAGCTGCCATCGTACCCGGTTTCACCCAGGAATAAAACCTGTGGTATGTGCTGCATTCTGTGGCTAACCCGTGGAACTATTACGAATCACGATCAGCTGTTTGAATTTTCATCAGCTCAAACCAAAGTGAATGCCCAGTAGAATAACACTGGATTTAAAGTTATACTCCCCGTCGATCGGAGCCCTAAGGGAATTTCTTAAAATCCTCTCTTAGTGGTTACCTACGTTACGGAAAGAGTATACGTGCCAAATTTCATAGTTGTACATCCAATTTAGTGTAATACTCACATTTGTTATATCATACAGATATCCAATATTTATAGCTTTCAGACCAACCCAGTCAGAGCTTTTACTCAAAACACACATACAATCGGACAAAACAAATCAAACTCAGTGTCCTTGTCCCGAAGGTTCGTGGAACCACGTAAAGTCCTGCGTTTTCCTAAATGTTCGGTCGCGTTTATGTTTTGATCGCTTGTCAAGTATGTCGACACAAGCACAAACTGTTTCCCACGGGATCTTAATCAAAGTTCACAGGCGAGAAAATTGATATACTGAAATAAAGTATGTTGGAATTAGGTTTGGGTGCTCTTTATACATACTTTCATTTATTAGTTTTGTGATGCATTTAAAAACATCATTTAGAAAGGTAACGGCGCTGTAAACTTATACGATTGTTAAGTCTCAGTATTTGTAGATAATAATATGAAAAATATTCAACGTTATTTTTTAATTTAGTATTTAATTTCAACAACGTGAACAAAATAACAAGGGCAATATCACAAAGAATACATAAATTCGTATTAATACTAACATTATAATGATAACAATGTTTAGTGGACCATACAAATGGTGAGCACATATTTATTTTGAAACGCCGTGTTCCTCCCAAAAATAATTATTTGGAATGCAGACTAAATGTCCTAATAAATTCAAGGATGTTTGAAGGATTTCGTATCACTAACAAAACATGAATGTTACCTTTTAAAACTGGTATTTTTATTTGTTTGATTTAACATTGCACGGTGACTAACCAAATACTAAGGATTCCAAAACCATAAGTAACCAGAAGAGTTTTGTTTTCAAACGAAAATAATAGTCTAGATCCACTACTAGTGGACAATTGTATCAAACACATTTCAAAAGAATATAAAACTTAAAGAATTGTGTTCAGAATCTCCTAATAATAAACATATATTTAAGAAAATAGGATTGATTGAAATACTGTTGCAGCCTTTGAAAACTACAAACAATTCACAGTTCTGTCAGAGGTTTCTGATGGCTTTGTTTATCATCAGGAACAAAATTGTACATATATTATTAATGAACGTAACAATATGCCATTTAAACCTGAAATAAAACTCAACAAATCAAGTAAAACAAGTTGGACTGAATTTTTTCATTTGTGATAACAAATTACATATAGGATTGTTCGGTTAGTGAATTGTTTCTTTTTTTGATATACAATTTTTATAAAGTGTTGCATATGTAGAGGAAACCCGTTACTTTGAACGCTCTTTGGATTATCATTTTTATATCTGAATTTACAAGAGCGATCTGACTTTTCCTACAGAAATTAAATAAGAAGGAGTAATATAATTTATTATTCGACGAAAAACATTCCTGAAAACTCTATTATTCTTTCCAATAATTCAGAAAGTTTAACAGCTACTGGAAATAATCTAATTGATAGCTAATGTATTGATAATCAAAGGATATAATTTAGAATTTGACACTTACATTATATTATGCTTGGAAACCTCATGTTCACACCATGTCTATTAACCGGTTTATAATTGTCAGACTTGTATTACCACACTCTTATAATCATAATATAAAAGAAGATAACCATTCCAGTCTTTTGGTAAAATATATGATCGCCCCTTACATTACACAATATAATAAATGTACCTCACATCAGGGCGTACATGGGATCAAGCAAAGGTTCCATTTGTAATTCAAACAGGATTCTTGGAGTCTACTTCCGTTTCTTTTTATGGTAAAGGCCATGCAGAATATTCTCTGTTTAACATAACAAATGCATTTATATGTCTATGCTACTTATGCTAATTATCAATAGTTTTTAAGTATTTATTTATCTCAGTAATCTCTGGCTTAACTAAAATTATATAACAACTTGTTTGGTTATAATTAAAACACCGTAACAGACTAACAATGTTTGAAGATTCTATGAAAATATTTAAAGATTTTACATTTATTACTAATATAAACTAAATAAAAACCTAATAAAAATTTTTTTTTAATGTATGAAAATTGATAAGTGTAGCATGTTATGTTGTTCTATGATTTTTGTACATTTTCAATAAATATAAAGTATATTGAGTACACTCCCACTTTATTATACAAACAGAATAATTAGGCCTAACACCGTTCTTCACGTTTAGTATTTTATAATCGTAATAATATAATACTTTTGTGTTAAAATAATGAATACATCTATTTTGAATTATGTGTTTTAATAGTAAAAATGTATACTATTGTCAATAACAATAGTTTATTCGATTTAAATACTAAAAGCATTAGACATGGCATGACAAAGTATTTAGTAAAGTTAATATAACCAAGGTATAACAAATCCGTAACAAATAGTTCATTTTCTCTTGAAGAAACATGCTCCTGGGGTAATTATAGTAATGCCCCTGAGAGATATAAAATAAGAGAAGATAACACATTTTACGTTGAAATATCAAAGCTTATATGTACGAGAATATGTTGGAGACTCGAGCTGTACAGTTTTATGAAAGATCACATCCGTATTTATCTGGTTGCGGGTTGCCAAACTGATATGAAATCCTCATACAAGACGGATAGTCATAAAATAGTTTTACCAAATATATTTAAACTGCCAGAGTCATCTCATGAGTGTATTTATGGCTTTTGATGCACGGTTTAATACAATATTTCATATGTCTTAAAATTAAAGAATATCTACCAATAATTTTAATACAGGATAGCTGTGTCCATAGCTCTGAATGTTCACCTATGTCAATTTCTAAAGCGAACAAAATTGATCAGCTGTTAAAGATACACAATGTTTAAATGTGTTTCTGTTTCAACTTTGACTCTTTGTTTTATTTTTATAGTTTGGTTGGCAAATTGAAATTGTTTCCCAGATTTTCAAACCAAGGATGTTCTTTAACGTGTTTATTTTCAACCGTTTGGCTAACGGGTGTCAGACATTCAGCTTCCTCAAAGGATCCTAGTACTGTTTAACACTGGATATATCTGGATATACTGTGTAAGGTTAACGCCAACAATCTGGCTACATATAACTGATATCAAGTGTATCATGTTGTGTGGAAACTAATTCAAGTTTGTATGATTTTAACAAGAAACTGGTGTTGTTTTACAACTCAGTGGCCATAGTTGAATATTTAGTGTGTTAGTGCTGTCACTAAAATAAGGTTCTTAGCTGCGATGCAATCTAGTGTAAGCTGGATGTTCGCTCCTCACCTCCCAATATGCTCCAGGCAGTATTGGCTCGACGACGCGACGTTGTGCCGCGTTGTTACGCAAACGGTATTACCTAAGGAGAAATTAACTTAAAGTAAAATTACATTGCTAATTATCTGAAGAAAATCAATAAGAAACAAGCAAAATAGACATTATGTGAATGTATATTTGATAATTATTTCCAATCCCGTCCATGTTTTCTTCAAAGCCCGACTTAAGTGTAATAACAGTTAGTGTGTATCCAAATGTTGATTTTATGTAAGTAAATACAGCGAGCACGTAAAATGGCCTTTTTCATTGTATTAGTTGAATTTTAAATAACATTGGTGTAGGCCCATTATATCTCAGATCGAAATAAATTGTACGATATACTAAGAAAATAATGATTGTTACAATAGATATAATTTTCTAGAAATTCAGATTTAAATTGGAGATTTATTTTATCTATTTAAAAAAGTGCTAGCTTTCTCATTCATTTACTTTGTAAAATTTATAAAACAGCAGTTTGTTCTAAAGATTCTCTTGAAACTTCTTGATTAAACACAAGTAACAAGTTTCAATCTACAATAATTTTAGTTTATGTTTATTGCGAATAAGATACACACTTTATTTACATAAACATTTACAACCAAACAAACAATACTCAGTATTTAAATATTTTGGTTACAATTAGTACTGTTTTACTTGTGTATACACAGTAGCTTCAAAAGTTCGGATTTATTAAACGAACTATTCATAAAAATTAATTAGAAAAATGTAAAATCGACCTAAAACCCTGATGTGTTTTCGGTAGGACAAACGGAATAAAAAACAATAGAGTTGTTAACCATATTTTATTTTAACTATATTTCGAAACTTATTTTATATTAGTAATTGACCTCACGTTTTATTCACTGACAATGTTACAGTTAAATACGAACCTTACAGATAAAATTTGATTGCAATTTATTTAGTATTAAAATAAGTTTAATAACTATTTAAGTTTTGAGTAACTACACTTTATTATTTAGTAAATAGATTAAAATAAATAGAATAAATTGATTCCAAAATACATAAACAACGTAACATGTAGTACATGTAGTATGGAAACCAGTTACAGTGCCACCAGTACAATCAGTGCGATGCAAAATTAGCTGGATGACGATTGTCCCGTTTGAACTTTGCCATTGTAACTTTTATACAGTCTGATGAAAGTGTGCAACCTTGATCTTCCTTTAATTATTACCAATACTTTGTTCATTAATCCCCACTTTTCACATGTAAGTAAAAAATAAAATGTCAAATCCCGTAATCGAATTAAATCTGTTAATTAGTTTTGAATAAATTATGTAAGCTGATCCCATTGACGCTGGTATTATTGGCTTATGATATTCTAATAAATACCATTGATCCGTTGGCTATACTCTGGTTTGAGGCGTTGACCATTTGCAGGAGCAGATATGGACAGGTGTTTTATTTGTTTACTGAAACAAAACAAATTAAAATATTTTCTTTGAAAACTGCAAGCTTAGTGTACATTGTCTAACCAGAAATCATTTTTAAAAGGAAAAAGTAAGAATTTTTTTTGTATCTATACATATATACACTTAAAATGTTAAATATCAAATTAAAAAAATCGTTTAGAAATTGGTTTTAACAATGATTTTCCACAGCCACTGATAATATTATATTTGTTTGATTTTAAACTGAAATTTGATGGCTGAGTTCGATGTTGATTGCGACTTAAGTCAATTGCTTAGCTGCAGTGTAATGTAATATAATGTATTATAAGCAGAAGTTTCGCTATTCGTCTACTGCTACAGGCAATATTTTCTCAAGACGCTTGGCATTGCGTCGTTATGCAAAATATATTACCTGAGTGGAAGTTAACTTAAAGGATTAGTTCATCAATCCTAATGACAGGATCCTTTTGTTATTTCAACTCCAACAATGACATTTAACTGCAGTTCCGAATAATGCATAGTCTATAAACAATCGATGGTTAATATAGAATCATTAATAACAATATTACTGTCTTTTGTCTATACACATTCAATAATGATTACGAATTTTCCCTATATTGGTCAAATGCATGAACAAAAACTTAATCGGTGTTTTAAATTGATGAAAGATAAATATTTAGTCCAAAAATTGCAAAGTGGTAAGTGCGAGAATAGATTATATAAACAATAAGAGTATAATGGTAAAGGTTAGAGCGACCTCCGGTGCTAAAGATTGCTTTATTTGGATTATCAACTTGTGAAGTGCGCTAAGGTGGTTAGGTTACGTTACGTTTTTGATGAATCACAAAACCTGTCCATAGCCTAACATAGTAGTGCAGATCACAGAGATAGCAGAAACCCACTTTTTCTAATGGATATTTGTATTTGATTTGATAGTTCGATAAATCAACTACACCCAAACTTGGTGCTTATTTAATTGTTTTATATGCTTATCTGGAACTTCTCACCTAGTATTTTTGAAAATATTTTTTAAGAGAATAGTACATGAACGCCTTTAATAGAAAGCGAACCAAATACCAATTACAGTTTAGATGCTAACCGTTAGACGAGAAACACGTTACCATTATAATTTCCATTAATATGAACACATTTTTATTTTTATTTTTTTTACATTTTGAAATGCAAACAAAAATGTACGAGTTGGCAGTAAAACTATTTCTTTATGTTTAAATATTTCACTATAAATTATGTTCCGAAATATACACAGATTTAAAATATCATTGTTTTGGAAACCTTTTATAGACCCTGTCTTATAGACCCTATCTTGTAGACCCTGTCTTATAGACTCTGTCTTAGTAGTTGTTGAGTATTCGGTGAAACACCAATTTACATTCAAGATTCTCTTTAGTAATTATGTAGGTTTATTCCTTTACTTTCATCACCATCTCTTTTACGAAACAAGTTGAAATCTAACGTTTTCAAAAAGACAGATTTCATTTTATAATTAGTTCTTTGCAACGATACTTATGATTTAGACATTAAATTTCAATTCCTTATCTGTGTGTATGCACAATAAAAACAAATGTAGAGATCAATTTTGAAAACATGCCTTACAATTTGTATTTGTTTCAATGGAGAACAAGACTGAAAATGATCCAGGATATGAAATAACCAACAATATTCAGACTTAGTAAACAACTATGAATAGCTTAAAGAAGCTTATTTTTACGTGAAAATATACCATATTTATTCGTTTCAATGTCCGAAGAATTATTAGAATCACTGGAGTACGTTGTCGCATGAACAATATGAGGATTTTGTACACCTGCCTTTGTAAGGCAAATCAATTCAGTTTTATCTCTATCGCTATGTTCTTTGACACGTTGCCACTTTAGCTTTCATGAATTCGAATGCAAGTTCCGAATATTTGTATTAACCTGAAATATAAATCAATGAGATTACCAAATATACTCAAGAACTAAGAAGCAAACAAGGTATATCTCGACGTTGATAAGATAATTTAAGGCCGATGAATAAAATTTAGAAAAAACACGTTTTAGTTTGAGGCTCTGCAGGTTTTAAGGAGAACAATTATGAACACGTGTTTCAGGAATCAGCTGTTAGAAAAGTTATTCTTATTTGGAAGTTGAATAACATGGGATAAAGTCGTAAAGGAAGGAAGTACAACTGCGAAATAACACCTTTATATAAACATTACTTTATGTTGATATAAAATACAAGTAAAAAGTGGTGAATAGAAAATACAAAAATATAAAACGTTGTTCCTAGTAGGTAATAGGGGTCATTAAAAACATGACACCCTTTTAAAAATGATGTGCCCGGAGTCTACTGAAATTGGACACGCTTTACCTATTTAATCAAAATAGTCAGATTTAAATAAAAAAAGAAAAAGAGAACAATGTTATCAAATTGGACTCACAATGGACACTGCAGTGGGTTGACGCTGAGAGAGTGATCGAATACTGCTTGTTTTGAAACTGTATTTACTGTGTGTAATCTTACTGTACACAACTTTAGTCTTATGTTTTGTTAACTGTTATCCTCAATTTCCCCTATACTAGCTGCGTGTCTAAACGATGATTTGACAATTTTGGCTTTTTAATTACGATGAATTACCGAAACAATTATCACATCGTGATCACTTTAACTTTCGTATATTTACGAGAATCAAGAATCAAGAGGCCTTCATTGTCAATACAGTAATAATCTTAAACAATAAACAAAAAAGGTCCTTATGCACTCACTTTTTATACTTCTTTATGCTAACAAAATAAAATAATACATTTAATGGCCATCACTGTTAGCTAAAACTCCCGGATGCTATTATATTATTTTTCCATAAAAAATGGTTTGTTTGTTTTTACATCTACACTTATCTGATTCCATATTTAGGTCTTGAGGAAGTGAATTAAAAAAACATTGTAACTGAAAAATAGGTGTGTTTCTCATAGTTGGCAGCCATATATGATCAGGGATGAATAAGGTCCCAGTGTTCCTGAAATTGTAGTGAGTAGCATCTCGGGGTTGAAAAATTAGTTTTCGCTTAATATGATGGAGAGACATTAAAACAAATATAAATAAACATTTAAATGTATATGCCTAGTAATATGCATACAGTATGGCTATTTTTACATTGAAAAAAGGTATGTAATATAGAGCTAAACCTTTATGTTAAAAGAAAAATAAACAAACAAAAGGAGTCTAAGTTGCAATTAACTTGAACAGCTCATTATTTAAAAACCTCAATCCTATACCTTTCTGTATCCATGAGCCACGGTGTAACCCTTATTTGTAAAATACCACTAACCCATACAGATATTAACAACCAAGCAGGTAAAAAGCATAGATGAAGTAAAAATAAATAGATGGAAAGGTTTAATTAATGATAAAGATAACATATATATTTTACAGATTAGATAATCATTTCCGTCAAATAGCTGAGATTGTTTGCAAGAAATGGCTTAATCTACATATATTTTAAGGAAATATCCTAGGTATACGTTATAGCTTTGACTTTTTTTACTATTAAAACAGATTGAAATATGCCCCTTAAATAGCTTTTATCAGAGAGAAAACGTTATCACTTGTCTGTGCTATTACACAGAGAAATAAAACATGTTATGTATACTATACTAAACAAACTACACATGTAATAGTGAATTACAGTAATCAAACAAATGAATGGGTCTAAAAAACATGAGTCTGTTAACTTACCATAACACATAACATGAATACTAGAATCAACATTTAATGATATCTAATTTTTTAATGTTTTATAATGTTAAATAGTATTTAAACATAAACTCTGAGCATGTGATCAATGTATGTGCTCTAGTTAGTAGAAGCAAGTGGATCAATATTGCCTGCAACCAAGGAGCACTTGGCTGCAATTGTGCCTCGTCTAATCGAGTAACACGCCTGCAGATTGGAGCCATCAGCGCCTATCATTTAAGTTGTAGACGTAGTTGTTTAGATGTAGTTCATTTAAGTGGTACTTCAGTACATGTATTTAATTAAAAAATAAAATTATAGAAGGTACTGATGGACAATAGGTATTGAGACAATTTCAACGCAGTAAAACATATTTGTTGTAACCAATTGATGATTATGAGACAAATATTGTCCGTATTTACTATCAGAAGTAATAACTGCATTGCGTCAAATTCTTAGTTATGCTATACAGTTCTGTGATACCTGACTGTTTCAGTCCCCGGTGCTGTATCATCCTGTCTCGTTGGTGATTATCTGTTTCTGCCCCTGAAATGTCAGTATTTTCCAAAGATTTCACAGAAAATAAAAGTTTTAATTGATGATGTCGTCAGTTAAATAATTGAAACGTACCTGTTGAAATGAGTTTTACTTTAGTTATAATTGGACCTGGTTTCTAACTAATTGTATATTGTAAATTAATAACAGTATTCTGATTCTGCAGCGATGTGAAGTACAGGAACCTTCTCTGTCACACTGGTAAGCCTCCTTTTTTGTCGAAAAATTGCTCGTACTTTACTTGTAAAAACAATTGAATAAAAAGTCGATTTCAGTTAATATTTATACACAGTAGAATTTTTATTTTAAATCATACATTTAAGCATGTAAAAATGCTAATGCATCAGCATTCACAGAAAATATTCCATCAGTGTAGGTTAATAATATATATCACGACAGAAAATGTATTAAATGCAATCAATTCACCGTAATTATTAAGTGAATTAACAATAGTTTATTTACGAACAGTATAACCATTGTTTAAAAAAATAAATAAAATTTTCGGTCTCAACTTACGTAGTCAGCACAACCTTTTACAAAATTAATTGATTGTTTAAATCTATTTTTAATATTTAATTCACTAGTCATTTGTTTGGTGACATACTATGTTTGCACGATTTTATACAATTTAATTACATTGTTTATTACTAATTCTTAACTTTATCTTCAGGAATTAAAATGACTGGCGTGTGAAGCCCAGAGAATTGTAACTTTAAACCCTTGCCACTATTCAACGACCAACCACAATGGAGGAAATTGCTTTCAGCTTCCACCGTGTGTTTTGTTCACGTTCACTTCTTTTGATTGACTGTGACGTCAAACTTTGGTGAGAACAATGGATTGTTTGAGCTTCTCTGTTACTAGTTCATGTTTAAACTGTAATCTGCAACGTTACTTTAATTATGTTAAATTCATATTACAAGATAATCGTTATAGATTTAATTAAATTAACCGAAAACTCATTACAATTGTTTTAATGTTAAAAAGTATTGAACAAAGTATGAATGGATGTTCTTATAAGGTACTACAAAACTTTTAAAGCTTTTCCCTTTTTTTCACAACAGTGTTAAAATAATTTCCCAATAAAAACCTTTTCCAATGGGCGAGTTAAAAGAATTGTGTTTTGGAAATTTGAACCATCAAGAAATTGTTTATAAAAATAAGAAAAAATAAATGAATTATCATTTAATTGAAGTTGAAACAAATACATTTTTTTATTATTACCAGTCAGCAGTATGGTCAAACTATATATTATTTTAAAGGGTTTATTTATTTTGGTTGACTAATCTTATTTAGATAGAGCCTTCACGAAAATCACTCTTATATAAACCTTTTTTTATAATTAACTTTTTTCCGACAAGGATTTAGAGAAATAGTAGCTTAGTACTGAAAACATTAAGACAATTTTTAAAGATAAAGTATACAAGCAGTGCTACTGTAAAAGGTAGTTGATAAAAAAATATATTGAAATAAATTATTACGATAAATAGACTCGTTATCTAAAATCTAAGAGCAATTTAAGAGAGACTCTTTAAGAAACAAAAGATTAACCTTTTGAAAGTAGCACCTGTATCAAGAAATTAATTTTAAAATGCATATTAACAAATTGAAAATCCACCGTACCAAATCAGAAGGCGTTATCATGAAAAAAAAACTAGCATATGCTCTTGACTAGATTTGTCAAAAATCAGAAAATATTCGAAAAATCTATAGAGCTTAGGCCCTTAGTTCTTTAAACTTTTAATGTGTTCTTTAAACTTTTTTGTGTCTTTTGCAGACGCGACGATTTTAATCAGGTGCCTAGTTTAACATACGTTTATGCCTTCCTATTGTAACTGGGACTGGCATACCTAGATTTATGAAACATATGTTAGGAAAGGAAAATCCTCATTTCAAAACCGTCAAACAAATACATTAATACAAAGATGAATATACTTCATTTATAAACCAAAACAGCATTCAAGTACATTTAAGGGTGATCCTTGTTTGAAAGTAATGGCTTTGGATGGAATGTTATGCAAAAGTCCTCAAATGAGTTTGAATAAACGGAAGATCCACTTTTAATATCATCCTAAATTCCCGCTAAGCAACAAACGAGTTATTGAATCTGGCAGCTGTGCAAACAGAATGTTGAATCAAACTTCCTCAATATCAAACAATCGGGGTGGAACTGGTCCACTTTGATTCCGATTGACAAAAACAACTATTCTTTGTAATTATATTTTGACTTAAGCTAGTAAAATTACTTTTGATTTAACGATGCACATAAAATATTATTAACTCTTAACCAAGTCAATGCAAACCAAAAACTTTGACTGTCATTGGGTATGTAATCGCTTTGAACAGTAAAGAATTAACATGTTTCATTGCCCAGTAAGTATTAAACCAAGACAATAAACATCTTATAACACCAATAACAAAAATAAAATAAACATACAGTTCCAAGCATAGAAGTCAATTAAACAATACTCTTATCTGATAACATACACTCACGAACGGTGTAATATTCTCTCACAATCAGAAAAGTTAAATTTTATACGAAATTTCGCCGTATTTATTCGATTTATTATAATTTGGCAGTGCAGTACAGTTTTATGGAAGTGTCTGTTAAAAAATACGTTTTGTATGTATCGGTGTTACGGGAATAATATAAATATTTGTTTTTACAAGGAGATAATACCCCTGTCGCAGCTAACCTGCGTACTCAGCGAATTTCCTATGCATGAATATATTTCTTACTACCACATAAAGCCACTTACCAAGTTTCATAAAAATACTTAAATAAATAAGTGATATATAGCATTTTATTTATTCTCCATAAGAATAACATTAAGGCTGAGAACGCAGGTTTGCTGCAACGAGGAAGATAAAAATGTGGGTTTTTGCAATTATCAATATAAATAAACCAGGTGAAACTACATACCAAATTTAATGATTTATGTTCATAATTAAGGGAGATAGATATAAAGCTTTACTTATTCTCCATAAGAATAACAATAGGGATGAGTATGCAGGTTTGCTGCTAAGAGGATAATCAACAAAATCAATTTTTGTGCAAATATACCAGTACTAGATGAAGCCACATACCAAGTTTCATCAATATGCGTTCATAAATAAACGAGATATAAAATTTTAAATATTCTCCATAAGGATAACATTGGACAACGTACTGTGTTTAGCACTTTGAATATCTCGGCAACGGTTGGACGTAGAATCACAATATAAACACCAAAATGATTGTTTTGTTGAACTGAACAGATTGGTAAAAGGAAATGTAAAGTTTACATTCAAATAAACTGAGGAAATGCAAAATACCTTTTTCCCATAAGATTAACATGGGAGATTTTATGAGTAGGTTTTTTGGATTTTCTCCGCAACCACTTAACCTAGCTTAATAATTCAAAATACCATATTATTTGTTTTTTTAAGCTCTATAACATGGTCACAACCAAAATTAAGTTTTTCTAAAAATTTTAGGGTGAAAATGCAAAAAACTGATTTTTGGAAAATTTAAAACCCCCATAAAACCTCTTCCCATATTCCGATTTTTCTGGTTTTCGAAATAAAAGTCATGAATGTTATTTTACACATTTGAGCCAAATTTCATCGAAATCGGACTTTTTTACTCAAGTTATCGCATTCATGGACACACACACTCATATATATATATATATATATATATATATATATATATATATATATATATATATAAATAAATTTGAACGAATAGTGTTTTTGGCATCTGGGGACCTCAAAACAAAAAGTTATCATGGTCTCGGGCTTAAGTCTTACCATGAGACCTACGGTAATAGCTTCTTCCCTAGAGGGGAAATTCGCTAAAAAGAGTCAATCATGTATACGTAATACCCCCGTCGCAGCAAACCTGCGGACTCAGCGAATTTCCAATGCATAATATTTGTCTGAATTCCACATAAAGCTGCAAACTAAGTTTCATAAAAATATATTCACATATAAGCGATTTTAATTATTCTCCATAAGAATAACATTGGTAATGAGTATGTAGGTTTGCTGAAACAAGGAACAGAAACAATTAGTTTTTATTCAAATATAAATAGAATTTAACTAGGCGAAGCCACATACTAAGTTTCATCGATATTCAATCATAAATAAGCGATATATGACATTCTAGTTATTCTCCATAAGAATAACATGGGTGCTGAGAAAGCAGGTTTGCTGCAACAAGGAACAGAAAAATGGGTTTTTATATATTTATTAATATAACTCAACCAATTGAAGCTACATACCAAGTTTTATTAATTTATGTTCATAATTAAGGGAGTCAGTACATTTTACTTATTCTCCATAAGAATAACATGGGGGCTGAGTACGGAGGTTTGCTGCTACGGGAATAATAAAAAAAAATCAATTTTTTGTGCAAATATCAATATACCAGTACTACTTGAAGCCACATACCAAGTTTCATCAACATACATTAATAAATAATCGAGATATCAAATTTTATTTATTCTCCATAAGGATAACATTGGACAACGTACTGTGTTTAGCACTTCAAATATCTCTGCAACGGTTGGACGTAGAATCACAATTTAAACACAAAAATTATTTTTTTGTGGAACTGAACAGATTGGTAAAAGCAAATGTGAAGTTTACATTAAATTAAACTGAGGAAAAGCCAAAAACCTTTTTCCCATAAGATTAACATGGGAGATTTTATGAGTAGGTTTTTTTGGATTTTCTCCGCAACCACTTAATCTAGGTTAATAATTCAAAATACTAAATTATTTGTTTTTTAAGCTCTATAACATGGTCAAAACCAAAATTAAGTTTTTTAAAAATTTTAGGGTGAAAAATGCAAACAACTGATTTTTGGAAAATTTAAAACCCCCATAAACCCCCCTTCCCATGGTCCGATTTTTCTGGTTTTCGAACTTAAAGTCATGAATGTAATTTTACACATTTGAGCCAAATTTCATCAAAATCGGACGTTTTTTTACTCAAGTTATCGTGTTAACGGATACACACATATATATATATATATATATTTATTATTTTAAACATTTTAAACACAGTACCCTGGTTTAAATTATTTTATTTCAAGACCGACATGTTTCGGACCTTAAGGCCATAGTCATGGTCGTAAACAAAGCATAACCTCACAATTATTAAAAAGAAATATAAATGTAAACCATAAATTGCTGACAATATAATCATATGACTTTTTCCACAGTTCTTTTAACATTCTTCTCAACTATTGTGGCTTAATAGATCTTAGTTTCAATATTTTTTTCATATATTGGGTTTTGCATATGAATTTGCATGGTGTTAATAATATTTTGTGGATCTTTTTTGTAGCTGGAGTAAATGTTGAATTCTTCTTTAACGTCGAGTTTGTCTCCTTTTGACCCATATTCTATTATTTGCAAATCATCTTCTATGTTTTTGAATTTATGATTGTACTTTATCATGTGCTCTGCAACATTTGATTTCATGCTTGTCTTGTTTTTTGATTTAAATGCTTGCACATGTTCTTTATATCTGCAGTTGAACGTCCTGCCGGTTTGTCCAATGTAATATTTTTGGCATTCTGAGCAATTGATCTTATAGATACCTGATCTATTGTATTCTTTTTTACTTTTATTGTTTTCTTTAATAACTTTGTTATTGATAATTTTCATAGCATTGTTTTTTGTTCTGTAGCTTATTTTAAATTTTGAATGTCGAAATGTTTTTCTTATTGCTCTGTTGAATTTAGTGCTGTATGGTAAACATATATATTCTTCTTTGATCTTTTCTGTTTGTGTTTTGTTTTGATTTATCTTTTTTTGTTTCTTTTTGATCATATTTTCAATTATTTTTGGGTTGTATCCATTTCTGAAGGCTAAGTATTTAATAACATTTTTTTCTTTTACAAAACTTGAATTTTTCATGGGGATGTTAATGAACCGATTGATCAGAGAATGAAATGTTGACATTTTTTGTTCCCATGGATGGTTTGAATCTAATGGAATTATACAATCACTGGTAGATGGTTTCCTGAAAATTTCAAAAATATGTTTCCCATCTTCATTTGATATTGAAACATCTAAAAAGTTTATTTTTGATTTTTGGACCTCTTGGGAAAATTTTATCGAAACTGATAAAGAGTTTACATATTCTAAAAGGTTTGTTGCTTCTTCTTCTGATCCTTCAAAGAGACATATTATGTCGTCGACATACCTATACCAATATTTAATTTTATTTCGGAAAGGATTTATGTCATTTAAAATTTTCTTAGATTCTAGGCTATGCATATAAATGTCAGCTAAGAGACCAGAAAGGGGAGACCCCATTGCTAGTCCGTCTTTTTGGATGTAAAAGGATGACTCATAACTGAAGTAGTTTTGATGTAAAGCAATTTTTGTAAGTTTCATTATATCTTCTATTTCTTTCTTAGGTAAGGAATTATTTCTATTCAATTTTTCTTGAAGAATGTTTAGAGAAGATACAACTGGGACGTTGGAATTCATGTTTTTAACATCAAATGATAGAAATAAGGAGTTTTGAGGGATCTTTATATCTTTTACCTTGTTTACTAAATCTAATGTGTTAATGACATTATACCTGTTATCATTACTGATATTTATCTTTATCTTTCGTTGTAAATAGCCACACAGTTTATATGTAGGTGCATTTATGTAGTTTACCACAGGTCTTATGGGGATGTCTTCCTTGTGGATCTTGGGTTGTCCACGTAATGTTGGTGATTGTGGTTTAATTATCTTAAGTTGGTTCTTTATAATTTTAGGAATACTCTTGCATTTAGTGATAGCTAAGTTAGTACTTTTAGCAAACTCAAAAGTTGGGTCAGAATTCAGTATTTCAAATTGATCACAATTTAAGAAGTCTTTTACCTTCTCATCATAATCTGTTTTATTTATAACAACAGCAGTGTTACTCTTGTAAGCTTTTGTAACTATTGCTTGGTTTTCTTTTAACTTAGTTGTTATAGAATGAATTACTTTTAAATCTTCTTTGGTTTTCTGTGTTCTTTCACTTTTATTTGTTGTTGTTGTTATATCATATTTCTCCAACTCGTGAATAAAACTGAATCTAATCTGATCTTGAATATCTTTCTCTTTGTGTCTTATCGCTACTTCTACATCAAATAGATCATTCTCAATAACGTTTAGCTTATCATCTAGATTTAAGTTATATTTTATGGACTTACCAAGTAGAGTTTTTTAATTTTCAGTAAACTCAATATCAGTTAGGTTGTTAACTCCAGGATTAAACTTCATATCTGTTATATTGAATGACTTCATTAATTGTTTCTTTTGGGTTTCAATCAAATGTTTGATTTTCCTGGTGTGAGTTTCTTTCTTTTGATCTATAATAGGTTTGATCCAATTTGATATGTATTCTAGTATTTCTTCAATCCTTTCATTGTGATATTGTGCACATATTTCATCATAAACTATTTTCATCTTGGTTTTTGTGGTATTTAGTTTTCCATAAAGATACTTTATTTCTTCCTTGATCCAAATTTTCCTTGATCTTTCGATAGTTTTTATCGCAGCTGGTGTTTTGGCTTTGGTATGTAACTGTACATAATTTGGCGTTACATTTTCATACAGGCATAACTTATTAAACTTGATGTCTTCTTGGAATCGTTCAGCTTTTAATGTGAGGTATTTGTATTCATGAACCTTCTGATTGTTAGTCATTATTATGTAATTTTCAGTAAAAAGGGCTACTAATATAATTATTATCTTAAACATTTTAAACACAGTACCCTGGTTTAAATTATTTTATTTCAAGACCGACATGTTTCGGACCTTAAGGCCATAGTCATGGTCGTAAACAAAACATAACCTCACAATTATTAAAAAGAAATATAAATATAATTCAGGTATTCCAACGTCCCAGTTGTATCTTCTCTAAACATCCTTTAAGAAGAATTGAATAGAAATAATTCCTTACCTAAGAAAGAAATAGAAGATATAATGAAACTTACAAAAATTGCTTTACATCAAAACTACTTCAGTTATGAGTCATCCTTTTACATCCAAAAAGACGGACTAGCAATGGGGTCTCCCCTTTCTGGTCTCTTAGCTGACATTTATATGCATAGCCTAGAATCTAAGAAAATTTTAAATGACATAAATCCTTTCCGAAATAAAATTCAATATTGGTATAGGTATGTTGACGACATAATATGTCTCTTTGAAGGATCAGAAGAAGAAGCAACAAACCTTTTAGAATATGTAAACTCTTTATCAGTTTCGATAAAATTTTCCCAAGAGGTCCAAAAATCAAAAATAAACTTTTTAGATGTTTCAATATCAAATGAAGATGGGAAACATATTTTTGAAATTTTCAGGAAACCATCTACCAGTGATTGTATAATTCCATTAGATTCAAACCATCCATGGGAACAAAAAATGTCAACATTCCATTCTCTGATCAATCGGTTCATTAACATCCCCATGAAAAATTCAAGTTTTGTAAAAGAAAAAAATGTTATTAAATACTTAGCCTTCAGAAATGGATACAACCCAAAAATAATTGAAAATATGATCAAAAAGAAACAAAAAAAGATAAATCAAAACAAAACACAAACAGAAAAGATCAAAGAAGAATATATATGTTTACCATACAGCACTAAATTCAACAGAGCAATAAGAAAAACATTTCGACATTCAAAATTTAAAATAAGCTACAGAACCAAAAACAATGCTATGAAAATTATCAATAACAAAGTTATTAAAGAAAACAATAAAAGTAAAAAAGAATACAATAGATCAGGTATCTATAAGATCAATTGCTCAGAATGCCAAAAATATTACATTGGACAAACCGGCAGGACGTTCAAATGCAGATATAAAGAACATGTGCAAGCATTTAAATCAAAAAACAAGACAAGCATGAAATCAAATGTTGCAGAGCACATGATAAAGTACAATCATAAATTCAAAAACATAGAAGATGATTTGCAAATAATAGAATATGGGTCAAAAGGAGACAAACTCGACGTTAAAGAAGAATTCAACATTTACTCCAGCTACAAAAAAGATCCACAAAATATTATTAACACCATGCAAATTCATATGCAAAACCCAATATATGAAAAAAATATTGAAACTAAGATCTATTAAGCCACAATAGTTGAGAAGAATGTTAAAAGAACTGTGGAAAAAGTCATATGATTATATTGTCAGCAATTTATGGTTTACATTTATATTTCTTTTTAATAATTGTGAGGTTATGTTTTGTTTACGACCATGACTATGGCCTTAAGGTCCGAAACATGTCGGTCTTGAAATAAAATAATTTAAACCAGGGTACTGTGTTTAAAATGTTTAAAATAATAATTATATTAGTAGCCCTTTTTACTGAAAATTACATATATATATATATATATAGATATATTTATAGATATATATATATATATATATACATATATATAAATTTGAACGAATAGTGTTTTTGGCATCTGGGGACCTCAAAACAAAAAGTTATCATGGTCTCGGGCTTAAGTCTTACCATGAGACCTACGGTAATAGCTTCTTCCCTATAGGGGAAATTCGCTAAAAAGTTAGGATATTGCTTTTGGAAAAACAACTTTACCTTTACACGATACTTCGTTCACAATATCAGTCTAAATGAATTTTTTAAAGCGGAAAACTGTACCATTCCACTTAGATTCTGCTCCTCAAATTGTGATCCCGTTATAAATTAAGATAAAAACAACAGAAATATGCTGTAAGAAGAACATATGAGTCTGAAAATTAAACAAGGCTTCGAAGAAAAAATATACCACTGTTTAACTTACCTACACAGTCATGGATAAATGGAGTATCTCAACTTAACAATTAATGAACGTGTTTTATTTACGTTAACCAGCAAGTTGTTCTAGCCAAACACTGCAGCAAACAACTATTTTATAAAAATTATTCATTTCAAGAGTATCAGGAGAATGGTTACCAATACGTACCGAAGTCCTATTTTGTTTGATTGACCTACATTTAATAAATTTAATAAGTGAATTCTAATACTCTTCCTGGGCTTCCCTCAATAAGTTTAACGCTTTTACGTGGATTCCATAAGTTGCGTTACTTCAATAATACGTATAATATGAATGTACTATAAATTGCAATTTACAATTTTTATAATCATTTTATTGGTATACCGTATAAAGAAGCCGAGCACCCGGCTAGTTCAGAATTCTCAATTTGCTCTTTTTTGGATTTCACGGCAAGACTTATTTGGCTTATTGTGCTGCGTAATAAGCTTATTTTCTCGCTTTGGTCGCATTAGTTAATCTTATTTTTGTAATATTTGTAGTTTAATGATTCATTATAGTATAGTAAAGGAATCTAAAATAAAAAATCTAGTTAATGCTTATTTTTATTTTACGAAGGTACATATACTAGTGATATTACGAAGGTACTCTTAATTTAGAGCATTCTATGTATAATAAACCCTTGGCAGAAAGTATATCTGCTCTTTATATAACCCATGAATGTACTATGTTCTTGAGCTATGGTAACAAAATCTTACGTTATTCAACTCTTATGGCATTTCCTGCAGTATAGTCAAGTTATTTATGGCAAGAGAGTGTCTGGGACCTTAGATATAAAGCGGGATCAAAATGAGTGTACTGAAACTGAATTAGCTTCGTTAGCCAGATCACAAAGCTTACCTTTGACACCTTCTGAATACCAAAGCTAGGTAATACCATAGAATAAACATACTCCCTACGTATGTTTAAACTTTAGTTGTACGAATCTGCATAATTAAGCAATTTTATTGATTTACTCAGAAGTATATCCAATCTGTTACTCAATCTGAACTAGAATTTGCCTTTTAATGAAACAGATTTGCTAAAGAAACACACATTATTACGAGTTCCGGCCTAACACAGTCATGTAGAATGAAGTTGTTAAATTTACTGGTGTAGATTGATAATAACGTTAGGCATGGACCAAACAATAGACCTGATATCATTGTTGTAGATAAAGTCTCAAAGAGAACTATCCTCATTGGCATAGTCTTTCATTACAGCCGGATGGAGCATTATTAAATAAAAATGTTAATTCCATAATCCTGAAGTTATGTTGTTAATTTTAATGTCAACAACCTAAATAACTTTGAAAACTAGTCTGGATTACATCACCTTCAACTTATAGGAAATTATCAATGCCGGCGTTGTGAAAGAATCTGAGGAGCTTAACAAAGTAAATTGTGTTAAATACTACACAAATAGTTAGATAATTCCTTTCGTAACAGTTTGTGTCACACTTGTATGACTTGTCGAGAGTCATATCAGCAGATTCAGCATCTGTCATGGCCACAACAGTGCTGATGTATCGGTGAGATTAGAATGTATGTTCTCAGAGAAATTATGTCTCAACACACCTTTGTTCTATTATTAATTTTGACTCTAATTACCGTAGTCTAGTTTCCCTTCCCATGCCGTGATACTAAATGTTCACTACGTGATTTTATTTTCATTAGTTCGATATTAGTTCAATTATTTGTACAAACTTTGTGGTATAATAAATAAAAATACTTTACAATTATTCATTTTGACAAGACAATACATGTGTTTTACTCGTAATAAATCCATATACTCGTTACTTTGTATCTTTTAACATTTTTTAATCTTGCTAAACTACTTATTGGTGACTAAATTCAAGAAGTAATAATGTAATAGGTCAACAGTCTGAGTGAACTATTTAACAAATAATAATATTTGTACTACTACATAATTTAATGTTCAAGCAATGTACATTTAAAAGGCTTGAAAGTAATTGCAATGTATTATTTGAGTTGGCAGTTAAATTTCAAGTAATATATTTAACTGTAAAAGTAATAAATTTCACTAATAAACAACTTTTGAAACCTAGATTTGCAACTTAATTTATCAAAGAAGTAATATATAACCATTAAGAAAAACTGAAACTAAAGTAACACGACAAAAATTAAAGGAAACCAGTTATAAAAGCTGATATTAATAAATTAGGTCCAGTTAAATGGCAGGGAAATCCCTAGTGTATTTAAACTGGTTAAAGTTGTTTAAGCTAAAGGGTTGCTGCTAAAAGCTTTCGTTGGACATTTTAAACAACGTTAACTCATTATTATTTGTTTATAAAATATATTAATAGTTGTGATTGGAAAACTACTAAAACGGCAAATACTTTCAAACACCGTAGATATCCTGTCACCTTGGACGTCGCCTCATCGCATCTCAGCTATTGGCAACGTTGGTTGGTCTTTTAGTGTTAGTGACTTCAGACCGCACTCTCCAAGTCTACTTTGTACAGTCTCTTTAGGCGAAACTGTTAATACAAGGCGGATGTTAAACATCCGAATAACAAATATTTAAGTGTAAGTATTCATAGTTATAACACTAAATTGTAAATATTTTATTACAAATTTAAAGTAAGCCATGATTAAAATGGAACACAATTATGTCGCCCAGTATTCCATCTGTGTTCATTAAATGTTATTTACTAATAAATCATATTCTAGGAGCAACTTCAAACATCCTGCATTTTAAGATTGTCTTTCAGCATTTATTTTATATTTTATAAATTTGTCGTTCTACAATAGCAGTGATTTGTAGGTATTAAAGCCAAATTTATGAAATATAGGGGTTTACAGTACAACCTTTAATTTTAATTTTACTTAATTAAATTCTTGCCATTATGCAATTGTATGACTCTATATGGTTGTGTTTAGCTTTGCAAATATTGGTAGAACGATGTTCTTTCACATATCTTATGATTAAAATATAAGAAGGCAATTATTATACTAAATATACTGCTCGGTATAAGGACTGTGAGAAGCTACTTTTTATTGCGTTGCATAATGCATTCTGGCATCAGCTAACAGTCCCTCAGCTTATATAAACACCACCAGTTATTTGTCCCCAAAGAGCAATTTTCAAATTATATTTCTTCAAGAAGTATCAACATGTACGCTTTTATGTTTGAAAAGCGGCATAAACCAGCACTTAAAGTATATATGTGAAAAGTGATTATCATAATATTTACATCATGGAAATAATGAAATTGAGTGGAATGTAAAACTATACTTGTTTAAACACGGACTGTTGTCAGTCGCGGCTTTGCCCCGATCATAGCATACGTTAATAATTTATGACATAATTAAAATTAGGAGAATATATTTTCTAAATTTGTTCATGTGGTACAGTAAGTTATTAAATAGTTTATTTTGGAGTATGACTTATCATTGTATGACATTTTAGGCAAATAGTTTGACTTTATGTAAATAAGATAGAATTATCGGAACAGGAGTGAGCCAATAATTAATTGTGGTGTATTGATTGCTTTAAGATGTAATGACACAAATTTGAGATGTATGTGCATTTAAATATTATGCTTATGCGTATTCCCTTTCCCAATTCCCTTACCTAATTTCCTTTAGGGTTTATACGTGATTAATTGCATTGTTACACGACCTATGGCAATCAAGGTAGCAATACTCTCCAGACATATGCTATGGATGTACTGGTACATTTGAGGCCAAACACGTTACAGTAAATGATACCTCTTAATCACTTAATCACTGTGTAAGAAGCCGACGCAACTATAATAGCGGACTATTAAGTTGCCAGTTGTGGACGTGGATTGCCGGACTGTCAACCAAGATCAGCCAATAGTAATGCTGCTTTGCTAAAGCTCCACACCAGCTGATCGGAATAACATTCGAGAGATATTTTTCTATGGCAAAATGGCAACTTCTGTCAACTGAATTTTCCGTTATTATAGGGTGTGTTTTAAGGCGATATGAATTAATGATGAGTGTTGAATGCGTGAGATGCCTTCGTAGACTTTTTATTGGCTAAGACCGACTAATTCCTTAACCAGGACCATTGATAGCCCAGTGTCCAACGACAGAATTTACTAATTGGCTTATTATGAACTGAGTAAAAATGTTTAATATTAGAATTTGTGACTTCAAGTCAAGTAATTAAACGTTCCTGATTAAGTATGCAGTACTTGGTGCAAAGTTTAGCAGAATTGAATGATTAAGATAATATTAATCCAATTAATTGTTTACAGCGAATTAAACCAGCTTTAAGTGATAAACAAAAATGCCAATCATTTCTAAAACGTTTTGTGTGTGAAAGACGCAGCCTACTCATTTCATGACTGATTTTTGTATGGTTGATTTCCTCTTAAAATCCAAATTGTGAAATTCAAATGTATACTTTGTAACAATATTAAGACTAAAATAATTAGTTTAAAAACCAATATTTTCTATCACTTAAATCCATCTATCACGAATTACTAACCTACTAATAATGATTAAAATTAGATCACTTTACATTATAATTTCCTAAGGTTTATTCACGCCTGTTACAGTATCAATTTGTTAAAAATGTATAGGCATTACATCATAAAACTATCATTAGGTACTATGGGAGTAATAGAGGTATAAGCAATAAGTTGTTTTTCTTAGACTGATTTAATAAATATGTCATTAACTATTCATTTTAAATCGTATATAATGATCCAGTTCTCCTAAACATCAAGCAAAGGAGTTTGTCTTAAATAATTTTACTATAAATACTGAAATGCTGATGTGATTTTCATGGTAATATTCGAACTTTAAGAACTTAAAGATTTTATAGTTTAGTCTGTAGCACCACCTTTACTAAAGAAGCATAAGTCCTAACTTTCCCATCCCTGCAGATCCCCTCCTTTCTGTGGCTGTACAATATCCGAATGGGAGACGTTCGTTGGCGGCTAATGCCACCTAATCGCTCAAATCTAACATTAATCAACCTGTTAAGTTAGTAAGATTAAGGATTTAGATGCGGTATACCAAAATACCTAAGCATGTATTAGCAATTATTAGAAATATTAATTTATTTACCGGAATATCGAACCTGTAGGGTCCTGATTGCAATATGTTAATAGAACATTTCTGTTGGAAAGCACCTATCAAACCTGTCTTCCGGCAAAGTGTAATGTTTATATTTTGTTATAAGTGTAAAGTTAAATTAGAATATGGCTTTACCAAAGTTAAAAATTGTCAATCATAAAATATTTGTGATCAGGTCCAAAGAGAATATTAATAAAAAACACCAAATAATATGTAACCGTCATCAATATTGGATCAATATTTATTACGGAATACTAAATGCTGTAGGGACTACTAAATACCAAATAAATACAACTTGGACAGTTTATCTTTTTATAACCAAGGAATATTATAGAAAATCACTATATTTGAAGTACTTAACAATTTATGATTTCTCAGTACATAAAAAGTGTGGAAAAAACACAGCAGATTATTAAGATGTAAAATAGTCCCTCTGATTTTCTTGTTATATTTTATTTCTGTGAAATTATAAATACGTTTAGTAAATAAATCAAGTAAAAGTAAGTATTGCATTTACATACTTGAGTACAAATTTTACAAAAGAGAAATTGTGCTTAGAGATACTCTAGAAAATTGATTCAAGACGAACTCTTTCATGTTAACAGGGATTTTTGTTTATTCTAACTTGGTCGATTCCAGGGTTTTTCTGGCTGTTGACATTGGTTTCTTACGTTGATTCCAAACCCTTATTTTATCATCAACAATTATTATACTGTGCGCCTCTTGATAAGATTTAAACTAAAATAATAGTAAGTAAATAATGAAGAGAAAACATGTGTGCAGGACTGTAGATTGTAGTTGAATGTAGTGCGGAATTTGTAATTAATATTTTATTAAATGAGTACATGAATTATCCTAACTTATTTTTTTCTTTACATACAAATCTCTACATGGCTTAGGTAAATAAACAATTGCTTTGACTTCTGACGTAAAGAAAGAGTTTTCTCTCTGTTGGAATTCATATATGTTTTTTACTTTCTGATATTACTATACACAAAACCGTCTTCTAGGGAGGCATTGTTATTTCTTTACGTGAAACTATAACTTCGTGTTTTGTATATGTATTTTTTTAATATATGAATATTCTGCTTATTCTTTTTCCTTCATGGATACAATAACACTTTAAATTACATATAGTTTTAAATGCTTCATTATTTATTTTTCCTCGTGATAATAATATAATGTAGAAAAATGCTGTAAAATAAATATAGTTTTGTTTATTTTCTGAAAATACAGTAGTGTAAAAACCGGTAAAGAGATTGAGAGACTCATTCCTACACAGACCAATAGCCTATGTGGTAATTAATTTCATTTTCATAATTGTGTTGTATACTATATTTATTTTTGTGGTGTGGACAAATTCGAATTATAATGACTGAAAACCTTAAATAATACAAGTAGTTAACTTACAATGAAGTGATTACGTAGTCCTCTTAAGAAAACAAATATTATTTCCAAATACAGAGAAATCTACTGCAGACGTCAAAATACAAACGTGTTAGCTAAATGGCCTAATTTTATCGCTACTAAATAAAACATGGTTACAAGGTTATGAAGTTGTTTTACCGAAACCACAATAAACTTAATTGAACCCTCAATTGATAACAACTTGTTTACTTGGTTGGTAGTATCTTTATTTTCAAAGTATTGTATAAAACACAAATTAATTACTTTGCTTATATTTTTTGACTCACTCGCTGCAGTTTGTCATTAAAAACTAGAAAAAATTGAATTAAAAATTAAAGAAAGTATACTGGTGTTTGCAAGTTTTTTAAAACAATATTATATTAATTTGTCAGTTCGATACCACAGAAAAATCTAATTTGTAAAGACCCTTTACCTATTGTATTTCACATTTTGCTGATTTGTTGCCCTTTACAATTTTTTTGAGAGAGCTGACTGAGCTGATAAATTAAAAAAAGGAATTGCAATAAAAATAAAGTCAAATCGATTTTACTTATTATTGAAAGAGTTGTAATAATAATCCTATTGATATATTTTTATATATATGAATTTAACTGGTTTTAAATGTTCTTTGGGTAACGTAAAATGTTATGGTTACAAAAAAGTAGGCTAATGCTTTGGAGTTCTCATTAGAAAATGTTAAATTGAGCTTAAAGGAAAATAATGTATTAAGTAACATAAGATAGAAATATTATAAATATACAAACAACATCGTATTAATTGTATCAAGCTTAAACTAGTTGTGTATCATGTAGTGGGAAACATTATTCGATCCGAGTGTATGTTGCAGCATTGTTGTATTGTTGCAGCATTGTCGTGTGATGCTGTAACACAACACGATCTGTCTACAAACAACGGATGGATGGGAATATATGGATGCGGATAAGTGGTAAATACCCTCCCCCCTCGTTCAAGTATTTTGTGGTTCAACTTTTAATCTCGAAGACTTGAGAGTCAAGGTGAATTGGTTAAGAAATATTCGTAATTTAGGTTACGTAAGAAATAAAAATCCGAAATGTTTTAAACATCATTTTTAAATACCGTCGCCATCCACGGTAAATTTGTTAATTCTTATTTATGGCTTCGATATGGATCAAACCCTGAACAAATAATTATTGCAAGCAAAAAAAAAACGTATTAAAGGCAGCTAAAAAGCACTCACAATCAGTTTACCTCAAGGCGAGAGAAATTCTCTAAAAAACGATCCAAATCATCCATCTATTGTTTTGTTAATGTGGCTCTTGTTTGGTGGCTGTCTTCAGTACTACTCTCTATCGGGAAAACAGCCATATACCTCACTAGTGTATCACAATGTTTGAAAGGTACATAGTGTGTTCAAGGTCAGATGAACTTCATATCATGGTGAAATCACTTTTATTACTAATTTAACAAACGACTATATCAATCTGAATACCGAAATTAGTGACTTATTGAGTATGTAATAAATATAATAGAGAGTTTAATGTAACGTTACACCATTTAAAAATAACAAAAACCATATTGAAACCCTTTTGTTATAAAGACGTATACGCATAACACACACATAACTGTGACTACTGACATTTATAATTATACCTATAAATTTATACATAACAAATATTGCAGACTAAAAAATTAAATTTACTGTATTTTACTGTATTCGGGATGCTAGTATGTCTTCATTTTTTAGTTTCGCCATGGAAAATATTCATTAGGGAACTCCAAAGAAACCAGAAACCAAAACTTGTGAAATACATAATAGTTGGGCATAGAAATACCGAAAAGTCACATTGGAACGTGAACCAGAAACAAAAACTTGAATGGATAATGTGATAAAGGTTACTACAAAATATGATTATTATGACTTGAGTCACAAATGAATCATTACCAAGACAAGAAGTACGCAATGGATAGTACAATACCCGGCATATTAGGAAACTTTGTTACGCTAACAAGGCAATATGCGTTTGGCTATAATGTAATAAAAGAAGGTGAAAAAATACTGCCTATTTTGGAATTATAACTCCTAAAAATTTTTATTTTGCAAATTGCGTTTGATTTTTAGTAAGCACCTCAAGTTTATATTTCCATAACATTTTATTTGAGGAGCTATAACTGTTTACGTATCGCTAATAATTATATAACTGTTGTTACCAACATTCTGAACAAGATAATGAAACTGGGATAGTTTGTAGCAAATAAACCAATACATTTTAGAATGATTTGTCTTAAATATAATAGATTACTTTTTATCTGTTAGTACGTTTTGCTTGTAAGATAATTATTGTAATAAAGCTAACTAAACACATTTATTTGTAACTCGAAAGCTATACTACATTTTATTACGATAAAGTATTATTTATACAATAATATTAAAAAATGTTCCAATAAAATAACAATTAATTAGCCCATGCTAAGTTATTACTAAAACTATTATTTCTTTGGCTATAAATAGCGGTCATTGAAAATGAACGATTAAATTAAGATAGGTGACGGATAAAGTGCTCAGTTTTATCAGTCATGATTAATTAAATTCTTGCAATAAATATTGCTTCCGTAAATTTACAATAGGCCACTCTTTGTTAAGTTACTGATTAACAAGGACTTTGATTTACTGTATTGTATTTGTATATGTGAATACTGTATATGTGTACTGTAATGTCTTGATACCTGAAACCTGTACATGTACATGCACTTCAGATACCAAAAGTGATTTTACGAACTTTGTTAATTATCTAAAATTGTATTAGTGATTTTGCCTTTTAGTGAATTTCCCCTATAGGGAAGAAGCTATTACCGTAGGTCTCATGGTAAGACTTAAGCCCAAGACCATGATAACTTTTCATTTTGAGGTCTCCAGATGCAAAAACACCATTCGTTAAAATTTATATATATGTATAAATATATATATATACATATACATATATATATATATATATATATATATATATATATCCGTAAGCACGATAACTCTCGTAAAAAAGGTCCGATCTTAATGAAATTTGGTACAAATGTGTAAAGTACCGTTTATTTGAACGAGCTCGAAAACCAGATGAATCGCACCATCCGAAGGGGGGTTTTTGGGGGTTTTGTACCCCAAAAATGGTTTTTTTCGGGTTTTCACATGTAATTTTAATTTAAATCAAATTTTAATTTATACCATTGATTCAACTTAAAAAAACAAACAATTTGGTATTTTGATCATTGCTCTACGTCAATTGGTTACCGAGATATTGAAAGTGCTAAACACAGTACGTTGTCTAATGTTATTCTTATGGAGAAAAAGAAAAATTGTATATCTCGCTTATTTATGAACATAAACTGGCGAAATTTGGTATATGGCTTGATATGGTTGTGGTTTATTGTTGTTTGCACAAAAAAACAATTTTTGCCTATGGTTCCTGTAGCAGCAAACCTAGGTACTTGGTCCCCATGTTATTCTTATGGAAAATACTTAAAATGTTATATATCGCTTATTTTTGAATGTATATGGATGAAACTTGGTATGTGACTTCACTAAGATGAGTTCTATTGATATTTGCATAAAAACCCATTATTTTGTGTTTTTTGTTGCAGCAAACCTGCGTACTCATCCCCAATGTTATTCTTATGGAGAACAATTAATATTTTAAATATCGCTTGTTTGTGAATACATTTCTTATGAATCCTGTTAAGTGTTTTAATGTGTTATGTTATATATTCATTGGAAATTCGCTGAGTATGCACGTTTGCTGCGACGGGGGTATTTTAGTTTAAAGTGAATATGAATAGTGATTTTCAGCTAGAAGTAAAAATATATATATATACATAAATACATCAACAAAAGTCCGTTCCAAAAAGGACAGACAATTTATCTTTCGTTGAGCCAGTCCTCCATCACCTACACAACATGACGAATGGATGCGTCAAGGTGGTGACTTATGGATATTAGCTTTGTTTAAAACTAGGCGACCATTTTTATTGTAATTTTAACCTGATTTTCAAATGTTTTACTGTACTATAATGTGTGGCAAGTAAAAATGTATACTCTGATCTATGTCAGTAGGAACGATTTTCCATATAATATGCCTAAGATTTTTCTTAGATTGCCTTATATTTATTGACTCACTCGCTGCAGTTTGTCATTAAAAACTAGTAAAAATTGAATTAAAAATTAAAGAAAGTATACTGGTGTTTGCAAGTTTTTTAAAACAATATTATATTAATTTTTAAGTTCGATACCACGGAAAAATCTAATTTATAAAGACCCTTTACCTATTGTATTTCACATTTTGCTGATTTGTTGCCCTATACAATTTTTCTGAGAGTGCTGACTGAGCTGATAAATTAAAAAAAAGGAATTGCAATACAAATAAAGTCAAATCGAATTTACTTATTATTGAAAGAGTTGTAATAATAATCTTATTGATATATTTTTATATATAAGAATTTAACTGGTTTTAAATGTTCTTTGGGTAACGTAAAATGTTATGGTTACAAAAAAGTAGGCTAATGCTTTGGAGGTCTCATTAGAAAATGTTAAATTGAGCTTAAAGGAAAATAATGTATTAAGTAACATAAGATAGAAATATTATAAATATACAAACAACATCGTATTAATTGTATCAAGCTTAAACTAGTTGTGTATCATGTAGTGGGAAACATTATTCGATCCGAGTGTATTTTGCAGCATTGTTGTATTGTTGCAGCATTGTCGTGTGATGCTGTGACACAACACGATCTGTCTACAAACAACGGATGGATGGGAATATATGGATGCGGATAAGTGGTAAATACCCTTCCCCCTCGTTCAAGTATTTTGTGGTTCAACTTTTAATCTCGAAGACTTGAGAGTCAAGGTGAATTGGTTAAGAAATATTCGTAATTTAGGTTACGTAAGAAATAAAAATCCGAAATGTTTTAAACATCATTTTTAAATACCGTCGCCATCCACGGTAAATTTGTTAATTCTTATTTATGGCTTCGATATGGATCAAACCCTGAACAAATAGTTATTACAAGGAAAAAAAAACGTATTAAAGGCAGCTAAAAATCACTCACGACAGTTTACCTCAAGGCGAGATAAATTCTCTAACAAACGATCCAAATCATCCATCTATTGTTTTGTTAATGTGGCTCTTGTTTGGTGGCTGTCTTCAGTACTACTCTCTATCGGGAAAACAGCCATATACCTCACTAGTGTATCACAATGTTTGAAAGGTCTTACATAGTGTGTTCAAGTTTAGATGAACTTCATCATGGTTAAATCACTTTTCATACCAATTTAACAAACGACTATGTCAATCTGAATACCGAAATTGTGACTTATTGAGTATAAAATAAATATATAGAGAGTTTAATGTAACGTTACACCATAAAATAACAAACACCATATTGAAACCCTTTTGTTAAAAAGACGTATACGCATAACACACACATACCTGTGACTACTGACATTTATAATTATACCTATAAATTTATACATAACAAACATTGCAGACTAAAAAATTAAATTTACTGTATTTTACTGTATTCGGGATGCTAGTATGTCTTCATTTTTTAGTTTCGCCATGGAAAATATTCATTAGGGAACTCCAAAGAAACCAGAAACCAAAACTTGTGAAATACATAATAGTTATGCTTAGAAATACCGAGAAGACACATTGGAACGTAAACCAGAAACAAAAACTTGTGAAATACATAATAGTTGGGCTTAGAAATACCGAAAAGACACATTGGAACGTAAACCAGAAACAAAAACTTGAATGGATAATGTGATAAAGGTTACTACAAAATATTATTATAATGACTTGAGTCACAAATGAATCATTACCAAGACAAGAAGTACATAGTGGATAATACAAATACCCGGCATATTAGGAAACCTTCTTTTGCTAACAAGGCAATATGCGTTAGGTTATTATGTAATAAAAGAAGGTAAAAAATACTGTCTATTTTGGAATTATAACTCTAAAATTTGTTATTTTGCAAATTGTGTTTGATTTTTAGTAATCACCTCATGTTTATACTTCCATATTATTTTATTTGAGGAGTTATACCTGTTTACGTATCGCTAATAATTATATAACTGTTGTTACCAACATTCTGAACAAGATAATGAAACTGGGATAGTTTGTAGCAAATAAACCAATACATTTTAGAATGATTTGTCTTAAATATAATAGTTTACTTTTTATCTGTTAGTACGCTTTGCTTGTAAGATAATTATTGTAATGAAGCTAACTAAACACATTTATTTGTAACTCGAAAGGGTACTTTGGTATTATACGGATGCCACTCTTATGCAGCGCGCTGCGGCAGTTATGTTAGGATGGGTTATCATAAAAATGATTGTAGGACTTTCCTTGTTTTGTTACGAATCGAATGATACCTAATGAGTCATACTTCCGGCTGCCAAACCCCCTCCAAATAGGCCAAGGTCAGGTCGTTGACCGGAGCGCGCGCATCACCTGTCACCGCCTGTATCTGGGTCAGTGTCATGAGTGATTTATTGCCGTGCACTACGTTACATTTGTTTTCATAATGAGTGACGTTCTTTTGGTGTGGGATTACCTCGAAATGAAGAGGAAACCGTACGTATTTTTATGATAACCCATCCTAACATAACTGCCGCAGCGCGCTGTATATTTGGCGGAGTACCTGAGGCGATCGGGTCTGGCTGCTAGCGGCGGCGACGCATTCAACACGATCGTAGCGGACATCGCTGCCTTTTGGGAGGCACAACACAAAGACCGCTCATCAGAATGATGTACAATTTGTACAGTAAGTCAATAAAAGTACGTTTTTCGAATTATGTAGTTATCCTTTGTATCCGGTAAAAATTTAACCTCCAAAAATAGTGGCATCCGTATAATACCAAAGTACCCTCGAAAGCTATACTACATTTTATTACGATAAAGTATTATTTATACAATAATATTAAAAAATGTTCCAATAAAATAACTGTTAATTAGCCCATGCTAAGTTATTACTAAAACTATTATTTCTTTGGCTATAAATAGCGGTCATTGAAAATGAACGATTAAATTAAAATAGGCGACGGATAAAGTGCTCAGTTTTATTAATCATGATTAATTAAATTCTTGCAATAAATATTGCTTCCGTAAATTTACAATAGGCCATACTTTGTTACGTTACTGATTAACAAGGACTTTGATTTACTCTATTGTATTTGTATATGTGAATACTGTATATGTGTACTGTAATGTCTTGATGCCTGAAACCTGTACATGTACATGCACTTCAGATACCAAAAGTGATTTTACGAACTTTGTTAATTATCTAAAATTGTATTAGTGATTTTGCCTTTTAGCGAATTTCCCCTATAGGGAAGAAGCTATTACCGTAGGTCTCAAGGTAAGACTTAAGCCCGAGACCATGATAACTTTTCATTTTGAGGTCTCCAGATGCAAAAAACACCATTCGTTCAAATTTATGTATAAATATATATATATATATATATATATATATATATATATATATATATATATATGTCCGTAAGCACGATAACTCTCGTAAAAAAGGTCCGATCTTAATTCAATTTGGTACAAATGTGTAAAGTACCGTTTATTTGAACGAGCTCGAAAACCAGATGAATCGCACCATCCGAAGGGGGGTTTTGTACCCCAAAAATGTGTTTTTTCGGGTTTTCACATGTAATTTTAATTTAAATCAAATTTTAATTTATACCATTGATTCAACTTAAAAAAACAAACAATTTGGTATTTTGATCATTGCTCTACGTCAATTGGTTACCGAGATATTGAAAGTGCTAAACACAGTACATTGTCCAATGTTATTCTTATGGAGAAAAAGAAAAATTGTATATCTCGCTTATTTATGAACATAAACTGGCGAAATTTGGTATATGGCTTGATATGGTTGTGGTTTATTGTTGTTTGCACAAAAAAACAATTTTTTGCCTATGGTTCCTGTAGCAGCAAACCTAGGTACTTGGTCCCCATGTTATTCTTATGGAAAATACTTAAAATTATCGCTTATTTTTGAATGTATATGGATGAAACTTGGTATGTGACTTCACTAAGATGAGTTCTATTGATATTTGCATAAAAACCCATTATTTTGTGTTTTTTGTTGCAGCAAACCTGCGTACTCATCCCCAATGTTATTCTTATGGAGAACAATTAATATTTTTAATATCGCTTGTTTGTGAATACATTTCTTATGAATCCTGTTAAGTGTTTTAATGTGTTATGTTATATATTCATTGGAAATTCGCTGAGTATGCACGTTTGCTGCGACGGGGGTATTTTAGTTTAAAGTGAATATGAATAGTGATTTTCAGCTAGAAGTAAAAATATATATATATACATAAATACATCAACAAAAGTCCGTTCCAAAAAGGACAGACAATTTATCTTTCGTTGAGCCAGTCCTCCATCACCTACACAACATGACGAATGGATGCGTCAAGGTGGTGACTTATGGATATTAAGTTTGTTTACAACTAGGTGACCATTTTGATTGTCATTTCAAGCCGATTTTAAAATGTTTTACCGTAGTATAATGTGTGGCAAGTAAAAATGTATACTCTGATCTATGTCACTAGGAACGATTTTCCATATAATATGCCTCAGATTTTCTCTACAAAACATAAAATTAAACAAATTTTAGCTGGGAGTACGACATATTAATTTGTTATGATTATAACACACTTTATTATTCTGTACACGGACGAGTTTAAATTAAAAAAAAACTTAGACTTAACTACGGCTAATAAGCTTAGTTCATTTATGCCATGTGCTTCTAGGGACAGTGATAAATGCAAACTATTGTTTATTGGACAATGTGGTACTTTGATTGCGAAACTTATATTTGTTTAAACATGATTATAATTTTTTGCCTACCTTGTGGCATGAAATAGTACCCATAATATAATAGATGGATAGCCTTCGGCTACTATGAGTACGGTTTTCGGAAATTGTCTTGGGAAGTGCAGTCTTTATTGATAGGTTGATGCAATCTAATTAAAACATAATTATTAATTACTAGTTTCGTAGTTTTATTACATAAAAATAATTCCCGGATTTTTATATTTTGGAAAAATCCTAATCTGCCTTTCTGTTGTTTAACCAGTGTTGTACACACATTCTGTGATGCGCCGGTTTGGCCAATAAACTATGTTTGTATGATTTTCTGATCCGATAGACAACCTAAGCAAAACTACATTTAAAATCAAGTCTATAGTCAAGATACAGTATACGACACAATATAATATTATGCGCTCTACACTACACGTTCATTTACAACTTGTCTGCACCATATCAACATTTTACTGTTAACTCAGAACAATTTGTGGGTAATTACGACTACTTGTCGTGTTGTTTATTATAATTTAATAACTGTAGCTTATTAATACATTATAATTAATATCAATAATTTTTAAATACTTGCTATTCTTTTGTTTGTAATATAAAGTTATCACGGCTTTACGGCGCTCAATGTTTGTTAGGTCTAATGTATTCAATAAACTAAATACCCCCGTAGCAGCAAACCTGCGTACTCAGCGAATTTACAATGCATATATATGTATCTTAATACCACATAAAGCCACATACCAAGTTTCATCAATATTCATTCATAAACAAACGATTTATGACATTTTAATTATTCTCCATAAGAATAACATGGCGGCTGAATATGCAGATTTGCTGAAGCAAGGAACACAAATAATGGGGTTTTATACAAATATCAATATAACTCATATAGGTAAAGCCACATACCAAATTTCATTGATTTATTTTCATAATTAAGGGAGATAACACGTTACTTATTCTCCATAAGAATAACATGGGGCTGAGTACGCAGGTTTATTGCTACGGGAGCCTTTGGAAAAAAAATGTTTTTTTGAGCAAATATCAATGGTCCACAACCAGATTAAGCCGTATACCAACTTTCATCAGTATACGTTCATAAATAAGCGAGATATAAAATTTTTCTTTTCCTCCATAAGAATAACATTAGACAACGTACTGTGTTTAGCACTTTCAATATCTCGGTACCCAATTGACGTAGAGAAATGATCAAAACACCAAATTGTGTGTTTTTTTAAGCTGAATCCAATGGAAAAACTAAAATTTGACTATTTCCAAAATTATATGTAAAAAATTCGAAAAACCCATTTTTGGGGTACAAAACCTCCCCAAAATACCCCTTTGGATAGAGAGATCTGGCTGGTTTTCGAAAATAAAGTCATAAATGTTGCTTTACACGTTTATACCAAATTTCATCAAAATCGGATAAATTTTACGTGAGTTATCGTGCTCACGGACACACACACACATATATATATATATATATATATATATATATATATATATATATTGTTTCACCAGTTTTGAACAAATGGTGTTTTTGGGGTCTGGAGACCTCAAAACGAAAAGTTATCATGGTCCCAGGCCTAGGTCTAACCATGCCAACTACGGTAATAGCTTCTTCCCTATAGGGGAAATTCGCTAATAAAAAACGGTAACAATATGGTAACATTGTAACCATATGTATATTGAAAGAATTTGGTCCCACAGTATTATAAATGAGATACTCGCCGTTCTTTCGTTTCCTATACTCTAATATGAGTAAGGTTTGCTTTTATGCTTGCTTGCTTGCAACACTGATATCAAAAACGACTCCAACGATTTCCTTCAAATGTACGAAATAACTAATTTCTGGTATAAAAATAAATTCTAGACAGGCCTCATCCCCAGGAAAAATCAAATAATGTAAAAATAAAATAAAATGAAAAGTTAAAAAAATAAAATTGGGCTTATGGAGATTCAAATCAAAACAAAAGAATTGTAACAGCTGTTCATAATCAACCAGGGAACTGTCAAACTAATATTCATGTTCTTTATGATTATTAACATGTGGTTTCCTGAGAACAGAGATTAAAAGATTTGAGTGAAGATTACATACATATAGTAGTAAAATAAATCAAAGGGACATTGAGCTATAAATAACAACTGGAGTGACCTTAAAATGTAGAAAAGAGGCAAATGAGTTATACAGATCTGATTATCAGTAGGAAGAAGTAGTGAGATATTACTACAAGTCATCTAAACAAACTGACTGGCTTTTCCCCGAGAAAAGCTCGGCCCCCAGTACTTTAATATAAAGTTACTAAGGCTTGAGGTTACTCAATGTTAATTAAGTCTTATGTATGCAATAAACTTATTAACAAACCATAACAATATTGTAAAACTGTAACCATGAGTATATTAAAAATGTTTGCCCCACATTATTATTAATGAGATACAATAAATATAGTGTCAGCATCACACAAGGGCGTCCCATTAGATGAGATTGCCTCCACCTGTTAAATATTCAATAGTAGGCCCCAGCTGGGCACCATATACCACTCAGAGAATTAGAATTATGTCACCCTATTTATGAGTGTTTTAAAAACGGACCCCATGTTAATAAATGAACAAGTTTATAATATCTGCTGAAATATAACCTTTATTCCAAGCACGGTAGTAAATGTATTGGTCAATTTTCCATGATTATAAGAAAGTTCACTTCTCTGGCTCATTAAATCTTTTTTAATGATTGTGAATCAATAATTTAATCTTAGCTTTACTGACCTTTAAGATCCGAGAGTCAATTATTGATGCTTAATTGTTTTAAACTGCGAAGTTATTGTTTTAGGAACACAATGAAAAATTGACAGAGACCCAAAACCGCATTCACAGGTAACGAAGCCATTATTTGCTCTATGAAAGTGCCATCTTTAGGCTAAGCTATAGAAATATACTAATGTATCCAGATTAAAACAAAAATAAATAAATAATTATAAATATTTTAATATCATACTGCAGGTTTTAGGCGCTGGCTGTCAGAAGTCTCGAGGTACGTATTGTGAAAAATGTTATTAGATGCACAATTGTAATAACATATTATAATAACGATAATATGTTATATAATAATATAACTATTATAATAACTATAATAATATCGTAATACATTACATATTATATTACATATTGTAATAACTTAAATCATATACATTATAAAACATATATGATAATGACAAAATTTCAATTAAGAACAAAAATACCCTTCTAATACATAGCAACATATGATTCAATGATATATCATACGTAGTTCAATCTGGCCATCACTCTACAGTTCAAAATCTGCACCAACTCAAGTTTTGAAGTTGCTTCGGTCATTTAATTGGTGCCATGGGCGTAATTCTGGGATGCAAGAGGTAGCAGTTGCATCCCAATATTTTGATGATTATATATTATTGTTTATAAACGTCGCGTTAATCATAAACATGATAATATTACTCCCCTCCCCCAGCGAATAAATATACTAAAATAACGCTTGTAATAGAGGTACTCATAATTTCAGAACCGTTGCACATAAGCATATTCTGATGAATAATCTTTGGGAATAAACATAAAACTACTTTATTATCTAAAACCGAAACTTAGAAGTCCTAGATATCATTCGTGTAATGAAAAGCAGTAAATTTTGTCATAAACAGTGTTTCTTTTAACAGTGTTTCAGAAGGCAATCTCGGGTACAACAGGGTACGTGATCTCACGATAGCTTGCCAGCGACGTGATCTTTTTGTGTTTGTTATCTCTAAATAGACATGTTTGTCACAATACTGCACTTGGTGGAAAACACAAGACTAGTGTTTGATAATGATGCACTGGTAATGAGCCATATGATTACCATGGTGAATGTATGGTCGTTTTTTAAAACTTGAAATACATTTCTAATTTTTAAAACCTTTACGTTTGTTAAATATGCCTTTATAATAATTTCACATGTTTTAGCATTGTAGATTAAATGATAATATGCAGTATCTTGCTAAATAACATTTTAATTACCATTTAAAAATAATATGGGTTGAATTTTATAAAATGATTATATTTTATATGGTTTCTCCTCTAATGTAATATTTTCTTAGTTTGTCTAAAATACGAGTAAATAGGAGAAACCGTGGTTTACAGCTAGACGTATATTGAAGTAAGATTTCCACTTAGTATGTTGTAAAAAGACAGACGATCCATCGTTAGTCTATACAGCCTTCCGTCAGGGGGACAACTTGATGGATGGTTTCACCAGGCGGGTATCTTATAAATGTTAGGGTTATTTAAATAAGCATGCTCTTGTGTTCCTACTCCATTTCACCTGCTTTAATGTTTCAACTAAACAAGAGTTTTTGGGAAAAAGTTATCAACCCAAAATAACTATTACAAATTTGTAAAACATAGATTTAAAAATATAACCTCTCCTTGTATTCATAAGGAGAGGTTCTAAATATTTTGTCGTAGAATTTCTTGTAAAAACCTCAACGAAACAAAATTGTTGCTGGGTGTGTCATAATCATTGTTTATAAATGTTTTATAAAAGATCATCGCACGGTTAAGTTTTTTGTAAGTTGATGAGTTTCCACGATAAACACAATTCCTTTTCAATGGACTTCGGCTAATCAGTTATGTATTTTCAAACACCGTTTTGATGGAACAATATTTGTGTGTGTCTGTGTATGTCATTATATCAATAACAACCCTTCAGCTAATATTCCTATTCATGAAATTGTGTTGGAATGGAGTAGAATTTACGAGTAGCTTCGTACTTTTAAAACATTTCCAGATTTTCCCGTTTGAGATCAAACAAGAGAAAACTAAATTGAATGAGCTCATGCAACGTTCTGTACTACTGTAGTATTCTACTGTAATATGTGTTACACTTGGGACGCGCCGCCAAGGTTGAGTTAGCTATTGATTAATAAACGTATGATTATGTAGCACTCGGATCAAATACAACTTATTATCCGATGTCTGTTCGACTTGCATGCAAAAAGGTTACTGTATTTTAATTAAGTTTGTAAAAAATTCAATAAAAATAAATACATTGAAAAGGTTATAAATTAAACAATTTTAAACAATTAAACAGTATTTACGTGTTGTTAAAGATTGGAAAAGATTAAAGATAACTAATGGGTTTATATAAAGGGGTTTACTTTTAAATCCGGATGACTAAATGAGACTGGCTCTAAATAAGGGCCATTCAATGCAAAAGAGCAATCTACTGTCAATCATTTTAATTCGGGTTGAATTGCGTAATACATTCACTGAAACAAGAAAACTTGGACGCAATCCATAATCATGATGAAGACGAGCAATTTATGAACGCCACCCGCTCCATTACTGATATCTTTCAAATACATTTATGAAAATTTCAACCACTTAAAAAACTATTTTAACTGACAAAAATAAATGTTTATTTGTATTGTAAAAACACACAAAGGTATAATACAAATATAACATATTCTTTCGGAAACACCTAATGGTGAGTAAGGGATTCCATCGTTTCCTCTAGATATTAATGTTCTTGATTGTTATTGTATGACAAACACTCCGACATAAAAGGGTTTTATTTGCTTTGTAACGTAAAGCAAACATTTGATTCAAGATACCCTACATAGAATGGGTACTTAACTTATTCTATTAAATTTACTAACGTAATATTTAACTTAGCTAAAATAGCAGGATTAGATCTAAATTGAAACTATTTGACCTTATCGACAATTTATCAATAAAAACAAAATGTATCTTAGCACACTGAAATTACAAATCTCTCTCTCTCTCTCTCTCTCTCTCTCTCTCTCTCTCTCTCTCTCTCTCTCTCTCTCTCTCTCTCTCTCTCTCAAAATAGTGAAAGATTAAAATGTATAAAGCCTATATGAATAAGCAACACAATTACGTCAAATATACATCGGAATACATTTGCAAATTATAAAACAGCTAAATCACGAGTTTAATAACAATAAAAAATTTCCAAATACGGTTCGCACCAAAACAAACCTAATTATTCAAACCACGACGTCCATTGATAATCCACTTTGTCCAAAGTTTCGGCTTTAAACTGGAAAAGTTTGTTATTAAAACCACACTACTTTATCCTAATTCGTTTTTTTTAACAAAATGCTAGAATAATACGGTTGAATGAATGAAAAATAAGTTATATCAAACTAATGTCACATGATTAATTTTTTCAACTTTTATTAATATCTTGCTTAAACAGATGGTATAATATCCTAATATAAATGTGAGTACTCAAGAAAAACTTTCTTCACTCGAATTGACCTCAACATAACACTTACAATTACTTTTGGTAGCATACACTGCCAAAATATATTACCACCATGTAAATAGTAATTATACATGCAAAATTAGGCAAATATATAATATCTTTAGGTAGAAACATGTTTTAGTATAGTAAATACTGTAATATTTTACCCCACGCAATATAGTGCAAGATACGCTAAAGTGTACTATAAAAATAGCTATGACCTTGTGCAGTTTCAGCATCACATAGAGGCGATCAGTTATATGAGGTTGTGACTACCTGCTAGATATTCAATAGTTTGCCTCTTTCTGGGCTATATACTTCTCAAGATATTCAAAATCATCTCTGCCTATATCACGAGTTTAATAACAATAACAACTTTCCAAATACCATTCGCACCAAAACAAACCTAATTATTCAAACCTTGACGTCCATTTATAATTCACTTTATCCAACGTTTAAACTTTAAACTGGAAAATTGTGTTATTAAAACCACACTATGCAACCACTATGTTATCCTAGTTAGTTTTTTTTAACGGAATGTTAGAATAATATTAAAAATACAAGTAAACTTAATTATATTAGTAAACTCCAGTCATGTTATAGATACACACTGTTTTTGACACCAATAGTGACCACAATTATTGTATTTGTATTTTTACTGTTTTTCTGGTATTTTTCAGCGGAAAGATTAATAAATTCAGATGTCCACCTCATTCATTATTCTAGTTTTTACCGTTTTATATTATGTGGTCATATTTAACTAATCTTTATGTACAGTGTTTAAAATTACATTTAAGCGGATAATGATTTTTAAAATCATTAGAAATAGGAAATTTCTTTTAGTAAACTAAATAAATAATCTCCCAAAGGTATTCCTGAAAATTGTCCGTTTCCAGTCGATCGCTTGTAAACAGCTACTTCGTTTACCGTCGGTCCCAGCGTTATCTAGAATGCCTGTATTGGGGCTTGTATATTCTCTCTTGACAAAGAAAACATTTATACTTGTCTTGTAAAAATGGTTTACTATAACACAGAGTGAATACATGTACTTATATACATTTTAAAATCTCAGTTATTATCATCTTTTATAATCGCTCGAAATAGGTATTTTCCAGTGCACGAGCAAATTTCACTGGGACAGAAGTTTCCCGTGTGGGGTTTCATCCAGCAACGGAAAACACCTTTTGAACGAGTAATGACGATACCTTTCATCATACTGTGAAATAGTTCAAACAAGCCAATAATACGTTTTTGAACATAAGCTTATTGCTAGTATTATTTATTTAATAACATAGCTGATTCGGATACATTGAACTTACTATTTCTTTTAACTGCGTGTAAAACTGCTTTTCTGTTTTTAATTTGTTTTTTATTTAGCCTCACTTTGTTGAGAGGTTAGTTAATTGTAATAAAGGACTAGCATGGAAGCAATTTCAGCCCGTTGGTTATCTATGTCGATCAAATTCAGTATTAATCCTAGTTAATAATTGTAATATACATATTTAGTGCTAAATACAATAATGGGACAAACATTGTAACTATTTAAAACTCCTTTCAATCACGTGTGGATGGATTACATATGCTTTAATGTTTAACTATTGTGTATGGGAACACAACTAAAAATATAAAACATCATAGTCGAGGGTATTAAGGCTTTATAATTAATTTGCAGGTAACGATTGAATTAATAAGCTCTATGTAAGGCGATGAATTGTCACCTGCAGGCGCAGAGGTATATGTGTATACTCACCCTTCTAGATGTTAATATTTTTTATTTTCATACTTACATCTCGAGTACCAAACCGTTAGGCATAACGGGAAAACAATTTTAATCAAGTAGTATACAATAATATAAAATATACAAATGTTGTATAATGATGCTAACAAACATAATTTTACACACAGTAGTTGTAGGAAAATATACATAATAATAAAGACAAATTAAAAAAGACGTTTATAGATTGTGTTAACAAATTTAATAAAGTCCGTTTTTCGACATTACAAAAGTGTATTCATATTTACGCTTTACTTATTTACAAAACGGTAAATGTTTAACGTCAACACAGTAAATATTGGAACATCACGTATTGAGCTAACCAAGAAATGATTACACTTCAATGGCTACATTCAATGCTACGTGATTCAAAGTTGTACCTCCATGGCTTAATGCCTGTGTTAGCTCAAGTTGGAAAGTTACTTCGGTACTTTAATGTTGCTCTATTCATCCTTGAATATGTGTATAAACCCGTGTTAGACAGTAAATCTCGCAACTTTTCATCTAAACTTCACCATTCAGCAGTTTTAATCTAGCAAATAATACACTATAAAATGTGCTTCAATTCTACCAAGTTTTCGTCTGTATGTGGATTTTACGAAACTTACAATGTCTCAGAAACTGTTAAATGATGAAATCATAAAACTTACAAAAGTTTATTAAAAACATCTTGAAGACGTATTCATAAAAACAATCCATCTAGGGAGGCAGACAGGTAAGACAAATGGATCGAGATAGGACATATGGCATATTGTTTTAGGCCTATTTGATATTTTTATCTGCTAAATATCATGATCAAGTTTGGCTGAATGGTTGCGACAAGTACTCGCGCAGTATTTTTCGATGATGAATTTACTGATGTTTGTGAAAATAAAAATTAAGTTTACTAAGCAGTAATGTTGTTGATGCAACTTGAGTAAAAGAGGAGTAAAGTCTTTCATAAACGGGTCTTACAATGATATTGGTTTAACATGAATAATTTGGTTGGAAAAAGGCAATTTCGCGGTTTACAGTTTGATTCCCCGTAACTAAATGTGAAGACGACAGGGTATGTGGTCTCGCTGAAGTTTGCGCCGCTTCGATTGTGTTTGTTGTTTGTAGATAAACCATGTTTGTCACAGTACTGCACTCTGGTGGGCAAACATACGACTTGTGTCTGACAATGCACTGGTAATGAGTAATATCATGTTCACTGGAAATTTTGAACAGAAAATTATTTAACTGACTAGTATAGAATACAAATATAAGGTTAGGAATAAATTCTGGTATTAGTCTCAAGATTAAATTGATAATAAACATACAATTGCAATTTGTTATCCTAGTCTTACCTTTTCTTTTTATTTTAATATACTGAAGCCAATTATAGATAATAATTTAAGTTTTGCATTCGTGTTTTTAGAATATATATGAACGAAATATAATTAATTTTATAATAAGTATTTGGAAAGTAAATTTACCCGCTCCCCCCTCTTCATCCATCATCCTCTCCCCCTTAAACCTAGGTTTATTTTTGTAATGTGGAGTTTTAAAAGATAAGAGAAAGGTGTTACCATTTCAGTAGTCAGGAGCATTTTTTATTTAGCTACATTATGTCTGGAACATCTGTCCTTGCTGTTTTGCTAGCAAACAACTGTCAAATATACAATTCAAATGACTTTTTTCCCATAAGTTTAACATTGAAACTTTTAAAGCCTGTGGGGCGCAGATCTAAGGGCCAGTGTAAATTATAATGGGTTTCTGCTCATCTACAGGACAATACCTTTCTAACTGTATGCGTGAATTTATCCTACGATGCACATAAGCCGAGAAACAAGGAGGCACAGTTTTGTGCTTGCCTGTTAATATAAAGATGCTTTGGGTATGTTGTTACCATTGTAATCAATAACAAAATTTGTATCCATTAGAATCACTTTAAAATTTTTATAAACCCATTGGGTGGTAATTTAGGAACGCTGATAGGCTTATACGTAGTGTATATATCAGCAATCCTCAAGCAATATTTCAGATTAATCCATTCTGGAGTTTTGCGGTTAAACAATATAAAGAATCTACTACCTCTTATACCAACATAACTTGTGTAATTGTTGTGTAATATGCTTCGTGCCTGTTGATTGTATTCATGAACTTTAGACTAAATATAAAGAAATCATTGCATTTATTTTGAATTGTTTAAATAGTTATAATTTAATAACTTATAGTTTGTAATAAATAATTACTATTAGTGTTAAGATCAGTTGTAATTAAACGGTTGTTTAAATATTCTATTAGTAAATAAAAAGGTTCAGTATTCTCTAGATAAAAGATGAGACAAAAGATGATTCTCTAGCTGCAAACATTCGGCTTTTGAAGCACTGCCATCACAAAATGCCTTTATGATCCAGAAACAGTTATTGCTGTGACCTTTCGACTGTAGATTCAGATTTGATTTTTATCACCAGAATTATTCTTTTGTGGAAATATAAAAGTCAAAGCTAATACCAAATGGTAAACGAGCATATTCTATTTACCTGTAAACATTCGTAACATATTTCCTATTTACTAAAAGTGTATTTTTTCATAGTTAGGGATTTGATCAAATCTTAAGTGCTATCAAGGCGGTTTTAAACCAGAGTAGATGTGAATTACGGGTTTAACCCCACAATCGGCGCTTTTTCCCCATGTTATTCTTATGGGGAGCCGTTTTTGCGCCGACGCCAGCTCCCGCCTATACTAATAAGCCACAAGTTTCCTTGTTGGCCTATATTAATACCCAACCCTTGCCTATATTAAATATATTTTCCCCATCCCTCCTCTATATTTTTTAAAATTAATTTTCAAATTCTAAAAAACTATCTCTGGTGTGTTTTGTGTCCTTGGATGTGTTATTGGTGTTTTAATAAATTCTACCCAAAAATACTGCCGCCAACTGATTTAAAACTTGGATATGTTATTGGTGTTTTAATCCCAACTATTACGGTCGAACTGCCAACTGATTAAAACATGGTGTGTGTGTCCATTAACACGATAACTTGAGTAAATACGTCCGATTTTGATGAAATTTGGCTCAAATGTGTAAAATGACATTCATGACTTTAAGGTCGAAAACCATAAAAATTGGACCCTGGGAAGGGGGGTTTATGGAGATTTTAAATTTTCCAAAAATCAGTTTTTTGCATTTTTCACCCTAATATTTTTTAAAAACTTAATTTTGGTTTTGGCCGTGTTATAGAGCTTAAAAAATAATATAATATTTTGAATTATTAACCTAGGTTTAGTGGTTGCGGAGAAAATCCAAAATACCTGCTCATAAAATCTCCCATGTTAATCTTATGGGAAAAGGTTTTTGGCTTTTCCTCAGTTTATTGTAATGTAAACTTCCCATTTGCTTTTACCATTTTGTTCAGTTTCACAAAACAATCATTTTGGTGTTTAAAATGTGATTCTACGCCTAACCGTTGAAGAGATTTTGAAAGTGCTAAACACAGTACGTTGTCCAATGTTATCCTTATGGAGAATAAATAAAATGTTATATCTCGATTATTTATGAATGTATGTTGATGAAACTTGGTATGTGGCTTCACGTAGTTTTGGTATATTTATATTTGCACAAAAAATTGATTTTTTTATTATTCCCGTAGCAGCCAACCTGCGTACTCAGCCCCCATTTTATTCTTATGGAGAATAAGTCAAATGTAATGACTACCTTAATTATGAACATAAATGAATAAAACTTGGTATGTAGCTTCACTTGGTTGAGTTATATTGATAATTATATAAAAACACTTTTTTTTGTTTACTTGTTGCAGCAAACCTGCTTTCTCAGCCCCCATGTTATTGTTATGGAGAATAACTAGAATGTTATATAGCGCTTATTTATGATTGAATATTGATGAAACTTGGTATGTGGCTTCGCCTAGTTAAATTCTATTTATATTTGCATAAAACCCATTGTTTGTGTTCCTTGTTTCAGCAAACCTACGTACTCATTACCATTGGTATTATTATGGTGAATAATTAAAATCGCTTACATGTGAATACTGTATATTTTTATGAAACTTGGTATGCGGCTTTATGTGGTATTAAGACAGGTATTTGGCATTGGAAATTTGCTGAGTACGCAGGTTTGCTGCGACGGGGGTATTTTTCTTTCCCTTCCCTAACCCCCAGGAAATTTGTTTAAATGTGGAGTTTAAATGAATAGCAGAAGAGCGTTACCATTCCAGAAGTAAATAGCTTTTTTATTTATGCCTGAAATCTCTCCACCTCATCCTCTCTCCGTCTCTCATCAGACCTAACCCTCATCCCCTCCCCATCCCTCTTCCTCCCCCCTCACAAACAGGTTTAATTTATTTTAATGTGGAGTTAAAACGGATAAGCGAAGGGTGATACCATTCCAGTAAATATTAGTATTTTTATTTATGGCCGAAACCTCTCCACCTCATCCTCTCCCCATTAAATGTGGAGTTAAAAATGATAGCAGAAGGGCGTTGCCATTCCAGTAATCAGTAGCCTTTTTATTTATGTCCGAAACTTCTTCACCTTATTCTCTTTCTGACTCTCATCCTCCCCCACCCCCCCCCCACCACAAACAGGTTAAATTTTATTTTTATGTGGAGTTAAAACGGATGAGATAAGGGTGTTAGCATTCCAGTAGTCAGTAATATTTTGTATTTACATTAATCCTGAATTATCTGTTCTGGCTGTTGCGGGGTTAAAACGGATAAGAGAAGGGTGTTACCATTTCAGTAATCAGTGGTCTTTTTATTTATGCCTGAAACCTCTCTACCTCATCCTCCCCACATTCCTCATCCTCATCACGTGCATCATCATCACCACGTTCCTCATCCTCCTCCCCTTAAAAACAGGTTTAATTTTTTTAAAGTGGAGAGAAGGATTTCAAGAAGGACGGTCAAGAGAAGGATTTCACCATTCCAGTAGTCAGTAAAGTGTTTTATTTATATATCATCTGTTCTTTCTGTTGTGCTACATATTTATTTGAATAACGCAGCGGTTTATTAATGAAATGAAAAGTATAAACAAATACGAAAAGCAGAACGCATGTTCCCATTAGGATAACATGTAAACTTTGAAAGCCAAAAGGGCATAGCCCTACTCGTCCAAACACAAAATAATTTATATTCGACAGATCCCCTAATAGTACTAAATAAGTGTGCCAAGTTTCATAACTCTTCGATGCCGCATATCCCAGAAATCCGTACCACAAAAATTTCCTTAGCCGATTAATATATAGATACTCAGTTTTTTATAAAAGTGCACGTTACTTTTAAGTGTTTTAGTTTTTCTTAAAATTATACTCTCAAAACTATGGCAACGAAATTAGTATTTACTTTGAAAGTATACTTCATGTTAGTACGATTGTAATTAACTCTAAATGGTGAGACTTTTACAATCTTACGCTTGGATTGCATATAAGATTCTATGAGATAAAATGTCGTTAATAAAGTTTAGTATCTTTGTACATTTATAAATACCAAACAACCTCAATAGTTAATCGTTATAAAATAATCTATCACCATACCTTACATTTATTAATAATTCATATATCATTCTCAGCACTTATTAACAATATTTTCCTTAAAATAAGTCTCGATTCAAATGCATCCAACTCACATGTAAACACAATTTTTTTATATAAATACCTTTTGTTTCTGGTTAGTAGATGTGAATTACGGGTTTAACCCCACAATCGGCGCTTTTTCCCCATGTTATTCTTATGGGGAGCCGTTTTTGCGCCGACGCCAGCTCCCGCCTATACTAATAAGCCACAAGTTTCCTTGTTGGCCTATATTAATACCCAACCCTTGCCTATATTAAATATATTTTCCCCATCCCTCCTCTATATTTTTTAAAATTAATTTTCAAATTCTAAAAAACTATCTCTGGTGTGTTTTGTGTCCTTGGATGTGTTATTGGTGTTTTAATAAATTCTACCCAAAAATACTGCCGCCAACTGATTTAAAACTTGGATATGTTATTGGTGTTTTAATCCCAACTATTACGGTCGAACTGCCAACTGATTAAAACATCCGCCGCCTGCACGCGCAACGATCCGCTGCCTGCACACGCAACAATCCACCGCTCGCTGACACGCTGACATACTAACACACTAAAGTCGGTCATGTGCAAGCACGCGTCACATTGACCAGAATTTCCACTTACCATAGAAAGTCCAGCCAATGTGAGGTCATTTCCTGGTTAAATTGAAAATCTGATGTGTATATAAGGCGCCACCAACAACACACAACAACAGTGACCTCCACCACCAGCACCGGATGAAGACACCGGACGCGCCACCAGCGACATTGAGGCGACCACCGGCACCAGATGACGTCACCACGCCGCACTCTGGCTCTCACCTCTCCACGTCTCTCGGCCCACCTCTCCACCTAGGACTCTATGTTAGCTGTGAGTGTTAGCGACGGTAGTTGTAATCTGTCTTCAACGGAGGGACAATGGTTAATCCATCACTATGGCAATTTTTGAACTCTCGTAAACTTGTAAAATATAATTTAAAAACCGCTGTTAAATAATTTAAAAAAATTTAAAAATTTAAAAAATTTAAAAATGGTAATTTCTTGTTTATAAAAAGCAGAGTAATGTCATCTCAAAATTTATTTACATCCAACATGTTGTCCTGTGCAATCTGCTCCACGCCCTGCTCCAAAAGAGGCAATTTAATCAGACACTATCGTAACATTCACAAAGTTATTCCTAAAATTTGTAAAAAATGCCATCAAATATTTGATAATAACAATCATTTTAAAGCGCATATGCTAGAAAAACACAATAGTTGTAATGTGTGTAAGAGAGTCATCACTCGTGACAAGAAACGACACCACCTACGATGTGACAAACGACCTTACAAGTTGTGTGTTTTTAACGGTGAATCTGTGGAAGTATTAGACACTCTTCAATCTTGTCCCCTACCTATCAAATGGATTCTTATTAGGAGGGTAAAGTTCATCAAACACTCGGTGGACAATAATGGTGATTTAATCATTGACAAAGAATGTATTGCTGATTTTCGAAGTTTAACTAATTTATCAATTGAGAAAGCACAATTAAAGACTCAAATTAAAGAAGCACTTTTTAAGATCGATACCTCCATGCACAAGTATCAAGCCCAAGGCAGTGGATGGATATATGACCATACTAAATACTGGCAGCTGCATGTTTACAAGTATAAACCCCTAACTCCCAACTCACACATACCCACACCAGAAAATATAAAATCAAAACACGCTGTTTTAAATATTAAAAACAGTGATAATAAATGTTTCGTGTGGAGTGTTTTAGCAAGCCTGAATCCAAGGAATAGTAAACATGCAAATCGAGTATTTTACTACGAACCCTATGAAAGTCAGTTGAATATGTCAAATATAAAATATCCCGTAAAAATATCCGACATTGATAAATTTGAAAAACAAAATAACATAAGTGTTAACGTATATGGAATTGAAGGACAATTAATATATCCACTGAGAATAACTAAACTAAACAGTAATACGCACGTCAACCTGCTGCTTTTACAACAAGGTCGGAAATCACATTACTGTTTAATTCGTGATTTTGATAAGTTAATGTTTAATTCTACAAAAGACAACAATAAGAAATATTTTTGCAAGTTCTGTTTGCAACATTTTTGCACCAAAGATATATTGGAACGTCACACAACATATTGTAAAACCTTTGATGCCCGAAGAGTACAAATGTCTAAGAAAGATACACTACAATTTACGAATTACAAATATCAACTTAAAGCTCCCTTTGTGATTTATGCAGATTTCGAATGTTTTATAAACTGTGGCAAACACATGCCTTCTGGATTTGCTTATGTTGTGGTGAGAGATTCTAACATTATTTACGAAGAGTTGTACAGCGGTGAAAATGTGATGGATGTGTTTTTCGAAAAGTTATTTAAAACTTATGACTTTATTAAAAGTCAGATGGGAGTATATGTTCCCCTTGTAATGACTCCAGAGCAAGAGGCATCCTTCAAAAACTCTACACACTGCCACATATGCCAACAGCCACTACTGTGTGATAAAGTGCGCGACCACTGCCACCTAACAGGCGAGTTCCGAGGACCCTCCCACAACTCTTGCAATTTAAACTATAAAGTAACCAAGAAAATTCCAGTATTCTTCCACAATCTTAAAAACTATGACGGTCATTTAATAATGCAACACTTGGGAAAATTCAATCGGAAATTGAATTGCATAGCCAAAGACATGGAAAAGTATATTTCGTTCTCTGTTGATGATTTGGTATTTTTGGATTCCTACAACTTTTTGTCTCTTCCCTTAAGCAAATTAGCTTCCAATTTAAATACGTTTAGATTTATAGACAATCCACTACTACAATGTAAGGGCGAATTTCCGTACGAATACATGACAGGACCAGAAAAGTTTTTAGAGCCCCTCCCACCCATAGAGGCATTTTACAGCAGTCTAACTAAAGAATGTATATCTCCTGCACAATATGAACATGCTAAAAACGTATGGAATCATTTTAATATAAAGAATTTAAAAGAATATCACGATTTATACCTTAAAACAGATGTGTTGTTATTGGCTGATGTGTTTGAGACATTTAGGGACTTGTGTTTAAAGGATTATAAACTCGACCCTGTCCACATGTACTCACTGCCTGGACTAACATGGGAGGCATGTCTTAGAATGACCGGCATAAAATTAGAATTATTTCAAGACGTTGACATGCATTTGTTTATAGAACATGCCATTAGAGGCGGCGTAAGTATGATTTCCACGCGCCACGCTAAAGCCAATAATAAGTACATGGGCGAACATTATGACCCAAATCAAGAAAGCACCTATCTTGTATACTTAGACTGCAACTCGCTATACTCTACAGCAATGTGCGAGTCGTTGCCTGTTGATGGCTTTAGATGGACAAATGAGAAAGATTATAAATACAATCAAAATGAAAACTTTGGATTTATTTTGGAAGTTGATTTAAAATACGATAAAAGTTTACACGATTTGCATAATGACTACCCGCTCGCACCAGAAAAAATGAATGGAAAATTAATACCAAATTTAAATGACAAAACCAAATATATTTTGCATTATAAAGCACTAAAAAAATACGATGAACTGGGTTTGGTAGTTACAAAATACCACAGAATCTTAAAATTCAGATAATCAAAATGGCTCGCCCCCTATATTAATTTTAATATTGAAAAGCGACAAAAAGCTGAACATGATTTTGAAAAAGACTTTTACAAACTGTTAAATAACAGTCTCTTTGGTCGAACAATTATGAACCAACGCAAGTTTCGTGATATACATCTTGTAGACGAGTCTAAGTTAACAAAGTATGTTACAAAGCCAAGATTTGACTGCAGCAAAAAGTTCGATAACAACTTGCATGCTGTGCATTTAAATAAATTAATTGTAAAGTTTGATAAACCAATATATCTAGGAATGACCATTTTGGATATCAGCAAAGTAATAATGTATGATTTCCACTATAATTATATGTCAAAATTTAAGAATAAAAGGTTCTTAATGACAGACACAGACAGCCTTCTTTATTCTATAGTAACAGAGGACTTTTACAAGGAAATACAATGTGACTTGGACCGTTTTGACACCTCTGCATATAGTAAAGATCATTTCTTATACTCTGATAAAAACAAAAATGTTACGGGCAAGTTTAAAGACGAATTAAATGGTCAAATTATGTATGAATATTGTGGTTTAAGGCCAAAATTATACTCTTTAATTCCTTTACAATGGTTATACGAAAAAGAAAAGCAAAATGAGCTAGAGGTTAAGAAGGCAAACGGAGCTGACAACGCTACAGTTAAACATCTCTTAAGACACCAACATTACTTACACTGTCTTGCAACCGGGGAAGATTACTATGAGAATGTTACAAGAATTAAATCCACAAACCACCATCTGCAAACATTAACGATGAACAAAAAGGTACTCTCTTTTGATGACGACAAGAGGTTTATTGTGGATGGCATCAACACCCTTGCCCTTGGTCACTATAAAATTGGTCAAACATAAATCTGTATTTGCCATTATTCTTTGGCCTTTCCTTGTCTATTACAAAAAAGCCATATTTAGACCTATCCCAGCATTGATGGCAGATATTTCTAAATTGGTTAAATGAAAAATCATTTCCCACATGATTGTTATACACATGTTTTAAATTTAAATCGTCTTGTTTAAATAATATTAGAAAATTAACATTGTCACGTAAATGTTTGTGTACTTTACTGTAAGATTGACACAAGTAAAAACTGTTAATATTTTTGTGTCTGCCCATTGAGAAAAATTGTGTGATATTTGGACTATTTATGTCGTCAAATACAACTATTGAGTGTGATTCTACATCATTTGGTGTGATTTCACAGTTTGAATATGTGTGTAATTTAACTTCATCACACAGACGGAATATTTCAATTATTTTTTTATATTTTTCTTGTTCTAAAGATTTGGATATTATATATAAATTTGTAAACTTTAATCCTTGTTTTTTTACAATTAAGTTATAAATTACAACAGTCTTCCCCGAACCACTGGGCCCTATTATAAGACAGCGAATATTATTAGGAAATAGACCCAACTTCTTTGGTGTATTTTCTTTATGTGCTATTTTAAATTTGTTCTTTTGTTGAATAAATGACATTTTTTATATAATAAAAATGGTGTATTTTCTTTATGTGTTAAATTTGTTGAATAAATGGTGTATTTTCTTTGTGTGTTAAATTTGTTCTTTTGTTTAATAATTTTTTATATAATAAAAATGGCAAAGAGAAAGTGTAAGAAGGGTAAGGGATTATTCTTAAAGCCATATAGAGGCCGTGGCTTGTTAAATACCCTTATAAACAACCTTCCTTTCCCTCTCCACCTGCCGTCGTATATGTATTGTGGTCCTGGAACTAATATACGTGAAAATTTAGCCAAAAATGTACCTCCAAAAAATAAGCTAGACTCTTATTGTAAAGAGCACGACATATTCTACATGAATAATCCTGATACAGCCGCCCAGAACAAGGCAGATATGAGATTAGCGGACCAGGCTTGGACTAGGGTTTCGGCAAAGGACGCCAGTCTGGCCGAAAAAGCAGCAGCTTATGCAGTGACAAATTTGATGAAGGCTAAGGCAAAAATGGGAATGGGATTAAAATTTAATAAAAAAGATGGACAACTTTCAGCTGTTAGAGGCAGCAAGAGACGTGCCTCACTTTCGAGGAGTGTACCTAAAAAACGAGCTAAAACATCTAAGACCAAAAGTAAGAGAATGTGGAATTATTAATTTAGACAGTGACAGGGGCACACATTGGACAGCATATCGTAAAAATAAAGATGTTGTAATATATTTTGACCCTTTCGGAATACAGCCTCCAAAAGAGGTAATTGAATATTTTGTACCATCTAAAATTTACTATACAACTGATCAAATACAAGATTTAAACAGTTCCATTTGTGGAATTTTATGTTTATCATTTCTGAAAAATTTTAGTTTATAAAAAAATGGATTCATTTACTATAACATTTACGGGTACAGAGCCAGAGTTGAAGTCGGTGTTCTTTCCTCCTATAGAATTAAGTGGTGATTATGTAATTGGGCTGGTAGATTTTCAAAGTTATAATTCTATATTTAATGTTAAAAAACCTCTAAATACTTTGACATATTACAAAATGCACAAAATTACAACCCCAAAAGGGGAGGTCACAATTGACGAATTAAACCGGGCATTAGATGGTAAAGTTGAAGTTATTATACAAAATAAAGTAGCATTAATTAATACAAAAGTCAAACTTATATTTTACAAAGGGCTAGTTCCAAAATTAAATAAACTTAAAGACACAAAATTAACTATAGACGAGGGTGTGGATGTGTATTATTACGATCACAAAGCCGCAAATGTAATTGAAATTGCTGAAGGTACATACGAAGTGTTTGAGCTTGCGAAGGAAATTCAAAAGCAACTCCCAGATTTTGTACTTATAGCCGATAATAAAACTATGAAAGCCACATTACATTCTGGCCATGTGTTTGATTTTACAAAACCATGTTTAGGGTCTGAATTATTGGGATTTAAAGGATTTTCTACTCCAGATATTGCGTTTAAATCCGTAAATAAAATCAACATAAATAATGTAAATGTGATTAGAGTAAAATGTAATATTGCGAATGGGTCTTATTTAAATGGTGACAAATCACACACCATACACAGTTTTTACCCAGAAGCTCCTCCCGGCTACAAAATTATTGAGGTTCCCAGAAATATTATATACTTTCCTGTAAATAAGAGAAGTTTAGATGTTGTTAGCATTACATTTGCAGATCAACACGACAAGCCAATTGACTTTAATAAAGAAGAAACTACAATTACTTGTCATATAAAAAAGATATGAGAATTTACAAGAACGGACTGAGTGTGCAAAATGCCAGGTTTCTGCGATCAATTGGGTTGAAGTTAAAATTTTCTATTAATAAAAATGGAAGATTTTCTAGACGTTACAGGAAAATTCCAATACGATGATAGCCTGGTTAAAATTACAAATCACTCCTATGTTCCACACAACACTTTAGCAATAAATAATTCCGATGAAATTCGAATATGCATAAATAATCAAGATTTACTAACACTCCCATGTAGGAGTTATCTGTATATTAAAGGAGAGATAGAGAATCACGATAAAGGACATTTTATAAATAATGCATTTGCATTCTTATTTGACGAAATTAGATACGAAGTTGCTGGTAAAGAAATAGATATTGTAAGAAATCCGGGAATTTCCAGTCTTATGAAAATATTGTGCTCTTACAATAAAACAACTAAATTGTCAAATGTAGCATTTGATTCTGATGAAAATTTAAAGGAGTTCCATAAAAGCGGCAAGTTTAGTACTTGTGTCCCGTTAGAGCTGTTAATGGGTGTGTTTGAGGATTTTAATAAGGTTTTAGTAAATGTTAAACAAGAATTGGTGTTGAAAAGATCCAAAAACGACTTAAATTGTATATTAACAACATCTAATGCTCCAACTGGTGTCGATCCTATTCCTAAAATTACACTTAAATCGATTCAGTGGGTGGTGCCGCACGTGGTACCATCTGATGGGGAGAGGCTTCAATTACAAAAGATGTTATTGCAAAATAAAAATTTGCAAATTGCATTTAGAAGTTTGGAGCTACACGAACTCCCATCATACCCCGAAACCAAGAGACATACATGGTCAGTTAAGACGTCTTCGAGTTTGGAGAAGCCCAGGTATATTATATTTGGTTTCCAAACAGGTAGGGACAACAGTGCACGAAAAAGAACTGATGAATTTGATCACTGTAAATTGAAAAATCTCAAAGTGTTTTTAAACTCTGAATATTATCCTTATAGTGATTTAAATCTCGACTTTGAAAATGGAGATGCCTCCAAAGCTTATGAGATGTTTGTGAGGTTTAGGGAGAGTTACTACAACACCGTCCCTGATCCTATGTTTAACAGAGCTGACTTTATAAAGAAATATCCTCTAATTGTAATAGATTGTTCTAGACAGAATGAATCAGTCAAAGAGGGGGTTGTAGATATTAAATTAGAAATTGAAACTGCAGAAAATGTCCCTTCAAACACATCTGCATATTGCCTAATAATACACGATAAGGTGTTTGAGTATAATCCTTTGACAAATGAGATAAATAAAATGTAAATAAAATGAAAACAAATATTCAACAAGAATTGGTAGAGTCTGCAAAACAAATAAGAGAAAAATATAGGGCGTTAAAACGTGGTAAATTTCTAGAGGCTGAAGAGAGGTTACAAACATTCCAACCGTTAATAGAGCCTTTGCAAGAATTAAAAAATTTAGCCACAAAAACGGAGAGGCCAGTTCTCCCAATGATTTTAGAAAAGACCCCGTCTAGAATACCAAGAATAACACAGATAACACCGGACAAATTAGATTTTGGTCTTTTAGCATCAGACTATTTAGGAAATTACCTTAGTAGAAGTAGTATGACAGACACCACATATGGTATTAGGCGAGAAGGACATAAATTTTTTATTGGGAATCAGGAAGTTCAAATTGCCAATGATGATGTTACGGTTGGAGAAAAAATTTATAAAGGGACAAAGGGATTGTGGGAATTGTTAACTTTAAAAGAACCCGTAAACTATAGTCAGGCTGATTTGCAAAATTATAAAGAGATTTTGGAAGCTACAAATGCACATTTAAAGGGTTATAAAACAGGTGTGGCGATGTCAGGTAATAAACACACTAAATATCTTAATATAATTAAACCCCTGTTTAAGACTGTTGGTGAAGGTTTAAGGCAGGTAACTGGTAATAAAATAGACTATGTTTATTGGGACGATCCTAATGAGCTTGTAGATAGGTTAAGACTGCTTTGGTTAAGCCGATTGGCGGGAAATTCTGGAGTGGATAATGAGATAGATTCTATCATAGAAGAATTGAGGGAAAGTGGAATTGTTTATTAAATAAAAAGATGATAGATAAATTTTATCGCGTATATAACCCGTATAGTAAACCAGAAGCTAGAAGTTTTAAAGAAACTACTTTAAATCTAAAAGATGATGGTTGGAATGCTTTAAATTATAAAATTAGTAGTGTTAATGGTGGGGAGTTTACTGATGATGTATCGACTTTGGGGCAGACGTTAACCAGAAAAGGTGATGCTTTTGTACAAGGTAATACTAAATATAAGTTTTTAGAATCCAAGAGTAATAATTGGAACGCTAATAAACGCAAAATTACTAATGTTAAACGAGGTGAAAGCTTAACCGATGTGCCCACATTAGAGCAAACTTTAATAAGAAAAGATGGTGTCTTTGTACAAGACAAAAATAATTATGAATTTTTGGAATCGGAGAATGGAAAAAATGGAAATATTTGGAATGCCAAAAAGCGAAAAATAAGTAATTTGTTGGCTGGTAAAGAAAGCGATGATGTTGTAAACGTCTCTCAAGTACCAAAAATGGATCTAAACTTTTGGGATTTTAATAATAAAAGGCTAGTTCGTGTTAAACCCGCTGTTGATGAGAACGATTGTGTTACAAAACATCAGACTGTGACTTTAGACGGTCTTAAATTTGATGGTAAAAATAAGCAATTAACAAACATTTTACCTGGAACATTGCCAAATGATGTGGCTGTTGTTAATCAAATATTAACAAAGGGTGAGAAAAGCATAATAAAACAGGGGGATAAATATTATAATGTATTAACATTAGATAGCGATATGTGGGATGCAGAGGACAAATTAATAAAGAATGTACCTGAAGGCAAAGATAGGAGTGATATTTGTTTAATGTCACAGGTTTTGAGGTATGACGATAATATTAAAACTTTTAGACAAGACAATATTAAATTTGATATTTGTTTAAAATCACATGCATTAAGGTTTAACAATAAAACTAATAAATTTATGCAAGACAATAATGAAATCGATTTGATGATGTACAATCCTAAATTGTTGGTTGCAGACCCTACATCTTTAAGCGGATTTAAGACTTTAGATGGAGAGGCATATTTGCCAAAAAACTATGTATATCAAAGAATGAGTGATGGTATGTTAATTGGTAGCAATGGAGGTGTTTTTGAAACGACAGAGACTGGCAGATACGTTAACATTAAAAATAAAGAATAAAAAATGGAAAAAATTGCTTACGAATTGCATAAGCCCGCGAGAAAGAACTTTGTTAGAAGGTCTTTTAAGGTGTTGGGTATAAACGAAACTGTTCAAATAGATTTAATAGATATGCGGAATTATGCTAGAGAGAATTGTGGGAATAAATATATTTTAACTTTAATAGACACATTTTCTAAAAAAGCTTATGCTGCTCCACTAAAGAATAAAACTGGATTAGTAGTCACAGAAGCTATAAAAACTATTCTCCCAAAGGGAGTTAAAAATATTCAATCTGATAACGGAAAAGAATTTTTTAATGAAGATTTTACCAAACTAATGAAAATTCTAAATATTAATCACTACCACACTTACTATACAACTAAGGCGGCTATTGTGGAAAGGTTCCAGAGAACTTTAAAGAATTGGTTGTATAGAGAGTTTAGTGCACAAGGGAGTTACAAGTGGTTGGATTTACTTCCAAAGTTAATAAGGATATATAATAATAAAGTACATAGATCCATAGGGATGAAGCCTAACCAAGTAAGTGCTAAGAACTCTAAAGATGTACATGAAAGGTTAGCATCTAAAGTACAAGTTAAAAAGCCAAGATATAAGGTGGGGGATAGTGTAAGGATATCTAAATATAAACATGTATTTAGTAAAGGATATACCCCTAACTGGACGGGAGAGCTTTTTACAATAGCAGAAGTTAAGAAAACAAAGCCTGTGACTTATATTTTGAAAGATGAAAATGGCAATATAATCAAAGGAGGATTTTATACAGAAGAATTGTTAAAGACTAAATATAAAGACATGTATTTGGTAGAGAAGGTAATTAGGAGGAGGGGTGATTTATTATATGTCAAATGGCTCGGGTTCCCAAGTAGCCAGAACTCGTGGATTTCTGCAAAGGATGTGTTAAAATGAATTTTAAAATAGGGTCAAAATTGGCAGTTCGACCGTAGTTGGGATATGTAGAATTTATTAAAACACTAGGACAATATCATATCCAAATTGCAGACAAATCGGACAGTAAATAAAGAAGTTGGCAATTGGCAGTATTTTTCAAAAATAATTTTTAATTTGACCGTAATAGTGAATTTGGGAAATGTAAGTGGAATTTATTAAAACACCAATAACATATCCAAGTTTTAAACAAATCAGACCATAAACACCAAAGATAGTTTTTTAGAATTTGAAAATTAATTTTAAAAAATATAGAGGAGGGATGGGGAAAATATATTTAATATAGGCAAGGGTTGGGTATTAATATAGGCCAACAAGGAAACTTGTGGCTTATTAGTATAGGCGGGAGCTGGCGTCGGCGCAAAAACGGCTCCCCATAAGAATAACATGGGGAAAAAGCGCCGATTGTGGGGTTAAACCCGTAATTCACATCTACTAACCAGAAACAAAAGGTATTTATATAAAAAAATTGTGTTTACATGTGAGTTGGATGCATTTGAATCGAGACTTATTTTAAGGAAAATATTGTTAATAAGTGCTGAGAATGATATATGAATTATTAATAAATGTAAGGTATGGTGATAGATTATTTTATAACGATTAACTATTGAGGTTGTTTGGTATTTATAAATGTACAAAGATACTAAACTTTATTAACGACATTTTATCTCATAGAATCTTATATGCAATCCAAGCGTAAGATTGTAAAAGTCTCACCATTTAGAGTTAATTACAATCGTACTAACATGAAGTATACTTTCAAAGTAAATACTAATTTCGTTGCCATAGTTTTGAGAGTATAATTTTAAGAAAAACTAAAACACTTAAAAGTAACGTGCACTTTTATAAAAAACTGAGTATCTATATATTAATCGGCTAAGGAAATTTTTGTGGTACGGATTTCTGGGATATGCGGCATCGAAGAGTTATGAAACTTGGCACACTTATTTAGTACTATTAGGGGATCTGTCGAATATAAATTATTTTGTGTTTGGACGAGTAGGGCTATGCCCTTTTGGCTTTCAAAGTTTACATGTTATCCTAATGGGAACATGCGTTCTGCTTTTCGTATTTGTTTATACTTTTCATTTCATTAATAAACCGCTGCGTTATTCAAATAAATATGTAGCACAACAGAAAGAACAGATGATATATAAATAAAACACTTTACTGACTACTGGAATGGTGAAATCCTTCTCTTGACCGTCCTTCTTGAAATCCTTCTCTCCACTTTAAAAAAATTAAACCTGTTTTTAAGGGGAGGAGGATGAGGAACGTGGTGATGATGATGCACGTGATGAGGATGAGGAATGTGGGGAGGATGAGGTAGAGAGGTTTCAGGCATAAATAAAAAGACCACTGATTACTGAAATGGTAACACCCTTCTCTTATCCGTTTTAACCCCGCAACAGCCAGAACAGATAATTCAGGATTAATGTAAATACAAAATATTACTGACTACTGGAATGCTAACACCCTTATCTCATCCGTTTTAACTCCACATAAAAATAAAATTTAACCTGTTTGTGGTGGGGGGGGGGTGGGGGAGGATGAGAGTCAGAAAGAGAATAAGGTGAAGAAGTTTCGGACATAAATAAAAAGGCTACTGATTACTGGAATGGCAACGCCCTTCTGCTATCATTTTTAACTCCACATTTAATGGGGAGAGGATGAGGTGGAGAGGTTTCGGCCATAAATAAAAATACTAATATTTACTGGAATGGTATCACCCTTCGCTTATCCGTTTTAACTCCACATTAAAATAAATTAAACCTGTTTGTGAGGGGGGAGGAAGAGGGATGGGGAGGGGATGAGGGTTAGGTCTGATGAGAGACGGAGAGAGGATGAGGTGGAGAGATTTCAGGCATAAATAAAAAAGCTATTTACTTCTGGAATGGTAACGCTCTTCTGCTATTCATTTAAACTCCACATTTAAACAAATTTCCTGGGGGTTAGGGAAGGGAAAGAAAAATACCCCCGTCGCAGCAAACCTGCGTACTCAGCAAATTTCCAATGCCAAATACCTGTCTTAATACCACATAAAGCCGCATACCAAGTTTCATAAAAATATACAGTATTCACATGTAAGCGATTTTAATTATTCACCATAATAATACCAATGGTAATGAGTACGTAGGTTTGCTGAAACAAGGAACACAAACAATGGGTTTTTATGCAAATATAAATAGAATTTAACTAGGCGAAGCCACATACCAAGTTTCATCAATATTCAATCATAAATAAGCGCTATATAACATTCTAGTTATTCTCCATAACAATAACATGGGGGCTGAGAAAGCAGGTTTGCTGCAACAAGTAAACAAAAAAAAGTGTTTTTATATAATTATCAATATAACTCAACCAAGTGAAGCTACATACCAAGTTTTATTCATTTATGTTCATAATTAAGGTAGTCATTACATTTGACTTATTCTCCATAAGAATAAAATGGGGGCTGAGTACGCAGGTTGGCTGCTACGGGAATAATAAAAAAATCAATTTTTTGTGCAAATATAAATATACCAAAACTACGTGAAGCCACATACCAAGTTTCATCAACATACATTCATAAATAATCGAGATATAACATTTTATTTATTCTCCATAAGGATAACATTGGACAACGTACTGTGTTTAGCACTTTCAAAATCTCTTCAACGGTTAGGCGTAGAATCACATTTTAAACACCAAAATGATTGTTTTGTGAAACTGAACAAAATGGTAAAAGCAAATGGGAAGTTTACATTACAATAAACTGAGGAAAAGCCAAAAACCTTTTCCCATAAGATTAACATGGGAGATTTTATGAGCAGGTATTTTGGATTTTCTCCGCAACCACTAAACCTAGGTTAATAATTCAAAATATTATATTATTTTTTAAGCTCTATAACACGGCCAAAACCAAAATTAAGTTTTTAAAAAATATTAGGGTGAAAAATGCAAAAAACTGATTTTTGGAAAATTTAAAATCTCCATAAACCCCCCTTCCCAGGGTCCAATTTTTATGGTTTTCGACCTTAAAGTCATGAATGTCATTTTACACATTTGAGCCAAATTTCATCAAAATCGGACGTATTTACTCAAGTTATCGTGTTAATGGACACACACACACACACACACACACACACACACACACACACACACACACACACATATATATATACATATATATAAATTTGAACGAATAGAGTTTTTGGCATCTGGGGACCTTAAAACAAAAAGTTATCATGGTCTCGGTCTCAAGTCTTACCATGAGACGTACGGTAATAGCTTCTTCCCTATAGGGGAAATTCGCTAAAAGAGAGAAGAGTGCAACAGAACCCACCAGATATTAAACTTTTTTTTAAATATTTGTTCAAATTTCGACCAGTGGGCGGTCCGTAGTTTGTATTAAGAGTGTAAACGAATTATTGGTATTCGTAAGTGGATAGACTGTTTGTCTCAAAACTATCCCAAGAGAAATTGTTTTTGAGGAGTTCCAAGCTTTCCAAGCCCAGTGTTGTTGAGATGACATCTCGAGGCTTTCCAAGTTTCTCGACATGGATGCTTATCTTTAGAAAGCGAAGTTGAGCTTTTTATTTAAATCTGGCAAGGAGATGAAATAGTTAATTTTTCCTATTTTTACGGAAGACTTGCTATCATCAGTTCATCAGTTATGTCATGTTCCTAAATTTAATACTTTGTCCAATTTGTATGCTAAAACAATGCACAAATTAAGCAGCAACTAAATAACTATTAGTTTTAACATTTTGGTCAGGAGGTTATTGGGTTATGACACAAACTGTCTTTTTAAATTATATTGTTTAGTAATAAATATGTAGAGTTTTAGCACTTTGGCGGAATGAAAAAGAGTTTTGAATTCTAGTTTAAATTCTAGATCGAGCATGTGTGTATTGTTCATTGATTTTTGTATTCTGATCAATAAAATGTAAATAAACAAAATTTGACAAATTTGTAATTTGTTTTGTTATAGGGTGTCTGTAACTAATAAAATAAATCATTGAATAAAATAAATAACATAATTATTTATGAAAATGAGTTTTACCTAGTAATTAATGGGGGCCTTGTAATTATGTTATAACAATACTTACATACACACATAAATTATACGTGTCATGACTATGAGGTATTTATAATATAGTTAAAGGTTATGAATGATAAAATATGTTGAATTAATTAATAAAAGTAAATTATTTATGTTAAGATGATCCACGCTATACAATTAAAACTTTATAGTTAGTTTATCCAAATCTATAAATGGCCAACATATTTTTTAGTAACCCAGTTAATTTGTGTTCCAAAGAGTATCTAGCGGGAAAGTTTTGGGGTGGTTTTTATTTCTCCTGGGAAAATCACAATTTGGCTGGATTAAAGCTAATTTATTTTAGAAACAACATACACAAGTCTAGATACAATTTGTATTGTTGTATCTTTTAACGGCCTACCTGTAACAAGTATCATTGGATTAAATTATCTATTAATTAACTAAATGTTGTTTAAAACATTCATTTATTTACGCCAATGTCAAACCACTCTCAGCGTCCATTATCGTAACCTTTACCCTTCAGTTAGACAGTAGATATTAGTCACTCGATACATCTCTAATATGTTGGTGCAACTTCTTCAGTTTCGCCTTTTTTGATTACTAGTATCTGAGGGATTACTTGTAATTATACCATTTTAAAATATAATTAATAAACTCGTTTATATCAATTTAAAACAATTTTAGCCAGCGACTCCTCTCCAGAGCTACTGGGTCAACACTAGTGTAAAAACCCGAAAATAAAACAGTTATACAAACAGATAAGTGCAGCATTCGTTGTTTAACTAGTTTAGTAATAGCTTGACCTTAATAAAGTTTATGTAAAATATTTTACAGTAAAATATGCACTATAACAAATGTGCACTAAACTCACTTGATTTGAGCTGTTGAAGTTATTTGTAAATGGTTCATTACTGTTCTTAAACTTGATCAGTTGCTTTACAGGGTGTTTCAAAATGTTTTCCTTATTTAGAAACACATGTTCGGAACAATAAAATGGTCTATTTGTCAATGGAAATGGCATAATTTGTCTGTTATTGAGGCATTCTCCCACCACTGTTCCAACTTGATAGATTTATTGTTTTAGGAAGATTTCAAATCAAATTTTGAATATTCAACTTGAATGTACATTTTGATAATAATACTTTTTAAATGTTACTCGTATTTCAAATCAGATTATTCTGCCATAAAATAGATGCGAAATTAATGAACATGTCAGCATAACAACTGTCTTGCTTTTGTCCTATAACAAAGTTGTTTTCTAGCAAACCGCAAAATTGATATTATAGTGATTGTTTATACTTTGATTGTTTATTTATTTTGAAGCTTTTTAATAATTGTAAGCAATGGAGTAATTTTAAGAATCGAAATTAGATGTTCTGGTAAATAAAAGGTGAGGGTTAAAGAAAGGTAATGAAAAATATTCAATTGACCACTTGACACTTTTTTCGCAGAACTGAGTAATTTTCTTCACATCATAAGTAAAAAAGACCATTTGTAATTAGGATGTATAAACTAATAGTCTATTGTTATCAACATCAAAACGAAATTTATCGTCAGATGAAGTTTTACAATAATTTACATCAGGTTCAATCTCCCAAGGCGATAGAACAACAACCTGTGCATTTATACATTTTCGTTTAAGTGATAGTAGTAATTCCTCAGTTCTAAGAATCACCAAGTCTTACAAATATTCTTAATAAATCTTTCAATATGTTGTAAAAATAACAGCCAATTCATTGATATTGCGCATTCTAAACATCAACTTATTGATGACACTTTTATGGCGTGTTTTTTGTAAGTGAATAGTTAATGAAATTCATCTTTAAACTACACACCTACTTGACAGGTTGTTTTGTATATTTACTTTTAGTTTAACAGCATATGCAATCATCAAAAGACCGGTCATTTGTAAATATGCCAATTTTCTTGAGGAAATCTCCCACATCGTTTAAAACTTGATAAATATACGGGTTAAGGCGGTTTTTCAATTTTGCCTCTAGGATTTTAATTTTTTTTCAGTGTGAGAAACTCTAGATTCTCTGTTGAAACTGAAAAACTATGTGAGAACTGTTAGCCAAAAGTTTTATATTTAAGTGAAAGTTATCAGGGCTGATATAATATCCTTACCTCCCAAAACTTAATTATACTGTTTTAAATATGTTTTCAGTGTGAAATAAGTATTGAAGGTTATACAGGGTGGTGCAAAAAAAAGGGAATCAAACTGAATAATGTCACAGCTAGAAATAACATTATCAGCTGATTAATGATAACAGTCAGCTGATTATACACAAACTTTTCAACAATTCAGTAATTTTTTGTCTAGATATTTTATAACCTACTAGCTGCTAATTCCCTGCTTCGCAACGGGGAAAAAATTCAGAGTAGAAAAACTAAGCAGTTATGTGTGCTGCATTCTATGGTTAGCCCGTGGAAATACTAAGGATCAAGATCAGCTGTTTGAATCACATCACCTAAAACAATAACGAGTTCGCACGCAGCACGCTGACGTGAGGGAAGTGAATTTCCAAATAAAAACTATTAAAACTCAAAATCAGTGTAAAAACATACATTTGTCCAATTTTTATTGAAATCTGAAAACATTGATTTTTTGGCTGTTCTGATACTCCTGGTTTCATTTACTTGCAAAGCTGGGAATACAATTTTTCCCAATATAAGGTTAGGAGAAGGTCCAGACAGGCTTGAAAGTAGGTGTGAGGTTGCTGGGGATGATAAAAGTACTCTAACAAAGGAATAACAGGCTTTTCTCGTTTAAAACCCCCATAAGACAACGTACTGTGTTTAGTCAATACACATTTTCTTTAATAACTCAGTAAATATTTATGCTAGAATGACGAGAGAGGGCTTAAAACTTTCGCCTCTCTAATTCCCATCTTTATACATGCATTTATTTTACATCTGGGGCTTTTATGACCATTTTTGGGCCCAAAAACTCGAAATTTGAAAGATTAATCCCCCAAAAAAGGGGTTTAGAGTTTTCCGATTGTTTTGCCCAACGAACTTGTCCAACTGATTACAGAAAGGAACGTCCCTACCAAATTTGAAGTAAATCGGACAAAAATTGCGACCGCTAGAGTGCAAACATATTTATATATATATATATAAATATATATATATATATGTCTATATATATATATATACATATATATTATATAAAATTTTGAACGACCCCCCAAAACGTGTTCAGGGGGTCACGTTAGGAACTTCTATGGTGGTCTCGGGCTTAAGTTTCACCGTGCGGGTCATGCTAATAGTTCACTTTCCATAGGAAATTCACTAATGAATGTCTATAAGAATAACATGGGAACTTGGAAGTCCCGTGGGGCAAAGCCCTATAGGATTTTCAAAACAAAAATAGGCCTATGTGTTTATTTGGTATATAAGGAAAATTCCTGTAAATTTTCATGCCAATCGGTTCAGTTGTTTTTGAGTGATTGAAAAACAAAGAGCAGACAGACACACACCATCCCATTTTTATATATACGTAAGGATTTGTCTACAAACGTGAGCCTAACCTTCTTTTATGTAATAGAAAGCGCGTTTGGTGTGTTGAACGATATTTGAGAAACTGTGAACGGGTCGAAATGGTTTCAGATTGGTTGAAGGGAATTTTAATTTAGGTGTTCAAAGAAAGCAGTATTGTCTTTGGTAAGAAAGTTTAGAGAAAATGGGTCGGTTATAAACACAAACACAGGAAATTCTGGAACGCAAAGAAGCAGCAGAAGCAATGAAAATGTTGGTCAAGTATTTGTATGATTCTTCAATCTCCAATGAAAAGCAAAAGGCGTATTTCAAGAGCGATAGAAAAGACACGCGTTTTATGCATGATAAAATATATTTTAGCACATTTATGTCGTATTCAGATACTTAAAAAACGAAAACGGGTGGACTTCCAAGCACGTATGACTTTTTGTGCTCGTGGTTTAGCTAACCTCTATGAAGAATCAAAGTTACATTGATGATTGGTGGGCACGTGGTGTATTTATGTCACGTGATTTTCAGTGGGCATGTTAAAAATCAGTATAGTGGTTTTTCCTCGGTGGGGAAAAAACTTGAAGAGTGTATGCAAACGTCGCTTCATCCTCAGAGAGTTACAGGGTGGGGCAGCTGTTTCGAAATGTAGTTATTGGGCCCTATTTCATTGAGGAAGATAAAGGGAACGCCTTGAATGTTAATGGACAAGAATTCAGCGATCAAGAACAGCAACTTCGACATGAAGAGCAAGCTTAGTGGCAGGCCAGTTATGCTACTGAAACGGCATTATGACAGAACAGTGGTACTGTATACAAAAACTGTTGACGAACCTGAAGCTCGCAAACGAGCTATAGATTTAAGGACTATGCCCAGCCAGCGGCGGCAAACGTTCACCGGAAATACGTAGGGCATTTTTGAAATTGCTGCCTTGGAAAACGACGCGACTCTTAGTCATCATATATTACTAAGCCTTACTAACGCTATGTAGTGAGTGTGGGCGAAGTCGCAAAGGGTAACGGCTACTGGTTAATTGTGTTTAACCGACCGCATGAATTACATTGTAGCACTTGAAGAAGGTTATGTATAACACATGATTTAATAACTTACAAGTCAATTGTAAGTCCTTTTTCAATAAAACGTTTGGTTTTACTTTTCAATCACCTTTTTTTGCACCACCCTGCAAGCAAATGTTTTTCATAAACATGCTTGCATTGATATTAACATGCTGTTTTATATCAATCCATTATCAAAGAACGTGAACGCTAAGAGAATTCCAATAAGTGTTGCTAAGTCATCAGAAGTTTATTAGCACTGTAAATTGAGCGTAACCTTTAACAAGGGAACTGTCAAGCCTTACACTGTTACTGACTTTGATTTGCTTCTAAACAAGTAAACTGCATCATGTTTTAAGTAAGATACACCAATATTAGCTTATATAAATAAATATTGGTCTAAAAATAATTTTATTTAAAAATCAAGTTTAAAGATAATTATTTTCTATTGAATATTCATTTTGATTTCAGTGAGAGAAACTGTAGTAGTATAGTCAAAAGTTTTAGATTTAATGTGAGTTATCATGGCTGATATTATAACGGGAGGAATTTCCTTATCCCGAAACTTAATGTAGTTTTAATCAGTAGGAGAATAATTAAAGTTTTAGTTAATTAATCAACGTAATTGCATATTCAACATTAAAATCTGTTTTATAATGATATTTGCATGTGGTCAATTCAAATAAAAAACTATAAAATATATAGCGGAGTTTTTGCTACTTTCACAATCCTAATTTAGCTCTTTTATGAAACTTTAGTTACTTAAACATTCTTTCAAGTAAAAGTATGTTCTTTGTCGCTTTGAAAGCTTGTACAGTATTGCTTTACTTTTCATAGTTAATAAGCTGTTAATTTTTTTGTTACTGTATTATCAACGTAGCACATTTTCAATCCAAGGCATCCTTACCAAAAATAAAGCATTATAACCCCAATTTCGGACGTTTAAGTTGTAGTTTACAAAAAACAAAGTTTTTTTGAACATCGAAAAGTCATACACTGTATAGACTACATACTAACATAAAGTCAAGGTGTACATCAAACCTTTATTCACAGATAAAAGTACGTTTCAAGTAGGCAGGGGCGGATCCAGAGATCATGTTTGGGGGGGCGGTCTCCGAAAGTTACCCCTTACCCCTTCCCCCTAGGTGGTCGCTGGTACCCCCATTATTATTTTTGAACTATATGAAATTATACAAAACGAATGAAAGTAAGTTAACATAATATATCAATAACCTTGTACCCTAAAAATAAACGAAATCAGGAAACTGACACATACTTTCTCCTTTTCAGCCCAACCTTAATGAAGAAATTACTTTTAATTTACTAAAGATATAATATTACAAACTCGGGATATCCATGTATTTGTAAGACGCTTTTAGGTGAAAGACGTGGATCTAAGTATTGTGTTATGTACTAAAATGGAAGTTTAAAATTTCACCTGTCTAATGGTATATATTTTATTCAATTTTATCGAACGTTTAGGTGCATTAGTTTGAAATTTAATGTAACAATGTAGACGGGGGCGGCAACATTTGACTCTCGGAACCGAAAAACGGGATTTTGGGAGGCTTTTGCTACTTACTTTTTCATTCGGATTTATTCCAACTTTCATTGTATGCCTGAATAATAAAATAAAACACAATAATTCTTAGGTTCGGGGGGGGGGCGACCGCCCCTACCGCCCCCCCCCTTGGATCCGCCCCTGCAAGTAGGTCTAATTTACGTATTTCATAGTCTGTTGAAAATGGAAATACTAACACTAAGTTAAAGGTGTTCATCATACTTTTATTTACAGATAAAAGTATGTTTTAAGTAGGCCTAATTTACGTACTTCAGAGTCTATTGAAAATGGTCCTAAATCTTTTACTACTCGTATCATTCTTCAATGCCTCAACTTCGTAAATATGTTACACATTTTTACAATCAAGGAAAATATAAATATTTATTTATTTATTTTTATATAAGTTCGTAAGAATAAACATTATTTAACCTAAATCTATAAATAACTTGGATAATGGTTGAAAAGCCTTCAAAGTTGATAAACAATGTAAAATAAGGTTACCTAAGTAACCTTGGTAACGATGGCGGTTTTGGAAAATTAGAACGCGTTCAGATAGAATAATTAACATCGAGTCTGTCGTGCAAGGATAAAAATGTAAAAATAAAACATTTCAACACGAACAAACAAACATTTAAACAAAGAGCACAAACGCGTACCAGCCGGAAGGTGATGACTAACTGAGGCAGAAAGCAGAGCAGACAATGCCACAACATTTGAATCTGTTATATTTCCTTGATTTTAAAAATGTGTAACATATTTACGAAGCTAAGGCATTGAACCATGATACTTTGTGTTTAACATTGGACTTTTTTGTCACATGTCCCCATTTCTTGTCTTTAATATTTATAACCAGGAACTGAGCTCCCATTGCGCTCCAATTGAGAAAGCACTTGTTGATACTTTATCATGTGTAAGAGTTAATTTGCCAGTCAACTCGTTGTTTATTCTTAGCTGTTATGATTCTTTTGTTTTGATTTGAAACTCCATAAGCTTAATGTTAAAATATCTAATTCTTTAATGAGTTTAAAAATGTTCTACCTTAACAACCTCCCTCGAACTTGGGATAATTTTCCTTCTCTCACCGTACCCTTTATGGTACATATCGCTGTCACGGTTTAGATTTATTTGGTGTTGTCGATATCCTTTGTACAATGATTTGTCCTTTTATAGTTATAAGATAAATATTATAAAGAACATTACACCCGTATTTACGTTTCTCCCCCAGAATACTATCAAGATTGTTTTTGTAACTTGTAAATCTCAAGTGCTTCCAGAGTGTTCAGGAGCGGCGATTTGTTACATGTATGTAAAATTTCCTAGTTTTAATTTAGACCAGAAATTACATCTATATAATAAGCCAAACGTACTAGAAATTCTTGAGATAACCGTATTTCTGAAACTCATGAACAATATACTTGAATGAAGGGTCTCAGTGATACAATTTGAGGAAAACTATAAGTTGTTGGATACAACGTCTCCTAAGGTCAAAAGTAAATATAAGTAAAAGTATATTATTTCTTGCTGTACGGATGCCAAACTACTTTATATCATATAATAAAAGTATATTATATTATTTTTATAAGTTAAATATAAATAAAGTCTCAAGTTAAAGCCGTTTTGAAATAGTGACATTTGAGAAGGTGTGATGTGAAACTATGTAATATGTAATTTCGTAAGGTAAATCGATTGCGTCAAATTTAAGCACAAAATTTCACCTACAGCCTTCGGCATTCAAAGATCTAATAATTTTCTCATAGAAATGTTACTACAGTGTTTTAATTAATAAACAGAAAATTAACTAATCATAAGCTGTAATTATTTATAATGTGATTTAAGCTACTGCTTTGCTTATGTGTTCATACTCCCCTAAAGATTTAATTTTTTAGCATGCAAACAGTAAGTTGAAACAAAATCTTAGGGGCTGTAGCCCCTACAAGCCACTAATTAACTTTTAAAATGAACTCAGGTGAACCAAGCTTAAAATGTAGCGCTTCTGAATTACATTCTAATTAATTGTTCAAAAGTACTGGAGTTGCATCTGATGCTTTTGAAATATAGCGCTAAATCTCTCAACATTGTTACAAAACTGATAATACGTCTATGAGAGAGTGGAAATGTACTCTTCTAGAATAAAACGAAGCTATTTCTATTTAATAATCGTTTTACCCCTTTTGCATTCCCACTGGACTGTTAAAATCCTTGATTATGAGTTTATTGATAATGTTTCTTATGTAACTGTCGATCAGACAAACAATAAAAAATCAGTATTTAATATCGGTCACTTTGGTTGTAACTAAAGAACTTTCATAATTTCTTTTAAACATTAAAATATAACCTAAATGTAAATTGGTGTTTAAAAAAGCCGACTAGTTGTTGAACTATGCTTTTGTGTTCAGGTGCTTAATTTTATACTTATTTACTTAAGCTTTCATTTAAAGAAATGTGCGTCTTGTATTTATATTAATAATACTTTGTGATCGTAGTTAATTTTACTTTAAAAATATGTAATAAGTATAGTCATTTTTAGTAGAAAACTCAATACTAGAAGCAAAATAAAACAACCTTGTCATTGACTAGAGCTGGTGAAGCTGACTGTCGTATCAGTGAAGCGCATCTCTATTGGTAAGTACTGGCTGACAGAGTGGGAACCAATTAATCCTGCCCCTCAAGGGCAGCCCACCACTCAGAACAAACGTGATGGGTTTTATGTTGAGTATTGGAAATATCAAATTTCAGCGAACCTTGAAAAACCACGATTTAAAACGAATTCAAGAGAAACAGAATTTTGCTTCAATATTTGCTACCAATTTTACATTACATTATCAGTAAGATTTGCTACCAATTTTACATTACATTATCAGTAAGATAAAACCAAGGAAAAGATAATATTTTTAAATTCTATATTATTACTAGCTGTTCCCGCAGGCTTCACCCCGCAATTAATCCTAATGTATAACAACTGATAGTTGAGTGTGCTGCATTTGTGGTATCCCGAAGAACTACTACGAATCAAGATCAGCTATTTGTATTTTCATCAGCTCATACTTATAAAGTGAATGTCCATAAGAATAACACATGATTGGAATTTTGACTCCCCGTGGGGCGGAGCCCTATGGGAATTTCTTAAAACCCTTTCTTAGTGAGCACCTAAGACGCAAGAGGAAGGTATGTTCCAAATTGCATTGCAATCCGTTCTGTGGTTTTTGAGATTTCGTGATGAGTGAGTGAGTCAGTCAGTCAGTTGTATTTGGATTTTATTTATTGAGATTAAAGTTTACTGAGAACGTAGAGTTGCTAGGTTGTACCCTTGATTCTATGAAAAAATGAATTTAAAATTACTTAATGGTTCCCTGTCATAACAGTATTAGATCGCCTGTTTACTTTAAATAAGGACTACTACATTGAAATATTTATTTAACGTTGTTAATAAAAAATAATCTCCATATGGTAGTTATCGAAACTTAAGAAATAACATGAAAAATTATGTAACGAAAAAAGTATAAACAGGCAAATATGTAATATAAATAAATCAAAAGGGAATCAATGGCCTAAATCCTGTGACGCGGTTGCTACCTTGCCTTTGTGATTAGAAAGGAGTTTTGTTTTAATGAAAAACTAAATACAAAAATACTTATAACCTTTTATGTTATTAATAAAAGGCCTATCTACAATTTAATATCATTATAATCTGTGTTTTACGCTTTTCATTAGCACTTAAGGCCAGATAATCCTCAGAGCTCTTGTCCTTTACAAACATTTTGGGTCGAGCAAGGCCCTTGTGGCCTGGAGATTATTGCCTGTTTCCTCAAACAAAGATTGCCTTGTTAAATCTTTTGTAACTCCCAAAGGTTAAAACAAACAAAGTTATATAATTTTGTTAAGATATTGTAGCTAGATGTTCGTGTAAATTACAATGCTACTAATTAAAACTAGCGAAACAAACTTCACCACCACTCGCCACACGCGGCAAGTTACTTTACATCTTAATTACTGAACCGTTTGTGGATTTCAATGCAAAGAGCGGATGTCTAGTACACGTTTGGAATATGAATTAAAATATCATGTTGTAGATAAGTTAACTTATCTATGATTGATATAGTAATTCAAATATATGGGTTAATTAATGAATCTTACCAATTAAAATTTATTTTAACCATAGTGTGAAACATTATTTTTATAAGAAAATATATAAAAAATCACACTATATACTTTGATTTACATTATTAAAATCATTATTATGGCTCTTAGAAATTACAAAACATGTTTGATTACTTTACGTGTCTTTAAATAAATTAATAAAAACACCTAACCTGTTCAAATTAAGAATTCGCTCCTGTAGTCGGCGTGGTCCGACTAAGATCCAAGCGTGACCGTATAAACCTTTCGTATTGGGTTTATTGATTAAAAAATCATTAAAGTACATATTTTGGTAACACTTGTTGAGTAGCTTCACCTGTGTGTCATCTAGTATTTGCCAAACAAATATGTTATAAAAAACTGTTTTATAAATCAAATTAATTTACATTTCTATCCCTCCTTTAAAGAAAATATGGACAGTCATTAAATAAATAGGTCATTAAATAAATGAAAATTTTTTTGTAAGATATTTAATGACCAGTGCTAAATTAAAATTAGATTTTTTCCAAGTTCACAGAGATTTTGTAACATAGGTATTTATTATGACAAAGACAATAACAATACAATATGATATTAATATTTTTAATTTGTCTCTGTTTGCTAAGTAATCTTATATACGAGAATATGTATTAGTTAGGATTATATGCGAACGGTTTTAAGCGGAATCAAATTTATGTTGCTTATAGATCAATTAGGTTTATAGTACACAATTGATACATCTATTTTCTGGAGGGAGAGATGTCAAAATGCGTTTATGCACACAAGTATGACTGTAGCGTGGTACTAATATCAGACAGTTTACCAAGCAAAATACTTCATCTGATCGTTCGGGCATTAACCTGGGAACTGTTTATCACGTGCCTTCAGGCTAGGCCTAGTATTGACGTTGTTCTCAAGGCCCCATTTTGGCCGACAACATTTTTATTCGGACGACACTACACTGATCACTAGAGGAAGCGACATTGTTCAACTACGGGTAGAGGCCGATAACCTCCTGCATCGGGCCAAGGACTGGTTCATGTCAAACCGTCTTAAAATTAATGAAGTCAAAACGCAATCCCTATTGTCTTCTTTGAAGATCAACGCCCTGGGAAGATCGAAGCCCTGGGAGACGAGGCTGTGAAGCCACTTGGATTCTGGACTGACTCCAAGCTAGGTTTGAAACAACATGTAACCAAAGTATGTGTTAAATTGGCTATAGTTCTCTATCTCTTAAGGAAGCTTAGGTTGGTTATAACCAAACCATACCTTCTCAACAGTTTGTCATGCTCTTTTTCAAAGCCATATTATCTACGGCATAGTCCTGTGGAGGCATTCCTTAGCTGCTCATGACGTATTGCTTCTTCAGAAAAAGGCATTGAGAATTGTAGCGTCAGCGGGATACCGTGACCACTGCCGGCCGATGTTCAAGGAACTAGGCGTGCTCAAGGTCTATAGCCAGTATGTCCTCAATAGCCTTGTGCTCCTGAAAGTGAACTAAGTAATTTTCCTAAGAGAGAGGACCAGCATGGACATCAGACGCGTCATACGCAAGATCTGGACCTGCCTTGATGCCGCCTAGGTAGTACGCAGAGAGAATACTCCTACTCTGTAATGCAAATGTTCAACAACCTACCCGAAAGAGTTCGCATTCCTGATATAAAGCGATTCAAAGCTGTGATGAGGGACTGCCTGGTGGATAGGCCTTTCTACTCGCTGGCTGAGCTCATCCACTGAGCTCAGTGATGTGCCACTTGTCAGCTAAAACATCCTCCGACAATTTGTACATTGTAGTGTTAAGTTTTAGTAGTATAGTTTTATGATTGACGCAATCTATTCGACAGTGTCTGTCAACGATGGAGGAATCAAGGATTTAAGTAAAGGATAAGTATATAAAATAAAAAGTATAAATATAAGTATAAGAAAGTAGTACCTGAGTCTATCCTAAGTCTTCTTTGTACAGAGGATAACGTGGACCAACAGTGACACACAGTCCCGGTTGCTCTCACCCTTCCATCTCATCTCCACACAGACCGTGCCTACCGACAGCACACCACGCTGTATTGTGGCTTCCAGGCGTTGCAGCAGAATAATGTGTGTTCCACGTCGTCTGTAATGCCCTGGAAATAAATCACTCCAGTCTTGCCCATTAGTTCATTCATCTATATCATGTAGTATACAAACATTAATATGACATCAGTTTAGGCTGTGGATTGAGAAAGAAAAACAAACGTCTGTTGGTATAACTGAAACTTAACTATGTAAGATATTTTCAGCAAAAATACAGTTTTTGTTCGTCTAGTGAGTAGTGTAATCGTAAATCCGTTATTCGGTTTTAATTGAATGAGCTCAGTTGGTTCCACGTTGAAACAGGCAAACTTGCCAAAATGGTGCTGACCTACATTTAGTCAGCTCAGCACAGGTGTTATAAAACTTGTGCACGAGGATCTACTGCAGTAATGTTAGTGGGTCTCAGGCCAAGCAGTGCATTATCATTTAATGTACGTCAACTATATTAAATATTTATGTTATTGCCAACACTGAGCAATAACATAAACGGAGAATGTAATAACTGCGGGTATGTAGGATCTATGCCTCCATAAAACATTTTAAATCCGCGATTGACCGTACATTTATTTCCATAATTGAGCGGAGCTCCTATACTACACTCTGGCTTTTTATTTACACGTACTCCTCCTGAACGGCTGGAGTGATCCTCACGAAATTTTGCTCGGTCATAGTAACCATCTATGGGAAGGTATAAATCTGAAATGGTCCAAATCGGACATAAGGGTTCTGCCCTACGGCCCTTTAAAGTTGCCATGTTATTTTAATAGGAGAAATATTTTATTTGGTTTGTTTACTGTGTGTTGATTATACAGCTGTTATATGGATCAAATTTAAATGCAGACTGTTACTATCAGCTGTTTGTAAATACAGTAGTTTTCTGTGAAATTGTTGTTTTGTTTATTTTAGTGGTTTGTTTGTCGATACATTTCTGAAAATTATTGATTAAATAAATACTCGCTCCGCTCAATATTGCAAGCAGACAACTGCATTGTATACCTAGTTTATAAATATTTATCCTGTTTATTTATTTACCAGAAATATATTTTTCAGTACACTACTTTGAGATCAGCTGTATTCGTTATGTGTTTATCACCTGCGAAACTTCATATTTACATACAGATGTCTAATGTTTACAGTAGAAAGTAATATTTACTGTGGAAAGTTTTCACTTTCCACTCTTGTTATGAAATATACTATATCAGTTTCGAAACGTTCCTAATTGTAATAAAAGTTAATATTCCAATGACTTTTTTTATTTAAAAAAATTATTAGTCTTATGGATGGTTAATATCTGGAGTGTACAGAAAAATATCGATCAAAACTCAAGTGAAAATGTTTTGCATGTTCACGGTCGTTTGATGTGCTCGACATGTCTCGCACTTCAAACATCTCGAACATGCAAAATCCCACTCTCCACTCTTGTTATGAAATATACTATTTAGTTATGACTTTTAAATACTGACGGTATTTAAAATATATTTGACCTCTTTTAACAGTATTAACGTATTTTAGTTTTCAATATATAACTCACACATTCTTTCTAAATATATGTTTAGTCTAATGGCCTAGATAAACACGAAAGCAACAGCTGGTTCTAACTGTTGAAACGTGTTTGTCGTAGTTTTCATCGTCACGTCGCACCTGAACACCTAGCTATTGTTTTCCATGGAAAATCAATATCATATTAGTAATTCTTTTTACTTCTGTCTATTTTAAGTCTTTAAATTATAGGTAATGGTTATTATTTATACATCTATCATACCTATATCTCCTGTATTATATTACTTTCTGACCATTTGTTGACTTTAGATCATAGGTATCTAAGAGTATATTATTACCTATCTCTGTGCTCATACCTCCTCTATTATCTTTTCGCCTATTTTGTGTGTAGTCTTTACAGTCAGCCTTTTTGTGTCAGTGTAGGTTATTATATTACCCATAATTAAAAATTATACCTTATCTCCTCGAACACTGATGTGGAAAATTGTAGCTGTAGAAGCGTGACGTGGTTTGAATGACGTTTATGGTTAATGGTGTAAGTTTACATTGAAATTTGTTATCTTAAAAACATTGTTATACTAATACGATACCTAAATGTTTACGTTGTTTTTAGATTCATGATTTAATTAGCATCAATACACCTAGATTACTTACCTAATTTACAAAGCTTATAAATTCAATACTAACTTGTATATTCACTATTTTTATATATTCGTGTCTACAAAAACATAATTTTTTGACATAGTTCTAATTCCTTTATCACTGTAAATATAAAATGTATTTAAAGGAAGCAACTAAAAAATGAAGTAAGTAAAACAATATGATCATTTTAAAAACAAAGAGCCCTTTTTTAAATTAAGCTTTAAAATTGTTTTACTTGAGGTTATATTTATTTTTAAATGGCATAAATGACGAAACATGTCAGTCAGAAAAATAAAAAAAATTAAAGATCTACTTATAAAAAAGGTACTTTGTTTTTAAAATGTTAATATTACTATCAGTTGCCCTAATCCATCACAAATATTCAATAAAGTTAATATATATTTAACTACAACCAAAATTTAATCTACTATGTAGATTTAATGATTAAAACAAATACGAATGCCAGTAGACAGACAAAAATACAATCTTCTTAAAAAATTATTTCCGCTGTCTCATTTCATATATAATGGGATATTTGAGGTAGGGAAGAGATAGACGAAAACCATTTCAAGTACGATCTCTTGTTAGATATGTCAACATCGTTACCGCTGCTTTTGGTTGGATTCAGGACATTGTTAGGTAAAAAATGTAGCTCAGCGATAAAAATCATTGCTATCATATGACAAAAATGTTATGATTATTTGAAATAAAAAAGTGGGTTTGGTAATATACAAATACTTTTACGTTAAAAGTAAGGTAGGGTGCCGTTAGCAAGATATTGATACAGTAACAACTAAAAGTGAGATACCTTCCCAAACTGGTTAGTAAACACTTCCTCAGGTAAATATTGGATTAATTCAAACCACCAAAAGCTTAGATTCTGTGACATTATTTCACATATTATATTTTGATCGTTTCACTTAAGGATTTTATATTTCACTTCCACTGTCTATTAAGTTATTTACGTAGAAAACGTCAAGACAATACATTTCTTTGTTTTGGTAAAAACTACGATTTAATTATTTATCCTAACTTTTATAAAAAATTCACATGTATAAAATACTTGTTCCGTCAAACGACCCGATGTAGTTGAGAGACTTCAGCTGTTTCGTTTTATTTAAAACACATCTTCAGGTCTTAAGGTCCAAAGGTAGTTTCATGGATGTTATCTTCAAAAACAAATTTTGAACACTTAAAAACACACAAGAGACAAAAATTATTTAGTTAAAAATAAATTTGGCCAAATCACAAAAAACACAACGAATACGTGAGGTGCCCATAGATATAATTTAATATATTGTTTTTATAAAGACGACATCCATGAAAATGGACATGTCACCTTTTGATGTTCAGACCTGAAGATGTGTTAATAAATAACACGAAACAGCTGTAATCTCTCCCACCTGCATCGGATCATTTGACGGAACAAGTGTTTTAAACCTTTTATTTTGTTAATAAATAATCCAGATGCTATCCATCATGTAAATTTTATTGCTTGGAGATCAATAAAAGCTTTTATTGCTTTTACTGCTTTTAAGTTATAGAGTCCCTTCAGTCTCAATATGGGTTTAATATTATAGTAAATAAAATTGAATCCCCAGTAATAAAATGAGTAGGATTTATACGTTATATCAACTATGAAATGTATTGCCATGAAAATATTCGGATAATCTCCAGTAAATACTTACTTTTATTCTAATACGAATATATTTCATCTGAGTTAATTTATTTGCAAATATTTTACAGATAAAATATTCATAGTGGAATAGTGGCAATGTCTTAGTTTCGTTGACCATAACCAAGCTAATATCAGATTACAAAGTTATACCAATTAATTCAAGTTGTTTCGGAGTTGGCTGTGGCGTCAGCCAATTGAATGTTATGGTCGAAGGTTATGATTTTTCCGACTACTGATCGTCCCAGTTAACCGTTCATAGAGTAATTGTGTCCAACTACAATAACATACTGATGATTGTGTTAAAATTAAATATTTCATTGACGTATTTATTATTTACAATTATTGTTTCTTTTATTAATGCATGATCAGCTTTAGAACATTTATATAGTCTCAATCACCAAAATATTTTAAATGAGGTGATATGATCTAGACCATCACGATAATTTAGAAAAATTGAATTCAAATTATCAATTTAGTTTTATCGATTTGAAATACCAGTTTTATTGGGAAATTAATATTTAAAAACATTAAAACTTATAGTACAAGATTTTTTTGAAAGGTACCTTATATTGGAAAATGTTTGTACATTTTGTTACTTTTCTGAGTTTGAATTTTCTTTTTAAGATCCTACCCAAGTCCTGCTACTGGATAAGACCAATTTAATTTAAATACGACCCTCCAGAATATTTAACAAATAAATGGAACGTAATCCTATCACTCAACTTACCAAACCTGACATAAACGTTGCAGAATGACATCGACGTATATTGACGAGTACTTACATCTTTAAGGTAATAAAAGAGTAGGATTTATACGTTATATCAACTATGAAATGTATTGCCATGAAAAGCTTCCAGTAAACTCAGTTTCCCACTGTATGTATTCACCAATTTTCAAATATTAATAGTATGAGGATCGTAGGTACACGTTGATCTTTTGTTAGTTTTGTAATAGACAAATAAAATCTAAAATTTGCTTATAACCATAAAACATATGAGTTTTTCTCACAATCGTCTGACCTTATAGAATATACGATATAGGGGAAGGTGTTTTTATTTTTTTAAATTTTAGTGTTTAGAAGAACAATTTCAAGAATGCAAAAGTACTTTTAGTTGTTGGATTTTAAGAGGGAAAATCATTGCCCACCAAACAGTCGGTCTTTTACAAACTTTATTTCGTAAAGCAAGGAATTGATTGTGAAATATGAAGTGCTGTTTCTTCTCCTCCTTTCCTATTCTTCTACAAAACATAACAATTGACAAAATATGCACTAAATTAAAGCTATCGATAATATACAGGAACTTCTGAAACTTGTACTTGGGAAATTGTATCAGATATTGATTCGAAACTTGCCAAGTCCATTAGTCGAACTAAAGTTTTGCATTCAGTTTGAAGGTTTTAATTTTATTCAAATAGGGGTGACTAGCTGTGTACCCGTCCTTCGTACGGGTTGTATGTCTAAATAATAGATGAATCTGAAAATAATAACAACCGAATTAATTTTACAAAATTTAATTGGTGGACGTGAGGATGGCACAAGGCACTTTCGAAATTAATCTGTTTATGAACCTCAGGGGAAAAAACTGTCGATCAATAGTTCCTGTTATTCATCGATTGAACAGAGTGAAGGAGGGATGTTTATGAGACCACCTGTTTTCCAATGTCCTGTTCTCAACTTTTAGAAGGACCTAATACAAATCCTCAACCTTTTAGTCTTAACGAAAAATAATTTTCAAATTTACTGTTAAGTTGAGACACTCAGTAATTGGCTACATAAAACATCTATTTAGAGAGGCATAGATCTCGTCCCCTCATGACTCAAGCACACAAAGTGTCTGTATGAAATCTCAAGAGAGAAAAACACCATGACTCCCAATTATGGGCCATGTTGTTGTTGCTGATGTCCTTTAAAGTACCAAATTTCAGCTCTATTGGTTGAGTAGTTTGTGATTATTATACTAAAGGTCAGTGGGGCAGATCCCTTAAGTATTTTTTATCTGCTTTTTTGCTTCCGAATTTCATCTCCATCAGTCCAGAAGCAGGTGCAAGATTTTTAAAATAAGTATTCTTAAGGTTTGGGGGTGGTGCCCTAAAACACGTTCTTAACGGGCATAGGCTTGTGTTTATTCTGATGTAACAGGTATGTTCCTGCCGAATTCAACTTAAAAGGTCCAAACTAATGTTCATAAGATTGCCAGCAATAAAAGTAAATTAGGCAGAGTCGGTTACGATTTTGTTTCAAACCTAGCCTTTTTGTACATTTGCAGAAAAAGGGGAACCACTATGCAAAGTTTCACCTTCTTACACATTGTTGTTTTTTAGTTACAGTGATCACAATTTAAGCGAGGGAATGTGTCTGAAAAATGTAGATTTAGATAAGATCTTTTAAACCCCGTGGCGCAGATTCCTAAGGTAATTTCCAAAAATCCAATTAACCTAAAACCTTCTAACGCACATATAGAACATAGAAAAAAGTGTCATCGAAATCAGTGCGCCCGTTTCCCTGTGAAAAGCGAACAAAACGTGACCAAAATCGCACGAAATCATGCTTTGATCGGCCGCCATTCTTTTTCAAAAAGCGTAAGCCAGTTTAAAGTGGCCTAAAATCTTTTTACGCAAGTATAGAATAAAGAAACAAGGTTTCATCAATGTCAGTGCACCCGTTTTTCCGTGAAAAGCGAACAAAACCCGTCCTTGAGCGTTACCGACAGACAGACAGACAGACAGACAGAAATTGAGATAAGTCTTGTTTTGGCTTCCCGAGGTTGTAAAAAGTGAAAATATGCAAACATTTCATAATTTCAAGCAATGTCCAGACAAAAATCTAATTTTATTTATAGTTAATGCCACTTTGCAAATAATCCGTATTTAATTTAGTAAAATACACGTGAAGTTTGTAAAATTTAGTGGTGAAAATGGTTTCAACGTTTTATATTATAGATTATATGTTAATTTAATGATTACTAGGCCTAACAAACCCGGTTACGATTGGACGATATCTGTCCATTCACCTTGCACTTTAATGTGGAACAAAAAACATTTGTGATGAATTCTTTGGAGAAACTTATAATTTTGTTGGCACATAAACTTATGAAATTAATTCTGCATCCCCGTTGGTTAAAATTTAAAAACTAAAAAAGGGTGAAGCTCTATAGGATTTACAAATAAATTATACGTTAATTTTTTAACAAATTTTGATTACTCTTAAAACCTTGCAAATATTTTGTTCAAAAAATGTATTAAACCGTTTTGCTGTTGTCATAACATAAAACGCTTGGACAAATTAATTTTAATCTATATTCTATGAGTAGACACAGAGAAGGAGGAATCGGAGGAAAGATTCCATAGTACACGGTTGGGTCCCCTTAGTCGCGGGGGGGAGTACGGGACCGGATGCCCATTATATTGTTCTGCCACGTCCGTGTCCCCCAGCCCATTATTTATCGAACATTATCTTATCAAACAATAACGTGTTAAATTGGTAATCATCTTAGCATCTTATAGCAATTTTTCAACATCATTTGTATTTGTTTCACTTCAGGCCTAACTATCCCAACTACCCGTTTTCGACTAAACGTCTATCAGGCAATTATTTATTGTTTATAATTATGGCTAAAAATACCCTAACATGTTTTTCTTTATTTACGTGTAACTTGCTAACCCACAAAAAATATAGCTACTGAAAAATTAAAAGCATAAATTTAGTTTAATATCAGCACAACTTCACAGTACATAACATTAAAAAGGTTTTTGGAGTTTTTTTAATGCACTTGTAACAATGATAAACAAAAAAGAAGGAATCATAAGATCAATATCCTGGTAAGACCTTCATTTGTTAGTCAAATACAATCGAGGGCAGCCCTTGAATAAACTTATTTTTGAATGTATCAAGTATCGATTTACGGGAATAACCCATTTTACTCATATAGTTACCATTTCATACCATCTTTTAATCAAATATTGAATGGGGAAAATCCTTTTAAAGATACTTTTGCTAGTTTTATGAACCAAATCGTGGATATCCATTCACGGCTTTTACAGTTTATCGTTCTAAACAAATCATGTATCCTTTAACGGATACAAATTGCAATACAAATATACTCATTTATACCTAAGAAGATAATTTGTGATGATAAACAAATTAGTACCTTTGAGGGGTTTGAGATTAAATACTGCAGTGCAAACGCTTTAAGAGTAAGTTTAAAAGATTGTACAACAACAATATATTGTTTAAATTTAACAAATTAAAAAAAAAAATAGTACCGGTACTGTAATTGTAACATAGAATTTGAAACAAGAAGTTTTTTTACAAAAAAAGGAAATATTATATAAAACGAGTTTTTTGTGAAACAGATGATTGGTCGTAGGTTAGTTTGAGGCTAACTCAAGTAAATTTACGGCAGTAAAGAGCCTTATGTTAAAAATAACGTGGAGCTTTTATAAATATAACATAGTAATTTTAGTTCATAAAATGGGATCTCAGAAAAAATAATGTATAGTATAAAGAGTAATATGTTTATATATGTAATTTATTTCAAACCATGAGGTCACAGAGCGATATATTAGGTCGTAAAGAGGAGATGTCAACGGAATCGTTGGTTTTAGTTTTATGACTATTTCTCAAGGGATTTACGTTGAGTATTTCCTCGACATAACAAGCCAATAACATTTCTTTCACGTCTAAAAGTATCTTCTGTTTAAAACAATTTTATGCTTAAAGGTTATTTTATTCAAGTTTACGTTGAATACGAGTTACAAAATGAAAAAAAATAGGCACCAGTCAATATAAAAAGTATTTTTCATTTTATATGTTACTTGATCAGAAAATTAGAGTTGCCCAGCGTAAAATTAACCTTAATTAGTGCTCTCACAAGTCGTTTATGCAATTGAATTAAAACTAATACCCATTTAGTCCTTGTGGGGAAAACTAGTGACCGGTACCCTTTAAGACTGAAGTACTGAAAATTAAACCATATTTCACAGCTAAGAATCGAGGCAATGTTTTTACAACTAATCAGTGAAATCAGTTTATTAGTGAATGGTGGGGTTATATTTCAAAAAAATCTCGTAGAAGGTAAAAACCTAACCATGGGACAGGGAGTTGATGGATTTGAATGCCCTTAACCAAAATTTGTATTTTTTATGAATGAATTTGGTTGTAGCTTGTTTCTCAAACGATCAGAAAGAAAGATTAAGAACCAAAGTTGACTATCATAGTTATTTTTTTTTGAGAGTGTTAAACATTTCAATACATCACTTTTAATAGTAGTTTTCATCACAAGGAGCAAAAGTTGTTGTTTTTGGTGTGCAATCGAATTTTACGTGGAAAAACGACTAAGCACCAAAAAACACTTTTGCTTCATTTGATGAACAATTTTCGCTACCACACTGCCTATATAGTCTTTGATATTTGACAAAAAAATTAGGTGATTTGTATTCTTTAGGTAGTTCAGATAGGTTACCTTTACACTATTTACATTTCTTTTATTTAAAAACAAAATTTACTTGCATTTTGTCCAAGTGTTTGTTACCTTTGAAATGCACAAACGTAAAAACAATAACAATGGGAGTCAGTGCACTGAAAAAAATCCACAGCTGATTTTTTGGTGCGCTATTTTAAGATATCAGAAAAACGCGATTTCACGGATTAATTACAGACACAAAACAGCTGCTATTCATGCAGTATGATAAAAAATCATTTATCCTGAAGTTACTGGTTGCGTTGAGTGTTTACTACATAACATATTATAAAATATGCTATGTTACAACATAATTTAAACTCGTAGTTTCATTGCAAATCAGTACATCATATATTAACAATGTGTTGTATGTAATAATAAGTTACTACCCTTAGAAGTTATATGTGACTGGAAAGTTCCGACAGATAACAACGCATAAATAAATGAATAAATTATTAATCCATTGATTCTATATCCAACTTATACTTATACATAGTTATATTTTTCCTACGAACTATTTTTAAAGTTATACACTGCGTTATCCACGTACATGTATGCCATAACTGTTTGAGCTAAATAATCACCAACTCCAACTGTCTTTGCAGCCTCATCCCATTGAGGCCTACTGGAGCATCTGAAGTAGCGTCACGCTTACAAACTTCACTACAGATTCTATTGGACCCATTACTGCCACTCCAATAAATGCAAATGCCCTCGATGGAACACCGGTTTCTGGGAAGTAGTTCTTGTGATCTTGTGTTGCGATCAAGTCCTTAGAAGAACAAAACATTTAAAATAAACAATATGTTTTATCAACACAAATGAAACCATTTGTAACTATTTTATTATGATACGTTGAGATATGTTTGATAAAATAAATATAAAAGATTAAAGTAGTTTTCTGCAAGTAACATAGACTGTTAAATTTAAATTTTGATTTCGACTTCTTGCATCGGTTCCTTTAATCAACTAGAGTTTAAGTGAGTAATTATAATGGTGTTATTGTGTTATATTAATTGTGTATGTTCATTTATGAGGTCAGATTTTACATAGTTTTATTGTCTGAATCGGATTAGTGAAACAACAAAATATTTCTTTTCTCTCTACAATTGAATTATCCCGAGGTTCCATAAAGTGAGTGCTCGACGCCACCAGGCTCTGCACAGTTTAATTTCGTATTCATAAACCAAGCAAATCGTATGAACCAGTAAATTCGTCTAAGGGAATTTTTCCTCAGGAATATTTATTATAAAGAGTTTACACGATTTGTTTCAACATACTTTGTATTTTTGAACGTATTTTTCTTGGAAAAGAAGATTTTCTACGTTTCATAACATTCCTAAACGATTATTTTTGATTTTATTTTTGCACATAACTTTAAAAAAATACTCCAATTAAAGTTTAGTTAGTTTAATTTGACTGAACTAAACATTCGGAAAATATATAGTTTTAATATTTGTATTTAGATTAATATTTACATGGTTACATTATTGTGTTTACTGAACAAATCAGTGCTGAGAAACACAAGTTAGGGTAACTAGAAAGCATTTGCTTGGACGTCTTGCCACAACTGTCAAAGCATTGAATTCAGAACAGATGAGAGCGAATCACTAATGTCGTTTTTGCCAAATTTCAAACGTAGAGCTTTTACCAAGTTCCCTCAGAATGTGTTGGTTCTACAAAATGTGGAGCATGGAGATATTACTTAATGATACACAGTAATGTAATGGGGCACGTTTAATTATTAAAAACTAGGTTTACATACCTTTTCCTTTAAATAGATTTGGTCGGAAAAGGCATGTAAACCAGGTTATTAATTTATAAACAACATTTAAGGAGGAATATCCAAAATTAATAAACATTTATTTGCCTTTAAATAATTTAAGGCATATTGCTATTTAAACATATAATTCGAATGTTCAGTCTTCAGTTTGTCTTTGTGAAAACGTAAATATAATTTTAACTTAGTAATATAAATGATGTTTAAAAATTATGAACAAGGGAAGACTTGACGAGTTTCCTCCATTGGAAACGAAATCAATTCAAATAAACCAATTAAATGGATGTTTTAGTACACGAAATGACATATTAATTCGTTACAAACCTCACTTACCAATGTTTTTAAGTAGGTAATCATAATTATCTGTTTTAGGTTTTTTTAGTTGATTGTTGTGTGTCGTAAATATTAAAATCCTTGTTTATCCTTGTATTTTAATAGATTTATTTCAAAGAAAACTTTAACAATCAGAAACGTAGTTTCAAAACAGCAATACACTTTATTAAACTTCAACGAATGGACCCTCAACTGAGCATTAGTCAAATCACGTTCCTAATCTCTAGACGCGCAGCATACTAATACCAGATATTACTAAACGTGGAAGGACCAATACACTTAATATTTGCATATTTTTTGTAATAAAAACTGTAAAACAGATTTAAACTCCGACTTACATAAGATACAGTTTTTCCGTTTGTTTTCTAAAACACGGTTTGGTCTGTGTAACTATATATACATATTTTTTTTAATAGGTTGCAGCCTCTTTTTACCTTACTTTGCCCGTCCACATAGACTATACAGCTGTGCGTGTATCATATCCAACAAAACAAGGTGTGAACCGTTTCAGTACGAGTTGAATAGTACTGATACAATTTGTATGCCAGGGCCGGGATTCGAACCCACAAGGCCGCTAACATGGCTCCGGAGTCCAATGCCTTAAGCTGCTTAGTTTACAGCTATACCCAGGTAACCAACCTTGATTCTCACTTTTGGTATACTTATTTTCTCCTTTTAATATAACTATACGAGTGTACGCTTGTACCCGGAACTGGTATACAAGCACCCTTATGGAAGGCTCTAATAAATAAAAACGAGTTCGCACGCAGCACGCTGACGTGAGGGAAGTGAATTTCCACATAAAAACTTTTAAAACTAAAAATCAGTGTCAAAACATACATTTGTCCAATTTTTATCGAAATCTGAAAACTTTGATTTTTTTGGCTGTTCTGATACTCCTGGTTTCATTTACTTGCAAAGCTGGGAATACAATTTTGCCCATTTTAAGGTTAGGAGAAGGTCCAGATAGGCTTGAAAGTAGGCATGAGGTTGCTGGGGGTAATAAAAGTACTCTATCAAAGGAATAACAGGCTTTTCTAGTGTAAAACCCCCATAAGACAACGTACTGTGTTTAGCCGATACACATTTTCTTTAATAACTCGGTAAATATTTATGCTAGAATGACGAGAGAGGGCTTAAAACTTTCGCCTTTCTAATTCCCATCTTGTTACATGCATTAATTGTATATCTGGGGCTTTTCTGACCCTTTTTGGGCCCAAAAACTCGAAATTTGAAAGAATAATCCCCAAAAAAAGGGTTTAGAGTTTTCCGATTGTTTTGCCCAACGAACTTGTCCAACAGATTATAGAAAGGAAGGTCCCTACCAAATTTGAAGTAAATCGGACAAAAAATGCGACCGCTAGAGTGCATACACACACACACATATATATATATATATATACACAGACACAAGAATAACAAATCCCCAACAGGCAATAAACCCACGACATACAAGTTTTAAAAAATCATCCCGTGGAGATTTGCTTGTGTATATATATATATATATATATATATATATATATATATTGCTTGAATTGAAAATTAGGGCTACTAATATTATTATTTTTAAAAACATTATTAACGAGTACCCTTTTTTTGAAACATTTTTATTTTTACTGACTAGTTTCAACCATAATGGCCATCTTCAGAGTCATATAACCTCAACAAATTTTCTTTTATATTAATTACAAACATATGTTAAAAATAAATAATATATGATCACTAATTCTAAAATTGTGTATATAAATATAAAGGTAAAAATAAAATAAAATATTAATTTGTATATACTATATAAATTTACTTTCTCTGAGTTCTAATTTCATCAATTTTTTCAAAGATAGGGTGTTGTTGACTGACTTGCATAGTATTTAAAATATTTAGTGGATCTTTCTTATTATTTAAATATATATGCATCTCTTCTTTGACGTTAAGTTGTTCTTGCTGTTTTTCGTACTCTAAAACTGATAAGTTTTCTTCTATGTTTTTATATTTATGCCCTGTATTAATGATGTGTTCTGCATAATTGGATCTCATAGTTGTGTTATTTCTTGACTTTAGGGCTTGTAAATGTTCTTTAAATCGAACTCTAAAGTTTCGTCTTGTTTGGCCAATGTAATAGCTATCACATTCACTACATGTAATTCTATATATGCCAGACTTACTGTATTGATCTTCTTTAATATTTTCATTTTTTGTTACTTTAGAGTTGATAAGGTTAAATGCATTATTTTTTGTTTTATAACTTATTTTCATGTTTGAGTTTTTGAAAGTACGTCGTATCGCTTTTTCCATGTTTGAGTTAAATGGAACGCACATATATTTGTTGTCATCATTCGTTGTAGTCATATTGTTTCTTTTTTGTTTTCTTATCTTCCGATTTATCATTCTTTCGATTGTCTTTTTCTTATACCCATTTTTTATAGCTAAATACTGTATTTTTTCTTTTTCCTTTTTGAAATTTGAGCTATTTAGTGGCAGGTTTATTAGTCTATGTACCAAAGAATGGAATACAGCCATTTTTTGGTGCCAGGGATGGTTAGAGTTCGATGGGATTATTATGTCAGTAGTGGTTGGTTTTCTATATATATCGAAAGAATGTTTGTTCTTATTTTTTGATATTTTAATGTCCAAGAAGTTTATGGTATCTTCTTCTATTTCTTCTGTAAATTGTATGGACTTATGTATTGAGTTGATATATGTTAATAAGGTTGTTGCTTCTTCCTTAGTGCCATCAAATAGACATATAACATCATCCACGTATCTATACCAATATATTATTTTGTCACGAAGAGGGTTTGAAACATTCATGATTTTTGATATTTCCATGTTGTGCATAAAAATATTAGCAAGGAGTCCTGACAATGGAGAACCCATAGGTAAACCGTCTTCTTGTAAATAGAAAGAATTATTGTAACTAAAATAGCTCTGTTTTAATGTTATTTCTGTTAATTTCATAACGTCTTCTGTTTCATTTTTTGTGATAATATTACTATTGGTTAAATCTCTTCTTAGTATTGTTAATGTTTCATTGTTGGGGATGTTTGAGTACATGTTATTCACGTCAAAAGATATAAGCAATGCATTTGGTGGGATGTCTATATTTTTTTATTTTACTCACCAAATCGTATGTGTTCTTGATATTATATTCAATTTCCCACTTAATGCTATTATTTATTTTGTTATTTAGATATTTTGATAGCTTATATGTTGGGGAATTAATAAAATTAACAACAGGACGAATTGGAATATCTTGTTTGTGAGTTTTAGGTTGACCACGTAACTTAGGACTATTCGAATTTGTTGTTTTCAGTTGTTTCTTGATTTCTAGGGTCAAACTTCTGCATTTTGTTATAGCTTGGTTTATCGTTTTAGCAAAATTGTCAGTAGGGTCTTTAGTTAAAATCTTAAAGTTGTTATTCTTGATGAATGATTCAACCTTGTTGTTGTATTCATTTTTACTTATTACAACTACTGCGTTGCTTTTATCAGCCTTAGTTATCATTGAATTGTTCTCTTTTAACTTATTCGTTATGGAGTTCAAAATTGTTAGGTCTTGATTTGTTTTCTTAATTGTATCTTTCTTTATGGAAGTTAAGTTTAACTTATTTAATTCATGTGTAAATGTATACCTTATTGGATCTTGGATGTCGGTCTTAGTTTTCTTTATTGCTACTTCCATGTTTATTAAATCTTTTTCAATTACAACTGTCTTATGGTCTAGGTTAACGTTGTATTTTATTGATTTTCCCAGAAACGATGTCTCTTCACTCGTAAAATCAATAGAAGTGAGATTTTGTATTGCTGGACTGAAGTCTTTTTCAAATGAGTTGTTGGTTGTTTGTTTTTGGGAAGAAATCAGTGACTTTAGTTTCTTTTTATGCAAATCTTTCTTTTTTCGTATTATGGGTTCTATCCATTGTGATATCATTTGTTCGATTTCTTTATTGGATCTTGGATGTCGGTCTTAGTTTTCTTTATTGCTACTTCCATGTTTATTAAATCTTTTTCAATTACAACTGTCTTATGGTCTAGGTTAACGTTGTATTTTATTGATTTTCCCAGAAACGATGTCTCTTCACTCGTAAAATCAATAGAAGTGAGATTTTGTATTGCTGGACTGAAGTCTTTTTCAAATGAGTTGTTGGTTGTTTGTTTTTGGGAAGAAATCAGTGACTTTAGTTTCTTTTTATGCAAATCTTTCTTTTTTCGTATTATGGGTTCTATCCATTGTGATATCATTTGTTCGATTTCTTTATTGGATCTTGGATGTCGGTCTTAGTTTTCTTTATTGCTACTTCCATGTTTATTAAATCTTTTTCAATTACAACTGTCTTATGGTCTAGGTTAACGTTGTATTTTATTGATTTTCCCAGAAACGATGTCTCTTCACTCGTAAAATCAATAGAAGTGAGATTTTGTATTGCTGGACTGAAGTCTTTTTCAAATGAGTTGTTGGTTGTTTGTTTTTGGGAAGAAATCAGTGACTTTAGTTTCTTTTTATGCAAATCTTTCTTTTTTCGTATTATGGGTTCTATCCATTGTGATATCATTTGTTCGATTTCTTTATTGGATCTTGGATGTCGGTCTTAGTTTTCTTTATTGCTACTTCCATGTTTATTAAATCTTTTTCAATTACAACTGTCTTATGGTCTAGGTTAACGTTGTATTTTATTGATTTTCCCAGAAACGATGTCTCTTCACTCGTAAAATCAATAGAAGTGAGATTTTGTATTGCTGGACTGAAGTCTTTTTCAAATGAGTTGTTGGTTGTTTGTTTTTGGGAAGAAATCAGTGACTTTAGTTTCTTTTTATGCAAATCTTTCTTTTTTCGTATTATGGGTTCTATCCATTGTGATATCATTTGTTCGATTTCTTTATTGGATCTTGGATGTCGGTCTTAGTTTTCTTTATTGCTACTTCCATGTTTATTAAATCTTTTTCAATTACAACTGTCTTATGGTCTAGGTTAACGTTGTATTTTATTGATTTTCCCAGAAACGATGTCTCTTCACTCGTAAAATCAATAGAAGTGAGATTTTGTATTGCTGGACTGAAGTCTTTTTCAAATGAGTTGTTGGTTGTTTGTTTTTGGGAAGAAATCAGTGACTTTAGTTTCTTTTTATGCAAATCTTTCTTTTTTCGTATTATGGGTTCTATCCATTGTGATATCATTTGTTCGATTTCTTTATTGGATCTTGGATGTCGGTCTTAGTTTTCTTTATTGCTACTTCCATGTTTATTAAATCTTTTTCAATTACAACTGTCTTATGGTCTAGGTTAACGTTGTATTTTATTGATTTTCCCAGAAACGATGTCTCTTCACTCGTAAAATCAATAGAAGTGAGATTTTGTATTGCTGGACTGAAGTCTTTTTCAAATGAGTTGTTGGTTGTTTGTTTTTGGGAAGAAATCAGTGACTTTAGTTTCTTTTTATGCAAATCTTTCTTTTTTCGTATTATGGGTTCTATCCATTGTGATATCATTTGTTCGATTTCTTTATTGGATCTTGGATGTCGGTCTTAGTTTTCTTTATTGCTACTTCCATGTTTATTAAATCTTTTTCAATTACAACTGTCTTATGGTCTAGGTTAACGTTGTATTTTATTGATTTTCCCAGAAACGATGTCTCTTCACTCGTAAAATCAATAGAAGTGAGATTTTGTATTGCTGGACTGAAGTCTTTTTCAAATGAGTTGTTGGTTGTTTGTTTTTGGGAAGAAATCAGTGACTTTAGTTTCTTTTTATGCAAATCTTTCTTTTTTCGTATTATGGGTTCTATCCATTGTGATATCATTTGTTCGATTTCTTTATTGGATCTTGGATGTCGGTCTTAGTTTTCTTTATTGCTACTTCCATGTTTATTAAATCTTTTTCAATTACAACTGTCTTATGGTCTAGGTTAACGTTGTATTTTATTGATTTTCCCAGAAACGATGTCTCTTCACTCGTAAAATCAATAGAAGTGAGATTTTGTATTGCTGGACTGAAGTCTTTTTCAAATGAGTTGTTGGTTGTTTGTTTTTGGGAAGAAATCAGTGACTTTAGTTTCTTTTTATGCAAATCTTTCTTTTTTCGTATTATGGGTTCTATCCATTGTGATATCATTTGTTCGATTTCTTTATTGGATCTTGGATGTCGGTCTTAGTTTTCTTTATTGCTACTTCCATGTTTATTAAATCTTTTTCAATTACAACTGTCTTATGGTCTAGGTTAACGTTGTATTTTATTGATTTTCCCAGAAACGATGTCTCTTCACTCGTAAAAGAACATTTACAAGCCCTAAAGTCAAGAAATAACACAACTATGAGATCCAATTATGCAGAACACATCATTAATACAGGGCATAAATATAAAAACATAGAAGAAAACTTATCATTTTTAGAGTACGAAAAACAGCAAGAACAACTTAACGTCAAAGAAGAGATGCATATATATTTAAATAATAAGAAAGATCCACTAAATATTTTAAATACTATGCAAGTCAGTCAACAACACCCTATCTTTGAAAAAATTGATGAAATTAGAACTCAGAGAAAGTAAATTTATATAGTATATACAAATTAATATTTTATTTTATTTTTACCTTTATATTTATATACACAATTTTAGAATTAGTGATCATATATTATTTATTTTTAACATATGTTTGTAATTAATATAAAAGAAAATTTGTTGAGGTTATATGACTCTGAAGATGGCCATTATGGTTGAAACTAGTCAGTAAAAATAAAAATGTTTCAAAAAAAGGGTACTCGTTAATAATGTTTTTAAAAATAATAATATTAGTAGCCCTAATTTTCAATTCAAGCAATTTTAAAATGGATAACAACCAAAAAATGATTAATTCCTATAAATACCTCACGTTGAAAATAGCAAAGATAAAGGAAGACATCCACTTTAATAAAACATGCCTATTAGACAGCATAACGCCAAACTTTGTACAAATTTGTACAAAATCAAGAACTCAAGCTGCTTTAAGAACCATTGAAACTGCGAAAAAGATTTGGCTTAAAGAAGAAGTCAATTTTCTATATTCAAAATTACATAAAGTGAATGACTCCAAACAATTGATATTTGAAGAAATAAAATCAAAATATCATAATGAAAGTATCGAAGAAATCGAACAAATGATATCACAATGTATAGAACCCATAATACGAAAAAAGAAAGATTTGCATAAAAAGAAACTAAAGTCACTGATTTCTTCCCAAAAACAAACAACCAACAACTCATTTGAAAAAGACTTCAGTCCAGCAATACAAAATCTCACTTCTATTGATTTTACGAGTGAAGAGACATCGTTTCTGGGAAAATCAATAAAATACAACGTTAACCTAGACCATAAGACAGTTGTAATTGAAAAAGATTTAATAAACATGGAAGTAGCAATAAAGAAAACTAAGACCGACATCCAAGATCCAATAAGGTATACATTTACACATGAATTAAATAAGTTAAACTTAACTGCCATAAAGAAAGATACAATTAAGAAAACAAATCAAGACCTAACAATTTTGAACTCCATAACGAATAAGTTAAAAGAGAACAATTCAATGATAACTAAGGCTGATAAAAGCAACGCAGTAGTTGTAATAAGTAAAAATGAATACAACAACAAGGTTGAATCATTCATCAAGAATAACAACTTTAAGATTTTAACTAAAGACCCTACTGACAATTTTGCTAAAACGATAAACCAAGCTATAACAAAATGCAGAAGTTTGACCCTAGAAATCAAGAAACAACTGAAAACAACAAATTCGAATAGTCCTAAGTTACGTGGTCAACCTAAAACTCACAAACAAGATATTCCAATTCGTCCTGTTGTTAATTTTATTAATTCCCCAACATATAAGCTATCAAAATATCTAAATAACAAAATAAATAATAGCATTAAGTGGGAAATTGAATATAATATCAAGAACACATACGATTTGGTGAGTAAAATAAAAAAATATAGACATCCCACCAAATGCATTGCTTATATCTTTTGACGTGAATAACATGTACTCAAACATCCCCAACAATGAAACATTAACAATACTAAGAAGAGATTTAACCAATAGTAATATTATCACAAAAAATGAAACAGAAGACGTTATGAAATTAACAGAAATAACATTAAAACAGAGCTATTTTAGTTACAATAATTCTTTCTATTTACAAGAAGACGGTTTACCTATGGGTTCTCCATTGTCAGGACTCCTTGCTAATATTTTTATGCACAACATGGAAATATCAAAAATCATGAATGTTTCAAACCCTCTTCGTGACAAAATAATATATTGGTATAGATACGTGGATGATGTTATATGTCTATTTGATGGCACTAAGGAAGAAGCAACAACCTTATTAACATATATCAACTCAATACATAAGTCCATACAATTTACAGAAGAAATAGAAGAAGATACCATAAACTTCTTGGACATTAAAATATCAAAAAATAAGAACAAACATTCTTTCGATATATATAGAAAACCAACCACTACTGACATAATAATCCCATCGAACTCTAACCATCCCTGGCACCAAAAAATGGCTGTATTCCATTCTTTGGTACATAGACTAATAAACCTGCCACTAAATAGCTCAAATTTCAAAAAGGAAAAAGAAAAAATACAGTATTTAGCTATAAAAAATGGGTATAAGAAAAAGACAATCGAAAGAATGATAAATCGGAAGATAAGAAAACAAAAAAGAAACAATATGACTACAACGAATGATGACAACAAATATATGTGCGTTCCATTTAACTCAAACATGGAAAAAGCGATACGACGTACTTTCAAAAACTCAAACATGAAAATAAGTTATAAAACAAAAAATAATGCATTTAACCTTATCAACTCTAAAGTAACAAAAAATGAAAATATTAAAGAAGATCAATACAGTAAGTCTGGCATATATAGAATTACATGTAGTGAATGTGATAGCTATTACATTGGCCAAACAAGACGAAACTTTAGAGTTCGATTTAAAGAACATTTACAAGCCCTAAAGTCAAGAAATAACACAACTATGAGATCCAATTATGCAGAACACATCATTAATACAGGGCATAAATATAAAAACATAGAAGAAAACTTATCAGTTTTAGAGTACGAAAAACAGCAAGAACAACTTAACGTCAAAGAAGAGATGCATATATATTTAAATAATAAGAAAGATCCACTAAATATTTTAAATACTATGCAAGTCAGTCAACAACACCCTATCTTTGAAAAAATTGATGAAATTAGAACTCAGAGAAAGTAAATTTATATAGTATATACAAATTAATATTTTATTTTATTTTTACCTTTATATTTATATACACAATTTTAGAATTAGTGATCATATATTATTTATTTTTAACATATGTTTGTAATTAATATAAAAGAAAATTTGTTGAGGTTATATGACTCTGAAGATGGCCATTATGGTTGAAACTAGTCAGTAAAAATAAAAATGTTTCAAAAAAAGGGTACTCGTTAATAATGTTTTTAAAAATAATATATATATATATATATATATAAAATTTTGAACGACCCCCCAAAACGTGTTCAGGGGGTCACGTTAGGAACTTCTATGGTGGTCCCGGGCTTAAGTTTCACCGTGCGGGTCATGCTAATAGTTCACTTTCCAAAGGAAATTCACTAAAAATAATATAAATGAATCCGTGCATGCATGAGGCAAAAACAAGAGTCTATATTATTGCCATGTAAGAGTCTATATCATTGCTAGACGTTAATTACATAGTTCTGTCTTGCGCTCTGGGAGGGATAAATATGCTAATAAGCTCTAGGCACTTATTAATGACTCTTGCGGTTTAATGACGAGCCCAATATCTAGTTTTAGTAGGGGGGCATAAAGGTTATTGTGGACAGCTTACCTCACAAGACTATCTTTGTTACGGATTAGGAACCCCCGGCATAGCTGCTAGGCACATCTTCCACAAGCGGGAATATTGCACAGGTTACCGGAGGGATAGGATGTAGCAGAAAAGGAAAGGGTGGGGTGGGACGGCAGCCAAATCGACCCTTCAGAGGGCCAACTCCGTGCTCCTGTGACAGCTGGGATGAGGCTCTCAAACAGGGGACCCGCATTCCGCCCTCCAACTGGTCAACTCAACTGACACGGTATCCATGTACTACAGCCATGGACCAACCATTTTCAGGTGGGCAGGTTGGGGACCAAACCCGAAGATTCTGTTCCTAGCCGCTACAAATCGAGGGACCAAAGATGAAAGGGAAGTTTCGTCCAAAAACTTACCATATGTAATGAAAACTTCATTTGCTGTACCCAATGCCATCCTCAAAAACTGGTATAGACCAATTTTAAGGTAGTCCTGGGACCTTACAATACTATTCAAGATATGACTGATTGCTCTAAGCATTCATTTATTTCTACTAAATGATTCCCTGCACAGAATTCTAATAAAATGGCCTCAAATCATGTAATTGTGGATGCATATGAAACATAGAAAAGCCAAATTCTAGCTACTCTTCCAAATAACTGTAACGTTAACGGTTTAAAAATCATTAACAGCTAAAATTCAAGACTATTATGTTGCTGGACTTAGCGTTAATATTTATTAATTTAATCAAATAAAACTAAATGGTAACTGTAGTGAATTAAAATGAAATAGTCTAGTATATAATTGAAACTGGGTTCGTGATTGCTAAATATCAAGTGTTATTCCACGTGTTGAGTGATAGTGTTACCACAAATAAAGTCTTTTGTCTGTGGTGTTACGTTGATTCAGTAATATCGGCACTATAAATTAATGTTGATTCTGCAACTAGAGTAAAATCATTATCTGTTCAACTGCGTTTGGTTTGTTTATACTATTTATATTACTTTACTTTTTACTAACCTAGCATCACAGTAAAAAATAAATAAAGTTCAAAACTATTATTTTGACTTGTCATCACAAAACCACTTTTTATCATACTAGGTATTTATAATCGAGATAAAAAACAAAATTTAGTTAGTACGGCTTGATAATATATATTTTTAACCGTATGCACAAGCTTTTAAAGCATCATCAATTCAGAAGATAAATGTTAATTAAAGTATAGCCAGAGAAGCTTTAACCAAATACAAGTTATATCCCTGCTTTCAATATCAGAGTGGTCAGAAGAAGAAAAAACACAAATTTAAATTTAATAGGTAAATAAAAAATGATTTAAACCATGAGAACATGGTATAACCAAAAACTAAATCTGTTTAGATTTATTTATTTAACGCTAATTTTATACAAATTTCATGGTTGGACGGTGAGGTGTCGTCAAGCCATGGCATGAACTGTCCGAGATATTCAGAACTCCATAAATCTCCGTCAATGGTTTATCGAAACAAAAATGTTAAAGTGGGAAAGTGTAGGTTAGGACCGTAGAAAAGCTGTTAGTTAGATGGTGAGCGATGACCTAGGACAGAACGCTACAAATTCATTACTTTGAAATCTTCCAAAGATATTTTCATATTCGTCCATTGAGACCCAATCAGAAACCACCACTCATGCCAGAAGTTGTTATAGAGTAGAAGGTTCCACAACCAGGAAGCACTCGTTGACATGTATACATGTAATATACTATATGAAATCATAATCATTTACCAACAGGATATTTAGAAGCAGTTTTGGTTACTCACCAACACTGGAGATTAAAATATATTTCGGGTGATCAGTCCGAAACTCCTTCAGTTGAACTGGTAAATAAAATGTTACACAATCACACTGGTAATCATCAGGCCCAATCAGAGAACTTATTGGGAGAATCACTCTCTGATTGGGCCTGATGATGACCACTGTGACTGGTTGAAATTAATCATCTTATTCCATCTTTTGTGTACATTTACTGTACGAAAGTAAAGTATAAGTGTTATTAAATATGATAGTGTTGTGAGACGTAGTTATTGAACCCAGTTGACACACGTATCATGCTACTCAAGATCTTTCACGAAACAATTTGTATCACTTTGAATTTGCTAATTTTCTTATATCATCGTATCTAAAAAATCAAATATTGCCTAGTATATCATGTATAAATTAAAGAAACCACGCCGAATAATATATACCAAATTACAATGATATATATTCCTACAGCGAGTTAAATCTTAAGGACAATATGTGAAGAACCAATATTTTTATACAAACTGATGTACCGGTATTATGTTTTCAATAATCAAAATAGTTAATTTATTTGTCATAATTAGGATAAGTTATTTAGAATTTTATACAAAACTGTAGTTTGTATAGTTCTAACAAACCTGTTTTTATTACTAAATCAAGAAAAATCTGTTTTTACAAATATTTATTTTGGTTCAAAACTATTTAGTAACAAAGAATAAATTCAAGGATATAAGAGTTTTTATTTCGCACCGTCAGCAGCCATGACCTAACAGACAGTAATTGACAGCAATTTTCCTGTTCAGTGACATTGAACTGACATCTGACATGTTCAACAGGAGGGTCACGTGATCTGGTATTTCCTGGTTAACCATTTGACATAGAAAAATTACAATTTTGGTAATAGCATTAAAACTATAAAAGTTCGGGGCCCTTTTTCCCCTTTTTGCCTTCAAAGCATGGAGTAATAGAGGAGGAATTAGGAGCATTAGTGCTTGTTTGATAACTACTCATTAGTTTATATTTATACTTATATATATATATATATATATATATATATATATATATACAATTTATTTTAATTTTATTTAAAATAAATAAAATTTTGTTGTTGTTGGTAGCAACAACAAATATAATAATAAATAAATCTATAAACATCAAGCACACAACCATCCAAATAAAAACTGCATAATATTTATAAAATACATGTGTTAGGAATAAAATAAATTAGCAAAAACGATTTTGTTTGGGCTTTTCCTTGGGTTTCCAAGGATATATTATATCTCATGCACCACTCTACCAAGTAATTATTGTACAATACAACTTGCTTAAAATGTCCCCAATGTCATAATAAACTGTTTTTGAGAAATATTCTGATTAACATGTTATAATAGATAATTTTCTTTAAAGGTAAACTTTATATATAAAAACTAAAGAGTAAAAATTTCAATTAAAATTTAAAAAAATATTATGCCAGAACAAAAATCCAACAGAAAATCATCATGTACGCTTTGTATAATACAGAAATACCTTATTTTCGAATTTGTATCTGGTGGTACAAATTCGCAGGATTTGTGTTTTATTAACGAAAGAAAAATAGTGTCTTTTTGTTGCCTACGTGTTTTATTGATGTACGTAGTTGATCCTATATTCAAAAATGTGAAAAATACAAAAGGTTCCCACCACATTCAACGAAACATTAATTATTATTTATATTGTTTATAAGAAACCTCGAGTGAAAAAACCAGTTTTATGAAATAAATTTAAAATTTAAATCAAACTTAATGACAACTTTTTTATTTTCTCACTCAGGGTGTGACAAAAATCATGAGTAACATTTAACAAAGACTGTGGTTATTTGAGGTATAATTAAATAAAATGCCCCCGTCACAGCAAACCTGCGTACTCAGCAAATTTCCAATGTACATGTCTTAATACCACATAAAGCCGCATACCAAGTTTCATAAAAATATTTTGACATATAAGCCATTTTAATTATTCTCTATAAGAATAACATTGGTAATGAGTACGTAGGTTTTCTGAGACAAGGAACACAAACAGTTGGTTTTTATGCAAATATAAATAGAATTTAACTAGGCGGAGCCACATCCCAAGTTTCATCAATATTCAATCATAAATAAGAGCTATATAACATTTTAGTTATTCTCCATAAGAATAACATGGGGGCTGAGTAAGCAGGTTTACTGAAACAACGAACCAAAAAAATGGGTTTTTATGCAATTATCAAAATAACTCAACCAAGTGAAGCTACATACCACGTTGTATTAATTTATGATTATAATTATGGGCGACATTACATTTTACTTATTCTCCATAAGAATACAATGGGGGCTGAGTACGCAGGTTTGCTGCTACGGGAATAATCAGCAAAAAATCAATTTCTTGTGCAAATATCAATATACCAGTACTTAGTGAAACCACATATTAAGTTTTATTAACATACATTCATAAATAATCGAGATATAAAATTTTATTTATTCTCCTTTAGGATAACATGGGACAACGTATTGTGTTTAGCACTTTGAATATCTCTGCAACAGTTGGGTGCAGAATTACACCAAAATGATTGTTTTGTGGAACTGAACAAATTGGTAAAAGCAAATGTGAAGTTTGCATAAAAATAAACTGAGGTAAAGCCAAAAACCTTTTACCCATAAGATTAACATGGGAGATTTTATGAGTAGGTTTTTTGGATTTTCTCCGCAACCACTTAACCCAGGTTAATAATTCAAAATACTATATTATTTGTTTTTTAAGCTTTACGACATGGTCAAAACCAAAATTAAGTTTTTTAAAAATATTGGGGTGAAAAATGCAAAAAACTGATTTTTGGGAAATTTAAAACCCTCATAAACCACCCTTCCCATGGTTCGATTTTTCTGGTTTTCGAACTTAAAGTCATGAATGTCATTTTACAAATTTGAGCCAAATGTAATAGAAATTGGACGTTTTTTACTCAAGTTATCGCATTTACGGACACACACATATAAATATATAAATATGAACGAACAGTTGTTGGCATCAGGGGACCTCAAAACAAAAAGTTATCATGGTCTCGGGCTTAAGTCTTACCATGAGACTTGTGGTAATAGCTTCTTCCCTATAGGAGAAATTCGCTAAAAAAACAGAAATGAGTTTTTGAATTGAACCCTTGCAAAGTATTGGCCAAAAATTGAATAGTATTAATAAAATAAATAAACCTATGCTTTATTCTGACCACCACAATTTAGGAGAATTTTCTAGTTGGACAAACCAAAAAATATATATGGATACAAATTAGAGACGTTTTATTATTTAGCCTTCAACTTACAAGCATTTAAGATGACTCTTAACATTTTTGACACTCCTATACGACAACAATATCGGTGATTTGCAATCGTTTTCCCTTAAAACAGCGCGCTGCGGCTGTTAGGTTAGGTTAGTTTATAATGTATTTTATGATTAATAATACCTTAACATAACCTAAAACAACTACCGCAGCACGCTGTATAAGTAGATTCTCCACATAAAACAAAATTTCTTTAAAAACTGGATGTAGCTATATACCAAGTCAGGGGGGTTTCACGGTCACAGGAGGGGTTTCACGGTGCGACTTATGGTAAATAAATTCTATCGTCAAAAGAGTTCTCTACACAATTACAGTAACGTGACCTATCATAACCACCGCAGCGTGCCGTTACAGGTGGTGGTCGGTATAATGCATAAGTACTCTTATGCATTATACTTATGCATGATACTGTTGTATAATGTTGTTTTGGTCGGTTGTACAATCTCGTACAATCTCACGGTATATGTAACACGGAAACTTATCGTAGTGATGCCTGACCTTGAACTTGCTTTAGATAACTGATTATAAAATGTAAACCATGTTAAACATTAAGATATTACTGGTTTTTGTAGCTAACGGCAAAGCTTTATGCGTTTGTCGTTCATTCATTATTTAATTCATTAGCCTGCCCAAATGAGTTCCATCAGTTTCTGTTTTTGGAGTTATAACAGCAGTAGTAGGGAAAGGGGACTTCTGGCTCACTTGATTGATGGCTTCCGGTCACGTGACCGGAAGCGCTGCGTCATGAAAGACGTCATCTGAGGCTGAGCCAGTGACGTAGGCGGTTTTGTGACGAAATGAGTAAAAGTTCAAAGTTCAAGGTCACGGTGAAGTTTTTTTAAAAAAATCTACCTCGCACTCGTAAAACGATTGTGATTCGATAGTTAATCGATAATACATATCGAATGAAACAATCGAATGAAGCAATCGAATGATACGAGTGCGAGGTAGTACAATTACAAATATTACTTTATTTTATTTACAATAAGTTATGTTTACAATAATTCATGTTTACAATAGTTCCCCGTTGTTGGTTGTCATCGATGTTGTTGATCCGGACGAGTTGCGGCCATCACTTCGCTTTCTGAAGAAAGACGGTAGATACTTCGATCCCTGCGCAGAGTCCATGTTGTTTTTTGATGCGTAAAGTTCCAAAGATAAATCGTAACCGGACGCAATAAGAAGTCTTAACTCTTCACTAAACACCTCGAGGTCTTGGAAAGTCGCAAGATGAATAGAATCATAATGAATACACCTAATTTTAATGGACATTTTAATATAATGTTTTACGTTTGTGGAGAGCACTCGATGTTCACCAGTCGAGAGCCGGAGGTGTACTGACTATTCGCTAGCTAACGTTCTGATATGAAACGAAATGGTGGGGGTAAAAGTGTGGTGGGGCGGAGAAGATGGCGGACAGCAGATGGCAGGCGGCAGGTGGCAGGTGGCAGCTGGTGCGAGGCAGATCGTTGCTACTACATTCGCCGCCACAGCAATGCAATCCTTCGCCGTAATTCTTGTATTTTATCTTGTCGGTTCATTTGATACGTTTTACATCTACATATGCAATAGCTGAAACACTTGCACTTACGACAAGCTTTCCCGTCAACTTGATCGCCTGGTATTTTAAAACATTGTAACTCGCAACAATATGTCTTCAAATTGTTATCGAAAAATAAATTGTTCATAGGTGGCACCGACATGTTAGCTGCAGCGTGTGTTAGACAAGACTGAGACTAACTTCACTGCTCCCTCTCTTTTATACCTCTTCATAAGTTAACCCTGAATGAAAGTTCAAGGTCATCCATTTGAATTTTAAAAAAAAAGCAACACAGCAGTATATAAAATAATATACTGCTGTGTTGCTGTTTTCTTTATTTTTTTTTATATTATTTTTTTATATTTTTTCTTTTCTTTATTAAACAAACATCTTACAATACAATAAACTTAAGTTTAACATTGATGACTAGAAATACAAACAATAAAATACAAACAGAGAAATACAAACAGAGACATTATGTACAAGGATGCATGATGTGCAGAGTGAGTTCCGTTGAGTTGTTGCCGCTTACACCGTGTGATACCAAATACAACGTCCCCGGTTGAATATCTCGCAAATCTTCATTCTGTAGCAGTTGAACAAATCGTTTTGGAAGAAATACTTGAAACTTCGGCTCATCTCCTGAAGTTAAAGGTGCTTCGCTCAATGAAACTAGAATTGCTTCTCCATGTGTGGTTTCCACTTTCTTGATGTTATGAATAATGTAGTGTTTTTGTTCTTTTAATTCTGAACACTTTTTAGTTAGCAGAAGGTCGGATTTTGAATGAGTGTTGAATTGATCAACCAGTGTTTGTAGAAACTGTTGTGATGCCATCTTCGTCAGTGGTGGTTGCGATGTCTTCTGTGATGTTGCCTCTTCGGAGTCTCGAATAATACTCGTGCCGGAGCGGTGTTGGCTCCTCGTATTTATAGGCCCCGCTACCCCCACCACATTCCGGTTCTTTGCTACCCCCACCACATTTCTGCGTTTGTTCCAAGTAAGCAGCCAAACGATATGCGTTGTGCAATGCGCAGTTTAATTGTCCGTGTTTAAGATCTTTTGCAGCAACACAAATATTACCGAGATTAATGTTAAAGTCCTTACCGATGGTTATATCGAAAACATCACCGTGCGTGTACTTTTGTATCCAGTTCCTTTTTTCTAATCCTCTTGTGTATATATGTGAATATTGTTTGCAAAAGTTAAACATAATACTGTGCAGATTACTGTAGCTTATAAATCCTTCATACCAATGTATGTGATGAAAGTAGTTTGTTATCCATTTGTTTGTACTTTTTGCTTTGGCGTTAAGGTTGTTAAAAGAAAAAGGAGCTTCAAACGTGAATGGGTAAACTACAAATGTAAGCAAGTCTAAAATTACTAATTCCTTGATAATAAACCTATCATCATTATTTCGAAATGCTTGAAATTCTATTACACAAGGCTTTACACTCACTTCTTCATCCCCTCCGCTCATCATGGCACCTAGCGATCAACTAAACTGTTTTCCACACCACGGTAGGTTAAATACCAGGCCGTACAGTTGCAGGCGCGTTGGTGTATATTTAACGTGGGCACCGTCCCCAATAGGCCTACCCCACGTGTGTTCTTCTTTACTAAGTCAAACTTTAGTCTTTTTTAACTACTTCTTCTTGTGTTTCGTTTTCTTCTTCTTCTTGTTTCTCCGTTTCTTCTTCCTGTGTTGTTTCTTCTGTAGCTTCTGTAGCGATTTCTACAAGTGGTTCAAAATCCTTTAACTTTCTCCACATGCAAACTTCATGAGGTATTCTATTAAAAATAGATGTATCCACAGGTCCGTACACGATGGTGCTATCAGGTTGTTTTTCCAAAGTATCGACCAAATATTCTTTAATAATAGCGCTTGCAAATACCAACTGTCTCATGTACCTTGTAATAGGTTCTGTTGCGTAGTTTAAAACGTAGAATTCTTCACGTGACAGTAGAATCTTATTTTCATGTTGAGTCAAGTCTCTAATTCGCACTTGTAGTTGTCCACGATGTTTAACAATATCGATTTCATTGTCACAATCCAAAAGTCGAATATGTGTTTTCCTTCCACACAAACTGTTAGTTAAATAACATTCTATTAAATGTACATGTTTCAAAAATGACTCCCAAGCATTTTGCAAAAATAAAACCTTTTTTGTTCCATGGTGTAGTATTACTGTAGGGGAATAATCCAATGACTTCATCAATCCAACTGATACACTTTTACTGATGCATGCTGAGATGGGGTAAAAGATTCGCAAAAAAACTTCAGTTAAAATGTGAGGAGGAATATTTTCTTCAACTTTCTTCTTCCTCTTTGGTACTACCTTTGATGGGTCTGCATTACTTTCCTCCTCTCTATCTCTTTTACCAAACTTTAAAAATGCAGTTATTTCCTTGATGATTTCTTCTTCACTAGTATTATCACGTTCCAATAACGGTGCTACCTCTGCATCACCTTGTACAACAGATGGAGAACTCATTGTGTAGAAGATGTTGCCCATGCGACGATAGACGATCAACTGAAGACCTGCATTGTTGCTCCGCTATTTATAGGTTAGCGACAGTGGCGGTGCCGGTGGTGGTACAACGTTTTACAATACCGTCTTTACGATACCAGTCAACGGTGTGTATGTAACAATTTTATCGTGCAAAATTAAACAATACGCAGATGTATTTGCAGGTACGTTTTCTTGAAATTCCATTTCTATTTTTATATCAACACTAGACGATTTTACAGATTCGTTTTGTTTGGAGCAATCAATTACAACAATCGGAGCTTTCGATTCAAACTGTACGGGAGATAGTAGAGGTGTGTTTGTTTTGCCGTAATATGAATTTTGGAACCTAGCGTACATATCGTATAAAACACTGTACCTTTTTTTATCAAAAGAGATATTAAAGTTGTCGTAGGGAAAGAATTGTGAATTCAGGAACACTTTACAGTTTGTTAATTTACAATGGTCAAATTCACCAGCATTTTCAGTTAATATACTTTTTTTCTTTGTTTGTAATCCAAAGATTACATATCTCGCTTTTTCCAAATGAGTAGAAGTTTTTACAGTCCATGTATGCCGTTGTGTTGAAGGTAAAACGGGGTATTAATGAAACTCCCAGCTTCTGAATGGCATTACAATGTCTCGATCTGATTTTAACTTTCTTAATAATGTAATCCTGTGTTCATCATTTAGTCGCACATGTGGTACTCTCCAAACAATCTTGTCTAATGTTAGTTTCCAGTCTAAATTGGCTTCAGTTGTTCCAGCAGATGCTTTAATAATATCATTATCGTTTGATGACCTTAATAAAACTAGTTCTTGTTTTACATTTATTATTATTATTCTGTAATCTTCAGCAAATCCTAAAAGTAATCTTAAAGGTACGTAAAAATCAAAGTTTCCCGAAGCGTCAGGAGTAATTATACTTTTGTCTGGTGCAACCCATCCTGCAACAGCTAACAGATTCTTCTCATTTGGTGTTAAAGACGCTAATCCTTTTAATGTACTGGAAATTCCAACCTTTTTTGTTGAATCGACTGTAACTCCTGAAATTTCATATCTAATCTCGTCAAACAAAAATGCCATAGGATTATTTATGAACGGAACAGTGGTTCCAACAGTACCGTCAGCTTTTGTTACTTTTCCTTCAATATATAAATAACTTTCGCATGGAAGAGTATAAATGTCTTGTTGTTGTATAGGAATCCTAATTTCATCGTTATTGTTTAATTTGGACGAAGCGTAAGGGTTGTGCGTGTGATATTCCTTTTCCCATAAGGTCTCGTCGAATGTTGGGCCCTGCGCTATATCCAGTATATCCATTGTTAATGACCTTTAATCCAATTTCTTCTAGAAAACGAATGTTGTCACTTGTTAATCCTTCTACAGCTGATGAGCTACTGACCTCTTTGCTGGTTGGCTCTCTCTTTTTAAATGATAACCCCATTATCTAAGCGGATGATTTTATATGTATTCTTACAGTAATAGCTTCTCCTCGAAAGTCAATAAGGTTTCCGTCTTGATCCACTATGTTCAGCACGATGTCTGAAATGAAACTGGTGTTTAACGGTAGGTACACAAGGTTTTGAGGCTTTTCTACTATCTTGAAACCCGGTGCGACTGATGGGTAGAATGTGTGTAATATATGCCGATTTTCTCCATCTCTGTAGGATCCTTGTATAATGTTACATGTAATGTCTATGCTGTTTACTTTGATGATCGTCACAGTTCTATTCCCAGAATGAGTTGTATTAGGTTCTAATACCTTTGTTTCCTTAGAAAACCCCAATAAACTACCAATTGAACGTTCTTGGCCAAAATCAATATAATACTTAGAAGTAATTTCGGCTTTCATTGTATTGTTATTGCCTTTTATCGTTATATTTTCTTTTCCCATATGTTTTTGTATAACTTCATTTATATTATCAATTTCATAAGCTCCTGTTGGTAAACTGAATTCTTCCAAAGCTGAATATTTTCCTTTATTATCTTTTGTCTTGTAATAATGCATTTTGTTATTAATTCCTTCACTAACGTTTGGAATAGAGTTATATGTTGTTAAATCCAATAATGCGGCTTCCCATAGTCTTCCTTTTTGCAAACGTAGCGCTGGAAACAGAATACTGCGCAAAGTACATGAGTTACCGGTTAATGACACTGTATACGAAGACATCTTAAAGTTGACTAACACTTTTAGCTAAAAAGTCTAAACATAAATGACCGCAAATGGATGTATCATCAGGTTGTTTTCTTGTATAATTGTAAAAAACATTTTCTGCCGCACGAAAGTATTGTTGAAGTTCTTTCGGTGGTGGAAGGTTTCCAAAACTGTCGAAATAATAAATCGTTTCACCAAGTTTCTTGTAACACACCCAATGAGTGCCTAATCCTTCACTATTATCCAAATTTACTATACCAGTCTCATTTTTCCACATTTTAACCGGTAATTCATCTTTCATAAATACTCCTCTAAAAAATGGGATTTTCAAACAAGAAGCATATGTAATCAGTTCTTCATTGGTTAATTCTTTGTTTTTAATTATTAATTGCTCTTTCTTATTTAATACACACGATACGGTCTTAGGTATAGTCCTCCTCCCTTTTTTATCATTGACCATATTGTTGGTTTCTTTTTACCTTTACCACTAGTAGATCGACGTTTTCTTCTGATATTACCTCCTTGTTTCTTAGCGGGTCTTTTCCCACGCCTTCTTCTCTTTCCTCCTCCAAACGTAGTTTTTGCTTTCATTGCTGCTGTTACTGCTAAAGACGCTGCTTTTTCACCAATACTCGCGTCACTAGATTTTACTCTTTGCCAAGCTTTCTCAGAAAGTGCTCTATCTGCTATTGATCTATTTTTTGTATCACCAAATTTGGAATACGCTATATCGTGCTGTTTACAAGCCTGATCAAGCTTATTTATTCCAGGATCTCCTCTAGCAAGCCGTTTCTCTAATTTGGTTCCAGGACCACAATATTGATATCCTCCAGGTAAATGTAATTCCACAGGTAATAAATCAATCGCCTTGTTAACTATAGCTCCAACCGGTTTACTTAATAGAGAAAATGCTGTTGATGCTATTCCCCTTCCTCTCTGTAATCTCTCTCGATTATGACTGATGCGTTTAGCCCTCGGCATGACTATTTATAGCCAAACTTACAATCAGTAGGTGCACTCTATAAATGTTTTACAATGAATGTAATATTAGTCTTGGCTTCTTGTATTATATATACTGTTTAAAATCCATTTATTATATAGAAATGGATTAATTAATTAAATGTAGACATAATAAATAAAAGTAGTAAAAATAGAAATAAGGTGTAATTGAAGATGTTTCAAATGTTTCTCCGCTGGTGATGGTATCGTTGTTTTCGGTAAAATGAATAAAATCTAAATAGTTGTCATGTTCCCTTAGAAACTTGCCACTTAATCGTTGGTAATTAACACATTCCAGTCTAGTTTATCTTTAAAATTGTCAATGTAATTTTCAGAGAGATTTTGATATTTACTTATTACTTCCCAACAGTTATTAAAATTTGATGTCATCTCTACAAGGAAGTTTTCTGAAAACTGTTGTCTTTGTAAAATATGAATCCAGTTAACTCTGTGAAAATAAATTCTTAACATAGTCATTGTGAAGAGGTAGTGTATGGAAAGTTGTTCCCAATCCATATATCTATCAAACCGTTGAACAAAACCATCTGTCAGCACTCCTTGGGGAAATCTCGGCTCTTGAGATATTAAACTCCACGCAGTAATATTGGATTCCATCATCCTCTCTGTATCATCTCTCGAATATAACTGATGCTTTATCCCTTATCATGGGTATTTAAATTCTTTTTTCTCTTATATAATCTTCATCGTTTTCTGTTGGTTCATTAATCACATTCACTTTATCCCCCTTTCCTAATGTCTTGACTTTAGAAGGCTCAGACGGTTTATCTAATTGATTAGGTTTTTCTGGATTGTGTATCTTTTTCCAGTCTAAATAATTGTGGCTGTCAACATCTGAAGCTACAGCTCTTCCTGAAGCCCGATGGATATAATTAAATAAAGCTGCACCAAACCTTTCCATATGTTTTTCATATTCTGTAGTCCATTTCTTGTGTACTATATCAAATATTTTCTTATTTACAGCGTCTCCATCCTGCTCACAATCACCTACATTTGACAATTTTAATTTTTTTACATCATAGCTTGTATCAGTTTCATTCTTTTTGTAAATCGTTAACAATTTTAAAGTCGCTAAATTTACTGCTTCACCATCATAAATGGGATGTTTTATATTGCTTAACCTTTTACCGGAAAATCCCCAATGGTCTTCGTGTACAATCGGGGTTCTTTTATCCATGTATTGTACCGTAACCGCATCAGAAGACAAAAGCGGATCACCAACATTTTGAATTACTTTTCCTTCAAAATTATAATTACCATCAGGTGTTAACGGAAACCCAGCTCTTTTTTCACTATATCCAGATTTTACTCCAAACTCGGAATACCGTCCAAACTTGTCCACACTCATGATGTAACTGAATCGCTATCGTTTAGGTTCTTACTATATATATATATATATATATATATATATATATATATACGTCTACTGAACAATTATTTCTCGTTTTCGCAGTTCATCAACCAAAGCTACCCATTCGTTTTCTAAACCAGTGTGCCCGGCTTCCATAGCTTCATGTAATAACCTCATTCGATCAACTAACTTATTTATATCGTTGTAATATATTATATTGGTTTTATACAAATTTTTTAATAATCCCCTTCCAGATGTAGTAGGATCAGTTGTTTTTCTTTTTTTATGCAAAACATTTAATTCAGCAGAAGATAAAGCTCTTATTTTAATTGGAGCTTTATTTGATTTCGAGGGGAAAAGACTAGATATAATGTTTGTGTATTTTATTGACCTGTTTCTATGAATAGGTAGTTCTTTGGAATATTTTTTTCTATGTGCATTTGTATACTCTAGTATATTTTTAAACAATTGTAAATCCTTTTTAGTATATTTACCAGGATTATTTTTAAAGATGAGTTCAAACAAACCTGTTGTACCTTTATATTTTTTATCACCAATAACTATATCATCATTTTCGTTTATATCTAACTTTCTATCTCCAATCATTAATCCTTTATCCTCTATTCTAGCTCCATATGTATGATAATTTCGATTAGCATGTGTGCCATGTAACATTTTTAATGTATATTTTCTTCCAAGTGTTCCTTTAAACATAATATCTGTGCCTAATTTGCTTAAGTTGGATGGGTTGATATCCTCTTCTTCTGCTCTTGTATCTTCCGCACTTGTATCTTCTGTACTTGTATCTCCTGCAATGTTCTTTTCCCTTAAATCTCCTATATCTCCGCTTTCTTCATACTCGTCGCTTTCTTCAGATGTTTGTAACTGGTCAGAACTTTCATCATTCTGAAATTCTTCTTCATATTTGGAAATTGGTAGCATTTTGTCTCCTTCGAAGCGAATTGAAGGTCTTTCCATATTTTGTGCTAATCGCTTTAAAGGTTCAGTAACAGGTTTGAATGTTGTTTCTAAAAATTGCTCTCTTTCATTTATACCTGATTTTAAAGCTCGGTTTTTTTGTCTAATAGAATCACTAAGTGATTTTATTTCCTTTAATAGCTTTTCCTGGTTAACCATCTTCACACCTTGACGACTTGTACAGTAATACCGCTAATCAGTGTATTAAAACGAATTTATCAAAACCTATTCTATAACGACCATCTTTTATAGCTTGATCTTTCATAATAACCAAAAATCCATACTTTTCCGCCCATGCTTTTCCGCAAAGCTCTTTAAACTTTTCAAATGGCATATCCGCATTCACATGATCGTTATATATATGTTTTAGGTTAGTATCATCTTGTTTGAATACAATTAGAATATTTGCATTATCTCTGATAAGTTGTTTTGGGATTTTGCTATAAGTTTGTCCTATATATATGCTGTCGATGTTATTATGTCTTCCCATGGCAAAGTAGTTTCTAATAGTATCCTGATTTTCACAAGATACATCGTCAAATATAAATACAGAATACGGTTTCGCTTCGTTTGGTTGCATAATGCTATCACTAGCGTTAAATTTGTAAAAGTTAACATCAGACACATCAGATAGGATTTTATCCAGCAATTGATACTTTGGTTGATGTAGAGACTTTGAAAAAATATATAGGTTACTAAACCTTAATCCCTGCGGATTAGTGATCAAATTAAAGACAACATTGGTCTTTCCACAGTTTGAGGGGCCACTTACTATACATCGAACAGTGTTTGGAAGTAAACTACCGTGTTTACCATTGTTGATTTTAACGTTATCCACAGTTAAATCATCTATGTTATTAATATTGAATCGATCTTTATGGTGAATAATCTCCATCCTGCTCAAAGGTTAACGATGAAATGAGTTGCTTGTATTAAACCAAGTCCTTTATAGGTATCCATGAATCCTCAGTTTTGTTAAACCCTAACCACCGCACTTTAACTGCGTCCTTTTTTCTTTGTAACACTTTTTCAACAAGATATACATCACCTACTGTTGACTTTAACATTTCATGTCCATAAAATGCACCTTGCAACAAATCTCCTTTGTTATCTTTTAGGATATACGTTTCAGGTACAGTCGGTTGCACTTTATACACTGTAAAAACTTCATTCGTCCAATTGGGAAGGTATTTTTTGGTAAACACTCCCTTATATTTACTAATCCGTACTTTATCACTTACATTAAATTTTCTTGGCTGCATTTTTTCTACTTTAGGCTTTGTATTTTTCTTTATGCGTTTTAATACATCTTTTGCATTTCTTCTATTTACTTTGTTAGGTTTCATACCAATAGTTCTATGAAACCTGTTGTTATAATCATTTATTAATTGTGGTAAAACATCATACCATACGTAAGAACCTCTTTTTGAAAATTGTTTATACAGTGCTCCTTTTAAGGTTCTATTAAATCTTTCTACAATAGCAGCTTTTTTCTCTGAATTTGTAGAATAATGATTTATTTTATATTTATTCATTAACTGTGCAAAGTTTGTATTAAAGTATTCTGTTCCATCATCAGTTTGTAAATGTTTAATTTTGTTTTTATCTCTTTTTATGGCTATTTCCATGGCTTCTGTTACGCTTTTACCAGTCTTGTCCTTTAGAGGCAAAGCGTAATTTTTAGAAACAACATTCAAACCTGTTACTGAACCTTTAAAGCGATTAGCACAAAATATGGAAAGACCTTCAATTCGCTTCGAAGGAGACAAAATGCTACCAATTTCCAAATATGAAGAAGAATTTCAGAATGATGAAAGTTCTGACCAGTTACAAACATCTGAAGAAAGCGACGAGTATGAAGAAAGCGGAGATATAGGAGATTTAAGGGAAAAGAACATTGCAGGAGATACAAGTACAGAAGATACAAGTGCGGAAGATACAAGAGCAGAAGAAGAGGATATCAACCCATCCAACTTAAGCAAATTAGGCACAGATATTATGTTTAAAGGAACACTTGGAAGAAAATATACATTAAAAATGTTACATGGCACACATGCTAATCGAAATTATCATACACATGGAGCTAGAATAGAGGATAAAGGATTAATGATTGGAGATAGAAAGTTAGATATAAACGAAAATGATGATATAGTTATTGGTGATAAAAAATATAAAGGTACAACAGGTTTGTTTGAACTCATCTTTAAAAATAATCCTGGTAAATATACTAAAAAGGATTTACAATTGTTTAAAAATATACTAGAGTATACAAATGCACATAGAAAAAAATATTCCAAAGAACTACCTATTCATAGAAACAGGTCAATAAAATACACAAACATTATATCTAGTCTTTTCCCCTCGAAATCAAATAAAGCTCCAATTAAAATAAGAGCTTTATCTTCTGCTGAATTAAATGTTTTGCATAAAAAAAGAAAAACAACTGATCCTACTACATCTGGAAGGGGATTATTAAAAAATTTGTATAAAACCAATATAATATATTACAACGATATAAATAAGTTAGTTGATCGAATGAGGTTATTACATGAAGCTATGGAAGCCGGGCACACTGGTTTAGAAAACGAATGGGTAGCTTTGGTTGATGAACTGCGAAAACGAGAAATAATTGTTCAGTAGACGTATATATATATATATATATATATATATATATATATATAGTAAGAACCTAAACGATAGCGATTCAGTTACATCATGAGTGTGGACAAGTTTGGACGGTATTCCGAGTTTGGAGTAAAATCTGGATATAGTGAAAAAAGAGCTGGGTTTCCGTTAACACCTGATGGTAATTATAATTTTGAAGGAAAAGTAATTCAAAATGTTGGTGATCCGCTTTTGTCTTCTGATGCGGTTACGGTACAATACATGGATAAAAGAACCCCGATTGTACACGAAGACCATTGGGGATTTTCCGGTAAAAGGTTAAGCAATATAAAACATCCCATTTATGATGGTGAAGCAGTAAATTTAGCGACTTTAAAATTGTTAACGATTTACAAAAAGAATGAAACTGATACAAGCTATGATGTAAAAAAATTAAAATTGTCAAATGTAGGTGATTGTGAGCAGGATGGAGACGCTGTAAATAAGAAAATATTTGATATAGTACACAAGAAATGGACTACAGAATATGAAAAACATATGGAAAGGTTTGGTGCAGCTTTATTTAATTATATCCATCGGGCTTCAGGAAGAGCTGTAGCTTCAGATGTTGACAGCCACAATTATTTAGACTGGAAAAAGATACACAATCCAGAAAAACCTAATCAATTAGATAAACCGTCTGAGCCTTCTAAAGTCAAGACATTAGGAAAGGGGGATAAAGTGAATGTGATTAATGAACCAACAGAAAACGATGAAGATTATATAAGAGAAAAAAGAATTTAAATACCCATGATAAGGGATAAAGCATCAGTTATATTCGAGAGATGATACAGAGAGGATGATGGAATCCAATATTACTGCGTGGAGTTTAATATCTCAAGAGCCGAGATTTCCCCAAGGAGTGCTGACAGATGGTTTTGTTCAACGGTTTGATAGATATATGGATTGGGAACAACTTTCCATACACTACCTCTTCACAATGACTATGTTAAGAATTTATTTTCACAGAGTTAACTGGATTCATATTTTACAAAGACAACAGTTTTCAGAAAACTTCCTTGTAGAGATGACATCAAATTTTAATAACTGTTGGGAAGTAATAAGTAAATATCAAAATCTCTCTGAAAATTACATTGACAATTTTAAAGATAAACTAGACTGGAATGTGTTAATTACCAACGATTAAGTGGCAAGTTTCTAAGGGAACATGACAACTATTTAGATTTTATTCATTTTACCGAAAACAACGATACCATCACCAGCGGAGAAACATTTGAAACATCTTCAATTACACCTTATTTCTATTTTTACTACTTTTATTTATTATGTCTACATTTAATTAATTAATCCATTTCTATATAATAAATGGATTTTAAACAGTATATATAATACAAGAAGCCAAGACTAATATTACATTCATTGTAAAACATTTATAGAGTGCACCTACTGATTGTAAGTTTGGCTATAAATAGTCATGCCGAGGGCTAAACGCATCAGTCATAATCGAGAGAGATTACAGAGAGGAAGGGGAATAGCATCAACAGCATTTTCTCTATTAAGTAAACCGGTTGGAGCTATAGTTAACAAGGCGATTGATTTATTACCTGTGGAATTACATTTACCTGGAGGATATCAATATTGTGGTCCTGGAACCAAATTAGAGAAACGGCTTGCTAGAGGAGATCCTGGAATAAATAAGCTTGATCAGGCTTGTAAACAGCACGATATAGCGTATTCCAAATTTGGTGATACAAAAAATAGATCAATAGCAGATAGAGCACTTTCTGAGAAAGCTTGGCAAAGAGTAAAATCTAGTGACGCGAGTATTGGTGAAAAAGCAGCGTCTTTAGCAGTAACAGCAGCAATGAAAGCAAAAACTACGTTTGGAGGAGGAAAGAGAAGAAGGCGTGGGAAAAGACCCGCTAAGAAACAAGGAGGTAATATCAGAAGAAAACGTCGATCTACTAGTGGTAAAGGTAAAAAGAAACCAACAATATGGTCAATGATAAAAAAGGGAGGAGGACTATACCTAAGACCGTATCGTGTGTATTAAATAAGAAAGAGCAATTAATAATTAAAAACAAAGAATTAACCAATGAAGAACTGATTACATATGCTTCTTGTTTGAAAATCCCATTTTTTAGAGGAGTATTTATGAAAGATGAATTACCGGTTAAAATGTGGAAAAATGAGACTGGTATAGTAAATTTGGATAATAGTGAAGGATTAGGCACTCATTGGGTGTGTTACAAGAAACTTGGTGAAACGATTTATTATTTCGACAGTTTTGGAAACCTTCCACCACCGAAAGAACTTCAACAATACTTTCGTGCGGCAGAAAATGTTTTTTACAATTATACAAGAAAACAACCTGATGATACATCCATTTGCGGTCATTTATGTTTAGACTTTTTAGCTAAAAGTGTTAGTCAACTTTAAGATGTCTTCGTATACAGTGTCATTAACCGGTAACTCATGTACTTTGCGCAGTATTCTGTTTCCAGCGCTACGTTTGCAAAAAGGAAGACTATGGGAAGCCGCATTATTGGATTTAACAACATATAACTCTATTCCAAACGTTAGTGAAGGAATTAATAACAAAATACATTATTACAAGACAAAAGATAATAAAGGAAATTATTCAGCTTTGGAAGAATTCAGTTTACCAACAGGAGCTTATGAAATTGATAATATAAATGAAGTTATACAAAAACATATGGGAAAAGAAAATATAACGATAAAAGGCAATAACAATACAATGAAAGCCGAAATTACTTCTAAGTATTATATTGATTTTGGCCAAGAACGTTCAATTGGTAGTTTATTGGGGTTTTCTAAGGAAACAAAGGTATTAGAACCTAATACAACTCATTCTGGGAATAGAACTGTGACGATCATCAAAGTAAAAAGCATAGACATTACATGTAACATTATACAAGGATCCTACAGAGATGGAGAAAATCGGCATATATTACACACATTCTACCCATCAGTCGCACCGGGTTTCAAGATAGTAGAAAAGCCTCAAAACCTTGTGTACCTACCGTTAAACACCAGTTTCATTTCAGACATCGTGCTGAACATAGTGGATCAAGACGGAAACCTTATTGACTTTCGAGGAGAAGCTATTACTGTAAGAATACATATAAAATCATCCGCTTAGATAATGGGGTTATCATTTAAAAAGAGAGAGCCAACCAGCAAAGAGGTCAGTAGCTCATCAGCTGTAGAAGGATTAACAAGTGACAACATTCGTTTTCTAGAAGAAATTGGATTAAAGGTCATTAACAATGGATATACTGGATATAGCGCAGGGCCCAACATTCGACGAGACCTTATGGGAAAAGGAATATCACACGCACAACCATTACGCTTCGTCCAAATTAAACAATAACGATGAAATTAGGATTCCTATACAACAACAAGACATTTATACTCTTCCATGCGAAAGTTATTTATATATTGAAGGAAAAGTAACAAAAGCTGACGGTACTGTTGGAACCACTGTTCCGTTCATAAATAATCCTATGGCATTTTTGTTTGACGAGATTAGATATGAAATTTCAGGAGTTACAGTCGATTCAACAAAAAAGGTTGGAATTTCCAGTACATTAAAAGGATTAGCGTCTTTAACACCAAATGAGAAGAATCTGTTAGCTGTTGCAGGATGGGTTGCACCAGACAAAAGTATAATTACTCCTGACGCTTCGGGAAACTTTGATTTTTACGTACCTTTAAGATTACTTTTAGGATTTGCTGAAGATTACAGAAGAATAATAATAAATGTAAAACAAGAACTAGTTTTATTAAGGTCATCAAACGATAATGATATTATTAAAGCATCTGCTGGAACAACTGAAGCCAATTTAGACTGGAAACTAACATTAGACAAGATTGTTTGGAGAGTACCACATGTGCGACTAAATGATGAACACAGGATTACATTATTAAGAAAGTTAAAATCAGATCGAGACATTGTAATGCCATTCAGAAGCTGGGAGTTTCATTAATACCCCGTTTTACCTTCAACACAACGGCATACATGGACTGTAAAAACTTCTACTCATTTGGAAAAAGCGAGATATGTAATCTTTGGATTACAAACAAAGAAAAAAAGTATATTAACTGAAAATGCTGGTGAATTTGACCATTGTAAATTAACAAACTGTAAAGTGTTCCTGAATTCACAATTCTTTCCCTACGACAACTTTAATATCTCTTTTGATAAAAAAAGGTACAGTGTTTTATACGATATGTACGCTAGGTTCCAAAATTCATATTACGGCAAAACAAACACACCTCTACTATCTCCCGTACAGTTTGAATCGAAAGCTCCGATTGTTGTAATTGATTGCTCCAAACAAAACGAATCTGTAAAATCGTCTAGTGTTGATATAAAAATAGAAATGGAATTTCAAGAAAACGTACCTGCAAATACATCTGCGTATTGTTTAATTTTGCACGATAAAATTGTTACATACACACCGTTGACTGGTATCGTAAAGACGGTATTGTAAAACGTTGTACCACCACCGGCACCGCCACTGTCGCTAACCTATAAATAGCGGAGCAACAATGCAGGTCTTCAGTTGATCGTCTATCGTCGCATGGGCAACATCTTCTACACAATGAGTTCTCCATCTGTTGTACAAGGTGATGCAGAGGTAGCACCGTTATTGGAACGTGATAATACTAGTGAAGAAGAAATCATCAAGGAAATAACTGCATTTTTAAAGTTTGGTAAAAGAGATAGAGAGGAGGAAAGTAATGCAGACCCATCAAAGGTAGTACCAAAGAGGAAGAAGAAAGTTGAAGAAAATATTCCTCCTCACATTTTAACTGAAGTTTTTTTGCGAATCTTTTACCCCATCTCAGCATGCATCAGTAAAAGTGTATCAGTTGGATTGATGAAGTCATTGGATTATTCCCCTACAGTAATACTACACCATGGAACAAAAAAGGTTTTATTTTTGCAAAATGCTTGGGAGTCATTTTTGAAACATGTACATTTAATAGAATGTTATTTAACTAACAGTTTGTGTGGAAGGAAAACACATATTCGACTTTTGGATTGTGACAATGAAATCGATATTGTTAAACATCGTGGACAACTACAAGTGCGAATTAGAGACTTGACTCAACATGAAAATAAGATTCTACTGTCACGTGAAGAATTCTACGTTTTAAACTACGCAACAGAACCTATTACAAGGTACATGAGACAGTTGGTATTTGCAAGCGCTATTATTAAAGAATATTTGGTCGATACTTTGGAAAAACAACCTGATAGCACCATCGTGTACGGACCTGTGGATACATCTATTTTTAATAGAATACCTCATGAAGTTTGCATGTGGAGAAAGTTAAAGGATTTTGAACCACTTGTAGAAATCGCTACAGAAGCTACAGAAGAAACAACACAGGAAGAAGAAACGGAGAAACAAGAAGAAGAAGAAAACGAAACACAAGAAGAAGAAGTTAAAAAAGACTAAAGTTTGACTTAGTAAAGAAGAACACACGTGGGGTAGGCCTATTGGGGACGGTGCCCACGTTAAATATACACCAACGCGCCTGCAACTGTACGGCCTGGTATTTAACCTACCGTGGTGTGGAAAACAGTTTAGTTGATCGCTAGGTGCCATGATGAGCGGAGGGGATGAAGAAGTGAGTGTAAAGCCTTGTGTAATAGAATTTCAAGCATTTCGAAATAATGATGATAGGTTTATTATCAAGGAATTAGTAATTTTAGACTTGCTTACATTTGTAGTTTACCCATTCACGTTTGAAGCTCCTTTTTCTTTTAACAACCTTAACGCCAAAGCAAAAAGTACAAACAAATGGATAACAAACTACTTTCATCACATACATTGGTATGAAGGATTTATAAGCTACAGTAATCTGCACAGTATTATGTTTAACTTTTGCAAACAATATTCACATATATACACAAGAGGATTAGAAAAAGGAACTGGATACAAAAGTACACGCACGGTGATGTTTTCGATATAACCATCGGTAAGGACTTTAACATTAATCTCGGTAATATTTGTGTTGCTGCAAAAGATCTTAAACACGGACAATTAAACTGCGCATTGCACAACGCATATCGTTTGGCTGCTTACTTGGAACAAACGCAGAAATGTGGTGGGGGTAGCAAAGAACCGGAATGTGGTGGGGGTAGCGGGGCCTATAAATACGAGGAGCCAACACCGCTCCGGCACGAGTATTATTCGAGACTCCGAAGAGGCAACATCACAGAAGACATCGCAACCACCACTGACGAAGATGGCATCACAACAGTTTCTACAAACACTGGTTGATCAATTCAACACTCATTCAAAATCCGACCTTCTGCTAACTAAAAAGTGTTCAGAATTAAAAGAACAAAAACACTACATTATTCATAACATCAAGAAAGTGGAAACCACACATGGAGAAGCAATTCTAGTTTCATTGAGCGAAGCACCTTTAACTTCAGGAGATGAGCCGAAGTTTCAAGTATTTCTTCCAAAACGATTTGTTCAACTGCTACAGAATGAAGATTTGCGAGATATTCAACCGGGGACGTTGTATTTGGTATCACACGGTGTAAGCGGCAACAACTCAACGGAACTCACTCTGCACATCATGCATCCTTGTACATAATGTCTCTGTTTGTATTTCTCTGTTTGTATTTTATTGTTTGTATTTCTAGTCATCAATGTTAAACTTAAGTTTATTGTATTGTAAGATGTTTGTTTAATAAAGAAAAGAAAAAATATAAAAAAATAATATAAAAAAAAATAAAGAAAACAGCAACACAGCAGTATATTATTTTATATACTGCTGTGTTGCTTTTTTTAAAAATTCAAATGGATGACCTTGAACTTTCATTCAGGGTTAACTTATGAAGAGGTATAAAAGAGAGGGAGCAGTGAAGTTAGTCTCAGTCTTGTCTAACACACGCTGCAGCTAACATGTCGGTGCCACCTATGAACAATTTATTTTTCGATAACAATTTGAAGACATATTGTTGCGAGTTACAATGTTTTAAAATACCAGGCGATCAAGTTGACGGGAAAGCTTGTCGTAAGTGCAAGTGTTTCAGCTATTGCATATGTAGATGTAAAACGTATCAAATGAACCGACAAGATAAAATACAAGAATTACGCCGAAGGATTGCATTACTGTGGCGGCGAATGTAGTAGCAACGATCTGCCTCGCACCAGCTGCCACCTGCCACCTGCCGCCTGCCATCTGCTGTCCGCCATCTTCTCCGCCCCACCACACTTTTACCCCCACCATTTCGTTTCATATCAGAACGTTAGCTAGCGAATAGTCAGTACACCTCCGGCTCTCGACTGGTGAACATCGAGTGCTCTCCACAAACGTAAAACATTATATTAAAATGTCCATTAAAATTAGGTGTATTCATTATGATTCTATTCATCTTGCGACTTTCCAAGACCTCGAGGTGTTTAGTGAAGAGTTAAGACTTCTTATTGCGTCCGGTTACGATTTATCTTTGGAACTTTACGCATCAAAAAACAACATGGACTCTGCGCAGGGATCGAAGTATCTACCGTCTTTCTTCAGAAAGCGAAGTGATGGCCGCAACTCGTCCGGATCAACAACATCGATGACAACCAACAACGGGGAACTATTGTAAACATGAATTATTGTAAACATAACTTATTGTAAATAAAATAAAGTAATATTTGTAATTGTACTACCTCGCACTCGTATCATTCGATTGCTTCATTCGATTGTTTCATTCGATATGTATTATCGATTAACTATCGAATCACAATCGTTTTACGAGTGCGAGGTAGATTTTTTTAAAAAAACTTCACCGTGACCTTGAACTTTGAACTTTTACTCATTTCGTCACAAAACCGCCTACGTCACTGGCTCAGCCTCAGATGACGTCTTTCATGACGCAGCGCTTCCGGTCACGTGACCGGAAGCCATCAATCAAGTGAGCCAGAAGTCCCCTTTCCCTACTACTAACAGCTGTCATTGCACGATTATAATATGAAATAGAGCACGGATTTGCACGACTGTCAACAAAACAAAATGTTGGAAATGTAACGGTGACTCAGAGGCACAGATATTCTCCATTAGCTGTAGAAATATTTCACTGTTGTGAAAGTGATTTGATAGTTGACCAAAAAAAATTAGCTTACTGAAGCCTCTAGAATTAAAATTATCAACAAAATGTTTAGCCTTGGTTTAGCAAAGATAAAAGAAGATATTGAGGACTTCGAGTTAAACCTCATGTAGATTAGTGAAAAGCTAGGGTTGTGCAATGCGAAAGTACTATAGAACGACCACTAATTAGAAAACGAACTTGTAAATAAGCAACTAATCGTCGATAATAAGGCCGGGCACGCTTCTGGCCAACACTATAGCCAAAATTGTTAAGATATTTGTGAAGTTCCGCGGCCTAATCAGGAGAATATTATAATGTTGTGAAGAATGTAGCTCGAGCGCCGAATTTCCATTTAGAAGCCCGGATGATTGACGACGCGAACCCGATTCACTGCTTCCTGTGACACAACCTTGAAAGTCTTAGGCACCTCGATATGGAAGAAATGAGAAGCAAGACTCGGGTGAAGAGCGGCTTTTCGGCATCACCATAGCTCGTTGTACCTTCTTCTTACCAACGTGACCTCTGGAATTTAAATTGAACGCTGTTCCTACCACGAGAAAAAGGTGCGACCTCGAACATTTTAAGTGTGATAGTTGTTGTGTGGAAAGTAAACTTTGGATCTTTGATTTATTTTTTGATTCAAAGTTTTTAGATCACATGTAAGCTGGGGAGCAGATCTCTAGATGACAATACCGTATTAGGTCATCTGGACTTTAATGTTCCCCGACCCATGTGACGAAGCACACTTGTCTTTGCTCCTCGATTTTCTCGTACCAACCTTGCCTACGATATCTTCTGAACCTTATATTTCAACTATGTAATATATATCAATTACATCAATTTCAAATTACGGCGCTGTCGAAATATACTATTAACGAGTTCTCACGCAGCACGCTGACGTGAGGGAAGTCAATTTCCACATAAAAAACTTTTAAAACTCAAAATCAGTGTAAAAACATATATTTATTCAAATATTTATTGAAATCTGAAAACATTGATTTTTTTGGCTGTTCTTATGCTCTTGGTTTCATTTACCAGCAATGCTGGGAACACAATTTTGCGCATTATAAGGTTAGGAGAAGGTCCAGTCAGGCTTGAAAGTAGGCGTGAGGTTGCTGAGGATGATAAAAGTACACCAACAAATGAATAACTGGATTTTCTAATGTAAAACACCCATAAGACAACGTACTGTGTTTGGTCGTTACACAAATTGTCTTTAATAACTCGTTAAACATTTATGCTAGAATGAGGAGAGATAGCTTAAAAGTTTTGCCTCTCTAATTCCCATATTTTTAAATCCATTAATATTAATCTGAGGCTTTTCTGACACTTTTTGGGCCCAAAAACTGAAAATTTGAAAGATTAAATCCAAAAAAGGGGTTTAAAGTTTTCTGATTGTCTTGCACAATAAATTTGTTTACCTGATTATAGAAAGGAACGTCTCTAAAAAAATGTATGTAAATCGGACAAAAAATGCGACCGCTATAGTGGAAACACACACACACATATATAAAATATAATATTATATTATATATACATATGTACAATTTTGAACGACACTCCAAAACGTGTTCAGAGTGTCACGTTAGGAACTTCTACGGTGGTCCCGGGCTTAAGTTTCGCCGTGCGGGTCATGCTAATAGTTCACTTTCCATAGGAAATTCACTAATAATAACAAAGTGGGCTTACTCCGGAGTTTTTCAAACCTAAAAATAGTATAACTAGTAAAATATATTATCAAATAAATAATAACATACTGTTCTTGTTAGCAGCTTTTACGGGTTTCCTTTGAGCGTTCCTCGCCAACGTTTCTGGTGTTTTCATTTTGTTTTTCTAAGTAATGACTGAATATTATATTTTTAACTTGTCAACTGTGCACATGTTTAGTTTGATTAATTATTTATCATGCTTTCCAAGAAGGTCTATTTTATTTATTTGATCTGTTTAAGAAAAATCTAGTTTACCATAATGTGTGTGTTTACAATGGTGATCTTGATGTGTTAATAAATGATTTCAGGTCTCTTCAAAATGTTTTCTTGTTTTCCCCTGTGGTGGCAACCTGAAGTTTGTGTTAGGCAGAAACCTCGATCCTTAGGTGGGTTCCAGTGGCACGTTTCTAATCAGGTGGTTGAGTGCTGTTTTGGAAGGTTCTTAGGTCTTGGGTTGGGGTTTCAATATTTATAGAAGATTGTATTTATAATTATAAAGCGTTAATTGATCAGTAATATTGATTATTATCTTTAGGAACTACTGTTATTTTATTATCGTTATTGTGATTGTCGTTAACGGTTTATAGTATTGCAAAATAAATCAATCCCTTGTTAATTTAAGAAAACTTAACATATTGTGAATTTGACGTAATAAATTACAAAATTAGGTACTATTCCTAACTATGTAGGATAATATTCACGAGATAATGTGCAAAATAAAGATTAAATTGCAATATGAAGTACGAATGGAAATTTGAACTATTAGTTTCATATACTTTTTATATTATGTAAGCCGAATATTAAAGTGGGTAATAACGTTTAATATTAACTGTTTTGTATGAACAAATCTTTTATCATTATTACAGGAAGACAATTAACAGCAATAAATCATTTCTTTTCATTTACTTTCTAAAAAGTTATAATTGAAAAAAAAAACGAAAAATAACAGTTAAATAAAACGAGTAAATAACAGTTAAATTCATTGAGTTGAATACCTGTCTAACACTGTCATACAGAATCAATGTGGAATACTGATAATATATTAATTTGATAACATATAGTTAATAGCACAGCAATCGCCTGCATAATTTTCTTCACAAACTTTAATTTAAAATATCAACTGATTTGCTTTGATGGAGTTGTGAATCCGAAATTATGTTCATGAATTAAGTAAAGACGAAAGACCACAGAGAGAATGTAAGGATTTAAATTTATTCTAAGAAGATAAGAAAAGTTGGAAACATCAGGGTGGAGCCAACAAGTTTTACACGATTAGGTTAAAAGCATTGTTTGATGGGTTTAGATTCATCTCTTACCCTCTGTTCGAATTTATCTGGTCAAAAAGCCAGGTTTATGTTTTGTTATTCACTAAGGAAATGGTTTTGAGAAAATTTGCAGTTTAAATATTCCAGAACTAAATTCACTGTAATATATCATGTTTAAAATAAATTTTTGTAAATTAATCTATAAAAACGAAAACATCACAGTCACGTATGGGCTAGCAATCAGATGTAAACAACTTAGGTCTTATTCCTTTACAATTTATAAAAACCTCAAGGACCCTTCATTATAACTATAGAAATACAGTTTATCAACGTAGATAACAGTTCTAAGTACAACAGTGTCTTTTAAAACCAAACGTCATATTTCAATAAATGTTTTCATGAAAACATTAGATCAGGAAATATACAAATAAAATGATATATCTCAAAAGCTAACAACTCTCCAGTACAATTTCTCAAAATACATAAATTCGTAATGGAAGAATTACACATGTAATTTTTTTGGAGTGAAACTTCGTCCCAAGATATCTAATCTTTGAAATGTCCAAGCCTTAAAAATGACTAAATCCCAGATTTTTCCCGGGAAACTGGAAACACAGGAATTGTTCAGTGAACCACGTCTTAAAATACCGACATAAACTCATGAATACCGACATGTATTTGAAGCTAAACATGGTGAACTATTTTCATATGGTCACAGCTTCTTCATTTGAAAGATATGTGTTTTAATTTTCAACTGGGTTACTCTTAATTAATTAACTGGGTTTGGACTGTTGTGTCATACGTCAAGTCGTATCCAAACCTTAAAGCTTTAGCTAGACTACTGGAGTTTCAAATAAATTAAATTTATATTTCAATTAACCTTAATTAAAGCTATAATTAATTTATTTAATTATTTATTTATTTAATTATTAATTATTTATTTACTTAATTATTATTATTTATTTAATTTATTTATTTAATTTATTTAAGCTATATTTAATTTCCTTTACATTAAAAGTAGTGGCTTTTAAGGAAAACTTATTGGTAATTTTATAATTCATAAATAGTAGTTCAGTAATCCTTTATAATGAATGTAATGTTTAACTATTTTTAAGTTTTGACGTATTTAAGTCTCAAATAAACAAACTGTACTGGTATTTTATTTTAAGTGAAGGTTGTTATTAGTTATGGTAACCCATTCCAATTTCATTGAATTAATGTATTTAAAATAAATATCTTATCATAAATATTCTATGAAAACTGTTACTAAGAAAACCCCTGATTCGATTTGTTAATAATTTACAGCTATTTAATTTTAACTAGTAACAATTATAATAGTAGATGCTCGGATTAAACAAATTGAAATTTCGCATTTTAAACAGCAACATTTATTATTTGAGACTTAATGTAAGATAAAATACTTATTCACACTTTTATTCGAATGGAAATTAAGGATTATAGTTTGAGAAGTCAGTTAGATTTTTAAATTTTCATATTTTAATTTTCTTATACCATCTCTCCGTCGTTTTTAATCCATATGAATAACTCTTTACAAGTTTATAAACAATTCATTACCTTATTGCTTTTCTTAATTTTAAAATAATTGTTTATTAGTTTTTGTTAATATATGTTTGCCACTCTGTTTGTTCCCCAAAAAAACCATAACGAATTTTACTACTTTTAGAAGACAAATATAATTTATTCCCTATAAAATTATAAAAAGCTGAAACATTATCATTAAACTAGTATACTCAAGATATGAAGTCGTTAAAATTATAAACATATATGCCCTAATAGTATTAAGGGCAGAGCTGTTAATAGTTATATATATTATATTGCTAAAAAGTTTTTCTTCTACGAACAAAACTATTGGCAATCGTCCTGCTATCATTCAGAATAAAATGAGAGACCAATGGCTCTGTGAACATATTTGACTCTCCAACATTTCCATCATTCTGATGGCGCTCTCCGAATGATTAGTGGTACGGTTTCGCAGTGTAGTAAATATCTAGTCAGAAAATGATCAAAAACCACAGTGATTACTTTTTACAACCAATGGATCGATTCATATTCCTTCTTTTTGAATTAAATGATAAATCTGACGAACACAGCATTTGGGTGAAAGCTGATCTCTATGATTAGATTGAGTCACAAAAATAAGGTATCACTTTTATTACTCGATGATTGATTTGCCATATATATAAAGAATTATTTATTTTAGAGAGAAATATATAATCACACTGGTTTTAGCAAACTAATAGTCATACACATTCGTTATTTTTCTGCCAATCAGTTAATCCGTGAAGAACTTAATAACTTAATTCAGTGAAGAGTTCACGATAACTATAAATTTACAACGTTTATTAATATTTTTTATAAAATAAGTAATATTGTTTATGAATCTAAGTTATGATTATGTTTGACTAGAAAATGTTATAGCTGTTTTAAGAATTATTCAAAATCAGATTTGTAATAATAATACACGTTTGTATTGGCTCATGATCGAAATGTATATAGTATTTATTATTAACAAGTCGGAATAATCTCGATGGTGTCATGGAGATTACTCAGTTACTGTATATTATAGATCGCGGCTAACTGGCAGTTAATTTGAAACCTCTTGCTCTTGGCGATTGTACATGACAGGCTAGGCTCTCAATCATGTTGCACGCCCTAGGACAGTGTCTCTAGATATGACTAACTATAAAACCCCAAGTGCTATACTGTTAACAATCTATTAATCTATTACCTATCTAAACTAATTAAAAAAACTACTAAATATATTTATGGGAGGGCTATTTCCTGTAATATGTTGTTATTTGAAATCTGGTTTATTTTTACATTCTGTAAAGAGGTGAGTCGACTTCTGCGGTGAATAGTTTAACACAAAAAGTAGAATCTTTTGGTTTAATACAAAAAAGTTCTGATCAACAAAAGCAATGTGCCAAGTAATTAATTCTGAACCAATCACAACACTTAGTGTAAGCTGACATATGTATATAGAATCTCAGATTATTTTCATAATTAACGAATATTTGTTAACTAACATAGTCTCATTTATTTGTTTGAAAATCGTTCTCCATTTTTAAAACTACTAAGTTAAAAGATCACTAGTTATTCGAAGTAAGAAGCTCAAAACACTAGCCAGAAGTTACTTTTTATTTGAACATTTCTATATTACCATGGGAAAGAGTTCGAGTCGACATCGTGTTCAGTTTTACGAGAGAAACTTTCAAAATATGGTCCAAGAAAAAACAAACACGATTATTCAAATAACGGTGTCTCCTGCAAATCCAGTTTGCCCAAGGTTTAACTTTAAACTGTAAAGTTTCTTCGAGGAAATAGATTACGCAAAATACTGCAAAATGTCTGCCACCGATTTGTATTATAATACAGTAACATTTGCAAGAAAAATAACGGGAAATTGAAAAGAAAATTTAAAGAAAAACAACGGTGGTAATCCTTTTTATTCTGCAGGTTCTGAACCTTTTATAAAAATACTTGCTTAGGTAAGCTATTAAAATAAAACTCAGATATTAGTGTATACATTGTAAAGTAGTGATTAATTTCGTTGATGTTATAATTAAGATTATTTTTTTTTTTACGCAGGAGGAACGCTTAATGCGCGAACCCAAAGGAACAGTGTGGGACTCCCTCTTACGAGGTATACCCACTAAACCTCCTACGGAGCCGCGGGGGAAAAACCAGGCCGGAACCCTTATCGGACAACTTAGGCACTGGCCCGCGTGTCTTGCGCCCAGACGGGTCACGTCACCGTTTCGGGAAACTTAGAGGTCACCTAAGCATCCCTCGTCTCACTTTCCCCGAAGAACGGATTGCACGAAGAGCGCAACCGCTCTCCAGGAGTCTTCATTTCGAAGCATCGCCCCCACCACGACGTCCGGGGACAGATCGCCGACAGCAGAGACGAGCCTCCTCCTGTCTTCAGCGAAACGACTGCACCGGAAGAAAGTATGATGAGCATCATCCACCTCCTCCGGGCAGTAACTACACTGAGGTGACCTCACCTTCCCCATGCGGAAAAGGTATTCCCTGAAGTACCCGTGGCCTGTCAGGAATTGACACAAGAAAAAGTCAATTTCCCCAAATGCACGGCTCAACCACGGGCTTATATCTCTGATGAGACGAAACGTCCATCGCCCTTCCAGTCCACCGTTCCAACGCTCTTGCCAAACTCGCAGAGTTTCGAGTCTGGCTTCCACAGCAGCTTGGTCTCTTCCGAGATCAGGAGCACGGCGAAAGATGTTCTGCCTCTCAGCGGCGAGCAGATCAAGGGGAAACACTCCAGCCACAGCCATTACAGCCAGTCCAGACACAGTGCGATACGCACAGGCAACCCTAAGAGCCGTCCTGCGCTGAACGGAGAGAATTCTCTTGCTGTGTTGTTTGACTCTCATGGCACCCGCCCACACTTCTGCGCCGTACAGGAGAGTGGCGTTGACGGTGGACATGAGAAGTCGCCTCTTGCTGGACCTCGGGCCTCTGACATTCCCCATCAATCTGCTGAGCGACAGAACAACCCTCGTCGCCTTGTTGCAAACCGCCTGGATGTGCTCCCACCATGTGAGGCGGCGATCAAGCACCACTCCCAGATACTTCGCCGCAGTCTTCGTCTGGACCTCCACGTCACCAACAGTCATAGGGATTACTGTTTGGATCCTCCGTCGCGTGAGCATGACGATCTCGGTCTTGGCGACCGCCAGCTCAAGTCCATGACCGCTCATCCATCTGTTGACCCGAAACATCACCTGGTTGAGGCGAAGCTGGGCTAACTCCGGATTCCGAGCCGTGATGACTGCGGCTACATCATCTGCGTAGCCCACGAGATAGGCTTGTGGTGGCATCTCGAGGCGAAGCACTCCGTCATATGCCACGTTCCAAAGGTCAGGGCCAAGGATCGACCCTTGCGCCGCGCCGGCGGTGACCACTTTGGAACGGACCCCTGCTTCTGTGCTATATAGCAGCCTGCGCTCCTTCAGGTAGTCCTGTACCACAACCAAGAGATAGTCGGGTACCCTGAAGTCCCGCTGCAACGCCTCGAGCATGTCCACCCAACGGGCCGAGTTAAAAGCGTTTTTAACGTCCAGGGTGACCAGCAGCACGATCGGCCTGGCCTGATGGCAGGCCATGTCAGCCCGCTGGACGGCGCCCAGGACTTAAGCCACGGCATTCAAGGTTGAGTGGCCCTTCCGAAAGCCGTGCTGCCGGGGGGACAAGTCCCCAGCGGCTTCGACGGCCAACCTCAACCTGGGTTTCAGCAACCTCTCAAAGAGTTTACCCGCCGTGTCCAACATACAGAGTGGTCTGTATGCCGACGGGGACTCCGGGTCACCTTTGCCTTAAGATTAATTAAGATTAATAATATAACGATTTACAGTATTAATACTCTTTCCGTATCTTTTCATAACTAATTGTTATTCATTGTTACTAATTAGTGGATAAATAAATACTGAAGTAATAGTTTACTTCACTGAATGATGTTTAAAGTCACAGAGCTTTTTTCAATGGGATGTTGCAAAATCAACCGATTACAATCAATTACTTTTATATTATAAGGTAAGTACACTTTAATCAGCCAATCTAAAGTAAATAGTGTCTGTTGCAAATGATTTTCAGTTGATAATCAAATAAAATACCCCCGTCGCAGCAAACCTGCGTCCTCATCGAATTTCCAATGCATGCATATGTTTCTCACTACTACATAAAGCCACTTACCAAGTTTCATAAAAATACAAAAATAAATAAGTGAGCCATAGCATCTTATTTATTCTCCATAAGAATAACATAGGGCTGAGTACGCAGGTTTGTTGCAACAAGGAACACAACATTTGTGTTTTTATGCAATTATCAATATAACTCAACCAGATGAAGCTACATACTAAGTTTTATTAATTTATGTTTATAATTAAGGTAGATATAAATCTTTAGTTATTCTCCATAAGAATAACATTAGGGATAAGTATGCAGGTTTGCTGCTACCAGGATAATCAACAAAAAATAAATTGTTTGTGCAAATATCAATATACCAGTACTACATGGAGCCACATATCAAATTTCATCAATCTACAATCTACATTCATAAATAATCGAGATATCAAATTTTATTTATTCTCCATAAGGATAACATTGGACAACGTACTGTGTTTAGCACTTTGAATATCTCTGCAACGGTTGGAAGTAGAATCACAATTTAAACACCATAATGATTGTTTTGTAGAGCTATTATTGATTGGTAAAAGCAAATATGAAGTTTACATTAAAATGAACTGAGGAAAAGCCAAAAACCTTTTTCCCATAATATTAACATGGGAGATTTTATGAGCAGGTTTTTTGGATTTTATCCGCAACAACTTAACCTAGGTTAATAATTTAAAACACTACATTATTTGTTGTTATAAGCTCTGTAAAATGTTAAAAACTAAAATTAAGTGTTTTAAAAATTTTAGAATGAAAATTGCACAAAACTTATTGTTGGAAAATTTAAAACCCCCATGAACCCCCCTTCCCATGGTCCGATTGTTCTGGTTTTCAAACTTAAAGCCATGAATGTCACTATACACATTTTAGCCAAATTTCACCGAAATCGGAGTTTTTTACTCAAGTTATCGTGTTAACGGACACACTCATATATACGATGTATATATATACATATACATAAATTTGAACGAATAGTGTTTTTGGCATCTGGGGACCTCAAAACAAAGTCTTACCAACAAGGTCTTTAAGTCTTACCATGAGACCTACGGTAATAGCTTCTTCCCTGTAGGGGAAATTTCCTAAAATGATACAAAAACAACAAAATATGTAGTATTTAACGTAGGCAGCGGAAGAAGTATGTTCCGCGACGGGTCACGAAACTTTTGCGTTTCTACCTGCTTCGCCCATAAGGCCAATGTTAACCTTCAAAGCCTATCCCTCCTCAGCGGATTATTCGATATCGTTTATTTATGGCTAATTTTAAAGACCAAAAATATGCCTAGCGATTTCAGTCAACAGAATTTCGATATCGCAAATAATAATTGATCAATAACATTCCAAAATATTCAATATTTACGATTTCTTTAAGTGCGGACTATTTATGATAATGAAACTCTGCTTACTGAAATCGCTGGATTTATCTTTATAATAAACCATAAATATTCGATTTCGGAAAACCTTGGAGGAGGGACAGACTTGGAAAGTTAACATTGGTCAGTTAACAGTAGAAGCAGGTAGACGCCGAGGACTGGAGCCCCCTCTTAAGGGATAAGCCTATAGCAATCCAACGTCCTCACCGTCCTCAGGTCTCCTGTTCCATGCACTCTCATGCAATTGCCGAGATGTAGGTGTGAGAATGCAATGTCATCACATTGTGTGCACTAGGGAAAATACATTTGTTATGCTTAATAAAGTTCTCCCAAAAAAAATTGAAATGCCTTACAACGGCATATCGCTTTTGCTAAAACCACGGTATTTGTGTTAAGATAAAAATGGTTTAACATTTGTTAAATAGAGGTTCTGGGTTAGATATAGGTATTTTATTGTATGTACATCATAAAGTTGCAATGTTTAAACACCTGGTCATTAAAGGTCTATGTGACGTGGGTTGAGCATCACGATATTGACCTTAAAGAACATGAATGACACACTATTTCCACAGGTTAGATTTTACTGCAAGGTAATCTATCTTAAGTTATAGGACTGCAGGGTTAACAAACTTGACCGTAACGTTCTTAAAAGGGAGCAGAAAAATTAAAAATCTATATCCATTCTATAACCTTCCATTTTTCTGAAATACTAAAGTATAGAAGTATGTAGAATAAAGAATTTTTCATTTATGACTAGCAACAAAATATTACTGTTCAAATAGTTGTCGAGAGTTACAGGATGAATAGTTGAAAGTATTAAGAAAAACACAGCTGTTGCAATTTATAAGACTTACAGGAAATATCTGTTGATTGTATTTTGAATGGGTCACGCAATCAATTTGATCAATGATTGGATTTTTAACCAACGAAAACCCCATCTGGACGCCCCGTTACTGAGAACAATAAAATATTGTTTAAACTCAATTATTTATACCACATATAACACACGAAACTTAAATTAATACACCTATAACTTACGAATAAGTAGCAGTATTTCTGGGTTTTAATTGCACTTAAATTTTTCACAGAGTTCTAAGCAAATTATAAAACTGGCTGTGACAGGTCTGTAATTATCCACCCAGTTAATTACATGAACAAAGCTAAATAAAATTAACTCTGTAATTATTCAGTACTTATATCTGTAACATAATCTTGAAGGAAGGAAAGACGAAAACAGAAAAAATTTACAGGAAACTGTATCACTAATATTTAAACTGTGATACACGTTTCAATGTAATCAAATGTTGTATACGTATTGGTTTTCAAATTTGATTCCTTAAGATTACGAATACAAAGATTAAACAGCTTAGTCAATATTTTTAAGTCACAACAAAATTCATAATTATTATAAAAGCCCTGTATGAAATTAGAACATCAGGTTTATAGCACAAGCTCTGAGGCTCACTAGATTTATAGCCTTGGAAATTAATAAATAATACTCTCCAATAATAAATCAGAGACCTCCAAGATAATTCCAATAGTAAAATCTCGTAATGGATTAGGACGTAAAGGATGTTAAACAAAATTTAAACATTCCAACATTTTAATTATCAGCCCTCTGCAGATAAATAACTTAAAACCACTAACTCAACCCGTCAAAGGTTAATCCCATAAACAAAATAGTGTAAGCCTATATCCTTAACATACCTCACCAAATTAAATATTTGATTGCATATTTACTGTGTTAAATGAAAAATTTTAATTTTGTAAGTAGGGCCAAAATAAAGCTTATATTCCTTCAAAAGATAAAAGAAAAGTTCTGACGTTATGTCAATAGTACAATAATAAATGCCTCCTTCCCTTATCTTACATTCACAAAATTATTAAATATATTTACTTTATGGAATTTGACATCTAGAATCCTTCCAAGAGTTTAAGTTGTGGGGTTTAATTGTATAAAATACAGCCAAAATAATGGTAAAGCCAAATTCACACAGCCCAGCGCCATTAGCTATATTGAAGGCCTAAATGAAAACTTGATGGAACTATCGAATTAATTGGGGAGTTTGTAATCCGATCTCTTATAGTAATACTGTAATGTACCCCGTCCACCACACAATGTTTTTATAAATTAAAGCGCTTTATAACAGCTGAAGACAGTATTTATATGTGATTCAGGTTTTACTTATTATTATGAAAATTATGAATGAGTGTACTTCTATAAAATGTATAAATTTCTCGTTAGAAATTTTAAATATCATTCTTTCCTATAGGTTCGACCCATGAACCGAGTTCGTATGTTAAGCTTTTTGAGGATTTGTTTTTTGATGCCCTGATTACTCAAATATATTTTCGTGGACCAAGGGAGTTCATTCGGTTCACCGCAGAATGCAGCACAAGTAAAACTGTTTTGCTTGTGTAATTCCAAATGTATTTACATATATATTCTCTTAATAAATTGTAGAAGAATCATAGTCAAACTCTTTATTAAAGTTGTTAACAATAACTCTTTTTGTATTGTTATTAAAAAAAACATGACGTTGACGTGTTTAAGTAGACAGAATACTAATTTGTTCATGTTGGCAATGCGTCCGGAACTGTTGCTTAAAAATGAAAACCAGGTTTAACATACATATTCCATCCAAACAATTCTAACCCTGTTACCTTATTATACGACGAATTAATTGTAGGACTACTAGTATTGTAATTTCGAGTACATTGTTTGTAAACGTATATCATGGGTGAAAACTGTGTTTATGTTGAAATTTATTAAAATATTGATGCAATTGAAAATATTCTTTTTAATCAGGCAGCTTTTGAGTGGCATGAATATAACATCTTAAATTCTTAAATATGATGTCGTCATAAAAGAAGGTAAAAGGGTCACACTTGTTTGGACTTAAATGTATGTTAAACTGGGGTTAAAATTTCGGAATTTCAGTAAGTATTTTATTTTATTAATTTTAAGCATATAAAACCTAGCAGCTGGAATAAAATAATGTTATGTTATTCAAATTTAAAACTGATTATAGATTCAGAATTTTCAGAATTTTAGGTAATTGTGTGGAAGAGCTAGATGAAATACAAAATGTAAAATATCTTTGCGTATTTCACAGCTAAATTTGTTTCAACGATCATAAAAGTGAAATATTATATAGTCATACTACCAGTGCCGGGTGGAATGTAATGTGTTAAATTCTGCCTATAACCCACACATGCTACGCGGCTCGGTCATATTTGTCATGTGAGTTGAGTTGGTTTTGTCTACTTTAAAAGCTCTCTGCGCATTTTTAATTTACTTTGCTGGTGAATTATCACCTTTTAATCACTCAGCCACTGCAAGATCCACAAGCTAAATAACTAGATTTATTATCTATAGTAAATATTATTAATGGAACAAAAAATACACAAATATTAAAAACATTTTAGATGATAATATAGCTAAAGGAAATGTAATATAATAAGTGGTTTAAATTACCTTCAGTCGTCCATCTCTTTGGAGTATATTGCAACCTAGGTTTCAGTGCATAATTGCACCATCTTCAGGCTTTGGTACTAAGTCAGATATCAAAATTAAATATAATGTTATAACATATGTTACTTAATAGGAGATATCACAGGTTACTGCTCCTAAGGCACGGGAGTAGTTTATTAAATGTAAAATGTGTTTAAGGGGGTATTGAAAGAAATAGATCCGGTTCATGATATACTATATATAGTCCGATTATTGCTAAGGTAGGTATATTGGAAATGATTCACTGTAATGGTATACTACCTGTAATGGTGTATAACCTGTTCCGCTCCAACTACCAGGATCGTGCTTGTCTACTATTTGATTAATATTCGCTCTCAACAGTTACATTATTAGTTAATTATTTACTGACTGTATTTTAATGTGTGTGGTTTAGTTCACTTTTTCTCAAAATACCAGATTTGTGGAAGGAGTGTTAATGTGAAATAATCTCCGCAAGAGAAGCTATTACATGTATCAATTGTAAATTAACTTTCCATCCCGTATGTGCGAGATTGCAATCTATAGAGAATTTCAAGAAACTAAGTGCTGTTGGAAAGAAGAAGTGGAAGTGTGATAGTTGTAATTAAAACGTGTCCAACGCTACAAACAGGTCGGATCAAGACAGTGAGGAGACTGGCATCGCGGATTTAATTAATAAACTGCGTGAGGAACTAAATACAAAGTTTGAAAAATTGGAGGAAAATGTGCAATCAGTTAAAACAGATTTCACGGATTGAAAAAGTGAATTTGGTGTCTTAAAACAGTCTTGTAAAGGTTGAACAAGATGTCACATCTATCAAACTAGAGAATACCAAGCTTAAGGTGGAGGTTAGAACACTTCAGAATAAAGTTAGTGATATGGAACAATACTCTCTAGTCAACAACCTTAACATTACAGGACTTCCTGTAACACACAACGAGGATATATTTTAAATTCTAGAAAATATAGTGCAGGTGTTAATAGTTTTATTGACCAGAGGCGACATATCTGTAGAGCACACAGATTACGTGGAAATGGAGGTACAAAACCTCCTCCGATAGTGGGCAGTTCGTCTCCAGGACCAAGAAAAACGAATGGCTGTCCGCCCGTCGCTCAAAGAAATCGCTGTCTACAACAGAACTCAGAGTACTATGACAAGCCTAAAACAAATATATTAGTAATGAGTAATTGCTAAATCAACGTGTTACTATGTTACTATGTTACTATGAAATGAACTTAGCACAATTTAGGATCTGCTTGTAATTTGACTGTGCTGATATAAAACGATGGTTCATAATGTAAGTTTAATTGTTTTGCCACTTTATTTTGCACTCATGTTAAAATAAAATTCAAAATTTGTGGAGAGTGTTGCAATTTATGGTAATCTTAATGATAAAATACCCTTGATCCTGTACCTCATAATCATTAGACTCATAATTGAATATGTTTTTTTATAATTGTAATAAATGATCTTAAAACACAGACCAACAAATGTTATTTACAAAGAATAATTTGTAATATAATGATTTGTAAGATGTCATACCACCTGCACGAATGGGTTTTGATTTTTTTGTATGAAAAAATAAATGTTCATGTACTTATTTATAATCGATTAAATATAATAGTTTGTTAAGTGAATTTGAAAAAAAGTATTGCATTCCAACGAGTGAACCTTTGTCTAGGTAAAGCAACATTAATGCATCATGTAAACAATTAAGTAAATTAAAGGTTTGGAGAGTTTTATCTATCAAAACAGGAGATTTAAACATCTACTTTGAGGAGTTTTAGGAAAATGGAAGCACGCAGCTACACGAAGAGCATGCGAACACGAGCGTTGTTTAATTGCCAATTATATGAATTCGACAGCAAACCAAACCTTTGCGAACCTCTTAAAACGTTTGTCAAGTAATAAGCTCTGCTAAGCTCTTTGTTTGTTGAAGCTACAAACACCGCAGTGGCCAGGTTAACCAATGGAGTAACTGTAACAATATAACAATATTAACAATGTTAACCCGATATGTTACAATTAATTGACAAGAAAAGATTACAAATAATGACATATGTGTGTTCAAGTACGATTCCTCACTTAATAATAATCCAGCAGCATTAAACATATTTGACGATTAAGCTAATTCGTAATACTGTCAATATTATTTGTCAATGGATTTAGAGCTCTGAGGGATACAGCTACAGGCTAGGGGATTTTAAAGTTATAATAAGCTTGAAGGGCAACTTTGGCTTTCGTTATTTATTCTACAAAGACGGTTCTTTATAGAGTGAAATGACCAGTGCCAAAGTTGATCAAGTCGCCTATCAATGTTATCATTCCTTGATAATCCCCAGGCTGTAGCTGTATCTCTTTATGTGCTTTTGAAAGTTATAGATATTGGAGTGTATATAGTAGACTATGATATTAAGTTAGAACAAAATGTGTTAAGAATAAATCATTATTTTAACCAATCTAGCACTTCAAGACCAACCGGTTCTAAACTGATGATGATTCTTCGACGAAACAATTCAACCTCTGATGTCTAATGGCTTCTCTTCACCCTAGGGCACCATTATTCATTACAGAATTGAACATCTACCACACTTAGTGTGTCAGAGGAGTAATTTAATAACCCTCCCCTCATCGGGAATCTCCTAACTAGTCAGTGATATTTAAAAATGAAGTAAAATGTGATTCACCTAGTTTAGGATTTTACCATGAATTTGAAAAAGCTTGTACTTGCCAGATACTTTGAGACCAGTATTAATAACACTGCAAACAACTGCCTCTGTTTAAGAAAAATTTTTCCTTTAAACCTTTAATTTTTGATTAGGGGATGTAATTGTGTAGTGTAAGAGGGCGGATAAGTGAGATTATGTGTTACGATGCGTTAGTGACATGTGAGATTCGAACACTAATATTTAATTCAATTACAAATATTATGCTGCCGGTGATTGTTGCCTGAAATAAATTTAAGGTCAACTTTACTTAAATGATAATTTTCCTTGCGTCAGCTAAAATTAAAACCTAACAACGTATAGGAATAAAACTAAATGGTTTTATAAACATGTTAACGAATATGGCATTAATATCTATACAAATCTATAAGTTTGAAGTATTTACAATTGAAATAAGTGTTTTTTTTACAATAGTAGTATTTCTTAAGGGATGTCTTATCTTTACAGGAACTGGAATATAAAAGACACGGGAATGAAAACATCTCCGAGGAAAACACATGTGAAACTCTTTCAGTCTTACAATAATACGTTTGTTGTGCAATCGTTGTGTATTACTAAAACAGATAAAGCACAATGAAAGCAGAGAATACTAACTTTGTTTGTATATTTTTGAAAGAATACACCTGAAATGTAATGATACTAAACATAATTTTTTTTAATTTTAGGGAATAAAATCCAGCATACATTACCCTATGCGTTTTGATAGAACTATTATTTCCTCAGCGGTGTTCTACTTCACATGATATATTATCTATTCTTTTAGGTAAGTCATTTTTTATAAACAAATGTGATGTCATAAAATCGTTCCGTTTAAAAATGGCAGTTATTGCAAATATTTAACCTTAAATATCTAAAAAAGACTAGAATTTTTCGAAAGACTTTATAGGATATTAAAATTATAATATTAAATTTACCATATCTGCTTTGAAATTTAAAATCGGTTTAAAATTAACTATGAATGAAAAACGAAACGCTCGGCTAAGTTTTACTACCATAACTAATAAACATTTAATTATAATTTAGTCCAGTATGAAATTGATCACAGCCAATAGATCCATGCAATAAATCAGATGTTTGGTAGTAACAGTACGTACCAAACCTACTGTTGAATACTAATAGTAAAACCAATGTTCCATATAAACTAAATTAAAATTCAGTGTTTATTAGTTATGATAGCAAAGTTAAGCCGTAAGATCCGTTTTTCAGTCACAGTTCATTTATTTGTATATTTAAATGATCTAAATTGTAATATTCTAGGTTTCTTGTAAACATTCTATTTTGTTTAGATATTTAAGATTAAATAATTTCAATGGCTGCCATTGTTAAAAGGAACGATTTTTTGGCATACAATTTTTATAAAAAAAAATAAATTACCAAGAATAATATTTAACCAAAGTTTGGTTAAATTTGGTAAAGCCGTTTTAAAATTTTAGAGAATTTTAGAGTAAAACTCACATACAGACAGACAATAAACTAAAAGAAATAGACCCCTGGTAATAAGATAAATTACGTTACTTCTGGCATAAGGACAAATATGCCAATGTTAGCAGTATTAATTTGGAAACACCCGTACATAATACTATGGTATATTTTGCTCATATCCATTCTACTGAACGAAGGAGACATTATGGACGTATATACTTATATTTAAAATGCAAAATTTAATTAGTATCACAGGTAGTCTGTGATACTATATTGAACTGAAATGTTGCATGAGTTTAACCTAACACCGTTTAACCTGAATGGCAGAGAGTTAGTATCAACATGTAAAACAGTTTCTCAGATGTTTCTCGTGCATAGTTCGCGGGGTTCCCCTTAAGGACTCTATAACAGTTGTTTAACGCTTCCTGAAATACCAAGTCTCAGCCACAATTAACTTCGCTAAACTGGCTTTATATTTTAACATACTAAGGAATATGATTATATTGCTTTACATATTTCCAAAAATTTGTATAGGAAGTGGTTAAAACATTGTATGTTTTAGCTTTGATTTGATTATACCCGTCAAACGTTGACAAATTAAATTTATGTACTTATATGATTTTTAATTTTTTCCTGCTAGCCACTATGGTTTAATTAAGCTTAAAAATGTAGTATTAGCCTTCGTATCAACAGGTTTCATCGTATTTAGGTAGACTTATAACTCTACTTTTAACATAATTTGAATGCGGGCAAAATACTAGTTTTCAACATTATAAATCATTTACTTATGTTGGTAGCAATAATATGACAATTGACGAACTATTTCAAAACAGTTAAAAGATATTTTTCGATAAATTTACTCCTTAATATTAATAATATTTCTTCTTCTTAAAAAGTATTTAATAATCTGTTAACTCTCAAAACATTTGACTAAATACAATTTACGCGTTGCCTCGGTTTCATATCTCGCTATGAGTTTCCCAGTCTCCAAACCACTGTCACTGTTGGATTTCTCGGGAACATATGAAACCTTAGTCAAGATGATAATTATGTTTAGTTAAAGGTGTTAGGTCTTTTGATATTTAGTATTTATTTAAAGATTTTCATTTTGAAAAACATTATTTGAAAAGAATGAAATGAAATGAAAAAGCGCTACACTGTGAACATTCCACGCAGGAATCTTTGACCTACGCGCATTACAACAATAGGCTCTGCGGGCCGTCTGTTGGGTTGGCTAACCTGATTGTGTTTTACACATACACTAAATATAAACTAGATGTATTTTTGCGTTGAAAAGACAGTTTTTTTTTAAAGAATATAAGTTTTTTAAATTTGTTATATAAACTAGACAATCACTTTATTTAGCATTATAAATTTTACCAAAAAAAGCAATACAAACGCTTGTACAAAAACATAAAATTATAAAACATACGTGTTCGCATTTCTCTCCTTATTTGTTTTGTTTGTTTCTTAGAGATATTACTAATATATACTAATAATATTTAAAATCATGCATACAAAGTACGCAAACAAAACATTTATTTATTATGCTTAATTTAATTGTAATATATGGAATTACATTATTATAACTGTCGTAATAAAAGGGAAAATAATTATAAAATAACTATATTAATTGAAAAATAACAGATTGTATCTTATTATGTTTTCCATAGAAATATTTTGTTTTATATATGGACATGAAAAAGCCAAATGTTAAATTATTGAATTAAGGACCATGCATTTTCAAATAATTAATTGATGCGTGCCAATCCCTCCAGTTTAAAATAGTTTTAAATAGCTGTAATATTCTTGTTCGGAGAGGATCATTTTATTTAGAGAAAGTAATCTTATTTCTTTTAAAATGGGACCTCTGGCAATAAAATGAAATGTTGTTTGGTCTTCCTGTAAATTACAAAGTTAACAAGTTGCACCCCCCGCCCAACACATCTGGCAGGTCATTAACGAATAAAGCGAACATTAAAGGGCTTATCGAACATCCTTGTCTGAGACCAACTGAGGTGTCAAAACTGTTTTCGTCATCTCCACACCTCACTCCAGCTCTGGTTCCATCATAATAATTCCTCAAAATATTTAAAACTTTCGTTGACACTCCTATGTTTGGTAATTTAAAAAGCAACGATTTTTGTCGATTGAGTCGAAAGCCGATGCAAAATCAACAAAGAAAGAGTACAATTTTACCTCAGTTACTGAAAATCCATCGACTTATTCAATTAACTGATAATAATGACTACTTTAAGTCCCATGGCAGCCGGGGGAAACATGCCACGCACTGAGGCCCCGGAGGGTTAGGGCGAGAGAGGCAGGGAAAGGAGGAGAGAGCCAGCCGTCGAAGGCGCGGGTGGACATTCCAAGAAGGACGGATGAGCGCTAGTCAGGGGATTAAATGTACTCTCCATCCGGGGGAAACATGCCACGCACTGAGGCCCCGGAGGGTTAGGGCGAGAGAGGCAGGGAAAGGAGGAGAGAGCCAGCCGTCGAAGGCGCGGGTGGACATTCCAAGAAGGACGGATGAGCGCTAGTCAGGGGATTCAATGTACTCTCCATCCGGGGGAAAGAATTGTATCCGCCTGAAATTCACTTATTACCCGTCGTTCATTTGTCCAATTAGTTAACCTAGTTTCCAAGAGACAAAAATGATAAATATTTTGGCCACACAATTGATAAAAGATAGACCCCTATAATACAACATCGTCTATATCGCCCGTTTTGTGCAAAGGAAAGATTATAGTCTTTAAAACTTTGTGGAACAATCCCTCTTTCAAAACTACAATTATAAATTGTATTAAGATTATCAAGAAAGGAATGAGGCGTATTCTTAAAAAAAACTCGTAAGGTACCCTGTTAAACCTAGGTGCTTTCCCGTTTTTACTTTCTCCCCCTATACATAGTATATGGAGAAAGTATTGTTTTCGTAACAATTTTCGAATTTGAGTTGTTAGTGGAAATATTCGTTTTTGTGCTCCCTGAACGCAAAAAAGTTGTTTTTACGTGATGTCTGTGTGTGTGTGTGTGTGTGTGTGTGTGTGTGTGTGTGTGTGTGTGTGTGTGTGTGTGTGTGTCTGTGTACAGAGCTAGGCCCTAACCTATGGTTCGATTTTTATGAAATTTGATATGTAGGTACTAATCCTCAATATCTCCAGGCTTTTTTTTCATTTTTTGAATTTTTGATTTTTAAGGGTAATTATCCCCCAAAAATCACCAAAAAAAACATGTAAAATCCTAATTTCTCAAAAACGGCTCTAAAGATTTTGATTAAACTTAAGTGGTTTGTAGAACTTCAGGTTTAAACAAAAATGACACCACCCGCATTTCTGGAAAAATTCGGGTTCAGAAATTAGAGGACTTAAAACATCAAAAATTCAGTTTTTTGGATTTTTCATAAGAAAATCATGAATGTTAAAATGATTACTATTTACCATTAAAAAGAGCTCTAAAAACTATTTAAATTAGTATTTTAAATTACTATTCTACGATTGCTAGTTGCGGAGAAAATTTAAATTTTCATTTAGCGGTAAACGCAGTACGTTGTCCAATGTTATTCTTATGGGGAATACAAAAATAACTATTTCTTATTTACTGATCAATTTCATTAAAACTTGATATGGAGGTCAAGTTAGCATTAACCAACAGAGGATGTTCGAAATATGTTGCTATTTAACCCTGGGGGGGGCAAGGGGGCATTTCCCCTCTCAAAACCACTGTGTGTAGCTACGGACTCTATAGTGCCTCCCAAAAAGGGATGTGGGTGGATGTTTCTGAAAATAACTATTTTAGACAATTTTCTGTACATTTATCTGTACTTCATATTCTATATTTAGTAAATAAAAAATATTTTTGTCATTAAAGTTGGCTAAAAGGGAGAAAGTATGTGTCAGTTTCCTGATACCGTTTATATACTCTTGCTAGCACAGCCTTCAACTCATTCAGCGAAAATTCCCATCGAGATACTCGCCATTAATTTCCGGTTGCGCATACATCACGCTAGCCACTAACAATGGTGGGTTTCAAATATTTTTGAAGTGTGACGCCCACTCTTCTAACGCAATGTTAAAATGTTACCGATTTTTTTATTGTCTTTATTTTTAAAAGAACGTACTGCGAACCAGAACTGTTTAGTATTCGTTACTTGGGACAAATTAGATAAGATGAGATCAAGATGCAATCTTTTCTTTTTTTTGGCAAACCCAGACAGCACATAATATTCTAGGGACATTCTCAGAAAGTTCTGAATGTGCCCTCAATGTGCCGGAATTATGAGAATATTCTACGCACATTCCCAGAACAAACATTTAGAACATTCTTTTCAAATATCCCAGTAGGGGGCATTGGCCGATACAGAACCAGCAAAGGCGCGGTGAGGATGCGAGGATGCAAGGTCACCCCCCCTCTCCCCCCCGATGACCTTGACCTTGACCTTGACCTTGACCCCCCCGTGACGTCATCCCCCCGATGACGTCATCCCCCCCATGACGTCATCCCCCCCGGTCGTGAGGAAAAAACTTTCGAAAATTAATAACTAGCCTATTTACCCACCGATTCCCACGGGACTTTTTCCAGAGTGTAGGCCTATCCCAGAGGAAGCGAATGACGTAAGGACCCCATAGATCCGCCATTAAAAAAGGGCGCTATTAATTTTTAACCGCGTTTTCCTTATGGGATCTCAGCTGTTTACCTACCGATTTTGACGAAACCTCACCACATGTCGGACGGCAGCCTAAGTAAACCATCCTTTAAAGAAAATTGAAAATCAACCATTAAACGGGCCCGCTATTAATTTTTAAACGCGTTTTCCTTATGGACAAGTGAGGAGCCCCCCCCCCCGATGACCTTGACCTTGACCCCGTGACGTCATCCCCCTCCCCCCCTCCCCCCCGGTCGTGAGGAAAAAACTTTCGAAAATTAATAACTAGCCTATTTACCCACCGATTCCCACGGGACTTTTTCCAGAGTGTAGGCCTATCCCAGAGGAAGCGAATGACGTAAGAACCCCATAGATCCGCCATTAAACAAGGCCGCTATTAATTTATAACCACGTTTTCCTTATGGGATCTCAGCTGTTTACCTACCGATTTTGACGAAACCTCACCACATGTCGGGCGGCGGCCTAAGTAAACCATCCCTTAAAGAAAATTGAAAATCAACCGTTAAACGGGTCCGCTATTAATTTTTAAACGCGTTTTCCTTATGGGATCTCAGCTGTTTATCGACCGATTTTGATGAAACTTCACCACATGTCGGGCGGCGGCCTAAGTAACCCATCCCTTAAAGAAAATTGAGAATCCATCGTTAAACGGGCTCGCTATTAATTTTTAAACGCGTTTTCCTCATGGGATCTCGGCTGTTTGCCGACCGAATTTGATGTGACTTCGTTACATGTTGTATGCCAGCTTGACTAATTGACCTCCCCCCCTGAGCGGCTCCGTGGAGTCACGTGTCGAGGCGCGTGCTAGGGCCTACGTGACCACCCGGGGCTGTTTACTCATCAGCGGCCTTCCAGACCTCTCACTCCTCCGACAAGTGCGTCGCATGAGGCCTCCTCCCGACTGGAGTGCTATTTATGAGCACATCCTCAAGGGTTTCGTCAGTTTGTCTTTGGAGCTCTTGCTGTGCGGACGAAGTATCGCTGTCTCTGCGATACACCTAAACAACCTGCTGTTCATTACCTTTGGATTCCTGTAAAAGTTAACGTAAGTAACAACATATTTATTAATTAGCGTTTCTATTTTAATTATTCGTTATTTTTAATTTTCGTTACTATCGCGGTGATTACTTATGCGACTGTTACGACTTTCTCTTTGAATATCTTAAAATGTAAGTAACATGTAATTTACTTTTTCATCAGCAAGTTTACCAATGCTCTAAAATCTTATTAGCTAACATTAATAATTAATCTTTTACATATCCCAGTACACTGAGCCTTGTCGTTGTTTCTTTTTCCGATGGAGATGAGTGGAATTGTAATGACCTTGAAACAGTTGTGTTTTATAACGATTAAAATTAATGAATCAAACTTAAAAAGCAAAATAGATTCACTACCACTCTTTTTTTTAAAAAATGTTTAAGCGAAATGAAATTAGGTTTTGCTTTTCAATCAGATGGCTGTTCCTCGTATGTGTGAGGTCTGCGGTCGCGTCTTCGCGAACGCTGGAAACCTGGCTCGTCACGCTGCATCCGCCCACAACGACCGCCATTACGACTGCCTTGTATGTGGTAGACACTTCGGGCGAAGTAACAACCTGCAACGCCACCTCACCACAGTTCATCCTCCTACTCCTCACGACCAAGCACCAGGTACAGTTTTAGGTTAAATAAGAAACCGCCAGTAGATTTATTAAGTATTCTTTCTTCTCCAGTATCCTCACCCATAACGTCACGGCACGCCCGTGGACTTTGATAACTAATGACTTGTTTTTATGAGAGAGTAAACGGTCCTGATTGGGTAAACTGACAATTAAGACAAGAAAACAGACTCGAGAGGTAAACAAGAGGTTGCCAGCCCTCTGTATAGTTCCTCACCGCCACCTCCTCACCCTTGTATTTAACAGGCTTGGGTAACTGGCGATCGTGATGAGGAAACAGACTCTAGGGAAAACAAGAGGTTGATAACTAATGACTTGTTTTTATGAGAGAGAGTAAACGGCCCTGACTGGGTAAATCGGCAATTAAGACGAGAAAACAGACTCGAGAGGTAAACAAGAGGTTGCCAGCCCTCTGTATAGTTCCTCACCGCCACCTCCTCACCCTTGTATTTAACAGGCTTGGGTAACTGGTGATCGAGATGAGGAAACAGACTCTAGGGGAAAAAACAAGAGGTTGTCAGCCTTCTGTATAGTTACTCATCCTCGTGTTTATAGGGTAACTAATAGGACTTGTTTTCCTGTTCACAGGCTGTCCGTGTCCGTTGTGCTCCGTTGCCCTGGTGAGTCCTGAGGATCTGCGCCATCACATGGGGTCCACGGTGCGAGCCCGTCAGCTTCGACCTCCTCCTCTTCCTCCGCTGCAACGCCACCCGTCAGAGACCCACGGCCCGAGTGCGACGCGTGTGGGCGGCGATTCGTCCGCGAGGATCTGCTCCGGCGTCACGTGCAGCTGGTGCACGCCAACGAGGTCCGCTGTCCCGATTGCGGTGCCCTTTTCCGCAGGGCCGCTTATCTCCAGCAGCACGTGGCGAGCGCCCACCGCGGCATGAGGTTCGCGTGCGCCTACTGCGACCGAGGCTTCACCCGGCGCTACAACCGGGACCAGCACGAGGCCCACAACCGCCCCGTCGTGAGGAACCTCGTTGTGGACGAGATGCCGTGCCTACCCGTCCTGTCACCCGAGCCCCGCCCGGGACCCAGCCGCGAGCCCCAGCCCGGACCCAGCCACGAGCCCCAGCCCGGACCCAGCCGCGAGCCCCAGCCCGGACCAAGCACGGCACCCGACGGGATGGTGGGTGGGGGACTGCCCGCGTTCCGCACCATCCAACGGGGGTTCCACGGACGGCTCCTGACCTTCGGCCTGTCTCGACCCATGGAGGACTTCTTGGCCGTGGAGGACGCGCTGGTGCTGCTGTTCAACAGCGTCCTGAACCTGTTGACCGACGTCAGGTCCCGACACCCAAACACCAAGGTCAACATGTTCCTGGAGTGCGAATTCGCCAACGTTCACGGAGCCACCTGTCTGCGGGCCTTCAAGATAAAGAAGAACGTGCCTCTCACCGCCGCGTCCAACTTGGAGGACTTCCTGTCGGCGTCCTTCCACAAGCTGGAGGAAGAGAAAGAGCAGTGCCTGCTAGTGGGCAGCGGGTGGAGCTATCTCCGGATACGCGACCTGGAGATCCGCGTCAACCTCTACACCCCGTTGGGAGAACGCGGAGCCCGGTTCGTCCAGCTTCCCAGGACCATCTGCAACACGCACGCCGTTATCAACGTGCAAAACGTCGATGACATGTGCTTCGCGTACGCCGTCCTGGCCAAGTTCGTCGCGCAACACCCGGAGAGGCCTGCATCGTACACACCGGATGTCATGGCATGCTATGACTGGGTCGGCCTACGCTTCCCCGTGGCGCTAAAGGATATCAAGGTCTTCGAGAGGAGGAACCCCATCAGCGTCAACGTGTACGGGATCGAGCGCGCCATGGTGGGGAGACGCCCCGACGGAACGCCAAAGTTCCAGGACCGCGTGTTCCCGCTGAAGATCTGCAAGCGGGAGTTGGAGGATCACCGGGACCTGCTGTACGTGACCACCGGCGGGGACAGTCACTACGCCTACATCGCGAACGTCAGTAGGCTGGTGCAACCCCAGCTGACGACTCACGGCCACGCCATCCACGTGTGTAAGCGATGCTTCGCTTACTTCGACAACCGGCCCAACAAGCTGCAACTGTCCGGTGCCGAGCGTCTGGAGGAGCACATGCGATACTGCACCGCCAAGGCCCCCCTCCGCTTGGACATGTCTCAGAAGCAGCGGATCCGCTTCGCCCACCCCGAGTACACTCGGCGCGAGCGCTTTTGCGTTTACGCCGACTTCGAGTGTGCTCTGCAGCCCGTCGCCACTGACCCTGCGGAAGCGCCGCCCGGCACGAGGCCCCTGCAACTGCACGTCCCGTACGCCTTCGCCTACCAGATCGTGGACTCGCTTGGCCTGGAGGAGTTCGAGCCCCGCGTCTACTTCGGGGCCGACGCGTCCAAGGTGTTTATGGAGAGGCTCAAGATGGACGTGTTGATACTGTGGGAGTTCCTGTTCAGCACGAGAGCTCTGCACCCTTCTCTGACCCGGCAGGAGATGGACGAGTACCTGGTGGCGACTCACTGCTACCTCTGCGGGAAGGAGTTCACGGACCAGGACGTCAAGGTGCGGGACCACAACCACGCTCCGCCCTACGAGTTCCGAGGAGCCGCCCACCGCTCGTGCAACCTCAGGTACCGGGAGCAGCGACACATCAACTGCTACTTCCACAACCTGTCCAACTACGACGCCCACTTCGTAGTGCGGGAGCTGGCCATCGACCCCGGCGACGTGGACGTGTTGGCGCACACGGAGGAGCGGTACATCGCTTTTACCAAGCGATTCCACTTTGACCAACCCGGAGACAACCCGCGACGGAGCAGCAGCTTCGCGGTGCGGTTCCTCGACACCTACAGGTTCTTGTCCATGAGCCTGGCCAGCCTGGCAGCGGGACTGCCCACTGACAAGATGCGCGAGACCAGGAAGCGCTTCCCCGACGACCGGCTGTTCGACCTGGTGCGCAGGAAGGGCGTGTTCCCCTACGACTTCGTGACGTCCTACGACACGCTGTACAGGACCAGGGAGCTGCCGCCCAAGGAGGCGTTCAGGAACTCCATGACCCTGGAGGACATCAAGGACGAGGAGTACGAGCACACCCTCAACGTGTGGCGAGCCTTTGAGTGTCACAACCTCAAGGACTACGCCGACAAGTACCTGCGGTGCGACATCGCCCTGCTCACCGATGTCTTTGAGCAGTTCCGCGACACCTCGCTAGCAGAGTACGGGCTGGATCCCGCCCACTACTACACCCTGCCGTCTTATGCTTGGGACGTCATGCTCAAGACCTGCGACGTGGAGCTGGACACGCTGCAGGACTTCGACATGTACCTGTTCGTGGAGCAGGGGATCCGGGGAGGGATCTCACAGGCCATCACCCGCTACGCCAAGGCCAACCACGACAGGTGCCCGGACTACCGCCCCGACGAGCCCACGCGCTTCCTCCTGTACCTGGACGCCAACAACTTGTACGGCTGGGCCATGTCCCAGTGCCTGCCAACCGGAGACTTCCAGTGGCTCAGCCGTGAGGAAATCCAGGCGTTGGACATAGCGGCGCTGGACGCGGAGGCCGATCGAGGCTACATCTTGGAGGCGGACCTCCACTACCCCGCGCGCCTACACGACCTGCACAAGGACCTTCCCTACTGCTGCGAGACGAAGCGCCCGCCGACAGGGAAGTTCCCCAAACTGCTGACGACCCTGGACGACAAGACGCACTACATCTGTCATTACAGGGTCTTGCAGCAGGCACTGCAAAACGGATTGGAGCTGGTCGCGGTGCATCGGGCGATCTCGTTTCACCAGTCGCGGTGGTTGGAACCGTACATCCTGATGAACACCGAGCTGCGGAAGAAGGCCAAAACGAAGTTTGAACAGGACTTCTTCAAGCTCATGAACAACGCGGTCTTCGGCAAGACCATCGAGAATGTACGGAAGCGTCTCAACGTGAAGCTGGTGTGCACCCCGGAGAAGTTTTCCAAGTACGTCACCAGATCCAACTTCCTGGACCGGACGTACTACACGGAGGACGTGGCTCTGGTGCATCTGTCCAAGGTCAACATCGTGTTGGACAAGCCCGTCTACGTAGGCATGTCAGTCCTGGAGCTGAGCAAATGGCTCATGTACGAGTTCCTGCGCAAGATGAAGGAGCGCTACGGTGACCGCCTCACCGTGGACTACATGGACACGGACAGCTTCGTCTTTGACATCGTGTCCCAGGACGTCTACGCCGAGATGAAGGAACACCTGGACGACTTCGACACCAGCGGCTATCCGAGGTCTCACCCCTGCTACAGCCCCGTCAACGCCAAGGTCATCGGAAAGTTTAAGGACGAGTGCAACGGCCTGTCCTTATACGAGTACCTCGGGCTGCGGTCCAAGCTGTACTTCATGGACATCGAGGACGCGGCGACAGGCGGCAGCAAGGCTCTCAAGCGAGCCAAGGGGGTGGCGAAGGGCGTTGTCAAGAACGTCCTCACTCCCGACGACTACAGAGAGTGCCTGTTTGACGGGGTCCAGAAGCACACCACCAACGTCCGGTTCCAGTCCCACTTGCACCGGGTGTACACCGTGGAGGTGGACAAGCTGAGCCTCAGTCCAGCTGACGACAAGCAGTGCGTCCTCCCCGACGGCATCCACACTCTGCCGTGGGGACACAAGGACGTCCCGCCGCTACCGCCAGCCAGGAGGAGAGGAGATCAATCACAGCGGATGGAAGTGGACGGCGAGGAGGAGGAGGGACAGCGCCAGGACGAAGATGAGGACGAAGAGGAATTCCCGGTCTAGTTATATTATTAATTTTAAGAAAAAAAAATTGTAAATAGTATTTGTAAGAAAATATAATAGCTTTATGTACAGCATGAACCTGAGTTGTTTATTTCCTCCCTTTGCTCACTCAAAAGTCACAAGTCGTTAGGCTTGGAAAGGCGTTATGGGCCATTTGACCCGAGCCGTGCAGCTTAAAAAGCCCCCGCCAACCGGGAGCGGTTGGCGGCGCGTGTCGGGGACGACCCTGAAGGAGTTGCTCAGCGGCTTGCTGATGTCCGAGGGGTCTCGCGCTCTCTTTGGCGGCCTTCACTGCCGCTTGGCGGGGGCTCAGCCAGTGACACGCGCCGCTGGTATATAAACCTGAGGTCCAGCCCCGCTGCCTCAGTTTTGCTAATTTATTTTTTTTTAATTTAGTAAGGAGAAAGGAGAAATGAAAACACAAGCTTTATCATTATGAGGCATGTATTGTACAGTAATAAGGTTACATACACATACTACAAAAAAAACCTTACAAACTAGTTTTAAGCGAATATGGAGTGGAAGAGCCTGCGGATCAGAGCGTCGTTGGCGGCGGGAGCGGCAGGGTCGAAGAGCTGGACGTAGTCGCTGAGTGACGTGCGGAGAACAGCCCGGCAGTACAGGTAAGTGAGGCAGTAGTAGCCGCAAACAGAAGTATCGTATCCCTGGAGTCGATACCTGTTGTAGACGTAGTGGCGGTGATGAGGATTGCGCCTCAGGAACCTTTGAAAGTCGGCCTGGTATGGTGGCCTTCCGTAGCTGTCCAGGTACTCGAGTCTGTCCTCTTCCGAGCAGTAAAACGCCACCCAGTGTTCGCCTCCCTCGGTGTGTGCTACCGTGTTGGACACGATGGCGGTGAGAGGCTTGACCGGCACGTCTGGTAGTTGGTCAGAGGCGTAGACCGCAACGTTCCTCAGTCCGGGGATCCTCACCAGGCATTCTCTGATCTGGACGGTATTCATCGTGGACGGAAGCAACGCAGGCAGCTCGAGGCGGACGAGTCCAGTGTGTCGTTAGCCACGAGCCAGTCCCGTAAGACGATGCAGTTATGAAGGGCGCAACGGTTGTGGGAGCTCTTATGGTGGCGACAGCGTAGGGTCCGGTAGGTGGGTGGACCGTTGATCGACCCGCAGCCTAGATCCTCCATGTCCTGAGCGGTGGTGGCGGCGGGCTCGGTTATGAGGTGGCGTTGTACAAAGTCCCTCTTCTGCAATCCTTTGACGTAGACCAAGGGGTGGTGGATGAGGCAGGAGCGCAGCTTGTCCAGCAGGGCGACGTACGCGATGTCCCCCTGGTCCCACTCCAAGCCGTGGCAGTGGCGCGTAAGCCAGACGCTCTCGCGCTGTTTCTCGGAAGTCAGGAGGTCCTTGCTGAAGGGTGGGCGGGCGATGTGATGTAGGAGCAGCGTGCCGGTAGTCACGTCCATCACGCAAACCTCTTTCAGTAGAAAGTCATTATCACTGTCTTCAAAACACTGCATATCCATCACCACGCTTCCGTGATGACAGCGCGCTGGCGGTGGCTCGATGTAGATTGGCGGCGGCACGTCCATCCCGTACGGCTGACAGAACTTGACTGAGCGCTGGCGGGAGCGCACCTAGTGGGATAACCTCAGGTGCGCGCGCACCACCTAGCAGTGGCGGGACGAAGCGGAATCAACCGCCAAAGTCCACAGTCACGTTGCGGTTGCGGTCCACTTCCACTACGTTTTCCAACTCGGCATACACTATGCAGTTGACTGTCTCCGTCAAGGCTTCCGCGAAGTCGACCTCTATGCGCAGATTGCCGTTGCGCACTAGGTTCCAGTGGCTCACTTGACCGGCTGACAGGTCGGGCGTCAAGTCGAACGCCATCAACGTACAGCCGTACATGTATTGGGAGCGGTCTATATCGTTACCGATGTTCGAGTAATGGATGCCGGTGCCGCTAAACAGCGTGTGATATTCAAGCACGCACAGCTCTCCGCCCACGGAGTAATCCGGTTGCAGCGGTTTGTCGGGTACTTGCTCGCCGTCCACGTACAGTGCGAAGAAATTCACCTTATAATGATGGAAATTGAACGGGTTCTTCTTGTAGTCTCCGTTGAACGCCTGGTTGTTCACCAGCCCGACTATGACTCGTTTCGGCAGTTGACCGAGGAACACGCTGTCCATAGTCTTGCCGCGAATACCGCTCGGCAGCGTGACGGTTTTCACTTCCACCCGGGTGATCGGGTATTTGGCTGTGCCGGTCTCCAGCGTCCTGCTGTGCGCCAACAGTACGCTGGAATTGATCCTGCAGCGGCGCATGAACAAGCTGACATCGCTGATCGCCACCTTGTAGTCAGTGACGGTCTTGGACATGATGGCGAACGAGTCGCGCGATCTGATCAGACGGAACCGCATCTCGACACCGTTCAACATGAACTTGTCCTGGTTGCACAAATCGACGTGCAGATGTCCCACCATGTCCACCAAGCGGCTGCTCACGATCCACGTCCGCCGCGTTACGAGCCCCACGTTTCCCTCCTCGCAATCGTCCATCTTAGCGGTGGTGTCCTCCATGAACAGCTCCGCGGTGAGATTTGTGCTCTTGGCGTCCTTGCCATAGGTCAACAGGTTCTCCAGGTAGGCGCGATAGGCGTACGTGTTGTTTTGCGGCGACGCCAGTTTGTTGTTGAGGTACAGGTCCACTTGACTGAACAGCGAGTGAAGCCAGTTGTTCACCGGGCCAACCTGCTTGATTGCATCTTCCCCCGTCACTGCGGCCCCAGCGGCCGTTTTGATGGTTGCCTTCACATACAGTAGCGTCTGCGACAGATCGGTGTATTCGTCCCCGTGACCGGGCACTACAAACTCTATCGGCGAGTCGTCCGTCAGCGACGAGATCGGCTTGTAGCAGACCCATTTGCTGCTCTCGATACTGGTCTGATTTGGAGGCAGGGAGAACAGGTCCAACTCAGTCTTGACGCACTCGCAAGATTTCTGATGTATGAACGACATCGTGCCGGGGCGGTTTATGTGAAGATGTCTTTCACCGCCCTACTCGTCCTCTTCTTCTTATTCTTCACGGCCTGCTTCTTTTTGCCGCTGCTGCGTTTCACCGACTTACTCTTCACTGGCTTGACGTTTGTTCTCAGAAGTCTGGCCAGAGACTGAGGGGTGACCCGCTGTACACGCCTCCTCTTATAGGCGCCACCACCGCTCAGCACGTGATCCAGTTTTTCATCAGCCCTGCGTTTCAGCGACCCGGTAAACTCTCTGAGCCGGGTGTTGGCCGCGACTCGGGGGTCGGCTGTGCCCGCCGCCACGTCGCCCAAGAAGCCCACACCAGACCTCAGCGCCTCCTTGCCCAGCGCCGACGCGCCCGACTTGAGTAGTGGGGCCACCGCACGGATCAGACCGCCCAGGAAGCTGCCGATGCCGTGACCGCGTTGGAAAGCGGCCCCTCTGTACACGGAGGACACGACATGGCCCGCCTGTTGAAGGCGGTAATAGGCCAGATAGGGATCGCTCGGATTCATTGCCGCTGCCTCTCTTTCCTGAAATGAAGCTTCATGCACGTGGTCCCGAAGTGGAATGGCAAGTATCGCCCTTGGTCGTCCCTTAAATCGATTTCCACGCTCTCGAACGAGGTTTTAATCACCGGCACGTAGTGCGGGTCTATTATATACACTGTCGTGTGGGCGCCGTACGTGTAATTCCTGATGTCGATGTTGAGGATCTTCAGTAGTGGCGCCACAGCGTCGCCCACCAGATGGGGTTCCACCAGGTCGCAATACACGTACATGTGTGACGGCAGACCGGCGAAGAGGTTAGCCGGCCTCACGGACCTGTGACGCTTGACGATATCCGTATCCACCTCGTAGCCAAACTGTAGCGCCAAACTGGGGCTCAATTTGAGGCTCTGAACGGCCGAAGACGTCGACAGCAATTCCACCCTGGAAGACCTCTCGTCATACGAGAAGGTGCACAGGTTACTCTTCATTTGAGGGTGGATATTGATCGCGTGCACGAGTTCCTCGGTACTACCGTAATTGCCCGGCTCCACTTTGATTGTCAACTTGTCCACCACGGCCAACTCGCCTTTCGAGTCCCTCATTCCCAGCACTAGTTTGATGTAGGTCCCCTCACCGACGGTCAGAAAAGAGAAGGGGTAGTGCGCCTCCGCCAGAGCGACCTCCCACTCGCCGTCCGACAGATCAACGGTCGAGGGTAGATGGGTCGTGTAGTTTGTCACCATGTTGTTGGGATAGTACTTCATTGAACTGTTGCTGGGCGACGTCAGGTAAAACTGGTCGTGCCTCGTCATCGCAGCTGTTGCACGTCCGCTGCGGGTACCCAAGAGTTGAAGTCCTCTCCGTAACCGGCCCACTTGACTAGGTAGCGCTTACTGGAGCCTCGCCCCTCGGTGTTCAGTATTTTATCTATTTGGTACAGGCGGTCCGGGGCGATCGTCACCTTTTGCATCTCGTGCTCGTAGAAGCGCCCTTCCAGCGGCGTCCCGTTCAGGTCGCGCAACACGTACAATGGCAGAGGATGCGACCCGTATACGTGGTCCACCACGAACAGCTCCTTACTCCAATTGGTCTCGTAACCTTTAGCAAACGTGCCCTTCTCCTTGGCTATACGCACCGTGTCGCCCGGCTCAAACCTGGGCTTGCGCCGCCGGATCGCCTTTCCATATATGTGACGCCACGCCTTGTACACCGTTTTTCCATCACCGCTGTCCACGTCCGCGGGTCGCAGACCGCCACCCAGGCTCCTGTGCGGGCTGCGGTTGTAGGCGTCCACAAGCCTGTCCAACACGTCCACGTAGCGATACGTATTTTTGTAGGTTTGGTAGCGCCACATGCGGGTCTTGAGCGTGCGGTTGACTCGCTCCACCACCGCCGCCTTCACGTCGGGGTTCTGCGTGGTGAAGTAGTTGACACCGTGACTCTTGAACACTCGCTTGGTCGCGGCCCCGGTGAACTCCGTCCCCTTGTCGGTCTGAAGGCAGCGAGGAGTCGCCTCAGCGAATATTCCCTCGAACGCGGCAGCCACCTCAGGCCCGCTTTTCCTCTTCAGCGGTACCGCAAACAGCCGCTTGCTGAACACGTCTATCACAGTCAGCAGGTAGTTGACTCCGTCGTTGTACCGGCTCAGACCGCGCATGTCGTTCAGGTCCGCCTGCCACAGCTCCTGGGGCCCGAACACGACGTAGCGGTTGCGGGGAAACCGCTTGCGCGCCGGCTTGTGCAGCGTGTAGGTATCCTGGGTGCGCAGCCAGTCGGCTACCCGACGTTTCGGTAGGTGCGCGGCTCTGGCCAGGGCGGCCACCCCGCCGAGGGAACCGGGCTGGCTCGGGTCGTAGTACAACTTCTCCATTATGGTGAGAACGGCTCCTAGTTGTCCAATGACGATTCCCGGTCAGGTTCCTCGGTTATTATCCTACTTCGGGCCGCTGGAGGTCGCGGTCTCAAGCGGTCCAGTATCGGCGTCAACCTCGGTGAGAGGGGTGTCGACGAGGCTGTCGTCGTGTCTCCCCAGGGGCTCGATGCCGAGTCCAGTCCCACGCCTAAGTAACGCAACGCCGTGGGATTGCTCACGTATTCTTTGGGCACGTTCATGTCCTTCAAGGCGGCCATCACTTGATGCCAGCCGGTAGGCAATCGGTCCGCTCTTCGCGCTCTCACTATGCTGTGCACGATGTCCACTATATTGGAATCGGGGATCTTCACCTTGTTCACATACACCGTCCCACTGGCGTCCCAGGCGATGGGGCTGCCTTGCTGGGTCATGAATCGCAACAAGTTGCGCGCCACCAACCTGTAGATTTTTGAGAACGATTCCACAATGTCCTCCTCCGCCGAGGCGCTAGACTCACGCTTCATCTGACTTGGACCCTCCGCCGCTTCCTCCTCCCTCTCCTCGCCCTCGATGATTGACAGACCTATGGGTTGACGTTTAGCCGCGGAAAAGTGCAGGAACCGCTGTAACACCTGCTGACATTGTTTCCATTTCTCCGTATCGTCCAGCCGCTTGTCGCTCAATATGCGATGCATCTCAGCGTCCAGGCTGGCTGGCTTATTGGCGCTACCTGCTCCTCCTCTTGGTTCTGGTCCCGGTCCTGGTCCCGGTCCTTCTCGCAATCTCTCGATGAGCTCCTGCGGTACAACCACCATTTTCCTAGCGTACTCCATGTCCGATTAGCTTCTGCGCTAGAACGGGCAGAACAGCGTTCAACAGCAGAGGTAGGAAGATCCCTCCGCCCCGTTGGACGAGGTAGTATCGCTTCTTGGCCCAACCCTCGCCGCGTTTCACCAGCCGTCTGAGCGCCTGTTTGTGTTTGCTCAATTTGCGTTTGAGGCAGGGAGAAAGCGGTACGTTTCCGCGTAGGACGTTATACGCGCACTCGCACAATGACTTGATGCGACTCTTGTCGCACGCTTTTAACAGGGCCTTGCGTTCTTTGGGCGTAGCGTGTATTAGGGCCCTCAGCAGCGCTGCGTCTTTCTTCACGCGGTGTGACATGATGACTGACTCTGGCGTGCGCTCGGCCTATTTATCACTTCTTCTTGGGCAGGTACACGTAGTTCACCGGGTCGTCTGGGAAAATGGCTGAACGTACGCGCATTTCCTCGGGCGTAGACTGTTTCAGGTATATTAGCAGGTAAGCGTGCGGGTCGTCCGTGGCGTCCGCGTAAGCCTCCTCCACGAATTTGGGGTTCTCCGGGTATACTTGGCGAGCCAGGTGTTTGATCTGAGCGTGGTCTCTGGGATTCTTGAAGCACACTATGTAATGAGCGTTCAGCGATATGTCGCGCTGGCCCCTGCCCTGATGAAACAGGTTTTGCGTGATGAAGAACACGCTCATGTTGCGGTGGTGCGAGCCCTTGGTGAACAGGTCCGCCACGCCGGGGCCGGCCTCGCGCATCATGTCATCGACTATGACCAGGGCGGGCTCGCTACCGTCGTAGTCGTCCAGGTCTGGCAGGCCGGCTACGTAGCGCACAGCAGAGTCCGCACGGCTCTTACCACCGCCGCCACCACTGACATAGTGCCAAGTGATACGGGCGAACCGCGTATCGCACATGTGGTCGGCGTGCTCTATGAAGCGAGCCACGAAGTGCGACTTGCCGCTACCCGAAGGCCCGGCCACGATGGCGGTGAACGGGTGTTTCCACCTCAAGTCCATGGCGTCTACTGACCGCCATGCACCGCCACCTCGGCTCTTAAAACTAAATTCTTTTCTTGCTTTTTTTTTATTTGATTCCTTTTTTTTATATTGAAGGGAAATAAGGGAATAAGGAATACCATTTATTTATACAAATTCGAGGAGAGGACTTTTACTGCCTGGAGAGCTGCTCCTCTTCACAAGGCTCATCCTCGGCCTCACACCAACATTATACTGCGTGATGGTGTTATCGTCCAGGACTGCAAGGTACCGCCGAGGCATGTAAATGCGAATCGGATCATCGCCGACAAGACCCTCCAAGGTGGCCATCACCGCCTCGCCGTACGGTGTGTCCACTCGCTCAAACGAGCGAATGGGATACACCACGTTCTCCTGTAGGTCTACGATGCGGGTGTAACCCGCGGCCTTACAACTGTTGAGGGCTGTCCTGAGGTCCATCTTCTGGTCCGTGTTGAGCATGGCACAGCGGCTGGATGCAGAATGACCGGCTCTCGCCACCGAGTCGCCTTTTATTGGTGGTGTCTACGTGCCGAATCGCGCGTATCAACAACATGATGACATAGTTACTCGCTCAATTCCAGGAAGGGTGATGTAATGGAAAGCTTTACTGCGTAAACAAGTGGATTGTTCTAGAAACGTCTCGGTTATCAACTGCTTAGTGGAAGTTTCCACGCTCAATTCCGGGAAGGGTGATGTAATGGAAAGCTTTACTGCGTAAACAAGTGGATTGTTCTAGAAGCATCTCGGTTATCAACTGCTTAGTGGAAGTTTCCATGCTCTCTCGTTTACTGGGTAGCGCGCCTGGAGTGTGCGCTCCTCTTGGTTTTCCCTGAGATGACGCAATCGGTCTTTCGCCAGGTGGGTAGAGGAGTAGCGGTCCTAGTGATCCCGTCGTATCTTGACTCTCCCGTCTCGCTATTTGCCAGCCATAGGTTTTGCAATCAGGATAGCAGGTCCTCTAGACATATGCAGATTTCATCGTTTCGCTCCTCGTCCAAGTACAAGCCGCAACTGAACGTGGGGCGACCTCCTTTGAACACATTCATCTTCAACAGTACATTACCGCTGTTGGTAGGGTTCTTCACAGTGTACTGATATCCGCCAGCGGACCAGCACAGTGTCGGGGAATCGATAGGCACTTCCTTCCTCTTTACAGTCCACCCATCGAGCTTTTTCTTCGATGCGCATACCTGCTGTACTGACGGTGCGTTGGCGTTCTCATCGTTCATTGCGTTCAGCTCCTCTAGGAAGGAGCGGATCGTTTGATCCACTTCAGCTGCACTGACTCCGTTTCCGTTCATGGTGACGTTTCAAACAACACTGAGGTCGCGCGAGCGGCTCTGCCTCGGTTTTATAGCCGAGTCGCGCGCTTCAGCGAACCTTCTAGAAGCTTCCAGAAACGTGAGAGGTGGTCTATCACTGACGGGGGGGGATCCTCATGTTCAAGTTTATAAGTAAACTTTTTATTTTTATTTCTTTTTAAGGAATGAGGTTAAGGGTAAAAGAAGTCTTTATTACCGGAAAAAATATGTAGTGGGTTAAAGGTAATCGGTTATTGTCCAGGTCCTCTGACATTCTCCTAGACATCCAGCACTGCCATTCTACCATGGTTAAGGGTGAACTGCAACCCTTGTAAAACCTCGTCCCACTGCGCTGGATCGCCCGGGTCGAAACGATGAAAGGACATTAAGGGTCCAGCTGGGCCCCACCACCCCGGCCTGAGGAAGATATGTGCACCTCTCCTCTTTGCCTCCTCGGCCCTAATCCTCGTGGGGGTAAGGAACTCTGGCCCTAGCAGAAGGTAGCGGTGGAAGTTTGGTTCATCAACAAACAACTCCACCGTAGCGATATCCATCGTGAAAGTGGCTCTGGTCAAGACTAACTCAGAAACAGCAATACTTCGTCCGCACAGCAAGAGCTCCAAAGACAAACTGACGAAACCCTTGAGGACGCGCTCATAAATAGCACTCCAGTCGGGAGGAGGCCTCATGCTACGCACTTGCCCGAGGAGTGAGAGGTTTGGAAGGCCGCTGATGAGTAAACAGCCCCAGGCGGTCACGTAGGCCCTAGCACGCACCTCGACACGTGACTCTGTGGAGCCGCTCACGGGGGGGGCGAGGTCAATTAGTCAAGCCGGCATACAACATGTAACGAAGTCACATCAAATTCGGTCGGCAAACAACCGAGATCCCATGAGGAAAACGCGTTTAAAAATTAATAGCGAGCCCGTATAACGGTGGATTCTCAATTTTCTTTAAGGGATGGTTTACTTAGGCCGCCGCCCGACATGTGGTGAAGTTTCATCAAAATCGGTCGATAAACAGGTGAGATCCCATAAGGAAAACGCGTTTAAAAATTAATAGCGGACCCGTTTAACGGTTGATTTTCAATTTTCTTTAAGGGATGGTTTACTTAGGCCGCCACCCGACATGTGGTGAGGTTTCGTCAAAATCGGTAGGTAAACAGCTGAGATCCCATAAGGAAAACGTGGTTATAAATTAATAGCGGCCTTGTTTAATGGCGGATCTATGGGGTTCTTACGTCATTCGCTTCCTCTGGGATAGGCCTACACTCTGGAAAAAGTCCCGTGGGAATCGGTGGGTAAATAGGCTAGTTATTAATTTTCGAAAGTTTTTTCCTTACGACCGGGGGGGGGGGGGGGCTCCTCACTTGTCCATAAGGAAAACGCGTTTAAAAATTAATAGCGGGCCCGTTTAACGGTTGATTTTCAATTTTCTTTAAAGGGTGGTTTACTTAGGCTGCCGTCCGACATGTGGTGAGGTTTCGTCAAAATCGGTAGGTAAACAGCTGAGATCCCATAAGGAAAACGCGGTTAAAAATTAATAGCAGCCTTGTTTAATGGCGGATCTATGGGGTTCTTACGTCATTCGCTTCCTCTGGGATAGGCCTACACTCTGGAAAAAGTCCCGTGGGAATCGGTGGGTAAATAGGCTAGTTATTAATTTTCGAAAGTTTTGTCCTCACGACCGGGGGGGGATGACGTCACGGGGTCAAGGTAAAGGTCATCGGGGGGGGGGGGGCTCTTCACTTATCCATAAGGAAAACGCGTTTAAAAATTAATAGCGGGCCCGTTTAACGGTTGATTTTCAATTTTCTTTAAAGGATGGTTTACTTAGGCTGCCGTCCGACATGTGGTGAGGTTTCGTCAAAATCGGTAGGTAAACAGCTGAGATCCCATAAGGAAAACGCGGTTAAAAATTAATAGCAGCCTTTTTTAATGGCGGATCTATGGGGTTCTTACGTCATTCGCTTCCTCTGGGATAGGCCTACACTCTGGAAAAAGTCCTGTGGGAATCGGTGGGTAAATAGTCTAGTTATTAATTTTCGAAAGTTTTTTCCTCACGACCGGGGGGGGGGATGACGTCACGGGGGGGGATGACGTCACGGGGGGGATGACGTCATCGGGGGGGATGACGTCACGGGGGGGGTCAAGGTCAAGGTCAAGGTCATCGGGGGGGGGGGGGTGACCTTGCATCCTCGCATCCTCACCGCGCTTTTGCTGGTTCTGTATCGGCCAATGCCCCCTACTTATCCCAGAGAATATTCTCAGAATATACTTTTTTTACACTTTATGGAATGTTCATAACTAATAAATTTCAAATGTGCTGAGAATATTCTCAGAATATTCTGAAACGAATATTCTCCGAATAGACAGACGGCACTTTCAGTTAAAACAGCGCTATTCGCGCTCCCTATAGATCACGTGACAGCGGACGTTTATGAGACTATTGTTCAACTGTCAACTAACTCGCCGCCATTTGCATTTATTTTCTAGATTTGTTGTTTATCTTCTTTCTGCTGTAAAAGTACTCAAGAAATCTGTTTTGGAAGTTTTCATATCGATGGATAAAGGTAAATAAGCAGTTTTATAATAGTTATAATTAGTTTTAATATTAATTTTTATTGTCAATATTCAACTGGACCCTGCATTAGTTCACTTTTCTTTGGCTTAAACCATGGCTAGGTTATGGTCAGTTAACTTTACAACTATTTTAAAGCTTTCCAACTTGTTCTAATTTCCTAATTTCACACGGCAGTCACAAACTTAATTGAATCAAGTTATTTTAAGCTTAACATGCCCATATTCATAATTAAAATTCAAATAACTTGGCCTATCCCCTACAAGTCAGAGATATTTGTAAAAATTTGTATAAGTTACTTTAAAACCCAAAGAACATGCAGATAGCAATTAATTGTGGTTAATCCATAATCAGTCCATGCTTTGAAGTGCAATTCTTCAGGTTTCTTTCACAACCTTAACAGTTAAGTTACTAACTTACAACTAGGACAACTTACCGGTACCTAGTTAAAATAGGTTACTAGTTACATATCATTTTTGTGTGGTTACAACAGTTATGAATTAATACATCGAAGGATTACTTATGGTAGGGTTATTAATTGGTATTAATTAAGCGGTTAAATTATTTTCAACACATTTTTTTATACTGTATTAAAACTACATTAGAATGAGTTTGAAGTCGCTATTTTTTTCTATAGCCCTACCTACTTCTTATGTATCAATTTTTTTCCTAGGAGTGAAAGGTAAGAGTACAGCCAATAATCAAATATTATTGATTTGTGTGAGCTACCACTTGTTGTACAGGGCGCTGAGGTGGTTAGGTTAAAAATGTTATGTTACATGACTAACATAACCTTATTTTAGCAGCGCAGCGTGCTGTTGCATATACTTTTTTAAAACTGCAGGCCTAACAGCTTTTAACTGCTGAAAATTCATTACTGATAAAGGCTAATTAATGTAGAAATTGCCATTTACAAACATTGTTTCGATAGTAACGTCGCATTCGATTAAAATATTCATAGCTAGTAAGTTACCAAAAAATATGGGTTAAAAATTATCAAACCACTTATGAATCGATACAGTTTATTCAAATACCAATAATACCTAAGTTTAATACATAAATAGAGTGTTATAATACGGTACCTAACTTACTTCATATTTATATACCTAAAACACAACTATTTCGTGAAATAACTTTTAAAACTTCAAACTATTTTTTAAAGAGAAGCTTCTTTTTTGTTGAGGAATTCTTAAGTTACATATAGTACGGTAATAACAATATGTATATATATACATATATATATATATATATATATATATATATATATATATATATATATGTGTGTGTGTGTGTGTATGTGTACCTAATAACTATGTATAATGTAGGCTTAGACATATTTGAATCTACCAACAGAAACCTAAACATTAGAGGTCAAGGTAATGGACAAGTTGAAGAAACAGGTATTTGATGAGCTGAAAGTTTTTCAGGAGATGACTGGCCTTACCAGCTCAATGGATTTCGCCTCAAATAAGCTGGACGTTGCCAACAAGTTAATGAGTGAATTCAACGCTGAACTCATGACTGTCAAAAAGGAAAATGAAAAACTCAAAGCCGACAACATTGCTTTGACTAACGAGATGCACAGTCTAAAGGATAGAGTACGGAACTTAGAACAGTACACCAGAAAGAACAATATAGAAATTAGTGGTATTCCATCTACCCAGAGGGAGGACATCTCCAAAATCGTTCAGGATGTCGGGGTCTTTCTCGGAGTCGAGTTGAGGGACGATCAGATCTCAGCTGCTCATCGTTTCCCCAGCTTCGAGAAGGATCGCCCGCAATCAATTATTGTGCAGTTCACCGCTCTTGGTATCAAGGAAACTTGGATGGCTAAGTACAAAGTCAAAGACAGTAAATCGGTCACAGCGGATAAAGTAAACTCTTCATTTCCCCATCAGCAATTCTATATTAATGAGCATCTGTCACCTGAAAACAAAGTGTTCCTGGCAAAACTGAAAACCAAGTGCAAGGACATAGGTACTTAGGCACTTAGGCACTTAGACACATAGGCACAAGAACGAATATGCATGGTGCCGCGATGGGAAGTTCTTCGTAAGAAATTCATCAGGAGACAGCTGCATAAAAATAAACAATATTGATGAACTCAATCGGCTTAAGTGAAGGAGGAAAAGGAAAAGTGAAACGTCAAGTAAAAGTTTTATATTTGTAAGTGTTTAGTATATAGTTTATTTGTCAGTATATGAATGTAGAAGATTTAATTTCTTTTTCGGATATAGATATAGAATCTTTTTTATGATCAGGGTAGTGGAATGAACTTTGGTTTAGTTTATGCTAATATAAGAAGGATGAGAAAAAACTTTAATAAATTGTTATTAGAAATAAATAAAAGTGAGCACAACAGTTCATTTTATTGTCTTGAGCGAGATTTGGATAGAATCCGATGAGGTAGGACTATTTAATATTCCTGAATACAACGTTTTTTACAAATATTACGACAAATAAAGGGCAGGTGGTGTCTTATGTTTTGCCAAGGACTCTTTTGTTTGTAATACGATAGATTTTATATTGGAAACTGCCGATATTTTAATAATGAAGGTTAAATTAGATAAATTATGTTTTAAATGATTTTGCCTTTATAGATTACAAAATTATAGTGAAAACGAATTTTCTCAAGAACTATCTATTTTGTTGGAGAACGTAAAAGGCAATGTTGTATACATAGGCGATGTAAATATAAATTTATTAGGTAAGGATAATGCAGTTAGAACTTATCACAGTTTATTGAATAATAATGGATTTTTGTCACTTGTAAACGGTCTAGCTGTAGAAAAAAATCATAGCAGTAAAATAATCAAGGCAAGAAATATTGCCCCATGGATAACATCAACACTTTTAAACAAATTTGAAAAAAGGAAAAACTGTATACAATTTTTAAAAGGAGGCCATATGATACAAGGTTTCGTGTTATTTTAATAGATTCTGTAAGAATTTAAGTAATGAGATTGATTGTGCAAAAACTCGATATTACAGGGAATCTCGGAGCCGGCTGATGTAGTACAAAGTATCAATGATTATCTTATCGGTGTACAGTCTGGCCAGGTGACCAGCACAGGTACAGTCGTTGACGATGCACTACCATTACCGCCCCTTTACCAATATCCTAATTCATTTTTAAGGTGCCTACCACAATTGACGAAGTTATAAATGTAATTAGCAATCTCAAAAATAAAAAAATCAACCGGTTTCGACAGCTTCACTGACGAACTTATAAAGCAAATTGCAGAGGAAATTTCTCCAGTCTTAGTTCACATACTTAATTTAAGTTTTGTTGAAGGTGTTTTTCCTGAGAGTTTGAAGTTAAGTGTTGTAGTGCCAATTTGGAAGAATAATAATAACGTAAAACTAGATAATCTAAGACCGATAAGTCTGTTATCAGTTTTTTTCTAAGATTATTGAGACAGTTAGTAAAATCCGCTTATTGAATTATTCAAACAGACTACATTTTTTCAGTGACAGACAGTTTGGTTTCATACAAGGAAAATACACAAGAAGATGCTTTAATGACCGTAGCAGACCAGATTTACGGTAATTTTAATTTAAAACTCAGAACTACAGGTTTTTTGGTTGATTTTAAAAAATCCTTCGATTTTGTAAACCATGACATTTTGCTGAAAAACTAGAGGCAGTAGGTGTAAGAGGAGTGCTTTTAAATTGGTTCAGAAGTTTTATTATGGATAGGAAGCAAATAGTTAATTGGTTATAATCTTAGTAATCTTCTCTCTGTCAAATCCGGTGTGCCACAAGGATCAGTGACGTCAGCAACCATGTTTCTTATATGCATAAATGATTTATTGAAACTTCCCTTCAGAGGTAGAATAATTGCTATTGCAGACGACATAGCTTTATTTTATTCCCATGAACGTGAAATGTAATAGAAAATAGTATTGCTCATGATCTTGTATTATTAAGGAAGTGGTGCGTGCAAAATTGTATGGAAGTTAACGTAAGTAAGACGAAATATATTAATTTTGATTTTGTAGGTTTTACCCTTCCTTCTCCTTTAAAATACCATGTACTTAAGTGCAACACCGTTAACTGTGACTTTCAAGTTATTGAGCAAGTGTCAAGCTTTAAATATCTAGGCGTAACTTTAGACGAAAAATTAAATTGGGAAGATCAATACGCTTAAATAAGCTATTTCACTTATCTTTAAAAAAAGGTCAAGAGAAAGGTGGTCAGATCCTGCAAATTTTAACACTTTTAAATCTGTTACAGTATGTAAACAGTGTATCGAGACCCCGACAAGATCTATTACTGAGCTACTGGTATGGCTTATAAAAGTAAACTCTCCATTTTTATACCTTTCTAGTCTCTCATTCAACACTATAACACCTATATTATCCATTAGTTCTAACACCTTGGAACCTCTCTGATTAATTACTAGATCTTTCGATTGCCTATCACAATATGCATTTTCAATTCTATAAAATATAGCATAATCTGAGAAACTTTGACCCCTCCCAATCCTTCCAAGTAATATTAAATTTGTAAAATAGCGGTTTCCTAAAAAGTTTGACAGTCTTTCAAATTCCCCATCCCAATTTCCAAATTCAAATAAACTGGAAGAAAAAATATACTATCATTATCATGACCTATGTTAACTTGAATTATTGTATCACAGTCAATTACTACATAATTAATTCAAATTTATTAATGTAAGTGTGCCACCACTGCCTCTTCCACAGTTAAATGCCCTAGTTTCAAAATCCATATATACGTTAAATCCTACAAAAATATTAATAATAAAGTATTTATCCTTTTCCAAAATAAATGTGTCAAATAACATTACAACATCATAGGTATTTAATAAACTAACAAAACATGCATCACTGACCTTGCCCTTTTGGCCGCAAACGTTATAAACTAAAACATTTATTTCACATTATTTGGGAAAAAACATTATTTGTGCTACTAAATGTGAACTACTAAAACTTGAAACTCCCCTTAAAACACTTATACGTTTTTAGAATAGTAAGCACTTTTTTTATTAAATCTCAAAAATGGATTTCAATTGAAAGAGGTTATGAATTAAGGCACCAACGATCGAACTCATTCTTTATACCATTGCCTAGGTTAGAATTTTCTAGACATTCTTTTGAATACATTGGTCCAACTTTGTTCAGTAAAATACCAAATCACATAAGAAATTGTTTTAGTTTAAAGAAGTTTCAAAAATTAATAATTATTTGGCTATTTGATATTCCAGATATAAATATTCTTTTAGAATTCAATTTTTGAGTACAGCGCTTTGGCCAGGTAAAGTTATAGTTTGTTAAAATTGTTCGGTATTATGTCATTATGCCTGATACTGTTTATTATTTGTACGATATATGTTTCTTTATTACGATAGTTAGCACTTTTTATTTATTGTCATTACTGTTACTTTGTTAATTCAGTTTTTGTAATGCACCGGCCTGCATTCCTTTCTTATTAAAATGATGGCCACCCCGACACAGGTTCGCCTTTGAGGGACCTAATTTCTGTTTAGGTACTTTGTTTACTTATTAACTAGCACTTAATTATCTTTGTTTTGTTAGGTTAAGACTCTATGTTGAATCATTTGTTGTTTATTGATTTGTTATTTATTTATGTAATAAGTGAATTCAATGTTATGTTATGTACTTGAATAGAAATAAATACTTTCTTTCTTTCTTTCTTTCTTACTAAGATACAATCCGACTGATAATGACTTTAAAATAAGTCGAAATGTACGTCTTGGGACACGTAAAGGGACGTCTTAGGATTGGCGTCTAGAGGAAGTAAGTTTATCTTACTTGTTTTTATTACAATCTCTTAAATACTAACAAATAACCTTTTATCAAGAATTAAAATGCTGTTAACGATGTAAAAATATGTCAAACATTTTAAAAATTGTTTTCTAATGTAGAAAACATATTTTTATAAATAACCTTGCTAAAATGTAAGATTTCTGATAAATAATGACACCTTTTCCGGACTAACACTTACAGATGCACACGCACACACACACTTATTCGCAGCATATCAGCAAATGAGAATATTGTACGAAGATAATTACATTTTCTCTTCCAATCGCATGATGCCAGTTATTTATTCTAGATTCGTAAACTGCATATGATACATCCATATTTTAAAGATCAAGGTAGTTTTCTATAAAAAATATGGAAAATATAATACGAGTTCGTTGTTCAGAATTTTGATGATTCGGGGGCTTGAATTCCTAAATTTACGTATTTCTAGTCAGATATGAATGGTTTTGAATTGAAAAATACTATCAGCGTGTTTATAGATATCACATATAATTACTGTAATATAATGCATTTTTCAATGTACCAAATCAGTCATAATAACGTGATCTTTGGGAATATGTATTTGATATAATTTATTTAAAAACCTATTATCTGTGTTATGTGTTACATGCAGCTTAATTTATTAGACATATTCCCAATTACTGTATCTTAAATTAAGTGGGAGAGATTTTTGTTGTTGCTTTATTTATCTTTTTTTGCAACTTGAGACATTAACAGTTGTACATTTTCATTTTATTTATACCCAACTCTGTATATCACTGGCGAATGCTATGCAATATATGTACACATCACGTAGAATATCTTGGTCCATTGGCTTACTCCACTGCCGGAGTGACTGAGATAACAGTTGGACCATATCGAGCTTCAGATGATGAAAAAAAGATGAAAATCTCGCTCTAATCCAACTGTTTGAACAGATGATGAAAAAACCGATGAAAATCTCGCTCTAATCAAACTGTTTGAACTGAAAACAGTTCCTACAGGCCAAGATATTCCGTGTGATGTGTATTGTCCTACAGCAATAAAGAAGTTTATTATTATTATTATTCTTATTTAAAGTTTAAAATTGATTTATAATAAAACACAATAAAATCATAAACAAAGAACAAATAAAATCTGTTTAACCACTATTCAGAAAAAAAATTGTAATATTAAGCTGTAAAAATAAACCCAGATATGACGTTAAATATTTGCAGTTACTTCATTTGGACAAATAAACACCGACGTTTCCCTAACCTGTGGAAAATTTTGCCAATTTCACCCAATTCAAAATTTGCCTCCAGGGTCTTCTATCAGTTTCCACAAATCACAAAATGTAGACTCCAGTTCTCTGTTGTTCTCACTGCACACTAAATCTTGAGTTCACTTCACTATGTATGTTTGCTCATTGTGTATTATATAAAATCCATCTGGTAATCATTATTCGCGGTTCAATCATTTATTAAAATTACAAAATAAGATATTTATTAATTATCAACGTGTATGAACTGTTTATGTTTTACTTTTAACCCGATTAGAAAGAAAACAATTTATTTTCTTACATTTAAATAATACATGATACATTATTTACAACAGCATTATTCCTAATTATTGATTTTTAGTGCTATTCAAGTTAAATATTATATATACATATATTTTACATAATTCTCTTTTATATAAACAATAATTAAGTTTCCTTGCAATATAGCAAGTTTGAAAGAAATGATTATGATAATTCCATACATTATAACAAAATTATAAATGATCCTTATAGCTTAATACTAATGTGTCTTATTCACTCGACATTTCAATTTATTCTCTGTGTGGGAGTCTTAAAACTATCTGTTAAATATTTTAGTTAGTGTTTTTGCTTTTGATAATTTGCATTCCCTTATTAACTATCTTGCTATTTTTACCTAAATTGCCTAAATATCTAGGCCCACTTAAACATTTTTGTATGTTAAAGCCTTCCCCGACATATCTAGTTTCTTTCTAACAAAGGTTTTACAGGGTCCTGACTAATTATAAATGGGTTTTCTTTCAAAACTGTTTCACAGGTTTGGGACTAGTAGAACCTTTATAACATGCTATCTGATTTGGGTGAAAATCTTAATTTTGATAGGTTTTGCTTGGATTTCATCTATACAATATATAAAGTAACGTAAATTACCAAACCCCTTAACTTAAATATACAAATTATTGGATACTAGGCTTATAAACAAGGCAAGTGTAGACATCAAGTTTTACATTCCTTAAGTAGGCTAGGGTTTTAAATTCTTGCATTTACATAGTCACAGCTTTAGCCTATTATAACTTCTCTTTATAGTAGGCCTAATTTTTGTACGTTTACAATGGTGATAACATATTTTACCAGGTAGAACAAGTGATAATGCAAAAAAAACAAATAAAATAATAACAATGTTATTTTAAACTATTTATTTATTAAAATGTTTCAAGGAATTTTTAAAAACTGTAAACGGGTGGGTGATTCTCGCCGTTGCGGTGATTCTTGCCGTTGCGGTGATTCTCGCCGTTGCGGTGATTCTCGCCGTTGCGGTGATTCTCGCCGTTGCGGTGATTCTCGCCGTTGCGGTGATTCTCGCCGTTGCGGTGATTCTTGCCGTTGCGGTGATTCTCGCCGTTGCGGTGTTTCTCGCCGTTGCGGTGATTCTCGCCGTTGCGGTGTTTCTCGCCGTTGCGGTGATTCTCGCCGTTGCGGTGTTTCTCGCCGTTGCGGTGATTCTCGCCGTTGTGGTGATTCTCGCCGTTGCGGTGTTTCTCGCCGTTGCGGTGATTCTCGCCGTTGCGGTGTTTCTCGCCGTTGCGGTGTTTCTCGCCGTTGCGGTGATTCTTGCCGTTGCGGTGATTCTCGCCGTTGCGGTGATTCTCGCCGTTGCGGTGATTCTCGCCGTTGCGGTGATTCTCGCCGTTGCGGTGTTTCTCGCCGTTGCGGTGATTCTCGCCGTTGCGGTGATTCTCGCCGTTGCGGTGATTCTCGCCGTTGCGGTGATTCTCGCCGTTGCGGTGATTCTCGCCGTTGCGGTGATTCTCGCCGTTGCGGTGATTCTCGCCGTAGCGGTGATTCTCGCCGTTGCGGTGATTCTCGCCGTTGCGGTGTTTCTCGCCGTTGCGGTGTTTCTCGCCGTTGCGGTGTTTCTCGCCGTTGCGGTGATTCTCGCCGTAGCGGTGATTCTCGCCGTTGCGGTGTTTCTCGCCGTTGCGGTGATTCTCGCCGTTGCGGTGATTCTCGCCGTTGCGGTGATTCTCGCCGTTGCGGTGATTCTCGCCGTTGCGGTGATTCTCGCCGTTGCGGTGATTCTCGCCGTTGCGGTGATTCTCGCCGTTGCGGTGATTCTCGCCGTTGCGGTGATTCTCGCCGTTGCGGTGATTCTCGCCGTTGCGGTGTTTCTCGCCGTTGCGGTGATTCTCGCCGTTGCGGTCACAGACAAGATTCAATTATATGTTTTCACAATATTAGGATATAAGTTTTTCAGCCTTAACTAAAAAAATTCCTTACCAGCAATTCATACAGAAATCGAGGTAAAAATAAATGCTTAAACTAAGATTAGAATTTGTAGTATATATAGAATTACATCAAAGAATGAAAGTTAGTTGGGGTAACAATTGCATTCGGGTTTATACGAACAAACCGCCCTCGCCCAAGGGGGAAGTCTAACAAAACATGGCTCTGTTTGTTTTAATAAGTCAGAGTTTGGGTTCACTTACCTTCTCCTTAATCAACTTTTAAAGTGTCCCTTAAGTTTGCATATTACTGCTAAACGAATTACCTCACTTAGAAAATGCTCTAAGACATCGAATACGCATCACACGCAAGTACATACCACAGCAAAACTCTTAGTTGCGGTTGTGATAATATTTAAATTTTGTATTTTATAAACTTCTATCGCTTGACGTGTATTTCAGAACATGGAGGAGAAAATGTTTTTAACAAGGACAACTTTCTCTGCTATCTCCAATAATCAGGTATCGGAAATCAACAAGCTGCTCGATGTACATTCCAGACAACCGAAGTGAAGATTAAGTTCACCAGTAACTTTAATATAACTAATAAAAAATACAATATCACGATGACATTCATGAGTACTTGCACATAATATGCAATACATTACATAATATTGCAATCTTGTGTCTCTGAGCACGACCTGGTGATTTAAATTTTAATGTGCCTTATCTGGTTTGAAGTATTGTAGAATTTCAGAAGAAAAGCAATAAATGAGCTTAGAATGCATAAATACATAAAAATTCTGATAAAATAGTTCCAGTAATAATTAAAGAACTTAGATTTTTTAATTTTCGTCACCAAGGATTTTTTCTAAAGTCATGTTTTCCTTTAATTACAACAAACGCATATAAAAATAAAGATTAAAATATAAAAAAGAGTGCATGATAAATATTAATTTATTAATTATTAGTTGTATATACCACTTGGTTTCGTCGCTGAAGGACGTTAAGTTACTTGTCTAGTTGTTATGTTTTATTTTGAAAGTGAGCATCATAGTTATTTTAAGTGGGTATCATAGTCACAGTGATTATCATATTATAGTAAATATAAATATTTATACCGTCTCAGAAATAAACGTATATTTTTCATAACTGTATTTAGAGTGTTAACGTAATGACATTTTCATTCCAAGATTTTTAATTTATATTACTTTCTTTAAGAACTGTTAACTATTTTAACAATTTAACAGGCCAACTGTTTCTTGGCTACAGAGAACAATTAAAGAGATGTGAAAGTTTAATTCTAAAACTTGTTAAATAAATCATGATAAATTTGAAACTTTTAAATTTGTTAATGACAATGTATTACTGCCCTCTTAAAAGTTACCTTTTCTACACTCTTATAATGTGGTACGGAGGATTGCAGACTTAATGATGTCATATTTTTATGTATTGACTAGAAATATGTAATCACACAAAACCCATGCCCCGAGTGAAGCTAAAACTCAAACTATCTTTAAAACTATTACTAAATTTAACTTGAGGGGAAAACGTAATAAAATAATTTTTGGTATAATAACCGATCAAAATAAAATATTGATTGACTTAGACTAATACAGAGAGTTTTACAATAGGGTCTACTCAAGTTAGTTAAGTCGATGTCAGAAATAGTCACTTACTGATTTGAAGTAGTCTTTTTGACAATTCCCGGAAATTCAAAATAAAGATAAAACTATGATGGTGTATTGGGATTTTATGCTAGAACATAGATTACAATCATAAAATGTCGACTCAGATAAACTGGGTAAGAATAAATAGAACGAATATGTCATGTAATGATACTACTGTCAAAAACGGCGTTCGTATCTCAACTTCAACACTTCGCCTTCCAAACATTTCTGTGACTTTCTTGTTATCGAAAATCCCAAAAACCTGTCTCAGAACCAGTTTGAAATGAAGGCATTGCTTGGAAGTATTTATGTTTTGGTTTTATTGGTTTATTATTTTAATGCATAGGAATCAGATGATAAAAGAAACAGCATTTTACGAATTTTGTCTGGCTTCATCTATACAAAAGAGTATGGTACAAATGATATATATATATACTATAGTGGTGCATAGTATGTTTTGCTACATTTGATTGTTTTGGTTATAATATTATTTTACAAGGAGAGTTAGTTAGGAGAGTAACTGACCAGTGATCACTTAAAAAAAAGAAAAACAAATATCGTGTACAAACTTAACATTCCATTTTATAAGAAGCTAAACTGCTTCAATAAAACTAGTTGGTGGTCTCTTAAACCATGAATTTGAGTGAACCTTCATATCTTTTAATTTTGTTGGTAATTATTTTTTCTTATTTACAAATATATATATAAAACATTAATTAAGTTAATCCGTGGTTTTAAATTAATGGTTTTACTCGTCATAATGACTGCGAACATTCGCAGTGCTCCTTCCACTCAGTTTAATGAACTTTTATTCTTTTATTAGGCTATTATGAATATGACAAATATTCTTTGCGAATAAATTGGCTTCTTATAATTTTAATGTGTGCTGATCAAACATTTAAATGTTACTTTAACTAAAACGTAATATTAAAATAATGATGGTTAAAAGCATATTTAAATCGCATCAAGCCAGAGCCTACAGCTGTAACATCCCTCTTAGAGTGCTCCCACGTCAAAACACCGGGCTTGGAAGTGTTTAATTATGTATTCTTTGTGTAAGCTGCCTAATTTGTATGCAAATGCAGCAATACTTACTGAGGTAAATGTATATAGAAAAAGTTAAATTTTAGATTTTGCTTATGTGTGTACATATATTTATAAAACTTGGTATGGTAAGTCTTCATATGGGTGTAATTTATTGATATCCACTTAAAATACCCCCACAGCAGCAAACCTGCTTAGACAGTCTTATATATGGACATTGTCTTATCCTATGTTATTCTTATGGGGGATAATTATATATAACTTATTTATGAATATAATTTGTTGAAACTTAGTATGTGCCTTCATGTTGTGGTAAATATATATTTGGTAAATCTGGTTAATGTGCTGATGAGATATATATTTTTGCGTTAGAAATTGGCTGAATATGCAGGTTTGCTGTGACGGGGATATTTTACAATTTGCAAATTACTTGTAATTATTTTACGTTTTTGAATGATCAAAGGCCTATCATTAGGTTATGGATAGTTAAGTAGCTCTGTTAAGATAAGAACATTTTTAGATAGTGAAAGATCACTTAAAATATGAACCAATATAAGCAACGTTATAAATAAAAAGAAGTAAGACATAAACGTAGTAAACGGTATTTCGGAAAAACTGTAAAGTAGTATGTTGCAGGGTTGAAAGAAAATCAGAACTCTAGTAGAAAACACAGTATATATACACTTGTATTTTAATATTGTTATTGCTATATGACTTAGCTTGCCTGTATCTAGTAGAATTAGAAACAATGCTCAAGAATGTAGACCTTCATGCTTGCTAAAAACCATCAAACCTAAATGAGCAACCAGTTTTAAAAGTTAAATCGGTTGAGACGATTAATTTCCGTTAAATTTGACTTATTAAAGAGAATTCAATCGTGTTAATAGTTTATACAAAATAGACCACTGAAATTTAGAACTAGAATTTTTCATTTGTCTCAAAACAAACACATTTGACTATTGATTTTCAAAACGATCCGGCTTAGTTGTGTAGAAGCTCAAGCCTACTATAAAGGGAACGTTTTATGAATAAAAAACAGATGAGAATATAAGGAAAATATTCGTATCTTAATCCAAAAAAGTGGAAGAAACTAAAACGCAAACGTATGATTGATTCAAAGCTTGTATTATCTAAGACGATCGAACCTGCATAATTTCGGATAATCTTTGCAATAGTAAAGCCGATCCTGCATAATCAACATTTAACTAATCGGGATCTTGTTTGAGGGATCGTTGAATATCATTCTCATGAATACTAGATGTAAGGCTCTCCCATTTCCATTGCAATTAGGTTAATCTTACAAGTAAAAGTTGTCCTACTTTGTAATTAATAAGGAATGTATGACCAATTACAAATAAACATTAGTTGTCCATATAAATTTAATTAAAATTAAATTACTCTAATCTTAGGTCTACAGTGACCAACTAATGGATATTACTTGTAAGGACATTTTTGTCGACATTACAAATAATTTTATATTTATTCCTAGTAAACAACTAAAACGACTAACAATGAATAAACTTTAAAATCAATACGATGCAATAATTTTAAAAACTCATTGTAGTGCGTCTCACTAGTGTAACGGTTAGCACCTTCGATTTATGACTAAAGGGTCACGGGTTCGATTCCCGGTATGTCCACATCAGTAAGGGGTTAAACCGCTTTCCCTAAAGAAGTTTAACTAACGCTAGCAACCAAATGAATCTTGTTGAGGTGTAATAAATAAATAAGAGAAACCCCGCATCAGGCGATCAAATGTATAAAACAGATATAATCCACATAATTATCCTTCAAACTTTGAAAAACTTACACTTAAGGGAAGACTCTTTCAGGACGAAGCCGCCCCACCCACAAAAAACAAAAAACAATTACCCCCGATTTTTATTGTAAATTAAATTGGGGAAATTATTTGATATCTATATATCATACATATAATATTTGAATTAGATAAAACATATCTAAGAATCATAATTCTACGACTTAGTAATACTGAAAATAAATATTTTTTAGCCTATTGGAACGTCGGTGAGTCATCGTTGTGTAGCTCAGAGCATTGATGATTAAACTCCCGATTGTTTTCCGCCATTAATAATGTTTACTGTTGGCGCAGTAGAGCCATTATGGTTGGACGGTGGTGGTCATCATCCCACACATTTGGTCGACGCAATCAAGCTCATCCTGTCTGTAGAAGCTTAAGCTCCAACCACAGCATAGTTTAAACGAATTGTAAAACAACTATATGCATCAATATAAAACTAAACTATCATATTATAAAATGAAGGTTCATGTTATCATCTTAAAAAAGCGTATTATTTATCTTCATTTTAAAACTTAAAACAATGTACGGTTGCGTATAAAAACGAAAATACATGTTCATTTTTAAACATTCAAAATAGAATTTTTTGTTTTCTTAAACTGAATACAAAACAAAAAATTATAATACATCTCAGTAAATATTATAAACCTAACATAGCATTTACAAACCAATATCAAGTGCCTTTCCTTTATGTTTCTTTCAGTCTATCTACAGTTACAGATAAGATTAATCGGACTTTATGTAGTCAATTTCCATTTCTAAAAACGTATGATCCTGTTTAAAAGCTCAACAATAGCATTACTTTCCATATTTGATCGTGACAAGCAATATTCAAAATTTAATAAAATATAGAATTGTTTAATATTTTTTCGAATATAACTTTTCAAGAACGTTAATAAAAAAATCAATGATGTTCACTTAACAACAAGATAACTATTAAATAAATTAAAATTTAATCACGCAAAATAGGGTGGTGGGAATTCTTAAAATAATAAACATTATTCTAAGGTTAATGACTATAATGATTTAGCACGGCCCTTCTTCGGTTTTCAGTTACTGTTAAACACCCCGAATTACTTTAAAAAACAAGATGTAATATGTGTCTTTACAGCCTTGAGTGGTTCCTACCACGTTTTTCACTATGGATTTATACAATGTTTTTATAATACGTTTGTGGGGAAGCTGCACTATGCGGAAATTTTAAAGCGTATTTGACTTCAAATAGGCGAGTTATAACTTTCCCTTTGGTAGTTTGGAATAAATTAAAGCTATCCAATAGCCTTTGTATAGGTTGGAATCATATACTGTATATACTACCTGTATTTTGGAGACAACGATTTGTTGGGTGTGCAATCCTGACAAAAGGCAGTTCCAAAGGCTCATTACTATGCATGTGGTGGCTTTCAAACAATCAGTCTCACTCTGCGAACATTTCTCATGCTGGTATGGACCTTAAATGATCTTAAAACCAAAAATATAAATGTGTGTTTAAATAACTAATAAGTAACGATTAGATAGTTGGTAAAATCAAAGCTTATCCTTCGGTTCTGCGAGGAGTCCGAGTTCACTGGCCACCGCTAAGGGTAAACAACTCAAATTACGGTTCAAATTTCCCAGGGGTATCGGTCTTCCCGTGATAGGCTTCTTTGTTTCCTTTCCTCAAATATGTTCATGACTTTGTTTATTTTAAACTTGTTTTTCCCCCAATGGAATACCACCGGAAGTGTACTCATTGCGTCATAACTATAACCAAATTCTGTTTAATTTTATTTTGTGCTCAACAAATAAAGGGTATTGGGAGCATATGAAAATGTTAATTATTACCAAATTAATTGGTGGCAGGATTTGACATTTTCAATCTTAGTACTTCTCATTAATTTTATTTTAATTGTTTAGCAGCCAACTTATACATAAACAGATTTCTTACTTGTTATTATTATTCATACAGTATAATTTATTTTTCCATTGTAGAGTTAACAATCAGTATGATCCCATTCTAAAATATTATTCCATTAGGAAATAAATAAATAACAAAACTGAATTAAAATAGGACTTTAAAATTAACAGTACAAAATAATTCCTTGTTTAGACATTTGATGTTGAATAAAGGTCTGCCATAAGCATTATGCAGAGGTAAATGATTTTTATTTCGAGATAAAGCCTTATGGGCAGGTACTAACTTTAATTGAATAAAACATTCCTTTGAGCAAAGAATGCAATATTTGATTGGAAAATATATATATATATTTAAAATAATAATAATAATAATAATATCCTTTAATGATTAAAATAACGACAAACTTTGTAATGAACGGGTCAATTTAAGTTGACATACATACATCAATGATTACAATTAAACATAATTGCACTCTTCTCACTCATACTACCACAGCTGCCGAGGTTTAAGATTGGTATCAATCAACCCAGCCAGCGGTTCATCGTGATCTCATTCACAGAGTAACAAGCTTTTGATAGAAAAAGTTCCTTAATTTAATTACGAATTTTTGATGATTTTCTGATAGCTCCAACAAGGTTGCTCGATGTTGAGATCTTCACAATACTTTGAGGTATCCATTTTTATGTAATCTGTAGGTCCTAATGAGTACTTGAATGACCGGTTGAAAGTACAATAATATAAATACGTCAACGAGGCCACACGCAGCACGCTGACGCTAGGGAAGCAAATTTCCTCATTACAAACTTTTTTAAATCAAATACGGTATTGTAACATACACAAATCCAAATGTTCATGAAAATTAAAAACATTTAATTTGTTAGCTGCTCTGATGATCCTGGTTATATATATCTGCAATGCTTATCTAGTGCATTGTAGGATAGAAGTTGCAGTCAGGATTGAAAGTAGATATCAGAGTTCTGGTGATGATAAAACTATGCCAAGATATGAAAAACAGCCTTTTCTAATGTAAAACCCCAAAAGACAACGTTTTGTGTTTAGTCAATTTAAATTTTCTTTAGTAATTCAGTAAATATTTATGCCAGAATGATGAGGGAGGTCTTAACATTTGCTGCTTTGTATGTTTTATCATTTATTTATGTCAGGGAAATATTTACCTTGTTAAGATCAAAAGACTCCAAAGTTGAATTTTTAAAACCCAAAAAGGGGTTTTTGGGTTTTTGATTGTTCTTACCTACGAACCTGTAAAACTTATTGCAGAAAGGAATACCTCTACCACATTTTAATTGGACTAAACTGCAACCGCCAGAGTGTCAACACTATATACAATGTTTAACGACACCCCTAAAACGCGTTCAGGGGGCCAAGTTAAACTTCTATGTTTATTCCGGGCCTATGTTTTACATGGGATACCGCTAATGGCTCAGTTTTCTATAGGAAGTTCGCTAAACATTTCTTCCAACCACCAGCATTCCCATGTTGCGCGGGGTGCGCGCGCAAGTCTCGAGTACTTGTCACACGACCTCCCGCTCAGTTCGTCCGCGCCTTTGCTTCTGTCGAGTGCGCTCACTCTGCATACCCGGACGTCACCAGATCATCGCGTGGGTTTAAGATTTACTAGTTGTGGTAAGCAAATAAATATTAAACTCTACCAGAAACTTTATTATACTGTCCATAAGTTTAAACTAATTTTACTTCAACTAAAATGTGCATAATGCTATACAATCACCACATGTAGTTCATGAACCACAGATAGAAATAAATTGAAAACGTAATTTTATAAAACAAATTCTTTGTCAGGACCATTTAATTTCAATTTTTTACCGCATTGTTAATGTATCCATAAGCAAGTAGCCTTGCATAAGAGTTTAGTGCTTATCATGCAAACTTGTTTTAGTTTTATAGCAATCAAGATGTGTTTGTTTATTTTATAAAAACCGTTTCATAAATAATGAAAAAATATATTTTTGAGCTTAGTATGCATGAAAAAAAGTTTAACAAAATTTTAGAATGACTCACATAGTTAATACATTTTGAGCGTTTTTAAAGTTTACGTAAATCCTCTTGGTCTTTAATCATCAATCTTTGTCCCTGAGGTTTTACAGCTTGAGGGAATGAAAATTCTTTTTTTAGTTATTTTGCTATAGTGTTACCTTTAATAGAACAATTATTAAGTGTTCGGGGGATATTTAAGGTTCGCAAAGTGAATTCCCTCCTCAATATTGTTTTATTTTTTAGTCGATTAAAATTGTTATTTATAGAAGTAGTCTGATTTGTTTGTTACAATTAAATTCCGACTTAAAACTAACAGCTTAGTATTTTATATTATTTTCTATTTATTAGTTTCACATTTTTCAAATTTTTTTATTTATTAGTTAGTTTCACAGTAATCAGAAACATGAGAGATTCTGGAATTAAAACAAATTGTTAACAGATTTTTTACATACCGAGTAAAATTAACGCACCAAGTTTAATTTATGCTTAAATAAGTTTAAAAATTAAAGGGACCACGTTAAGCGTAGGGTGAGGGACTACAATCGGAGGAAACTTAATTTATAATTTATATTATACATTTATAATCCCTATCAAACTAAATATTAAAAAATTATATTCTTTGTTTGAAATAGTTTGTCATCTCTATTAACTGGCTTCAAAGGAAATTAAATTTGTATAAGACATCATTTGCTTATTGCTATTCTTGAGGACGAAATATATTAATTTTCTATCAACATACCGTGTACCATAAACATTGTCTACGTAGCTTCAAGTGGTTATCATCTGTTGCTAATTAAAATATTGTTTTCTCAATTATGTTTAATTTGTTACATGTATTTAAACTTTTTAATATTTAAATTACCATATGGGAAATTCTGGAAAAAGTTCAAAACAGGTTTTTACTTTTTTTATATAAGACATTTCCTAGGTTTGTACAGTTTGAAAGAAGTACGATTTTTACCTAGCCTATGTTAAAGCTAACTTACTAAAACGATGATTATGGTATACATTCGTTAATCAATTAATAGAAATATAAAATACCCCGTTGCAGCAAACCTGCATACTCAGCGAATTTCAAATAGTACTTCACTAAGTCATCAAGCCACTTACCAACTTTCATCAAACCATATATAGCCAGATATATGACTTTTATTTATTCTCCATAAGAAAAACATTAGGACAGAGTATGCAGGTTTGCTGCATCAAGGACCACAAAAATCTGGTTTTTATGCAAGTACCAATGAATTACCACTAGATGCAGCAACATACCAAGTGTTACCAATTTATGATCATAAACAAACAAGATGTCACATGTTTCTTATTCTCCATAAGAATAACATTATAACTTCTGTGCTGAGTACGCAGGTTTGCTGCATTGGGGACCAAAAAAATGGGTTCAGTATGCAAATATTAGTAAATCCCAACCATATGAAGCCACATACCAAGTTTCATTAATATGTGTTCATTAATTAGCGAGATATAAAATTTTACTTATTCTCCATAAGATTAACATTGGACAACGTACCTACTGTGATTAGCACTTCCAGTATCTCAGTAACAAATTGAGCAATGGTCAAAATACCAAATTTATTAAGGTGAATCCAATAGTGTAAACTCAAGTTTAGCTTTAAAAATAATTATATGTAAAAAGTTCTTGGGGCACAACCCCCCCTCTCAAAAAAATCCCACTTCTAGTGGTGCGACCTGACTGGTTTTAGAACTCATGAAAATAGATGCTGCCTTACACGTTTATATCAAATTTCATCAAGATCGGACGATTTTTAAAAAAGTTATCGTGCCTACGGACACACACACACACACACACACACATATATATACATATATATATACATATATATATACATATATATGTATATATATACATATATTCATATATATATATATACATATATATATATATATATATGTATATATATGAATTCGATCGAATGATGTTTTTGGCATCTGGGGGCCTCAAAACGAAAAGTTATCAAGGTATCGGGCCTGGTCTTCCCATGCCACCTACGGTAATAGCTTCTTCCCTACAAGGGAAATTCGCTAAAAATTGGTAGTATGATAAATTATTCTCATGTTTATTGCCAGTTGAACAACTGTTTTGATCTTAAACATTTTCTTGTTTACCTTTTAATGTAAAACATATTAAGTAATAATCATAAGAACTAAAATGTTGTAATCTTATATAATGCAATTTATCCATAAATACAATGAGTAATAGTTGTTTTAGTAACAATTATAATCCTGGTTAAACAAAGGATTCAGATGGATTTTGCAAATTCGGGACTTTAATTTTGTCGTTGAAGTAATTTGGAAGTATTATATTTTTATTCTGTCTCACAATCGATATCGACTGACCTGCAATTAAATTTCTTTACATACTTTAATTACAAAGTAAATATTACATTACATCCTAAATATTAATACGATAGGGGTTTTTTATTCACAGTCATTACTTGATAACGGCTGGACGGATTTGAACTTTTGAGGTGTCCAATTAAAGGTATTTTTACGTAGATTTGCCAATACGGCTCAGAATTTTAAGAAAGGTCACCATTTAAAAACAGTAAAGAGCTGAACAGTGGCACAGTCCTACGGCAGAAGTCTAAACTAAGTGTTTATTGAAAGTAAGTTTCCACATTATTCTCAGACGTTATCATCCGTTTTAATATCAGATGTTTTATTATGTTTGTTTATAACTGAAGTAACCTTTCGTTGGGTACAAACTTCCTCGGATTCGAGCAACAGGGCAAGTAGTATTAGTTAATAATATATTAAACTTGTGTACTGTCCAACTCATTTCTTTGTGGCCTAAAATCACCGCTTATTGATTTTTACTATGAATCGCACCTGATCTTATAATGAAATTGCATCTTTCATTAAATATTTGTTATGCCGATAAAATGTATCATGATTAATGTAATATTCACAACTTTATTTATAATTTTTTTAGTGAATTTACCCTATAGGGGAGAAGCTATTACCATTGTCAGCATGGGAAGACCTAGGCCCGGGACAATGATATATTTTCGTTTTGAGGTCCCCGGACCCCAAAAACACCATTCGTTCGAAACTGTATATATATGTGTGTGTCCGTGAGCACGATTAATCTCGTAAAAAAAGTCCGATTTTGTTGAATTTGGTACAAACGTGTAAAGCAACATTTATGACTTTAGGTTCGATAACCAGACAGATCGACCTATCCGAAGTCGTATTTTGGGGGGATTTTGTACCCCAAAGATGGGGTTTTTGAAGTTTTTACATGTAATTTTTTTTTAAGTAAAATTTTAGTTTTCGCAATTAAATTCAGCTTTAAAAAACACACAATTTGGTGTTTTAATCATTTCTCTAAGTCAATTGGTTACAGAGATATTAAAAGTGGTAAACACATTACATTGTCCAATGTTACTCTTATGGAGAATAAAATAAATTTTATATCTCGCTTATTTATGAACGTATCCCGACAAAACTTGGTATATGGCTTCATCTGGCTGTGGTCTATTATTATTATTTGCGCAAAAACACAATTTTTACCGATGGTTCCCGTAGCAGCAAACCTACGTACTCTGCCCCCATGTTATTCTTATAGAGAAAAAGTTAACTATTATATCTCCCTTAATTATGAACATAAATTAATAAAACTTGGTATGTGCCTTCCCCTAGTTGAGTTCTCTTAATATTTGCATAAAAACTCATTTTTTGTGTTCGTTGTTACAGCAAACCTGCTTACTCAGCTCCCCTCTTATTCTTATGGCAAATAATTAAAATGGCATATATCTCTTATTTATGAATGTATATTGATAAAACTTGGTATGTGGCTTGACCTAGTTGAGTTCTATTAATATTTCCATAAAAACTCTTTTTTTTTTTCCTTGTTACAGCAAACCTGCTTACTCAGCTCCCCTGCCATTCTTATGGAGAATAATTAAAATGGATATATCGCTTATTTATATGAAATTGTATATTGATGAAACGTGGTATGTGGCTTAACCAAGTTGAGTTTTATTTATATTTGCATAAAAACCCATATTTTGTGTTACTTTTTGCAGCAAACCTGCGTACTCAGCCCCCATGTTATTCTTATGGAGAATAATTTAAATGGTATATATTGCTTATTTATGAATGTATATTAAAATAACTTGGAAATTCACTGGGTATGCAGGTTTGCTGCGACGGGGATATTTATTTATTAATTGCCACTATAATAAAATATATGCCAAATTAAAATTGTGACCTTTTCGTTTTCTTATGTGTAATTTGCCTGTGTGGGCTAATATTTATCTTCAATTTCTACGATTATTTAATGTCATTGAATATTTAGTTCGATGCGCTTTAAGTGGATTAATGGTTGTCATCAACGTAAGTGGCATACATTAAAATGTAATCACAGACATGTATCATAATACCCATAATACCCATACACAATGCTCTGACTTAATATTGCCAAAAGAGTCTTTTTTCATTTATATTGCCTACCAGCCACCGACCGAGTGCCGATTCACAATGTGTTTTATTTGTTATTACATAATATATTTGTATTACATAATTTAACAATGGATTAGAGATCTGTTAAAACATGCATACCCTACTGTATGCAATTTTCTTCGTAATTTACTTTGGTCGTTGTCTAATAAAAAAGTTTTTTGCAGAATTAGAAATAACCAGATTTGTTTAAATGACCTTATGTATTATATATGCATCTTATCTTACGACGCGAAATCAAAAAAATATTTGTATGTACTTTAGCAACACTGTTTTCATATTGTTTTATTATTTACAGATTTTATCAAACAGATCAATAAACAAATCAAAGACTGTAGGAGATATTTGATAACTAAGCGTTAAATAAACAAGGGGCCTCCAGGGGTTAGTTTCGTAATAAGCTTTATTACAGTAGAAAATATTTACATAATATATTTCTCGGCAGTTTGTGTTTACCTCTAAAAGGTTAACTGTAGTTTAATTTCTCCAAAAAGTTCCATATATGCCTTTGGAGTCTAGACAGTGGATAAAATGACGTATCGATCCTCAACATTCTTGGCAAAGTGTCTTCGCAATATCGATGTTATTGTAAACATTCTTTTACACTGCGTCTGGCACATTCTGTGCTGACTTTATCACAGCCAAAGTAGTATTTATAGGGAATGTGCTATTTATGTATTATTAGTTTTCAGAGCATACATTTGTTACATTAATTAAAATAGTTTTAACATCAACACTCGATATTAAAGATTGTAAAGTATCTGAGGGGAGTTGTTGTAGTTTAATTTATTAGTTTCTCAGTGATCTTGTTTAGTTTAATAAGTTTTTTCTACTATGACATCGTGTTTGTTAAAAACTGTAAATGTTTAAAAATAATAATAGTATTGCATTCTTAATATTTCAGTAGCCTCTGGATCATTGTTGTAAATTAAAGCATTAAAATACCTTATCTATCAGATGACCTTATGTAGCTGAAAGACTGCAGATGTTCCTTGTTTTCAACAACACATCTTAGGGTCTTAGGTTTAAAAATGTTACATATCAATTTCCATATATATTGTCTTGTTGAATAAAATATTTTCACATATTAAATCATGCGTTCACATATATATTACACAACGGACACTAGTGTCGCTGTTATATTTTTACTGATAATGACTCTCCCTAATATAAACCTTTTTTATACAAACAAAGGTGTTTTATAACTTTATTTTATATTTACAGGGGTTTTTCTAAGGTCTACTGAATTAAAATTATTGATATTTTAAGATAGGTTGTTTTAAGTTATGATAATTGTTAATTAGTAATACCTAAACAATGCTAGTTAAATGACAGTCAATTGTTTATTCAGTAAAACTGACAAATTCGATAGTTTTTTATTTGTTTGTTTTATGAACATGTTAAAAAAAACGGGAAACTCAAAAACCTTTTTTAACATGATAAAAACTGTGGTATAACAAAACTATTAGATATCGAGGTACAAATGTTATTGTACGTCATTAGTACAACACATTTGTCTGTACAAAACAAATGTTTTGTTCATTACTATGAACGAAACCCTGTCTAGTAATTTTATAAATACGGTATTTTGTCAACGCCTTTTCATATGAACAGGAGTATCTCATAACATTATAATTACGTTGATTAATTACAAATTGAATTAAATAGAGTTCCTTAAGTATTAGGGTCTATTAATCGAATCAGAAACATTCCAATTTAAAAGGTTACTTATAATATATTTTACTCACCTATTTCGATGGTGTTCTAAACCCGGTTTTCACTTGACTTTATTAATTTTTATATTAAAGGAACCACATATATCTCCTTTCTTCATAAATAAAGTATCGTTATATTTTAATTGATATTTGTGCATTTAAATTTTCCTGTATTAACGTGACAATAAAGGTGATCCTTGTCAGGCAAACAAAATATTTAAAAATATATAAACAAAATATAACATAATGTTTAAAAATGAAAAGTCTTTTCATTCAATTAATTTTGGGTGTATCTTTTATAAATATAGTTAGGAACGTGAAAATAAACAAGTGAGATTTAGGCTAAACATTGTTGAGGATAGTACTAGAACACGTACTACAATTTGAGATTTATTTTCCACTCATTATAAGGGAAATTTTGACAAACAAATTCTCTCTCGGGTTCGGGACCCAGGTGTTACATTATTCAAAACATAAGTATAGGAATTACCTCGTAAGTTTTGGAGATCGTTTACCAGAAGTATACCTGTATTTTCCCTTATCAAGTTGTGGTATCCAGCACATTTATAAAAGGGCCACATATCACTTGGTTATATACATTTTACATTTAATATTAGGAAATTATGTCTTTTGATGATTTTAAAATACCCAACATAATTATAGTGTAGATGTAGTTTGGAAACTTGGAGGATTTACATAAGGCCTTTAAAATTATATGCTTTTCGTCATACGTTACTATTTGACAGTTTTAATTTTTGGCTTTTAAATAATTTCAAAAAAATTGTTTAATATTAAATCTTTCCAAAAGTTTTTTTAATGTGACATATCAGAAAAAGCAGAATTCATTACGAGCACGAAAGTTTCGCCAGAAAAAGGTAGGTCTAGTAATTTAGAAAATATAGGATATTCGGTAAATATTGTTCACAAAAGTGGCCGGAATAAATTAACAGATGGAAGTAATTGGGTTCTGCTGTCACTAAAATGTTTTTTTATGATAGGAAATTACGGTAGAACATGAAACATGTTTACATTAGGAAGCTCTGAATTGGAATCCGTACTAGTAACAATAAGTTTTTGGAACATTCTGTGTGTATATTTTTTTTAATAAGTGGTTTCTCTGTAATCTTTATGACACACCTTATGTGAGGCATTCTGTATATTTATATATACAAATTTGATCGAATGATATTTTTGTTACCTGGGAGCCTCAAAATGAAAAGTTATAATAGTATCGTGCTGAAGCATGTCGCTACCGCTGACAATATTAGCGTCTTGGCTATAGGATAAATTCACTAACAAGTAAATGAATTCTTGATTAAATTTGTTATCACTCAGAAAATTCTGTCAAATTGAATTAGGTTGAATTATTAAGATGAAATAAGACTAACTGTAAATATTGTGGTGAGCGATTAAAAAGTCTCTTTACACTTTGTCACGTCAGATACATCACTATATTAAAATATTGTAAATACAACCAGTTTTGTCAGTTTTATAAAATACCAATCTATCATCTAAGAAAAAAACGTGAGTTATTAGTTATACAACCTTCATGTATGAACAAAAATAATTCGTTTATTTAATAAACGTATGGATAAATTATTTTCAATACGCTAGTGAAATATATTGTTACATATTATATGGTCTTGCACTTAGTAAACAGTAATCCAAAGGATTTCAATTTTGTGTATGAAAAGTGAATACAATTGTATTTGTTTTGCACTCATAGAACTTGGTTTTATGTTTGTTCATTGAAGAAGAGCAAACCGGTCGTGTTTGACTCAAACTAATACAACGCGCATTCATTTCAGTATTTCAACTATTTCAGTATACTACTTGAAAATTAAATTAAAACGAAATAGTTTAATGATCATAGTAGTTAAACCAGCAGTAGGGGATGCCAGCATAATAGTGGGGGGTATAAGCGAAGGAGGGGAAGTTCTACTCTTGAAATAAGTTAAACAATTCGTATTATTCTCAGTAATTAGGTACTGGACTTTAAAATTATGTATTTATAAGAAAATATAAACAAACCGAATTATTTGCTCTCATGTCTTTATCGTCAATTTCGTTCTATTTTACTGAAAATAATTAAAGTACATATCTGTGTATCTTCAACTTCCACTTCAAGTAAAGCAGATCATATTAAATTACCTAGCACATCCCAGGTATACGAAGGAGGGCGCTTTATCTTATATGCAAAAGTAAGTATAACCAAATATATCTTTAAATTATAAAAAAATATATAAGCTAAAAGCAAGTAACAACTGATGTCCATACATGATTAGTGTTTCGCTTGAAACCAAACATCCCTTAAAATTCGAGTCCAAAATTGATTAATTCCAACGGAAAATACAAATTACTATGCACAACATTAACATTACACTGTTAATGGTGTGCATAATTATCGAGTAAAGTTTTACTATAAAAGGTAATAAATATACAGTAAAATTTATAAATTTAACATTTTGACATAGTGGAAATGTATCAACATGGTCGGATGCCTGCTAGTGAGTGCGAGCCATTGGGAATTGGTTTATATTACCATAAAAGTTTAGTTTTGAGTTAAAAAAAAAACTCAATGAGTACCACTGTAACCTCTTCCTTATCCACCCTCTGTTACTTTGTTTGTAAGTATATCCAAAATAAATATAGTAACGAGCACATTTCTCTAAGAAGTCCATTCATCTTAATAAAGTTGACGGGGTTCTAGGAAAATGTGTAATACTCACTTTGATCTATTAGCGTTCCAGCTGCGTGTGAATTATTTCTCAACCAGTAAGAAAATATAATGAGTTAAACAACTAATCCAGCTAGAATATTCCTCTAAAACAAACATTTTAGGTTATTAATAATAGGTGATCCAGCTATCGTGTAGTTTTAGGAACTGAATGGTAGCTGAAAAATATACTTTTGATGATGGTTGGGCATGTATGGGACACTCTGATCGTACATGAGAACCAATACTGGAATTACAAACTATTATGTAAAACATTAGTGGTATATATTGAAATATCATATGTTATACTGTTGTGTAGCTGTACGTGGTGTTGCTATGGGGTCCATTTGAACAAACTAGCCTTCAAAGAACATTACTGTACATTTAACTCCACAAATTATACTTTTAAACAAGCTATTCAGTTTTCAGTAAAAATTTAAAAATGTACATTTACGAATTTTATTAAATATTAATCCTTTATCTATGCGAAACAAGGAATAGAAAGGTAACCCCCACATGTTTTGTCTCTTGCACCTTTCGCCTAGAAGATGAAATTAGATTATATAATGGGGGAGGCAGTGACGTTTTTGGGTATTCAGTTATTTAAACATATATTTGTTTAAACAAAATATGTATTACATATTGATAAGCTATGTTATTATAACTACGACCTTTTTATCTCAAATATAAGATTGTCTGTAAACAGATATCAAAGTGCCTATACTAGAAAGAGTGAGCCTGCTGCACTTGCCTGATTCAACCTTATTTCCTTATTTTTATCCTCTTAACTACAAGTTACCTTAAAATATTAAGAACTTTAGTTACAATAAATTTAAAAAGTGAGCCAAAATATTGTCTAATTTGTAGATATAATTTTATTTTGATTGTAAATAGCCGTTTAAGTATACATTAACCTAAGTTGTATGTATGTCAACTTTTAAATAATAATAACATTTTATTTCAACTACGGTTAGTCATATTCTTGACTGAAACTGTATAAACCAAAACTTAATGTTGAAGGGGGTTTTCATTAGTGAGACATCGAAAAGATATTTCCCAAGGAAATCTTTCTTTCTGCAATTTTGCATCATTTTATCCATGTCTTCCTAGTAAGAATATTTTGCATATGCAATTTTAGTATTTGATATACTTTAGTACAACGCTCTATTTTACTTTCGAGAACATAAATATTATTTTCAAAACGAAATTTCAATATATATTATGACATTAGAGAAAAACTATCAACTTCAATAGAGAGAAATATATTAATAAAGAAAAATTAAAAAACGATACACTTAGTATATGCGGTATATTTTAACTGTCACCAAATTATTGCTGTCACTATCTGCCAATATGTAATGTAATGGTATTTTAAATTAATAGTTTTCCTGTAATTATAGTTTTATATGTCATAGTTATTCTGTTTGTTTGTTTACTTATAAGGCAATTATAAAATCACAAATCGGCTAAAATTACGGGATTAAAATTTGGCTTGGACCTTTATAGCTCTCGAAGAGTTTAAACTTTTAAGTTGTTCAAGAATTATCCCTATATATTTATGGGGGAATATTATTACTGATTACAATTAACTATTGTATATAGAGTTTACATTGGGAGTATTTTTATAAATTATCGAACAACAACATAGCACACATTTTACATCGTCTTTTCAAAACCACTAAAATCTTTTGGTAGTACACAAATGGTTTAAAAATCACAGTAAATATTTATTTGTTTGATTTCCAAAAGTAACGACGAACCTTAATTTAGCGAATTGAGACTTCAGAGTGTTTACAAACTTATATAGAGATCACGCATCAATACTTTGATTAATATAATTTGGATTTACACTGTTCTGTTGCATAAACCAAAAAACTTGATAGTAGAACTACGTAGCACTTAATTTCGTAAATGCATAAATATAAAAAGTACAATTCCACGCTTCGTAGTACCATAGTATCTTTGGTTTGGAAGCTTAGATAAGAGTAAATGGGTCCTGAGAAATAACAACGTAGGCCTATTCAGCGACCCAGAGTCTTGGACTTGGGTTCAAGAATCAACGGGTTCAAATCGTGGGGTGTCCACAAAGGATCGTTTTCTCTTATAATCGTTAATAATAAGCTCCGTATGAAAATACTATTGGCTTTGAAACAAACAAAAAACATTCGGCGATAAAGTCAAAACTATTAACGGTAAAATGGACGTCTTGTCGTAACGTAACGTTTAAATGACCAGTGGCCATAAAAAAAGAATGGCAGCTCCTAAAAATAGTACATCTTCATAAAAACTTCAGGTGGCCGCAATAACTTTAATTTTAACCGTTTTATGTGTTAGTGAAAACTCTGAAATAGTTCCCAAACGTTTATAGTATATTTCGTCACTAGGAACAAAAGTGGATCTTTTTAATACGAGCTCCAGTTTAACTGCCGAGGCGAAGCCGAGGCTGGGAAATGAGCGAGTATGAAAAAGACACTTTTGATCCAAGTGACGAACAATATTTTTCGTCATACTGCCAAAAAACTTAAGGTTTAAATAAAAACAATAGTAAAATTTACGTACTGTGTCTTCATAACCTCAAATGTTTCTTTCAGCTTGTCTCTTGAAACAATCAGCTGTTGCACATGCATAACTTCGGTTCATTCATATCTATCGGAAACCAATCATTGTGGTCAGAATCAATCGGTTGTTCTTCAAAACAAACATTCAATTTGGGCACGGTTGTCATGGAAATATGATTGTTTGGGCTTTTTCTATTATATTTCGATACGAATCGTTAGGCCTACTAACTTCGTCCATCGTGTCACTCACAGTTCTCACTCACCAGTGGTGTACGGGAAACGAACGCAAAAATAATAACAATACAACAATGAATGTTTCGATTATTTATAATCGAATGAATTTTAATCGATATATGACGACCTCGAATCAAAAGTATCATCAACAATGATCTTTTTAGTACTAGTACGATAATGATCATCAAAACATATGTTATTATCCAAATACTAAAAAGAAGAACTTTTAAATCTCAACGCATCTGACAAAAACAGTTGTTTTTGAAGCAGTATGACAAAAACTTGTTTATAAACTCGAATCGCCTTTTAATAAACTATCTCCCGGGAAATCTCAATTTAATTACACACACTAACTCACCACTCACAAATTCCTGTCCTTTCCACCACAAGTAATAGGATTGTCGTTGTTCTTTCAATATATTTTACCTGCTAAAATCCAGAAGCAGACTCGTGTATAAAACCAGCACGTGTTGGTAGGAGATAGCGTCTAATATTGGCTGAAATAGGTACAGCTCCATATCATAATGCACCTTATTGCCGAGTTATAGTTCACCAGAAGACTGATACAAAACGAGAAGTGTATCAATCAGGATTCAGTAAACAAACACTTAAACGTACGAATTTATCTACCGCAACACGTACAGACTTATCTTTGATCACAATCTGATGCTATACATAGCGCAGTACGCAATGCATCGATAGTTGAAGTTAATCTCACTGTCGAAACATGTTTGAAATATTCCTATGTACTAGTATATTTTTACCTTTTATTCAAGTGAACATTTGTAAATGATAATTAGTTAGTCCACACGTAAATAAATCAAGTAAATTAAAAACGTTAAGATCTCACATAAAATAAACCATCACATAGATCACACTAAATGGTTAACTTGACGAAATGTATTTTACTGTGCCTGAAAAACATAATACGTCCTAATAAAAACTTTGGTTTTAACCTTTTTACATTAAAATTTTTGTTAAAAAAATAAATATGTTAAATATTCATTACTTTTTACCTAGTGGTGCAATTAGTTAAAAATTGAATTCCTGTTTTCAAACTACATTCAAAACGTTACTGTTTAGTCCATTTATTAAAGAAATGTTGGACCAACAACTAGCCACTTCATAGAGCACCAGACATATGACTTAAATATAAATTTGTTATTATATCAGTGAAATAAAAATAAAATTAAATGTACTCTAACATAAAAATTCTAAAACTGTGCAATCAAGCTTAGTGATTTCCCGGTCCCGGCCGACTCCTGTAAGATCATGTGTGCGGTCACCTCTGGCTTGGCCATATGTGACTACGCCGCTACGGTACCTCGCTGTCTTTAGTTCACCGCACAGGTTAATAGCCTATGGTGACGGGCAGTTAAATAACAACAAAAATTAAATATTGTTTAGTTAATTTACGAATTTTAACGTCCTTTAACATTAAATAACTTAACAAGCGATACAACAGCTAATTGGCTTTCAAATTAATCATCAAACTTATAATAGGGAATAATGATCTCATCAGGCCTAATTAAAATGACTGGCTGGCTCTAATTTATGGTGGGAATAGATAATAAACATATGTGATAACATTACCTGTTACATATATGAAACTATCTCAAGGACAATGAGTACAATTGTTCAAACATTTATGAAATTTAACGTAACATCTAGTTGCGTATACCAACGATCGCCCTATGGTGGACATTTCAAAGATTATTCTACAAATATTGATTGAATGTTTTACCACATCCTTCATGAGCAGTTAAACCAAAAACATTTTACGTATTTGAAACTATGATGCTTAACTTCAAAAATAACTAAATCTTATCATTCAGAAATATTAAGGTAGGGTTGAAGTTAAGTATTGTTAAATCTAAGGCATTGTTTCAACATTATATGTAATAAATCATTATCATTGGTATTTGTACGCGTACCATCTTTCATGTGCATTTACTGTTATGACCAAATATCAATAAATCTTTTAGATCTGTGATGATTTGAATAAGATTTTCAAAATGAATAATTTATATTCTTTAATAATAAGTGTGTTAAGTATGTAATAATAAGTGTGTACCCAAATGGGTACATCATTGGATGGGCACATCATTGGATATTAATTAAGACTCAACATCCTCGTAGCATGGTCCTTTATTCAACGTTGTAGGGTTCACATTTCTGGATATAAGCTAACTCATATATATGAAAGTAAGTATATAATTTATAGAATCGGCTAACTTGAAGTGATTGTAACAATCATTTTATCAGTTAAACAGAGAGAAATTTTCCATAGAGAATCAATAGGACATTAAGTCCACAATTACGGTTAAACAATGTGATAAGTAAAACATCATAGCTTGCAGAACACATAATATTGCAAACAGATTATCACTTACCTAATATCAATGAGGACCTTAACATTTGTTAATACGAGAGGGGATGTAAAAAATAAACAGCGAAGAAGAGCTCTACATTTATATCAACTATTAAAATTATACAGAAAACGAGCAACACACCAAAACCATTTAAACAAGTCAAAGAAATCATACAGAAAATAAAAAAATCATCATCTAATAAATAAAAAAAGAAAGAACAAGCTATACATTAAATTTAGTTATTATACGATTTTTTCTATCGGTTGAATATTTCATTAGTGAAGGTGACTTAAAAGTCCAAAACACAGGTCGTAAAAAACTATTAATACCATTAATCGCCTGGTTTGTTATCGGAATCCCTAATGTTATATTAGGAACCTTACATGTAAATGAAAATCTATTTTAATTAATTAACATTAATTAAAAATATGCTACAAATTCATGATAATATTATGAAAATACTATTAAACCAACTACTTTGACCTCTACGATTCACTTGTTTAACTAATACAAATGTTAGTTACGTAAACTTAAACACTGATTTTCTCTTCTTTCTACTATCGGGTTGGACTTTAAAGAAACTATTTTCTAAAACTCTCTTTAGCCTCTTATGCTTCGATCAAACTAATGGACACTTGGGACCATGATTGTAGAGCTCTGCAAATAACAGATTCGTGATTGAATAAACACACCCAAGGACACTCACTGAATGCATTTTTCAAACAAAATCGTAAGATTTGCTTGTATTTTAAATAAAACCTTGTCTGATTTTTATTCTTAGTATTTTCAATGAACATATTATAAGTCTAAAACAAAATTTGAAATACAGACTTTTGAAACGGTTCATCTGCAATAAACCCTTCCGCTAGACGAGTTGCGTAATCACAGCCTCACAGGGACCACTTGAGATGTGCCAGTTACAGAGAAGTGAATTTATAATATAGGACTATAGTTTAAATATGGTTGGTAAAAAATAATAATTATACTATATCAAATTTGTTTAATATATCAAACAAATCAGTTTAGAAGTAGAAAGCTAATTAACGTAAATGATATAAGAAAAAAAGCTGAAAACTGAATCATAATTCATGCAGAATGGGTATGGTAAATGCAGGCTTCTAGACCAAAATATTTAAACTTATATTAAACAAGTATTAGGTTTGTTTGAATATTATATTCCAAATTTAGAAACAGTTATCGTTATTCTTTATAATGTTCGATACATTTTTACTTGTGCTTATTCAATTAAGCTTTTTTAATTCCTTATATCTATTTAAAATTCCTGATTTGCATTACTGTTAAAAGCAGGACATATCCAAACAACTTTTAGTAATATAATAAATATAGATGATTCACAAAAACGTATCTTACAAATAACAAAGACAATAAAAGAGGATTTCTATAGGTTTACAGGTATTTCTTTAAAGTATTTTTTAATTTATTTAAAATTATATTTTATAATAATAAATTACTTAATTATTACATTTGTTTTATTTGATACTTATCTTGAACCATTTGCTTTCTGAGGGGAAAATATAATGGAACGAATGAGATATTGTGGTTCCTAACAAACACAATTAATCATTTCAAAACAATTACAACCAAGCGCGAAATAATGTGCTGGGAGATTATTTGGCATACACAATTCATAAATCTGCCGAACAGATTCAGCTTTGTTGAGCCGTATGACACACGAATGACTCAGAACCTAATGAATGCTGTTTCTATGAATGGTTAAATCAGATTATTTTTGGGTGAGAACAGTGTATTAACTTATTCTATCCCTTGCATTGATATTAAACTATGTTTCTTTGTTTTTACTAATCAGTGATGAAAAACCCCGCAATAATCTCTTGAACAACATAAACTATGTTTATCTCGATTTGTACAAGATTTGGTTATTTCATTTTTAAATTTATTTTTGGACATCTCACAAGCCTACCGTTATTGTAGAAAGGGGCACTAGTTGAATTGCGAAAAAGAACTGGTTTTATATGGCTTACCTTATAATCCGTTTGTATACTATTTACTGCAAAATGTATTTGCCGTTTATATACACAACAAAATAAAACTAAATATAGCCACGTTTATAAATTTACACATAAGTATAATATGTAAAATAGTGTATATCTATTATTTATATGTTGTACTAACAATAAAGGACCTTTTCTCAAGTTTTTTTTGTTCATAATCAACTATTTCAAAACAAAACCTAATTTTCAATCATTTTAAATATTAACCTTTGTTTAGTTTAGTACATTTTAGCGAATTTCCCCTATAGGGAAGAAGCTATTACCTTAGTCAGCATGGTAAGACCTGGGCCCGGGACCATGATAACTTTTTGTTTTGAGGTCCCCAGACCCCAAAAATACCATTCGTTCGAAACTGTAGATATATATATGTATATATATATATATATATATATATATATGTGTGTGTCCGTGAGCACGATAACTCTCGTAAAAATTATCCGATTTTGATGAAATTTGGTATAAACGTGTAAAGCAACATTTATGACTTTAAGTTCGAAAACCAGCCAGATCGCTTTATCCGAAGGGGTATTTTTGGGGGGTTTTGTACCCCAAAAATGTTTTTTTTTTTGGATTTTTTACATTTAATTTTGGGAATAGTCAAATTTTAGTTTTCACCATTGTATTTAGCTTAAAAATACACACACTTTGGTATTTTGATCATTCCTCTACGTCAATTGGTTACCGAGATATTGAAAGTGCTAAACACAGTACGTTGTCTAATGTTATTCTTATGGAGGAAAAGAAAAATTTTATATCTTGCTTATTTATGAACGTACAGTGATGAAACTTGGTATACGGCTTCATCTAGTTGTGGTGCATTGGTATTTGCTCAAAAAGATTTTTCGTCAAAGGCTCTTGTAGCAGCAAACCTGCGTACTCAGCCCCATGTTATTCTTATGGATAATAATTAAATGCTATGTCTTCCTTAATTATGAACATAAATGAATAAAACTGGTATATAACTTCACCTAGTTGAGTTATATTGATATTAGCATAAAACTCCATTTTTTCCTTGATGCAGCAAACCTGCGTACTCAGCTCCAAAGTTATTCTTGGGGAATAATTAAAATTGTATACAGGGTGAATCTCGTAAGTTGTCCAGTATTGATTTCAGACAAACCGTTGGTCCTACGATGATGAAATAAAATTATTTCCCACTAAACCAACTCCAAGGAATAACGTAAAAATATTTTTAACGATTTTTAAATACAGGGTGTACCAGAAACTGAGGGTCACTAGTCCGAATCTACGAAATATCAAATACAAACGTATATCATGATATACATCAAATTAAAGCTCTTTTCAATCCAAACCATTTGGCGGAATCGGATTTTGATTATTATTGATTCATTTCAAAATGGCGGCTGTTTTTGTGAAAAAATTAGTATTTTTTTTGAATACCCTGTATTTTTCTTAAAAATGCAGATATCTTGATTCTGATTCAAATATCGCATTCCTTATGAGCTAAGCTTTATTTTGATATGCAACACTTTAATATTATCTCAAAAACAAAAAGTTTCAAAAATATCAGTTTTTGAAAATATGTAGATAGCCAAAACTCAAAAATTTCAAATAGCACCATATGTCAAATAGCATATCATTTTAAAGGTATTGCAATTCTAAGAAACTTTCAAATTTAAACCTTATGCGTATCTATTTTGGTTTTCGAGTTATCAACAAAAAACATGTTTTGCCACATTAAAACACATGTTATTTGTCATTCATGGTGGTAATAGTCAGCTTTACCAGCCTTTATGTTTAACAAATAACATGTGTTTTAATGTGGGAAAACATGTTTTTTGTTGATAACTCGAAAACCAAAATAGATACGCATAAGGTTTAAATTTGAAAGTTTCTTAGAATTGCAATACCTTTAAAATGATATGCTATTTGACATATGGTGCTATTTGAAATATTTGAGTTTTGGCTATGTACATATTTTCAAAAACTGATATTTTTGAAACTTTTTGTTTTTGAGATAATATTGAAGTGTTGCATATCAAAATAAAGCTTAGCTCATAAGGAATGCGATATTTGAATCAGAATCAAGATATCTGCATTTTTAAGAAAAATACAGGGTATTCAAAAAAATACTAATTTTTTCACAAAAACAGCCGCCATTTTGAAATGAATCAATAATAATCAAAATCCGATTCCGCCAAATGGTTTGGATTGAAAAGAGCTTTAATTTGATGTATATCATGATATACGTTTGTATTTGATATTTCGTAGATTCGGACTAGTGACCCTCAGTTTCTGGTACACCCTGTATTTAAAAATCGTTAAAAATATTTTTACGTTATTCCTTGGGGTTGGTTTAGTGGGAAATAATTTTATTTCATCATCGTAGGACCAACGGTTTGTCTGAAATCAATACTGGACAACTTACGAGATTCACCCTGTATATTGCTTATTTGTTAATATATTTTTATGTAACTTGGTAAGTGACTTTATGTAGTATTAATACATTTATATCTCCATTGGAAATTCCCGTATGCAGGTTTGCTGCGACGGGGGTATTTATGATACAGTGATAAGAATATCTAATACAGAGACGGGTCTGCTTGCGTCAAGCACTTATGAATATGTTTATATCTTTGATGGCTATATTTATTTGTTATCTAAATAGATCAATCAACAACTTCGGATGGATTCCAAACCATCGGACTGTGGCATTATCACACTGCTACCAGCAACTTTGGGACTTTGATTGACTTTGGGATCCGACAAGATTATAGAGCAGTCAGAAACATTGGCATTTGTTGCTCAAGTCTTCTTATTATCATATGAATAATGTCCAGATTCGGTGTCCAATGAGGTTCATAGGAAAACACAAATGTGTTTTTATTAAAATTTAACGTTTTAACCCTATAAACGTTACCATACAAACACAGATCAAAAATGGGACAATTATTTCTACTTTAGCACATTCAAGTTCGTACCTTAAGATTTTACAGTATGAAAGAAATCGGGCAAAAATACTGTTAAGTGGCCATAACAAAAACACTTTGTCAAAATATGTTTGTCATTATGAAAATGTATACTTTTCTTAACACACGGATATTTTAAAACTCTTTTTACAGCAAAACTGTAAAACTTAACTGTTTCTCTTTTTGTATAGAACAACTTATTGTAGGCAGGTGGTTTAAGGGGAAATCGGAATATAACACTGTGCATCAAAGTATAAATGAGTTTAATCTCAAGAAAGGTTTTAGAATTGGGGTGATTTATCAGTATAATGCTGAAGAAATGATTTCTTCTACCTTGATTGATATTGGGTTCCTTTCACTAATATCTCTTATTACTTATAGTTCAACTTACAATAGGTAACAAATATCATTTTAGATAACAATACCTTCTTATTAGATGTTTAAATCCGGGTGGAGTCAGAAATAAATGTAGTGATAGCCTTGGATTACGATTGTATTTTATGAAAAGTTACATGTTGATATCGATAGAGATAAAGAATAAAACCTGAAAAAATGTTTCTACCAATATTCTGTAACTTATTAATGTACAAGTTGCAAATATATATAATAAGGATACACAATAAGGTATAAGGCCTTGTACTGTGTTTTATGTTTATTTAACGTCTCGTATGTGAGCATGGTGTAGTGTAAATATATTTTAAAGCATTGTAAGATTGTGAATTACATCCCGTAGTGATACAACACGTACTAAATTAATCAAAAGTCATAAATCAGAAATTAAGAAATTTCATAAATTAGAATTATTCTAGTCTTCTTAAATATTCTATGAAAGTGTAATATTAAATGTTTGTACCATTAAAATATTAGGTCACCTTAACATTGATGTGGTAGCAGTTACATTTCTAATGATTCTAAATTAGTTAGCACTGGCTGGCATAATTGAATTACGGGTTTGACTGAGAAACAAACCTCGTTCCAAACAATATTGGTAGTACGTGAGTAAGGAAATTTGTTCTGTAATTGTCTATTCAAATATTCAATTAAATAAGGATAACCTATTCGTTAAGGATTTATTAATTAATTATTTATATAGATTTAGGAAATATCCTTCTATAAAATTAAATTACTTCTAAATACATTTAATTACAAGTAATTTTTAGAAGGGCACATAAACCTACCCCAACTTACCCCCCTTACTTACTTGGGTTACTTCTTGCTTGATTTTTAGAAGGGTATTTTTATTCATTACCACATAAAACCATTTCACACTCTAAGGAAGTTTAGTCTAGGAAGCTTAACGTTATTTGAAGTATTTTTTGAACACTTCATAAGTTTTATTTATAGTGTCAACAACTAATACATATTTTTTCATCAACTTTAGTGAATGATACATAACATTCTTAGCATTTCTAAAACATTAAGCTCTTATTTTCTCCATTTCCTTCACGGTCACAAGTCAAACCTGTCCTCAGTTTCATTTACACGTTGGTTCTATTTTTTACTTGGAGTGCTCAAATGTTTCCATTCATGCTCTATGCAATACTACGTCAACGGTTTGGAATGAAACATACAACTTGTTTACCTTGTTATAAGGTAAGAGTTTATTCGAAAAAATTATTTAGACTATGTAGATGTCTGTACACATTTTAAATGAATAAATAGGTAATACAATTTTATTTTATGTAAACATGTCTACTCTAAAGTTATACACTTTAATAGAAATATTAAAATTATTATTCAGTAACGAATATTTGGAATGGCTAGCTAGATTGCTCATCAATAATAAAATAACTGATGGATTTGACTTATTGTAAAACATCTTATACATCGTGTTTCAAAGGTCATAAATACACTGCAATAAACAGCAAATGTATCGTCTGCAACCCGGAACTCGAACCGCATTCCTTTGCTATATTGCGAAGCACCGCGGTGCAGCCATATCGCTTTCATGTGCTATATTGCGACTCACCAATGCCACCAAATCGCATTCCTGTGTTATATTGCGAAGCAACGACGCAACTACATATCATTCATGTGCTATACATTATTGCGAATCACCGGTGCCACCACATTGCATTCCTCTGTTATGTATTGCTAAGCACCAGTGCACCACTTTGTATTCCTGTGCTATGCAGTATTGTGAATCACCGGTGCCGTCACATTGCATTCCTATGCTTTATTGAAAAGCACCGGCACTGACACCTCGCATTATTGTGCTATATTGTGAAGCACCGTGGGCTGCCTCACCTCATTTAATCCAATTATAAAGTTTCTACCAAAGTTATTTTAAAATTGTTTCTTGAAAAATATACTAGTAACTATAACAATAGTTGTCTTACGTGATACATTCCGTACTATTTTATCTAAAAATGACATAAGTTCACTAGCATTGTTAATCAAATAAAAAATATAATATAAAAATTACCTTTGCAGTTTTACAGTATGTTTCGCAGAAATTAAACGAACCAGCAATATGACAGTGGGCTGTATGCACCTTTCTCTGTATAAAATACTCCAAAGCCCAGTTATTATTTTAGGAATATTATACATGTGTCTGTATATACTATTTTCAATCAAACAAAAGGAAAAACACCTCATTAAAGTGCTAGGGACCAAAGGACACCATCAACTTAAATGTTGGTCAGACGCACTCTGTGAAGGTGCTTAATGATATTTTATATTCAATCTAAAAATTAGGTGTCTTTTTTACTATAACACAAATTCTAACATAAAATTAACTCAAGTATAAGTCATAATTCCAATAATTTAACATGACAAAAATTCGTCAAGTCCTAACATCAATTTTAAATTTTTTGAACCTGTCTCCAGCTTTATGTATGTTGGAAGTTTACAATCAAATATTTGAGCAGTAAAACTAGGCTTATAATTACATAATTATAATTTTGGTTGTTATAAAACTACTAGGCTATGATTCTGGGTATTATAAGAGTAGAGTAGTTTTTTTCTCTAAGCGGAGGTGCATTTTTAGAAAACAATCCAGATTTCAAGTATACATTGAACACTACCATGAACCCCAATGTGAGAGAACATCTCTAGCCGATTCTCTCTGGTTAGATTTAAGATTATCTTAACTGTTTTCTTTTGTAAATACATTTTTTTGCAAGATTTTGTTGTTGTTGCACAATATGAAATAATGAAATATATGATTTTGTAAAACACGATGTGAGACTGTTGAATATATCATTTTTTTAATGTTTTACACATCACAAAACAGAGAAAGTTCTGTAAAAGAATATATTCCGGATGATTTTTTTGTTTCAAAACATGTTAGACACGTAAATCCCATATTAAATTTTGAGAGAAAGTATGTGTCACTTTCCTGATACCGTTTATTATTAACAAAAATGTGGCATCTCTTAGTTGAGTTAAACATTCATTGTTGCGAGTAGGCTACTATGTAGATCCTAATTTGAATTGTTTTTAATGAAGTTGTGTTGATTTAAATTGTCAAACATCCCTTTTAAGCTTAAATAGAGTGCATTTACACTTCACGCAGAATATCTTGGCCTGTGGCTTACTCCACTGCCGGAGTGACTGAGATAACTGAGCTGGGCCATATCGAGCTTCATTATGACTGAACAGATGATAGAAACAACAGACAGCAATCTCGCTCTGCACTTTGATAATGGTATGACCAATTAATACGTTTGTACCAAGTTTTAGCACATTTGGGCTGGGATTTAATATCTAAAAAGTTGCTATTTTCTCAGAGAAAAGTGGAGTTGTTGGTATGAAGTTCCATGGGAGTAGGAACATTTTAACAATTACCGTATACAAAAACTAAATAGGTAAAGGCCTACAACTAAACCCTCTGATTTTATATCTAAAACTTTTCAAAACCTTTAACCGACAAACAGTAGATACTCGCGAATCCCTAACATATAATTTAATGAGACACCCTATTATAGTTATTGACACCCTATTAGGACAGTTTGGTCACAAGTAAGTGAATAAGAAGTTGTTTCAGAATCTTTTATTAAGTCTCTACGACTTATTAAAACAACGATAAACTTATTAACAATAAACTTATTGTGTCCGGCAATATTCAGCTGCCGGAATGAATATTAACTTGTAAAAATATAAATATGATATATTGTCCCTAATTATTTTGTTGATTATTGTGTATTGTGACCTTCAAGATCTGTTGTGATAACAACCTTTAGTAACGTTTATTTGTATACTGACTGGTGTTAAATTGCCAAGCCCTATTTGTCAGTGCTGATTCGATCACTGAATGCAGTTGGAAATATTGTTATCTACGTTACTACCTTGTGGGAGGAGACAATCTACTAACATATGTCGGGATAAATGGGTAATGTGGGTAGCAATATTATTTCAGAGTTTGATAGAAAAAACTAAGTTTATTTATTGTAATTTTAATTTCACAATTCAATGCAAATTCAAATGAACAATGTCAATCAACAATTCTAAATCTCAATTTAATTTGAGAAATTAGACAAATACCACATACTTTGAGAATCATAAGAGTAAAATTTTCTCGGGTAAAAATACTTAGTTTATTTCTGGTTTTACAGCATACATCAGGCTAAACAATATTTGGGCAATACCATCTGGGCCATAAAACCTTAATGTCCTGTAAAACCTGCCACTTCTCACTCGCTACTCAGCTTTTATTAGTTGATGTAAAGATGCAATGGACATTTTTATCCACGCTATTTACACTAGTATTACTAGTTTAATGATTCTCGTTGTTTCTTTAGTGATTTCATAAGAACGATTTTTTATAATTTGTGTATATACCTTTTTACAATTTATGACAACTTAATTTTTAAAACTTAAATTTCGCAGCATATGGTGTCAATCTGTTTCCTTCAGTGGGGCTGGTTTTGACTTAATTATGATTCACTTTTGAGGAAGTCGACAATTTATGCACCTTCTTCACACATCGTCAAAGTTAACACAAGTTAATTTACATAAAACACACTAAAAGACATAGTTTAAACGAAGAACACGTGGTTTGTGATAGGGACGACAACGATAACAGTCGCATACACCAAACGATCCGCTCGCGCAGACACATGAAGATCTATACCGTCGTAATTTATCTGAAATTGTTCGCAGTGGAGGAAATATACAATTGACGCTATAGGCTGCTGTATTTTAGTAAGTTTTAAGTTTTTGGTTTAAGTTATTTACTACTTCAAGTGATAGAATTATCTCAGCAAATGCATGCATAATTTCCCTTGTTGTCTTTGTGAGCCAGACAATATAAGATCACTGAAATTTTTCCAGGATTTTTGCAGATACATCTATTTAAAACCTATAAATGCCAACAAAAATAACTAATTACGGCATTTTTTTGTTAAAAGTTGTTTATGCTTACAATGTTAATATTTAAAAAAACGTCCTTTAACTTTCTTTACACTAGCATTTAAAACGTTTAATAATTAGTTAGTGTAGAGTAGGAGCAACCGTTACCGAACATAAACTTACCAGATTGTACATATGTACAATCAGATTGTAGCTATGGTTAATATCCATGAACCGATCGTGTTGTGGAGACCATACATCGTGTTGTGTTCAAACACAATAAACATCAAATTTATCGTCTGCAACCCTGATCTTGGAACCAATTCCTTTGCTATATATAGCGCAGCGCCGCGGTGCCACCACGTCGCATTTCATCCATACCTGAAGTTTATTCAGAAGTGGTATAAACATTTCTTGCATATAACACTGGCCTTTTTATATTCAGTGTCATTGAATTTGAATATGTTTATTATATTCCACATGTCGTTGGAATTTGATTACATTTTAATAAATCGTAATGTGAAGCCAATTAAGGGCCACATTGAAAATGAACTTAGTTATTTAAAAAACAATCAACTTTTAAGTAGCCAACAGGTATGAAAGTATGTGCAGTTTTATGTTGTTAAATTAAACACTGTATATTATACTGCAGAATCTTTTACAAATTAAAATACCCATTTCATAAATTTACTCATAAACCTCAACCATTTGCTTTAAATAAGGTGGGTCTTACTTTAGTTTGGAAGTGACTGCGTCCGATACCATCCACGTAATCCGAGAAACCTCGTCTGGAATAAAAAAATAGTTCCAAGTATTACAACTATATAATCATTTTATATTTGTAATCATATTCATTTCAATTGATCTTAAAATATATGCTCTCAAACAAACAATTTTAAATAGGCTTTATTTGATTATTGAATTTCAAAGTTATCCACAATAGTTAATCAAAATATTACTTTTCAAATTACCAATGACGTACAGGATGTCACAAAAATAATTAGCGTGCTATGCAGAGCCAAATTCTGCATACAAAAACTAGTCGAAAAAGTAAAATACAATTTTGTCGATTTTGACTTAGTTTAGCCGTAATCTGCCATTTTGTATTTTTTGAAATAATCATTAATTCAAAAACCCTTGGAGATATTTGTACGAAACTTGGTATAACCTTTAGGTTTTATGTTAACATAAAACTTAAAGGTTATGCCAAGTTTCGTACAAATACCTCCAAGGGTTTTTGAATTATTAGTTATTAAAAAAAACACAAAACAGTGGATTACAGCTAAACTAAGCCAAATTCGAACAAATGTTACTTCACATTGTCAACTTGTTTTTCTATGTAGAATTCGGTTCTACATAGCACGCTACGCATTTTTGTGACACCCTGAATATACATTGTGTTCATTTTAGCGAATTTCCCCTATAGGGAAGAAGCTATTACCGTAGGTCTCATGGTAAGATTTAAGCCCGAGACCATGACAAATTTTTTTTTTAGGTCCCCAGATGACTAAAACACTATTCGTTCAAATTTATATATATGTATATATCTATCTATCTATATATATATATATGTGTCCGTGAATGCGATAACTTGAGTACAAAACGTCCGATTTCGATGAAATTTGGCTCAAATGTGTAAAGTGACATTTATGACTTTAAGTTCGAAAACCAGAAAAATCGGGCCATGGTAAGGGGGGGTTTATGGGGGTTTTAAATTTTCCAAAAATCGGTTTTTTGAATTTTTTACCCTATTATAGAGCTTAAAAAAACAAATAATATGGTATTTTGAATTATTAAGCTAGGTTAAGTGGTTGCGGAGAAAATCCGAAAAAAACCTGCTCATAAAATCTCCTATGTTAATCTTATGGGAAAAAGGTTTTTTGCTTTTCCTAAGTTAATTTTAATGTAAACTTCACATTTGCTTTTACCAATCAACTCAGCTCCACAAAACAATCATTTTGGTGTTTAAATTGTGATTCTACGTCCAACCGTTGCAGAGATATTCAAAGTGCTAAACATAGTACGTTGTCCAATGTTATCCTTATGGAGGATCAATAAAATTTGATATCTCCATTATTAATGAATGTATATTGATGAAACTTGGCACGTGGGGTCACGTAGAACTGGTATATTGATATTTGCACAAAATATTGATTTTTTGTTGATTATCCCCGTAGCAGCGAACCTGCGTACTCAGCCCCCATGTTATTCTTATGGAGAATAAGTAAAATGTAATGACTCCCTTAATTATAAACATAAATTAATAAAACTTGGTATGTGGCTTCACCTTGTTGAGTTATATTGATATTTGCATAAAACCCCATTTTTTTAGTTCCTTGTTGCAGCAAACCTGCTTACTCATCACCAATGCTATTCTTATGGAGAATAATTAAACTTGTACATATCGCTTATATATGAATATATTTTTATGAAACTTGGTATGCGGCTTTATATGGTATTAAGACATATATTATGCATTGGAAATTCGCTGAGTACGCAGGTTTGCTGCGACGGGGGTATTTTAATTTCTCCCCCTATACATAGTATATGGAGAAAGTATTGTTTTCGTAAAAATTTTCGAATTTGAGTTGTTAGTGGAAATATTCGTTTTGGTGCTCCCTGAACCCAAAAAAGTGGTTTTTACGTGATGTCTGTCTGTGTGTGTGTGTGTGTGTGTGTGTGTCTGTGTGTGTGTGTGTGTGTGTGTGTGTGTCTGTGTGGATGTTTACAGAGCTAGAGCCCTAACCTATGGACCGATTTTTATGAAATTTGGTATGTAGGTACTAATCCACGATATCTCCAGGCGTTTTTTCATTTTTTTGGATTTTTGATTTTTAAGGGTAATTATCCCCCAAAAACCGCCAAAAAACATGAAAAATCCAAATTTCTCAAAAACGGCTCTAACGATTTTGATTAAACTTTCGTGGTTTGTAGAACTTTAGGTTTGCAACAAAATGACACCACCCGCATTTCTTGAAAAATTCGGGTTCAGAAATTACAGGACTTAAAACATTCAAAATTCAATTTTTTGGATTTTTTATAAAAAATCATAAATGTTAAAAAAGATTACTATTCACCATTAAAAAGAGCTGAAAAAACTAAATAAATTAGTATTTTAAATTACTATTCTACGATTGCTAGTTACGGAGAAAATTGAAATTTTCATTTAGCGGTAAACACAGTACGTTGTCCAACGTTATTCTTATGGGGAATACAAATATAACTATTTCTCTCTTATTTACTGATCAATTTCATTAAAATTTGATATGCAGGTCAAGTTAGCATTGACCAACAGATGATGTTCGAAATGTGTTGCTATTTAACCCTGGGGGGGCAAGGGGGCATTTCCCCTCTCAAAACCACTGTGTGTAGCAACGGACTCTATAGTGCCTCCCAAAGAGGGATTTGGGTGGATATTTCTGAAAACAACTATTTTAGACAATTTTCTGTACATTTATCTATACTTCATATTCTATATTTAGTAAATAACAAATATTTTTGTCATTAAAGTTTGGCTAAAAGGGAGAAAGTATGTGTCAGTTTCCTGATACCGTTTATTTATGTTCACCTTTGGGATCTCGCAAACCATAATAGTTACAAGGAAGGTTAAATTAGCAAAGTAATGCGTAATTATAAACTAAAGTAAATGGTTCAATGAAATCGAGAATATTCCGCCAAACTCGCCTACCCTAAAACAAAAACATTTTTGACCAAAAAAAAATTGCTTATAACTTTATTATTTTTCAGGATACATAAAACATGTCAAATGAAAGTTGCGTGAAATTTTCCGTAGAATTTGGATATGGAGCTTAAAACTTATACTCGCTTACTCATATGAAATGGTCCAGTCCAAAATCTGTAGTGCAAGTATGGTATTTTTATATATATCTATCTGGAATAAATCTTTTCCTGATTACAAAAATCCCACATATGTGCTATGTTGTTCATAAAACAAGTCCATAATTGAAGAAAAAACCGTTTTTAGCAACCATTTGTTGGATATTTTGTACGAAGTGACTAGGTACACGTCCAATGTAAGGGCAAATTCACTTCGCTACCACTTAGGTTAGATTAGGTTAGGTTACGTTACGTTAGGTTAGGTTAGGTTAGGTTACGTTACGTTAGGTTAGGAGGTTTTCTGACTCTCAATTTGTTTTAAAAATCACAGGAAAAGTAACGTACGGTGCATAATTTGACACGAACGTGAACAGTAGCGGCTCACGTTGGGCGTGTACGTAGCCTCTGCCTATTTCGTACTGGCTCCAACATAAAAGTATTAAATTTATGTTTTACAGCTGATTTACATAGAGCAGCTGAAACAAAGAGGAATCAGCTGTTTAATAATGTAAGAAAATAGCATTTTTGTAAAAGCATGTTATTAAAAACAATCTTAAAGATTTTCTTTCATTTCAAATCAACTGATTTATCTCTGAATCAGCTGTTTTATGTAAATCAGCTGTAAAACATAAATTGAATGCTTTTATGTTTGAGCCAGTACAAAATATCCATAAATAGTTGCTGTTACAACATAACGGTATTTGTTCAATTATGGACTTTTTCATGAACAAAATACCATATAGGGTGATTGGTACTTGGTGTGACAAAATTTGGTGGGTGATAATATGGACTAAATAGAGTCTAAATATCTAATTAGTTTTGTTTAACTTAAAGTGGAATCTTATCTATGAATTTTATAATTATTTTTTAAAAAATGGTCTTTCCATGAAAAAGCTTAATTTTTTCAATTTTCCTTTCATATGATGACGGTTTTGACAGGATTTTCTGAAAGCTGGTAACATTTAGATTCAGTTAAGATGGTTTTTTACTTGTCAGTCATTATTTTATGACAATTGTAGCGTTTAAGACTAAAAACATTGGTTTGTGTAAAAAACTTACGATATTTTCAAAAAATAATGATAGTGTTATTTTATAATTTTATAAAATGTCAAATACCACAACAAACTTCTCCATATTCTAAGCTGTAATTTAATACCAACAATTGTTATTTTCTGTGGAATTATGTTGGTGCAAAACAAACTACAAGTTAGAAAAACACGGAAAACAGAAAGGATAGTTATAAAAAACCCCTCTCACCTTTAAAAAATACTTTATAAATCACTCATCAAAACAGCACTCTAAAAAAACAACTCCAAAAAAACTATTTAATTTCATTTTCAAACTGCCTGCCTACTTTTCTAATGCAGGCCCTTGCACGTTTCCTCATTGCTCTCACTGTGACGTTAAATGACAGTTTGTCTCGAACAGTTTGTGCAGCTTCGATGATTCTGTTCGTCAACTCCTCCACAGAGTCTACGGGCAAAGAATAAAAATGTCTTTCATTGTTCCCCACACGAAAAAGTCCAAGGGGGAGAGGTCAGGAGACCGGGCTGGCCAAGCTACAGGCCCTCCACGCCCTACCCACGTTGGATAGTTTAGTGATAACCAGAGTAGTATAGAAAGGCGGGTTCTGGGACAACGAGGGGTATGAGGGGCATGAGGGACATGAGGTCAAAGTCCAAGGTCATCGATGAGAGGTACGAGGGGGTACGAGGTCAAAGTTCAAGGCCATTGGCACGAGGTCAAAGTCCAAGGCCATTTCAAAGGTCAAAACTCAAATCCGAGCTTAAAATCGCGTTTTTTCACGAGAATCCCGGAAAAAGTTAAAAATCTCAAATCGACTTCATTTAAAAAATCCCTACACGTGGGTCGTCTGCGTCTAGCGCCCTTAGCATACATACCAAATCTCATTAAAATCGGCCGGTAAATAACCAAATGCGAGGTCACTTTGTAAACTCCGAATTATCGCATGTAGCGCCCAGGCCCATTTCTTAATCCGGGATTTTTTTTATATCTACGTAAACTAGAGGTCCCCGCGAACACACATACCAAATTTCAACTCGATATCACCAATAATAACGGAGATATTAAGCATCGGGCAAAGGTCAATAGTTAAGTCCGACCCATAACTCATCCCACAAAGGTGAAAGTTACGTCATCATATAGCCCATATACGGAAACAGTTCTCAAGTCCAAAAGGTCAAAGGTCACCAAACCTAACTTAAAGCGCCCTATTTAACCTAACTTAGCGCCTTTAACGGGCATATTTAACCTCACATAACCTAGTCCCATTCCAGGACGCCACTTCCTTATAAACAGTCCTATTTCAGGACTAGTCCCACAGTAGGACTGCTCAATTGCAAAAATAAAAATAAATTATATTTTTCATTCTTTTAATATTTACAAAACGGGCATATTTAACCTAGTCCCATTCCAGGACGGCACTTCCTTATAAACAGTCATATTTCAGGACTAGTCCCACAGTAGGACTGTTCAATTGCAAAAATAAAAATAAATTAACCTAGTCCCATTCCAGGACGGCACTTCCTTATAAACAGTCCTATTTCAGGACTAGTCCCACAGTAGGACTGTTCAATTGCAAAAATAAAAATAAATATAAAAATAAATTATATTTTTCATTCTTTTAATATTTACAAAACGGGCATATTTAACCTAGTCCCATTCCAGGACGGCACTTCCTTATGAACAGTCCTATTTCAGGACTAGTATAAACACGTCCTAATTTGGGACTAGTATAAACACGTCCTAATTTGGGACGCGCGTTGACGATGATCGTTATACCGTGACGTTCGTCTGACGCACGTTGATATTGGTCGTTTTACCGTGACGCCCGTGACTTGCGTGAGTTTCGTACGGACGCACTTTATAACGAATCGTTTGACGCACGTCTAGACGCTAATTATTATTATTTATTAAACTTGTAATTTCACATTTAATAAATAACTGATTTGAGGATTGTCCTCAATCATATTTAAAACTAATTCATTCACATTTACATTTTGACGGGCAGGACCTACCTCGCTTGGCTGTCTATAAACAGTGCCTCTTTCCAATAAACGTTGATGTAATCTGGAAAACACTGCGGGACTAGGAACTCGTCACTCGGGGTACCGGACATGGTATTCTCTTTGAGCAGCTCGAGCATTTCCGTCGCAGAAACCGTAAACATAATGCATTACTGCATACTCACGCACTGTGTACTCCATGATAGTTTTCACCAAACTGGATCAATAAATTGCTTAAACTGTGTTTTTGCAAGGTACAAGGTAAATTCTCCTAGATAAGGTTCACTTCATGTCCTTTGTGTATGATAATGTGATAACTGTTGAGGAACTGGTCTGATAACAATCCTTAAGAATTTCTTATCTTTAAAGATTGAAAACAGAACGTGGATAGTTCAGAAAGTAAAATACAATTTTTGTTTTTTGTTTTTGATTTTTTTAAAGTGTTCATTCCATTAAAAAGCAATAATAACTTGGACAGGATCACTAGAAGCAAATAGGTTATTTACTTTTTATTACTGGTTTCTGTTAACCCGTGTTTTTTTACATAAAAATTTGTTTTCTTCCGAGATACTCCAAATAAATAAAAGAATTATTGGTATTAAATTAAAGCTAATAAAATCGGAAAGTTTTTTATGCTATTTGACATTTTATAACTTATTTAAATAACCAAATTATTATTAGTTAACAATACTGTTAGTTTTTTACAAAAAATTATTTTTTGAAGTTTAAGACGCCACTACTTTTATAAAATAATGACTATCAAGTACGATACCATTTTACCTAAATCAAAATTTCACCAGCTTTCAGAAAATAATATTCATGTCGTCATCAGATAAAAATAAAATTGAAAATTTTAAGCTTTCTCATGGCAACATCAGTTTTTTCTAAAACAAATTTATAACATTTACAGCTGAGAGACCACTTTGAGATAAACAAAAAGAATTGTGTATTTAGACTCCATTTACTCTATATTATCACCCAAAAAATGTTGTCACACCAAGTACCAATCACCCTGTATGTGGTATTTTTGTAAGAAAAATATTCCTTTCAAATAAAAATATAAAAATAACGGTATTTTATATTTTTATTTGAAAGAAATATTTGCAAGTACGGATTTCATTACAGATTTTGGACTTGACCATTTTATATAAGTAACCAAGTATATTATTTAATTTTAAGCTAAATATCAAAATTTTACGGACAATTCCACGCAACTTTGATCTAAAATTTGTTTGTATCTTGAAAAATAAGAAAGTTATAAGAAATTTTTGCGTTTGGCCAAAAATGTTTGTTTTAGCGTAGCGAACGAGTTTGGCGGAATACTCTCGATTTCTTTGCGCCATTTTCTTTAGTTTATAACTACACATTACTTTGCTAATGTAACCTTCCTTGTAACTATTATGGTTTACGAGATCCCAATCGTTAGCATAAAAATATGAACACACAGTATAGTTATTTCAGCATAAATTCAGTTCATGACAATTATTTAAAGCAATAAAAATAAATACAACACTTACTATGTCAACGAGGAGGATTAACTTGATTGGATAGCAGTTTTCCAACCAATCATTTTAAAACTACGGTAAGCCTACACGCATGCACAGCCAACATGATTTTGTCTAAACTTACCTTTCTATATAACAAAAGTATGATCTACATTTTGTATATTTGAAATAATCTCAAAGGTCGGATATAATTGTAACTGTATACTAACGTCAATATGCCACATAAACTTTTATTTTTATTTTAATTAAAACAAATTGTTTACTTTTATTGAGTAAGGAAAACGTGTAACGTCTCATTAAAATTCAGTTGACTAAGGGACATTCTCAACTAGAGTGTTGGTTTCAGACCAAATTCAATATGTGAGCGAAATATAAGCTGGGCCATAAAAGCTTGAATGAATGAAAAGTGATTCAATACAGTGTGCTTTGCAAATAGAGGGATTTACTAAAGAAAAATGGTTAAAAAACTATCTTTTTGGTTGGCAGAGGCCTTTTCACGCATTAATATACCCCTCTGAATTGTCCTCGGTGCCCTTTCCCAATATAACACTAGTTTTTAAAATTAAAATTATACAATAGTTATCAACTTATAAAAACTAACGAACGAAGTAATATGGAAAGAGAAATAGAAATATTCAAAGAGTTGGAAGTTTGTTTTGAATAATAAAACCTCAAGAATATAAATACTTGGGAGAGTGAAGAGATGCAGCTGTCGAAAAAAAGGCTTACGATGTGCGCGGTAGCCAGATCCAAACATAATACGAACAATCCTGTTTTTTGTAAACAGCCGCATGACGCTGAGGCGGGCCAGTAACGCAGCTTCCTTCCGTACCAGATCGACATTAAGATCTCCCTGAGCGACGAAGTCAACAGGGATCAGCCTGACCACAAAAAACCGAGGCCTCGGAAACTGTTCTAAGGATGCAAGCGATATATTCCCCTGTTGTCGGTCCAGCGCCAGATATACGCTGCCTGTACTTTTTTGCCGATATGATGCCAGCTCGGATTTCACCACCGTAATGCAACTCAGACTGGGCTGATTCCATCAGGAGTCACCTTTTCCAGGTGGATGGATCTATGACGGTAGCCATAACCTTCCTGTGCTGTAACACTAGTTTATAGGACTTCACTCACACCAAATGTAAAGTGTGACCCCCAGGTACGTATTCGCTCATTTGGCCAAAGCCTTGCGGAACAAATTTAAAAAGTTACACATTACTTGTAAAACATCCAAGTGTGGTCAATTTACTACGTTTTTGACAGTGCTATTCATAATACTATGACAGAGCAGTTATAGTTAAATCATAATCCTTAGAAGTTGTAGTTGCAATTAGTTACTACACCCTATTGACACTAAGGTGTTAATAAGATGTTATGAAAAAAACCGGGCGACAAGACCAAGGAGCTAAAATAAAAGCTAACATAAACAAATAACACGTGGTTTTGAATCAAGAAAGGTGTTTATGTACATTCACATTTTCTAATATTTTGAATTTGTTAAATATAAGTATAACATTAAATGTTGTAAATATAACATAGTAAAACTAATAATAATAAGTATAAATTGTATATTAAACATAACAAAATGTTTTTAAGTATGTACAACAAATTTTTAAGATCATAAAATAACTACTAATTTTCATCAATTCATAAAAAAATTAATAAAATACCAAATAAACTAACCAACAGTTACAGTTACAGTATACAACCGAGAAACTAATTTAGAATACATTCCGTGGTTGGCAGTACCTTATGAGACTTAAACTCAGAGCGTTGTAGTTCACCGAACACGTCTATTGTTCTACATGGGAGTGATTGCACACGGCATTGCTTTCTCCACCCAGTCACCTCAAAATATTACGTTTACAAGAGGGGAATCAAGCTATTTACTTTTGACATGAGAACACTCTTTGCGTTGTTTTATACAATTTAGAACGTTGTTCAGATCAAGAATATTTTTTAATTTAAAATCATAAATACATTTTTCAAAATTCATAATTTACTATTTACTATGCAGGGTGTGACTAAAAAGGTGCACTAGCTTTAAGATTTCGGAATGTACACCCACAAAAAAAAGGTTGAATTACACTTTTGAAATACCGCTCTGTTTAGCGGCAGTCTTGTCTGTTGGTGTTTTCTACTAACTTAAGTATATATTTTTAACCTTTGAAGATATTGATTTGGAATACATTATGTCTATATTTAATGCTATTTTGAAGTTTCCACCTTTTAAGGTTTCAAAATGATTAAATCTACAAGAACCTAAAAGTTGTGTATTTTGATCCTAAAATTAGATTTTAACCATGAAATAATAAATAACTTAGGAATTGTGATTTTTATAATTTAAAACATGAAATTTTGGTCTAGAAATAGCAAATAAGTACGTTTTAATTTATAAACACATAATTTTTCAGTTACTTTTTATTCCACTGTTAAAACCTTTATTAGTGAATTTCCTTTGGAAAGTGAACTATTAGCATGACCTGCACGGTGAAACTTAAGCCCGGGACCACCATAGAAATTCCTAACGTGACCCCCTGAACACGTTTTGGGGGGTCGTTCAAAATTGTATATATATATATATGTGTATATATATATATATATATAGACATATATATATATATATAGACATATATATATATATATATATATATATGTGTGTTTGCACTCTAGCGGTCGCATTTTTTGTCCGATTTCCTTCAAATTTGGTAGGGACGTTCCTTTCTGTAATCAGTTGGACAAGTTCGTTGGGCAAAACAATCGGAAAACTCTAAACCCCTTTTTTGGGGATTAATCTTTCAAATTTCGAGTTTTTGGGCCCAAAAAGGGTCATAAAAGCCCCAGATGCACAATAAATACTTGTAAAAAGATGGGAATTAGTGAGACGAAAGTTTTAAGCCCTCTCTCGTCATTCTAGCATAAATATTTACCGAGTTATTAAAGAAAATGTGTATCGACTAAACACAGTACGTTGTCTTATGGGGGTTTTACATTAGAAAAGCCTGTTATTCCTTTGTTAGAGTACTTTTATCATCCCCATCAACCTCACGCCTACTTTCAAGCCTGTCTAGACTTTCTCCTAACCTTATAATGCGCAAAATTGTATTCCCAGCTTTGCAAGTAAATGAAACCAGGAGTACCAGAACAGCCAAAAAATCAATATTTTCGTATTTCAATAAAAATTGGAAAAATGTATGTTTTTACACTTATTTTGAGTTTTACAAGTTTTTATGTGGAAATTCACTTCCCTCACGTCAGCGTGCTGCGTGCGAACTCGTTTAATTGATTTTAGGGAAAAATTCTAAATGGTTGGATTCTTCTAGATCTTTCCTAAATATTACGGTTTAAAAAATGTCTAGTCTAGAAAAACAGAATGGCCGCCATTCTGAGATAATAAAAACTAGAAACTTAAAATGTAATGCCAAAATAGCATCACGTATGGACACAATGTGTACCAAGTTTTAAATTAATACAATTAACGGTTCAAAATACATACTCATTTTAGTAGAAAACACAGACAGACAGACTTCCGATAAACGGAGTGGAATTTCAACAAATTTCATCCTACGTATTTTGTTTCTTTATGGATTTATAAACATTTACTATAATGAAATAATGTATTGAATATATATGACTACCAATTATAACACAGACTCTCAGCAGTATTGATTTTGAATATACCATATCTATTGGTTAAAACAAACTACAAACTTAATATATCGATAATCGATCACATAATTTCTTTTTGTGATTTTCTTGATCAAAAGACTATCAAATGACTATCTTGACATTCTGTTTTTAGCAATGAACGGCAAAACGTCTCATTAAAATGTTGGGCACTAAAGAACACCATCAACCAAAGTGTCGACTCCAAGGCGTACTAAATTACGTCTCCTCAAAGCTTAAAGTCAGTTTTATATCCTAACTAAAAACTCAGTCAACACCGTAAATAAGACCTTAATCATTATATACCATATAAGCATTATATACCATATAAATAATTATATATTATACGAAATCACATTAATTTAATGATTTCATCTTGTTGTTTGATTGTTTGCATATTTTTAGAATTATTAAATGTTTAACAGTTAATTGTGGATTTGTAAATTTATAAGAAAACGTTAATGGAATTAAAATTGCAGACAAGAATATAAGTTTCCGTTACGTACATAAAAGGTGATACATACAAATGAATAAAAATTATAGTACTTTTAAAATTGTATTTTTTTACTCATATTTTTTAATACACCTGAAAAAAATTCTAAGCATTCGTTAGAGTTTATTCGCTCACAGCATGTTCACGTATTCTACAAATTTTGTTATCTGTTTGAGTACTTCTTGGAGAGAGACAGTGGCTTGTTGTGTGAAGCGTACCAAAGAGGGGAGACTTCATATCAAATGTCCGCGTTATTTGGGTAAAATATGACCAATTTATTAAATAAATGTTAAATAGTTGTGAATGAACAATGAGGTTAATCTAAAATCACAATGCACGTAATGGTTTGTAGTATAAAAGTAAGCATACCCTCGAGCTTACTGCCACTTAAGCCAGTATTACCCAATTAAGGACCCTCTGACTTATTTTTGTTTTAGTTAATTACTACTATACCATAAATGCAAATATTGTATACATTGAGAGATGGAGTTCTGCCAGTTAATGCAAGATTTCCCTTGCGGTCAGGATGTGCCAGGCGATACTAGACTATTGCATTTATACTGTACTTACTATTATCAACTATTCAAATCTATTATAACAAATATTTAAAAATGTAAAAGCATTTATAATGTAAATTAAATCTGCTTATAAGTTATGAATATAAAAATATAACACACTTAGTGTAGGATTAAATAAAACAAGTGTATTTAGTAGTAGAATATTTAATATGAGTAGTCTTTCATATATAAACGTCATTGTCTTTCGTGTACGTCTAGGATAAGCCTTAGTACACATCAAAATATTTTCTTAATTTTTCTTGAAAATAAAACAACATATAACGAACAACAACAGTGTGAGAGTGAAGGTTAGTGGGTTTGTTCAATAAGTGATATATTGTAATTTGCCATGAATTAACTTTTAAACCAAGCCCCAGCTACAATTTAGGCACAGTACAAATACATCGCAATCGCGTAAAACTACCAAAGTAAAAAATCACTATTTTCAAAAGTTCTCAAAATAAAAAAAGTGTGGCTAAAGTAAAACGTTAAACTGAACCACTCCCGAATAATGGAAACCATTGAAATAGGAAACTATTAAGACAAAAGCTAATACAGGATGCATTACATGGTTGACAGTAACTTTTAAGACTTACCTTGTGAAGTGCACTCTGTTTAATGCATTTGTGCTCATCTACCCTAGTTATTAAAAAACACTTATTTTCAATTTACTGCACTGACCAAAATTGCTCCTGTTCTCGATTCAATAGAACCATTACGACCATTGTTCTTCATGGAGTGACTGAACGCGGTATTGCTTCTTCTCCGCCTGAGCACTTTACAATCATACGATTGCATGACAAGAACCAAGTTATTAACCTTTAAATTAGGAACAATTCTTTGCGGGTTGTTATACGATTTAAAGAGTTGTTTAAATGAAGATTTTAGACGAAGACAGTTTAAACAAAACGGCTAATGATTATCGATCAGAAAACATTACTATTTTAGATAAAGCAGCTTACTAGAGTGTACATCGACCGAAAAATAATATTCTATCAAAACTGATATAAATCGTGCTTCACGGGCCATATATCATATGCAAAATAATAAATTTATCGCCTGCCACCTTGTCTTGGAACACATTCCTGTGTCATATATAGCACAGAGCCGCGGCACCACCTTGTCTTGGAACACATTCCTGTGTCATATATATAGCACAGAGCTGCGGCACCACCTTGTCTTGGAACACATTCCTGTGTCATATATATAGCACAGAGCCGCGGCACCACCTTGTCTTGGAACACCTCCTGTGTCATATATATAGCACAGAGCCGCGGCACCACCTTGTCTTGGAACACATTCCTGTGTCATATATATAGCACAGAGCCGCGGCACCACCTTGTCTTGGAACACCTCCTGTGTCATATCTATAGCACAGAGCTGCGGCACCACCTTGTCTTAGAACACCTCCTGTGTCATATATATAGCACAGAGCCGCGGCACCACCCTGTCTTAGAACACATTCCTGTGTTATATATATAGCACAGAGCCACGGCTCCACCTGGTCTTGGAACACCTCCTGTCTCATATCTATAGCACACAGCTGCGGCACCACCTTGTCTTAGAACACCTCCTGTGTCATATATATAGCACAGAGCCGCGGCACCACCTTGTCTTAGAACACATTCCTGTGTTATATATATAGCACAGAGCCGCGGCACCACCTTGTCTTAGAACACCTCCTGTGTCATATATATAGCAGAGAGCTGCGGCACCACCTTGTCTTGGAACACATTCCTGTGTCATATATAGCACAGAGCCGCGGCACCACCTTGTCTTGGAACACCTTCTGTGTCATATATTGCACAGAGCCGCGGCACCACCTTGTCTTGGAACACATTCCTGTGTCATATATAGTACAGAGCTGCGGCACCACATTGTCTTAGAACACATTCCTGTGTCATGTATATAGCACAGAGCTGCGGCACCACCCTGTCTTGGAACACATTTCTGTGTCATGTACGGTATAGCACAGAGCTGCGGCACCACTTTGTCTTGGAACACATTCCTGTGTCATATATATATATAGCACAGAGCCGCGGCACCACCTTGTCTTGGAACACCTCCTGTGTCATATATATAGCACAGAGCCGCGGCACCACCTTGTCTTGGAACACCTCCTGTGTCATATCTATAGCACAGAGCTGCGGCACCACCTTGTCTTAGAACACCTCCTGTGTCATATATATAGCACAGAGCCGCGGCACCACCCTGTCTTAGAACACATTCCTGTGTTATATATATAGCACAGAGCCACGGCTCCACCTTGTCTTGGAACACCTCCTGTCTCATATCTATAGCACAGAGCTGCGGCACCACCTTGTCTTAGAACACCTCCTGTGTCATATATATAGCACAGAGCCGCGGCACCACCTTGTCTTAGAACACATTCCTGTGTTTTATATATATAGCACAGAGCCACGGCACCACCTTGTCTTGGAATGCCTCCTGTGTCGTATCTATAGCACAGAGCTGCGGCACCACCTTGTCTTAGAACACCTCCTGTGTCATATATATAGCACAGAGCCGCGGCACCACCTTGCCTTAGAACACATTCCTGTGTTATATATATATAGCACAGAGCCGCGGCACCACCTTGTCTTAGAACACCTCCTGTGTCATATATATAGCACAGAGCTGCGGCACCACCTTGTCTTGGAACACATTCCTGTGTCATATATAGCACAGAGCCGCGGCACCACCTTGTCTTGGAACACCTTCTGTGTCATATATTGCACAGAGCCGCGGCACCACCTTGTCTTGGAACACATTCCTGTGTCATATATAATACAGAGCTGCGGCACCACATTGTCTTAGAACACATTCCTGTGTCATGTATATAGCACAGAGCTGCGGCACCACCCTGTCTTGGAACACATTCCTGTGTCATGTACGGTATAGCACAGACCTGCGGCACCACCTTGTCTTGGAACACATTCCTGTGTCATATATATAGCACAGAGCCGCGGCACCACCTTGTCTTGGAACACCTCCTGTGTCATTTATATAGCACAGAGCCGCGGCACCACCTTGTCTTAGAACACATTCCTGTGTCATATCTATAGCACAGAGCCGCGGCACCACCTTGTCTTGGATCACCTCCTGTGTCATATATATAGCATAGAGCTGCGGCACCACCTTGTCTTAGAACACCTCCTGTGTCATATATATAGCACAGAGCCGCGGCACCACCTTGTCTTGGAACACATTCCTGTGTCATATATAGCACAGAGCCGCGGCACCACCTTGTCTTGGAACACCTTCTGTGTCATATATTGCTCAGAGCCGTGGCACCACCTTGTCTTGGAACACATTCCTGTGTCATATATAGTACAGAGCTGCGGCACCACATTGTCTTAGAACACATTCCTGTGTCATGTATATAGCACAGAGCTGCGGCACCACCCTGTCTTGGAACACATTTCTGTGTCATGTACGGTATAGCACAGAGTTGCGGCACCTCCTTGTCTTGGAACACATTCCTGTGTCATATATATAGCACAGAGCCGCGGCACCACCTTGTCTTGGAACACCTCCTGTGTCATATCTATAGCACAAAGCTGCGGCACCACCTTGTCTTAGAACACCTCCTGTGTCATATATATAGCACAGAGCCGCTGCACCACCCTGTCTTAGAACACATTCCTGTGTTATATATATAGCACAGAGCCACGGCACCACCTTGTCTTGGAATACCTCCTGTGTCATATCTATAGCACAGAGCTGCGGCACCACCTTGTCTTAGAACACCTCCTGTGTCATATATATAGCACAGAGCCGCGGCACCACCTTGTCTTGGAACACATTCCTGTGTTATATATATAGCACAGAGCCGCGGCACCACCTTGTCTTAGAACACCTCCTGTGTCATATATATAGCACAGAGCTGCGGCACCACCTTGTCTTGTAACACATTCCTGTGTCATATATAGCACCGAGCCGCGGCACCACCTTGTCTTGGAACACCTTCTGTGTCATATATTGCACAGAGCCGCGGCACCACCTTGTCTTGGAACACATTCCTGTGTCATATATAATACAGAGCTGCGGCACCACATTGTCTTAGAACACATTCCTGTGTCATGTATATAGCACAGAGCTGCGGCACCACCCTGTCTTGGAACACATTCCTGTGATGACACAGGAATGTGTTCCAAGACAGAACACATGTATTGGTACTCATGTATTGGTACCGTACATGAGTACGGTATAGCACAGACCTGCGGCACCACCTTGTCTTGGAACACATTCCTGTGTCATATACGGTATAGCACAGAGCCGCGGCACCACCTTGTTTTGGATCACATTCCTGTGTCATATATATAGCACAGAGCTGCGGCACCACCTTGTCTTGGAACACATTCCTGTGTCATATATTGCACAGAGCCACGGAACCACCTTGTCTTGGAAAACATTCCTGTGTCATATTCAGGGTGGTCTGGACCTAGCGTTAAAATTTTTTTGGGTGATAGAACTACTTTATATACACAATTTAAAAAGATTTTACATCATACATCTACTTAAAAAATAATAATTTGTTATTATATTTTTTAACCGTACTTTTACCCAAATATTTAGAATTTGTGAGATATTTCGAAAAATTTGTTAAACTGTAATACTACCATCGTATGCTAAATTAAATTTAAAGTAAGGACAAATAGGTTTTAATGAGATAGACACTACATAATCTCTTATTTAAGTTCATTGCAAGTGTAAAGTTATAATTAAAAAAATTTAAAATAAAATATTTCATGCACAATTAATTAAAAAAATTGCTAGAGAGTAGAAAATGTATAAAAATTGCTTCAAAATGTGGGCTTTCAGAAGATATGATACAACATTAGATTCGTTACCATTTTAGTACAGTAATGCGCGTTTGAATGGTGTAACACGTGGTTTGGGAAAATAATAATTAAACTCTGTCATACTAAAGACACACACGAAAATTTGCATTATTACGGCTATATCATGAGGTTAAAATTCCTTTTTTACCTGCAAAAGTACAAGACAAAATCGTAAATGTTAGTTGGATCACACGAGATTACGGCTTCATTTCAGTTTATTTTCGAAATGTCCTCCGTTCTCCCTTTATACAGGCTCTGGCTCTCTTTCGCATTGAACCAACTGTCACTTTATGGCTTAGTTTTTCCCAAACTTTCTGTGTTACATCTTGGATCCTGTTTAGAAGTTCCTCTTCACTATTTACAGGAGTTTCGTACACCTCGGACTTCATAAATCCCCACACAAAAAAGTCCATGGGATTCAGATCAGGAGATCTTGCAGGCCAAGGTACAGGACCTCCTCGGCCAATCCAAGTTGGGTAGTTAGCACTCAGCCAATCTCGGAAGTCTGTAGTTAAGTGAGGAGGTGCACCATCTTGTTGATAAATAATATGTTGACGATGCGCAGGGTCAATCATATCCAACATTTGAGGCAAATCGTGTTGCAAAAAGTCAAGATACATAACTCCATTTAAACTTCCCTGAAAAATGTGAGGTCCCAAGAAACTATTGCCAATCACACCAGCCCAAACATTTATATGAGCAAAATTCGAAAGGACATTTATCTTGCTACTCTTGGGTTTTCACTATCCACATGCGCATGTTGTGGCAGTTGAATACACCTTGTCTTGTGAATATAGATTCGTCTGTCCATAAGATTTTTTTTAAGTGGTATTGTTCAATATCAGAATTTAGTCGATAGCGACAGAAATCTCGTCTAGCAGCAGAGTCATTACTTTCAACCGCGGCACCACCTTGAATTTCATTCATCCCTAAAGTGCATTCTACGTTTATAAATCAATACTTGCTATTATACTGGTCACAAGCAGTGGTTGACATGTGTTTTTATACATATTACACTGTCCATAACAATCTTTGGCTATAGCATTTTAAAATGTCTCCTTGTTGTGATTCTTATCAAATTAAATATATCAGAAGTGAAAAATATCTTCTGCAGAGTTTTATAAAACTAGAAGACAAAGTATGAACGTTTCTCCTTTGTTTAGTGCTTTTAATAAAACTATTTTCAATCAAACTGTAGTTGAAACGTCACATTAAATTGATGGCTACAAAAATACGCCATCTACTTACGCTGATCTTGGAGCGTTATAAAAACGCCTCTTAATAGCTGGAGATTTATTCGAAATCCAGTTGACAGTAACTCACTACAGTTATACGTCATACCGGTACTAAAGTTAATGTTATTATATAAAGTGTGAAATAAATAAAATCCTACATAATTTATTTTATGTAACAACATGCAATATTGATATATTTAACTGGAATTATTATTTAGTCAAATTTAAATAAGAAGGGTAGATTTCTTCATAAAATGGTAGAATATTTATAAATTTTAACTAAGAAATTTGATAGTTTGCATAATTTGTGTTTTTTTTTTATATTACAAATGCAGTTTCATGAATATTTTTATACCATTATTGGTTAAATTAAACTAACTTACACTATTAAAGTAACATATATAATTCACCAGTTTCAATAATTGAAGTAAACTTGCAAATAAATAAAAAACGAGTTTGCACGCAGCACGCTGACGTGAGGGAAGTGAATTTCCACATAAAAACTTGTAAAACTCAAAATAAGTGTAAAAACATACATTTTTCCAATTTTTATTGAAATCTGAAAATATTGATTTTTTGGCTGTTCTGGTACTCCTGGTTTCATTTACTTGCAAAGCTGGGAATACAATTTTGCGCATTATAAGGTTAGGAGAAGGTCTAGACAGGCTTGAAAGTAGGCGTGAAGTTGCTGGGGATGATAAAAGTACTCTAACAAAGGAATAACAGGCTTTTCTAATGTAAAACCCCCATAAGACAACGTACTGTGTTTAGTCGATACACATTTTCTTTAATAACTCGGTAAATATTTATGCTAGAATGACGAGAGAGGGCTTACAACTTTCATCTCACTAATTCCCATCTTTTTACAAGTATTTATTTTGCATCTGGGGCTTTTATGACCCTTTTTGGGCCCAAAAACTCGAAATTTGAAAGATTAATCCCCAAAAAAGGGGTTTAGAGTTTTCCGATTGTTTTGCCCAACGAACTTGTCCAACTGATTACAGAAAGGAACGTCCCTACCAAATTTGAAGTAAATCGGACAAAAAATGCGACCGCTAGAGTGCAAACACACACATATATATATATATATATATATATATATATATATATATATATATATATATATACAATTTTGAACGACCCCCCAAAACGTGTTCAGGGGGTCACGTTAGGAACTTCTATGGTGGTCCCGGGCTTAAGTTTCACCGTGCAGGTCATGCTAATAGTTCACTTTCCAAAGGAAATTCACTAATAACGGTAAGAATAAAACTGCCAAGGATAACAAAAAACGTCAAAAAGTGTCAAGTTAAATTTTAAACCCCTACCAGCAGTGAATACATCACAAAGATTACCGTTTATGAAAATATAACCTCGGTACAGAATATTCTTCAATGTTTACTTAGTGATCATCTATCCTTGTAGGTATAAACCTCTTAATTGATCCACTTAGTGCAGGCACAAATTAGATTTTGTCTTGATTTAATGGAGCGATTGGTTCAATTGAACTACATGGAATTATGAAAAAAATATTGTTTTCCGCCAAAAAAGGACATCAATCCATTTTCCAAGGGAAAGAATTTTTTCAACCGTCCTTTATGGGTAGAGTGTAACCAGTGAGGGCCAAAGAGGGTCATCCGTCATTATTTCATCGGGGTTAGAGTTTAGTAAGTTTAGTAAGTTATGGAAACTATACATTTACATTTTTTTGGTTGTTGTAAAAATTAAATATTTTTATCTTTACTCTTAACATTAATGGTTCTATGTTTGATCATTGGTGGTGAATATAAAAGCCAGCAAGGGACCAGTATATCCAGTATATCGATCGTAAAAATACGCGTGTAAAATTGGAGTTTACCGTTCGTGCGGCAGGGGCCATAAACCTAACACAATCATCAACATATTTATCGACTCTAATTCCGAAGCTGAAATACATTTCGGTGCTATACATAGCATGGTACTACCTCCCCAATCACATACTATTGTTTATTCCATTGTTAGACAAGTTTTGGTATGAATAATATTAGTCAGTAGTAATTATTATTATATTAGTATAAATTACTTCACAAAACAGTTGACTTTAAAGTGACTCTCTACTGCACTGTGGACTTATAAGCGCCAAAAATGAATGGGTAGAATAGGAAATCATTGAGTGAATATCAATATCAGTTACAGCCAGGCCACCATTTTACGCTTTGTAGTTGCATTACTTTTAGAATTTTCCAAATATCTAAACCTTTTCAAACCGTATAAATTACTGTTTAACGTCACATCTTAACACGTTAAAGCAAAGATAAAGTAAACTCCTCATTAAAATGCTGAATACGAGGACACAATCACTTTGAGCATTCATTGGTTCTAGAAAACGTTTCGTCATAACTGAAGACCTTTTTCACATCTTAACTTACTGTTAAATCGTCACTTTTTATACATTCACTTTATAACACCGTAAGTTAAAAGCGCTAGTTACTCTGAAGTTAACGATTATATGCTTGTAATGCAGATTATTGATGTGTTATAAAATCTAATATCTTTGGAAAGAGTGACGGAAATAATTAAATTACATTGCTGTTAAATTACACTGAAAAACAGTAGTCATGCCGCGCGCTTGGGGTCCAACATAGGGTCTTATGGAGAATAGAATAACATGGACTCTTATGGAGAATAGATTAACATGGACTCTTACGGAGAATAGAATAACATGGGCTCTTATGAGGAATGGAATTAGGGTGTAATTGCCTCCCTCTGTGGCTCTTTTGCTACCCTCTGTGGTTGATTATTTATCTTTTGCATCTCTCTGTGTTTAATTATCTACAGTTTTTGGTAATTAATTGATCCTCGTGTCCTTCTGTTGTTAATCATCTAGCCTTCTATGGTAATTATTTGACCCTCGTGTCCTTCTGTTGGTAATCATCTAACCCTCTGTACATCTAACCTCCACATCCTTCACCCCCTTCTGCGTATCTATCTACAGTTCCTGTTCTCTCAGCTGGTGGGTGTAACATTTTAAGTAACCTGACTGGCTGGTATGTTGATTCACGTCCTTCTGTTGTTAATCATCTAGCCTTCAGTGGTAATTATTTGACCCTCGTGTCCTTCTGCTGTTAATCATCTAGCCTTCTGTACATCTAACCACAACATCCTCAACATAGTCTCTGTCAGCAAACTCGTTGTAACTAGTTGTTACCTGTGGGCTCTGTGATTGAAAGAGACATAGCCCCCACCACAATACCTGCTATCTTGCCGCGCATTTTCTCTCTCTCTCTTTGCTCCCTGCTCCCGTTGCGATCGGACGTGTCTCTCCGTTCGTTGCGTTTTTTGCAAAGATAAAACTTGAGCGTTTGCTCCCCATAGCGGCTTCACTTTTCCTAACCTCACTTTTTGCTTTGTATTTTACATAACCTCACTTTTAATTTGTTTTATTCTGTGTAACATAACCTCACTTTTATTATAGTAATCTTGCGTGTCGTGTGATTTTAGGGTTATCTGACTTGCTAGTGTACAATAACATCAGTTTCTTGTTTGTTCTGGCTAAAGTAGTGTTGTGTTGACTAACATAACCTCACACCCAGTAACCTCAGTTTCTTGTGTCAAGAGCTGTGTCGTACTTGTATTTGTTGACTGACATAACCTTACATCTGTAACCTTTGAGAGTTACCATAACCCCACCTCCTTGTTCTTTTATACAGTAACTTCACCATTTTTGTTTTACTTGGTAGTGTTGTGTTTGTATGTGTTGACTAACATAACAGTAACCTTTGAGAGTCACAAAAGCCTTATTTTCTTGTAAGAGTAGTTTTGTGTGTTGTATTTAATTGTTTGATTTGACTAGATTAGTGTTTGTATGTGCTGACTAACATGCCGGTAACAGTAATCCCACTTCCTTGTGTCAAGAGTTGTGTCGTACTTGTATGTGTTGACTGACAGTAATATCACTTTCTGTCCTTGTTCTTTATTAAGTAACTTCACCATTTTGTTTTACTTGGTAGTGACGTACTTGTATATGCTGATTACCATAACCTCAATCTCAACCATTTTCTTACCATAACCTAATATGACGTAACCTCACTTTTTCTAACCTCACCCGTTACACTCCAACTTTACTGTGTTATATTAATTTTCCGTGTATGGTGTACTTTATTTTATTTTTTGTGTTGTATGCGTGTTTATTTTCTTGGCTAGAGTAATGCTGTGTGGTGTATCCATTTAATCTGGCTTATTAGTTTACAGTAAGGAAAGTAAACATACCCTCACTTCCTCGTGGCTAAAGTAGTGTTGTGTTGACTAACATAACCTCCAGTAACCTGATTTTTTGCCCTGGTTATTTTGTACAGTAAATTCGCCTCAGCAACCTCAATTTCTATTATTGTTATTTTATGCAGTTTTGGTTGGAGCAGTTTTTGTATGTATTGATTAACATAACCTCACTTTTCCTAACCTCACATCCTTGTGTCAACAGTAGTGTTGTGTTTGTATGTGTTGAGTGACAGTAATCTAACTTTCTATTCTTGTTCTTGGTTAGAGTAGTGTTTGATACCTTCATTAGAGTTAACTTTCGGTAACCTGTAGTTCTGGTTTGACTTGCGTAGTTTGTGTGTTAGTGTTTTTCTGACTTGCGTAGTAATACAGAGGTACTGTGCTCTTTTGTAGATCCTCTGTACCTGTTCTTTTAGAGAACCTGATCGGTGACTTTAAAGTATCAGTTCCAAGTGTTACAGTTACATCATATATCTTGTTCATTTAATATCGATGAAGACTGCCACAAAGTAACAGTTCAAAAAGTAACCGTTCCAATAAAGTAACAGGTCCAACATTACCCATTCCCATTCCCACAGTTTTCAAGGTAACAGTTCCAAAAGTATCAGTTTCAGTAGATCAAACAGTGAAAAAGTAACAGGTCCACTCTCTATATATATATCTCTTACAACAAGCTCTAGTTCTTCAGTCTGATTCCAGTCGTGACGCTGATCAGACGTGTTTTGTGCTGCTCTTGCGTAAGTGTTCTCTTGCACAGATTATTATTATTTCTGCGTAATTCAGTAATATCCTTGTGAGTTTGACTCTGGTTGGGGTACTTGCTCTTTTAAGCGTTAGCACAGTTTAGCTTGTTTTCAGTATTTAATTCTGTGTTGAAGGATGGATGTTTCTAAAAAGGACCCTCAAAACCCGGTAGATTTAATTAGTAAAGATGAAACCTACGTTAGTCACTTTAGACTTTACGGGACTAACACTGTTTTCAAATTCACTAAACCTCCCAAAGGTATCTCTGAGTTTGATTGGATTCGTAAAGGTTTTAATCAAATTGTAGAGACATCCAAAGCCAACGTTGCACCCACTGATTATCTAGGGTTTAAATTACAGTCTATAAATTTAAAAAGTGCTGAACCGGGTTACGTATCATTGAGACCGGTCTCTAAAGTTAGCGGTGATGTTCTCTGGGATATTTTCGGGGGCATAATTCAAAGCAATGCGCAATCTATAACCTCTAGTGACACGTTTAGAGTTGATGTTACGAGGATTAACGTCCCCGTAGGTAAAGGAAGGGCAAGACCCGACTTTTACAATACCTTTGATGAAGAATCTAAAGCGAGACGGGGAATTGTAGTAATTAATAATAAAGACAATTTATGTTTGGCTAGAGCGTTGGTAGTAGGCAAAGCGTATGCGAAAAATGATCCTCAGATCTACGCTATTCGAAAAGACAAGGGTAAAAGACAAACTTTCAGAGCTAATAAGCTCATAGCAAAAGCCCGTGTAGAAATGCCCGAGGAGGGTGCAGGAATCCCTGAGCTTGAAAAATTCCAGTCCCATCTTAAAAAATACAAAATTACCGTCTACAACTACGACAAAAAAGGCCGGGATGTTTACTTTGAAGGAGGTAATGAAGACGCTAAATTAAAAATTAACCTTCTTTTTCACAACGGTCATTATAATGTAATTACAAACTTAACTGCTGCGTTTGTTTGCAATTTCTTTTGTGAAGCCTGTCATATCCCCTACAGCAACAGACATGAGCATCGGTGCTCTAACAGATGCTCGTCCTGTCATACCATCTCCCCGCCCTGTAAACTAGAACACGGTGGCATCACATGCCGTTTTTGCAACCGCTCCTTCAAAAATGAGCGGTGTTTAGTAGCTCATCAAGGGCAAATTTGTAAAACTGTAAAACTCTGCCGTGACTGTAAGAAAATGATTTATCCAAAAAGACGTAAGACAGCTCATGTATGCGGAGAAGTTTTCTGTAAGCCCTGTGAAGCGTTCAAAGACCCAGCGCATCAGTGTTTCATGAGGGTAGATAGGAGAACACCGAAAGACCGTGATTTTTTGTTTATTTTCTTTGACTTGGAAACAAGGCAGGATGAGTCACTTCCCTCAGACCCACAACAGAAAGTTCATAAAGTAAACTTGTGCGTTTCTCAACAGTACTGCTTTAAATGTATTATTGGGGGCGAGTGTGAAACTTGCTCGGAACGGCAAAGGGTATTTGAAAAAGAACCGGTAAAACACTTCATGGACTATGTAATGGGAATTCGAAAAAAATTTAAAGATGTTTGTGTAATTGCCCACAACGGGCAAGGTTTTGATTTCCAATTCATACTACAGTATATTATGGAAGAAACTAAATTCACACCAAAAATAACTCCTCGGGGAACTAAAGCTATTTTGATCGAAGTAGCCAACGTAAGGTTTGTGGACTCACTTAGCTATTTTCCCATGGCCCTCGCTGCACTCCCTAAAGCTTTTGATCTACCTCCCGAGAAAAAGAAGGGCTACTTTCCCCACCTCTTCAACACCTTGGCGAACCAAAATTATGTAGGCCCTATGCCCGACAAAACATACTACTGTCCGGAATCAATGTTTGAGAAACCACACAAGGCCTTTGAAGAATGGTATGATGAACGAGTCGCTGAAGACTATGTCTTTGACTTTCAAAAAGAAATATTGGAGTATTGCATCTCTGACGTAGAGATTTTAGCTCAGGCATGTATTAAATTTAGAGCCTTACTTCTTCAAGAGTGTAACGTAGATCCTTTTCTCGAGGCTATAACAATCGCCAGTGCATGTAACCTGGCCTTCCGCCGTAACTTCTTAAAAGAAAATACTATTGGACTAATACCAAAATCAGGGTACCGACTTGCAGACAATCAGTCAGCCGTTGCTTTACAGTGGTTAACATGGGAGGAGGAGAAACGTGGAGTAAAGATTCAACATGCGGGCCGGGGCAGAGAAGCTAAAATTAATGGACTAAAAGTAGATGGGTTTGACGGGGAACGAATTTACGAGTTTCACGGGTGTTACTGGCACGGCTGCCCAAAATGCTATCAATACAGCAGAGAAGAACCTCTGCCGGATGATCCCTCAGACAGTTTGCATCTCCGTTACGAGAGAACCAAGTCCAAAATGGCAAAATTTAATAGCTATGAAGTTGTAGAGATGTGGGAGTGCGAGTTTAGAGCTTTGAAGAAAGACAAAAAACTAAATCACTTGAACAAACTATCCATTCTAAACACACTGCCGCTTAATCCTAGGGATTCCTTCTTTGGAGGTAGAACGGGTAATACTAAAACGTATTGTAAATGTGAAGAGGGAGAAACGATACAGTATGTCGATGTCTGTTCCCTTTATCCGTTTGTGAATAAATATTGTAAGTATCCCGTTGGTCATCCTACTGTTTACGTTGGAAATGAGTGCCGAGAGAGAGGCCTTGAAGTAGAGGGCTTGTTGAAATGCAAAATTCTACCTCCTTACAACCTGTACCATCCCGTACTCCCCGCTAAAATGAATAATAAATTGATGTTTGTTTTGTGTAGAACTTGCGGTGAGACTTTAAACCAAGGGGAATGTTTTCATGATAGTGAGGAAAGGGCAATGGTAGGAACATGGACTATGGATGAAATTAGAAAAGCTGTAGAAAAAGGCTATGTGATCTTGGACATGTATGAGTTGTGGGAGTATGAAGTCGCCACATACGAGAAAGATGGGCTTTTTACCGATTTTATTAATAAATTCTTGAAAGTAAAGCAGGAAGCCTCAGGCTATCCTAGCTGGTGTAATACCGAACAGGACAAAGACAAGTATGTTTCTGATTTCTTTGAGCGTGAGGGTATTCAGATGGAGAAAGACAAAATTGCTAAAAATGGAGGACTCAGGTCAGTAGCTAAATTAATGTTAAATTCATTCTGGGGCAAGTTTGGTCAGCGAGAAAACATGACAAAAACTGCAATCGTGAGAGACTCTAAAGAATTATTCAACTCGTTAACTCAACCAGGAAAGGAAGTAAAGTTTGTTGAAGTAATTAACCAAGAGGTTTTATTAGTTAATTGGCAGAATGTTGATGATGCAGGTGAGGCTCTAAAAACTGTAAATGTTGTAATTGCGGCCTACACCACTGCTCATGCCAGGCTTAAACTGTATGAACATCTAGATGCCCTTGGAGGTCAAGTCCTTTACTATGACACGGACTCGTGTATTTATCTATACAGGGAAGGATTGTACAGAGTCCCTACGGGAGATTACCTCGGGGAAATGACGGACGAACTAGCAAGTGAGTACGGGCCCGGCTCTTATATCTTAGAGTTTGTTTCTGGGGGACCAAAGACCTACGCTTACCTTGTCTGGTCAGCTAAAAAGCAAAAGCTAGAAACTGTATGTAAAATCAAGGGCCTCACCCTCAATATGAAGACTTCCGAAACATTAAATTTTGAACAGTTAAAAAAGATGGTCCTTAGTGAAGCTGCTGAAATTTTAGAAATTGAAGAAAACAGAATCAGGAGAACAAAGAGACGGGAAGTCGTTACAGTAAGTGAAATTAAAAAGTTTAAAATTACAGGGCCAAAGAGAAGATTTAATGATGATCACGACACCCTGCCTTTCGGCTTTAAAAAACAAAGAGTTGCTTAATGGAGCCGTCACTCACATGGGTACTGAGCGTATATACCTCTAAACATCAGCTCTATTAACTCATTCTGTTCTGAGACGTGGTAGTGAACGGACGTGTCTGTGTCTGTTACTGTTTTATCTTGTTTGTCTCTTCTTGTAGAATGTCTGCTGAAAATAATACACTCCCTATTCAAGGGGTGTTTTTGAAGTTTATATCTAAAAGGAAGTTAAATGAAAATTCAAAGTTTCGCATTAAATCCTCAGAGTATGAGTTCTTTCTTACTGGGCCAATAAACGTATCGGAATGGCCTTTAGTGTTTTCGGAGTACATAGTAGATAAAATAACGGAGAACTCCTCATCAAACACCTACATTGGAGTATCAATAAAGTACGGTGATATCTCAGGAAATATACCATTCTTTCCTTTAGGGAATCTAACACCAACAGTCTTTGATGATCACTTTGAAAACATATTTTGTAACGTTAAGAAACTATCTGGTGTTTTACGTCTTGAAGTAACACTTGTCTCAATTCCGTGTTGCTACCTTCGATAAAGGTAGCACCTTTCCTTACGGAGCAATGTTACTCCTGTATATACCAAATGTCACTAGTACAGTTCATCATTCTGCTTCAAGTCGTGATACTGATCAGACGTGTTTTGTGCTGCTCTTGCCTGTACTATTGAGTAAATTGTGACATGGCTGCCAAGTTCTATACATTCAATAACAAACCAGTATTGGTTCTGTTTGATAGTGAAGGAAAGCCGTGGTTTAAAGCTAGAGACGTAGCTACTGCTCTAAAGCATGTTAACGGCTGGAGTGCAGTTCGGAAACATGTAGATGACAGTGATAAATTAACTGTTGGAAGTTTTTCCGACGCCCAAAAACAGGGCGTTGGACCGATTGAGAAAACAACGGTTTTCATAAATGAAGCCGGATTATGTTCTTTGATGTTAAAGTCAGCTACTCCTGAAGCAAGACTGTTAGTAAGAAGTCTGTTGCCGGAGAAGTTTTACCTTACTTACACAAATATGAAAGATGAAAGTTCACTTTAAATGTAGTTTTTCTTTAAAATCACAAGTTCCCACTGTATGTGTGTGTGTGTGTGTGTGTGTGTGTGTGTGAATGAAGGTCACTGACGCGGGTGACTAAAAGCCCCGTAAACCTGAATGAAGGTCACTGGCGTGGGTGACGAAAAGCCCCGTAAACCTGAATGTGTGATGAAGGGTTTAGTAGATTGAGGCGCCGGGCTAACACCCCAGCTACTCCTTCAAAAAACCCGGTGTGAATGAAGGACTTTGTACATTGAGGAGCCTGGCCAACACCCTGGCTACTCATTGGAACAGTCCGTACGGTGGGACTTGTAAAAAAGTATAAAAGTCAAATACAAAAAAATAAACGGAGGAGACAACTAGTTTGTTTTTGGAAGGTCTCCACAAGTCATGGCGGTGGAGGGGCCATGACTTTACTAAACATTCTCTGTTTATCTTAGTAAATGTAGAGTTTAAAGGTGTTAAAATGAACGGACTTTGTCTTAGTAAATGACCGCCTTCCTCATACACAATGAACGGATTGACAGAGAATACAAAAAATATATAAAAAGGAGGTAGCATTTTGTTATGGAGTGGCTACCACAGTGAGAGGCGATGGTTGGGGCCTCTCACCCCAGAGGTTAGGCCTCCAGGGGAAGCTCTGGGTAACCAAAAAGAACGCGCCGACGCTCCTACGGCCTAGCCTAAAGGCTTACCGTGGTGTGGAAACGCGAGCGTTCAAAATTATTTCATTGGGGTTAGCTTTCTTGCCTGTCCATTTCTGCTAGTGTTCTCCTAGTATTCTCTCCTTTAAGTTAGTAGAGGTTTTCCAAAATAATCCTGCTATCATAAGTATAAAATTCCAAATATTCCACAACGTAGAGTTTTTAAAGCAACTAATTACACCAAAAAGTCACATCTGAACTCTAAAATGTGTAATCTCTGTACCTTTTTAATTTTACAAAATACCCTACTGTTTCTTTTTACACAGTAGTTTTAATTCATAATCAGCGGACCCTGCGTGTAAATAGGTCCATCCCATAGACCATCTACAAATGTAATTTTATCAAGGGGTACGGGGTAATGTAAGACCAAATTAATAGGAGAAATCTAACTCCACCATTACGGTGGGGTTTGAAAGTAATACCACTACCACACCATATCCTACCCTGCCACTCCTCCCAATACCATATTCTACCATACTATAACTCCCAATACCCTATCATACCATGCCATACAATACAAAACCATACCATACCCTACCCTACCATACCTCACCAAAGCCATAACATCCTATACCAAAGCCACAATACCAATACCCCCACCAAAGGCACCATATCCTAACACCCCACCCAAATACCATACAATAACATGACATACCATACCCTACCCTACTATACCTCCCAATAACATATTCTACCCTACCATACCTCCCAATACCCTACCATGTCATACCATACCATACAATATCAACACCCTACCATACCTCCCAACACACACACCATACCAAACCATCAAATCCCATACCATACCATTACCCTACCATACCCTACCCTACCATTCCTCCCAATACCATATTCTACCCCACCATACCTCCCAATACCTTATCATGCTATACCATACAATACAATATCAACACCATACCATACCCTACCATACCACACCAAAACCATAACATCCTATACCAAAGTCACAATACCAATACCCCCACCACCCTATCCTAACATCTTACCCAAATACCATACAATAACATGACATACCATACAATAACATGACATACCATATTCTACCCTACCATACCTCCCAATACCCTACCATGTCATACCATACCATACAATATCAACACCCTACCATACCTCCCAACACCCACACCATACCAAACCATCAAATCCCATACCATACCATAGTAATGTTATAAAAAGGGTGCGGGAATTGCTCACCCTTGCTGGTTTTCATACTTTCCTTAACAGTTTGGGTACAAAATGTAACCAAAATACCTTCAGTTTATTTTATTAAAAGAGAGTCCCAAGTCCAGACCCATGGAGTGAGGGTATAGTTTTCTTGCCTAGCTATTTCTGCCAGCCTCTTCTCTCCTTTAAGTTACTGTTAATAGTACTTTGAGATTTCTAAACAATTAAATGCATAGAAAGTTTCCCAAAGTAATTCTTTAGTAACACTTAATTTACAGGCATACACAACAGCTACAATTATTCACTCATGAAGCTAAAATCCAGCTAATTCCCCAATGCCTCAAGACAATGTCCCTAAATAACAGCTAAAACCCAGATAAAGCTTGATGCTCCTAAATAACAGGTAAAAGTCAACATACTTTATTAACAATTACTTTTCTTTATAACAGCTAAAAATAGCCAGAGGGTCATTTTAGCGAAGAGGTGTGTATTGACCCCCTTCAGTACATTCACGTTAAACAGTCAGTCAAAGTATAATTTATTTTGTGTTGGTTTGTCACTAATTTTCTTGTATATGAGTTTGTTTCAATTACATATATTTTACAGTAGTATGATTTAAGAGTAGCTGAGATCTTGGATGATGTAGAGAAAACAGTGCTAGAAGGTCGGGGTAAGGCACTGACCCCCTTTAAACTATCAATCAAACACAGTTTACACCAATAAACCAGGCCTTTACTATATTTAACATAAAAACATAAGCTAAAACTTTCAAACACCTTGAAAAAACTAGAATGACAGAGCTTGTAGTCTGTCCAGTTTTTGTAATGTTTCTTCTTTACAGAGTTTAAATTGTAGTGTGGGTTAATAAGTACCAACAAATCTCAAGATATTACATTTTAAAGTATAGCAGCTGTCTTGATACTTACCCACAGTACAGGGTTTAGGTTTTGGTAAGATGTAGTGGAGGTTAACAGGTACGTACATTACAAGTTTCATGTAAATCGGCCCTTCCGTTCTCAATAAATTACATTTCAAAGTATAGCTCCTGCAATTGTTTTGATGCTTACCTGCAGTACAGAGTTTAGGTTTTGGTAAGATGTAGCGGAAGTTAACAAGTACATACATACCAAGTTTCATGAAAATCAGTCAAGCCATTCTCAAAATATTACGTTTTAAAGTTTTACACTTTCATCATCCCTTAAACAACCTTTTCCTACCCTCCAACAATATTGAAAGTTAGAGGAGGTTAACAAGTACCTGCATACCAAGTTTCATTAAAATAAGCCCAATGGTTCTTAAGATATTGATTTTTAAAGTATGGCTCCTTCAATTATTTTGATACTTACCCGCAGTACAGGGTTTAGGTTTTTGTAAGATGTAGCGGAGGTTAACAGGTACCCACATACCAAATTTCATTCATATCAGCTGAGCCGTTCTCGAGATATTTAATTTTGAAATTTTGCCCCTTCAATTTTTGAGATGCAACCCGCAAAATTTTGGTTAATATTTTTCATTTGGGTAGGTGTCCCTCGCGCGCGCCTACACTACGTAGTAGGCGAAATCTGTTATCAGAATCGCTCTAGGACTTACCGTTTTCAAGATATTAGCGATTTTAGGATAATCAGACTCAAAAAAGAGAAGAAGAAGAAGGACAAAGAGAGAAGCAGAGGCACGGAGTGGTGAGGGGGAGAGGGAAGGTGAGGGGAGTAACATAGCATGCAGAAGGAGAAGAAATAAATCAGAAGATGGCTGAGGGGGAGTGGGGAGGGGGAAGGTGAGGGGAGAGAGGAAGAAGAACACGCAAGTGCTAACAGAAGTGATCAGTAGTACCTCCTATGATTCAGCGCTAACATGGGTTTCTTATGAGAAAACGTGTAGCCAACCTAAAAGGATTGCAAAACAAAAACATGACCTACATACCAGTGGTACCAACTTAAGAAAACAAAATACCTGTTGGCTACTTACGTCACGCTAACGTGACCAACCGAAAATTACGTCACGCTGAAGCATGGGCAGTGTAAGAACAAATGAACATATATAAAAGAACAAAACATGTTAGCCTTCATCTCCCGGCTGGACTACTGATCACTTCTGTTAGCACTTGCGTGTTCTTCTTCCTCTCTCCCCTCACCTTCCCCCTCCCCACTCCCCCTCAGCCATCTTCTGATTTATTTCTTCTCCTTCTGCATGCTATGTTACTCCCCTCACCTTCCCTCTCCCCCTCACCACTCCGTGCCTCTGCTTCTCTCTTTGTCCTTCTTCTTCTTCTCTTTTTTGAGTCTGATTATCCTAAAATCGCTAATATCTCGAAAACGGTAAGTCCTAGAGCGATTCTGATAACAGATTTCGCCTACTACGTAGTGTAGGCGCGCGCGAGGGACACCTACCCAAATGAAAAATATTAACCAAAATGTTGCGGGTTGCATCTCAAAAATTGAAGGGGCAAAATTTCAAAATTAAATATCTCGAGAACGGCTCAGCTGATATGAATGAAATTTGGTATGTGGGTACCTGTTAACCTCCGCTACATCTTACAAAAACCTAAACCCTGTACTGCGGGTAAGTATCAAAATAATTGAAGGAGCCATACTTTAAAAATCAATATCTTAAGAACCATTGGGCTTATTTTAATGAAACTTGGTATGCAGGTACTTGTTAACCTCCTCTAACTTTCAATATTGTTGGAGGGTAGGAAAAGGTTGTTTAAGGGATGATGAAAGTGTAAAACTTTAAAACGTAATATTTTGAGAATGGCTTGACTGATTTTCATGAAACTTGGTATGTATGTACTTGTTAACTTCCGCTACATCTTACCAAAACCTAAACTCTGTACTGCAGGTAAGCATCAAAACAATTGCAGGAGCTATACTTTGAAATGTAATTTATTGAGAACGGAAGGGCCGATTTACATGAAACTTGTAATGTACGTACCTGTTAACCTCCACTACATCTTACCAAAACCTAAACCCTGTACTGTGGGTAAGTATCAAGACAGCTGCTATACTTTAAAATGTAATATCTTGAGATTTGTTGGTACTTATTAACCCACACTACAATTTAAACTCTGTAAAGAAGAAACATTACAAAAACTGGACAGACTACAAGCTCTGTCATTCTAGTTTTTTCAGGGTGTTTGAAAGTTTTAGCTTATGTTTTTATGTTAAATATAGTAAAGGCCTGGTTTATTGGTGTAAACTGTGTTTGATTGATAGTTTAAAGGGGGTCAGTGCCTTACCCCGACCTTCTAGCACTGTTTTCTCTACATCATCCAAGATCTCAGCTACTCTTAAATCATACTACTGTAAAATATATGTAATTGAAACAAACTCATATACAAGAAAATTAGTGACAAACCAACACAAAATAAATTATACTTTGACTGACTGTTTAACGTGAATGTACTGAAGGGGGTCAATACACACCTCTTCGCTAAAATGACCCTCTGGCTATTTTTAGCTGTTATAAAGAAAAGTAATTGTTAATAAAGTATGTTGACTTTTACCTGTTATTTAGGAGCATCAAGCTTTATCTGGGTTTTAGCTGTTATTTAGGGACATTGTCTTGAGGCATTGGGGAATTAGCTGGATTTTAGCTTCATGAGTGAATAATTGTAGCTGTTGTGTATGCCTGTAAATTAAGTGTTACTAAAGAATTACTTTGGGAAACTTTCTATGCATTTAATTGTTTAGAAATCTCAAAGTACTATTAACAGTAACTTAAAGGAGAGAAGAGGCTGGCAGAAATAGCTAGGCAAGAAAACTATACCCTCACTCCATGGGTCTGGACTTGGGACTCTCTTTTAATAAAATAAACTGAAGGTATTTTGGTTACATTTTGTACCCAAACTGTTAAGGAAAGTATGAAAACCAGCAAGGGTGAGCAATTCCCGCACCCTTTTTATAACATTACTATGGTATGGTATGGGATTTGATGGTTTGGTATGGTGTGGGTGTTGGGAGGTATGGTAGGGTGTTGATATTGTATGGTATGGTATGACATGGTAGGGTATTGGGAGGTATGGTAGGGTAGAATATGGTATGTCATGTTATTGTATGGTATGTCATGTTATTGTATGGTATTTGGGTAAGATGTTAGGATAGGGTGGTGGGGGTATTGGTATTGTGACTTTGGTATAGGATGTTATGGTTTTGGTGTGGTATGGTAGGGTATGGTATGGTGTTGATATTGTATTGTATGGTATAGCATGATAAGGTATTGGGAGGTATGGTGGGGTAGAATATGGTATTGGGAGGAATGGTAGGGTAGGGTATGGTAGGGTAATGGTATGGTATGGGATTTGATGGTTTGGTATGGTGTGTGTGTTGGGAGGTATGGTAGGGTGTTGATATTGTATGGTATGGTATGACATGGTAGGGTATTGGGAGGTATGGTAGGGTAGAATATGTTATTGGGAGGTATAGTAGGGTAGGGTATGGTATGTCATGTTATTGTATGGTATTTGGGTGGGGTGTTAGGATATGGTGCCTTTGGTGGGGGTATTGGTATTGTGGCTTTGGTATAGGATGTTATGGCTTTGGTGAGGTATGGTAGGGTAGGGTATGGTATGGTTTTGTATTGTATGGCATGGTATGATAGGGTATTGGGAGTTATAGTATGGTAGAATATGGTATTGGGAGGAGTGGCAGGGTAGGATATGGTGTGGTAGTGGTATTACTTTCAAACCCCACCGTAATGGTGGAGTTAGATTTCTCCTATTAATTTGGTCTTACATTACCCCGTACCCCTTGATAAAATTACATTTGTAGATGGTCTATGGGATGGACCTATCTACACGCAGGGTCCGCTGATTATGAATTAAAACTACTGTGTAAAAAGAAACAGTAGGGTATTTTGTAAAATTAAAAAGGTACAGAGATTACACATTTTAGAGTTCAGATGTGACTTTTTGGTGTAATTAGTTGCTTTAAAAACTCTACGTTGTGGAATATTTGGAATTTTATACTTATGATAGCAGGATTATTTTGGAAAACCTCTACTAACTTAAAGGAGAGAATACTAGGAGAACACTAGCAGAAATGGACAGGCAAGAAAGCTAACCCCAATGAAATAATTTTGAACGCTCGCGTTTCCACACCACGGTAAGCCTTTAGGCTAGGCCGTAGGAGCGTCGGCGCGTTCTTTTTGGTTACCCAGAGCTTCCCCTGGAGGCCTAACCTCTGGGGTGAGAGGCCCCAACCATCGCCTCTCACTGTGGTAGCCACTCCATAACAAAATGCTACCTCCTTTTTATATATTTTTTGTATTCTCTGTCAATCCGTTCATTGTGTATGAGGAAGGCGGTCATTTACTAAGACAAAGTCCGTTCATTTTAACACCTTTAAACTCTACATTTACTAAGATAAACAGAGAATGTTTAGTAAAGTCATGGCCCCTCCACCGCCATGACTTGTGGAGACCTTCCAAAAACAAACTAGTTGTCTCCTCCGTTTATTTTTTTGTATTTGACTTTTATACTTTTTTACAAGTCCCACCGTACGGACTGTTCCAATGAGTAGCCAGGGTGTTGGCCAGGCTCCTCAATGTACAAAGTCCTTCATTCACACCGGGTTTTTTGAAGGAGTAGCTGGGGTGTTAGCCCGGCGCCTCAATCTACTAAACCCTTCATCACACATTCAGGTTTACGGGGCTTTTCGTCACCCACGCCAGTGACCTTCATTCAGGTTTACGGGGCTTTTAGTCGCCCGCGTCAGTGACCTTCATTCACACACACACACACACACACACACACACACACATACAGTGGGAACTTGTGATTTTAAAGAAAAACTACATTTAAAGTGAACTTTCATCTTTCATATTTGTGTAAGTAAGGTAAAACTTCTCCGGCAACAGACTTCTTACTAACAGTCTTGCTTCAGGAGTAGCTGACTTTAACATCAAAGAACATAATCCGGCTTCATTTATGAAAACCGTTGTTTTCTCAATCGGTCCAACGCCCTGTTTTTGGGCGTCGGAAAAACTTCCAACAGTTAATTTATCACTGTCATCTACATGTTTCCGAACTGCACTCCAGCCGTTAACATGCTTTAGAGCAGTAGCTACGTCTCTAGCTTTAAACCACGGCTTTCCTTCACTATCAAACAGAACCAATACTGGTTTGTTATTGAATGTATAGAACTTGGCAGCCATGTCACAATTTACTCAATAGTACAGGCAAGAGCAGCACAAAACACGTCTGATCAGTATCACGACTTGAAGCAGAATGATGAACTGTACTAGTGACATTTGGTATATACAGGAGTAACATTGCTCCGTAAGGAAAGGTGCTACCTTTATCGAAGGTAGCAACACGGAATTGAGACAAGTGTTACTTCAAGACGTAAAACACCAGATAGTTTCTTAACGTTACAAAATATGTTTTCAAAGTGATCATCAAAGACTGTTGGTGTTAGATTCCCTAAAGGAAAGAATGGTATATTTCCTGAGATATCACCGTACTTTATTGATACTCCAATGTAGGTGTTTGATGAGGAGTTCTCCGTTATTTTATCTACTATGTACTCCGAAAACACTAAAGGCCATTCCGATACGTTTATTGGCCCAGTAAGAAAGAACTCATACTCTGAGGATTTAATGCGAAACTTTGAATTTTCATTTAACTTCCTTTTAGATATAAACTTCAAAAACACCCCTTGAATAGGGAGTGTATTATTTTCAGCAGACATTCTACAAGAAGAGACAAACAAGATAAAACAGTAACAGACACAGACACGTCCGTTCACTACCACGTCTCAGAACAGAATGAGTTAATAGAGCTGATGTTTAGAGGTATATACGCTCAGTACCCATGTGAGTGACGGCTCCATTAAGCAACTCTTTGTTTTTTAAAGCCGAAAGGCAGGGTGTCGTGATCATCATTAAATCTTCTCTTTGGCCCTGTAATTTTAAACTTTTTAATTTCACTTACTGTAACGACTTCCCGTCTCTTTGTTCTCCTGATTCTGTTTTCTTCAATTTCTAAAATTTCAGCAGCTTCACTAAGGACCATCTTTTTTAACTGTTCAAAATTTAATGTTTCGGAAGTCTTCATATTGAGGGTGAGGCCCTTGATTTTACATACAGTTTCTAGCTTTTGCTTTTTAGCTGACCAGACAAGGTAAGCGTAGGTCTTTGGTCCCCCAGAAACAAACTCTAAGATATAAGAGCCGGGCCCGTACTCACTTGCTAGTTCGTCCGTCATTTCCCCGAGGTAATCTCCCGTAGGGACTCTGTACAATCCTTCCCTGTATAGATAAATACACGAGTCCGTGTCATAGTAAAGGACTTGACCTCCAAGGGCATCTAGATGTTCATACAGTTTAAGCCTGGCATGAGCAGTGGTGTAGGCCGCAATTACAACATTTACAGTTTTTAGAGCCTCACCTGCATCATCAACATTCTGCCAATTAACTAATAAAACCTCTTGGTTAATTACTTCAACAAACTTTACTTCCTTTCCTGGTTGAGTTAACGAGTTGAATAATTCTTTAGAGTCTCTCACGATTGCAGTTTTTGTCATGTTTTCTCGCTGACCAAACTTGCCCCAGAATGAATTTAACATTAATTTAGCTACTGACCTGAGTCCTCCATTTTTAGCAATTTTGTCTTTCTCCATCTGAATACCCTCACGCTCAAAGAAATCAGAAACATACTTGTCTTTGTCCTGTTCGGTATTACACCAGCTAGGATAGCCTGAGGCTTCCTGCTTTACTTTCAAGAATTTATTAATAAAATCGGTAAAAAGCCCATCTTTCTCGTATGTGGCGACTTCATACTCCCACAACTCATACATGTCCAAGATCACATAGCCTTTTTCTACAGCTTTTCTAATTTCATCCATAGTCCATGTTCCTACCATTGCCCTTTCCTCACTATCATGAAAACATTCCCCTTGGTTTAAAGTCTCACCGCAAGTTCTACACAAAACAAACATCAATTTATTATTCATTTTAGCGGGGAGTACGGGATGGTACAGGTTGTAAGGAGGTAGAATTTTGCATTTCAACAAGCCCTCTACTTCAAGGCCTCTCTCTCGGCACTCATTTCCAACGTAAACAGTAGGATGACCAACGGGATACTTACAATATTTATTCACAAACGGATAAAGGGAACAGACATCGACATACTGTATCGTTTCTCCCTCTTCACATTTACAATACGTTTTAGTATTACCCGTTCTACCTCCAAAGAAGGAATCCCTAGGATTAAGCGGAAGTGTGTTTAGAATGGATAGTTTGTTCAAGTGATTTAGTTTTTTGTCTTTCTTCAAAGCTCTAAACTCGCACTCCCACATCTCTACAACTTCATAGCTATTAAATTTTGCCATTTTGGACTTGGTTCTCTCGTAACGGAGATGCAAACTGTCTGAGGGATCATCCGGCAGAGGTTCTTCTCTGCTGTATTGATAGCATTTTGGGCAGCCGTGCCAGTAACACCCGTGAAACTCGTAAATTCGTTCCCCGTCAAACCCATCTACTTTTAGTCCATTAATTTTAGCTTCTCTGCCCCGGCCCGCATGTTGAATCTTTACTCCACGTTTCTCCTCCTCCCATGTTAACCACTGTAAAGCAACGGCTGACTGATTGTCTGCAAGTCGGTACCCTGATTTTGGTATTAGTCCAATAGTATTTTCTTTTAAGAAGTTACGGCGGAAGGCCAGGTTACATGCACTGGCGATTGTTATAGCCTCGAGAAAAGGATCTACGTTACACTCTTGAAGAAGTAAGGCTCTAAATTTAATACATGCCTGAGCTAAAATCTCTACGTCAGAGATGCAATACTCCAATATTTCTTTTTGAAAGTCAAAGACATAGTCTTCAGCGACTCGTTCATCATACCATTCTTCAAAGGCCTTGTGTGGTTTCTCAAACATTGATTCCGGACAGTAGTATGTTTTGTCGGGCATAGGGCCTACATAATTTTGGTTCGCCAAGGTGTTGAAGAGGTGGGGAAAGTAGCCCTTCTTTTTCTCGGGAGGTAGATCAAAAGCTTTAGGGAGTGCAGCGAGGGCCATGGGAAAATAGCTAAGTGAGTCCACAAACCTTACGTTGGCTACTTCGATCAAAATAGCTTTAGTTCCCCGAGGAGTTATTTTTGGTGTGAATTTAGTTTCTTCCATAATATACTGTAGTATGAATTGGAAATCAAAACCTTGCCCGTTGTGGGCAATTACACAAACATCTTTAAATTTTTTTCGAATTCCCATTACATAGTCCATGAAGTGTTTTACCGGTTCTTTTTCAAATACCCTTTGCCGTTCCGAGCAAGTTTCACACTCGCCCCCAATAATACATTTAAAGCAGTACTGTTGAGAAACGCACAAGTTTACTTTATGAACTTTCTGTTGTGGGTCTGAGGGAAGTGACTCATCCTGCCTTGTTTCCAAGTCAAAGAAAATAAACAAAAAATCACGGTCTTTCGGTGTTCTCCTATCTACCCTCATGAAACACTGATGCGCTGGGTCTTTGAACGCTTCACAGGGCTTACAGAAAACTTCTCCGCATACATGAGCTGTCTTACGTCTTTTTGGATAAATCATTTTCTTACAGTCACGGCAGAGTTTTACAGTTTTACAAATTTGCCCTTGATGAGCTACTAAACACCGCTCATTTTTGAAGGAGCGGTTGCAAAAACGGCATGTGATGCCACCGTGTTCTAGTTTACAGGGCGGGGAGATGGTATGACAGGACGAGCATCTGTTAGAGCACCGATGCTCATGTCTGTTGCTGTAGGGGATATGACAGGCTTCACAAAAGAAATTGCAAACAAACGCAGCAGTTAAGTTTGTAATTACATTATAATGACCGTTGTGAAAAAGAAGGTTAATTTTTAATTTAGCGTCTTCATTACCTCCTTCAAAGTAAACATCCCGGCCTTTTTTGTCGTAGTTGTAGACGGTAATTTTGTATTTTTTAAGATGGGACTGGAATTTTTCAAGCTCAGGGATTCCTGCACCCTCCTCGGGCATTTCTACACGGGCTTTTGCTATGAGCTTATTAGCTCTGAAAGTTTGTCTTTTACCCTTGTCTTTTCGAATAGCGTAGATCTGAGGATCATTTTTCGCATACGCTTTGCCTACTACCAACGCTCTAGCCAAACATAAATTGTCTTTATTATTAATTACTACAATTCCCCGTCTCGCTTTAGATTCTTCATCAAAGGTATTGTAAAAGTCGGGTCTTGCCCTTCCTTTACCTACGGGGACGTTAATCCTCGTAACATCAACTCTAAACGTGTCACTAGAGGTTATAGATTGCGCATTGCTTTGAATTATGCCCCCGAAAATATCCCAGAGAACATCACCGCTAACTTTAGAGACCGGTCTCAATGATACGTAACCCGGTTCAGCACTTTTTAAATTTATAGACTGTAATTTAAACCCTAGATAATCAGTGGGTGCAACGTTGGCTTTGGATGTCTCTACAATTTGATTAAAACCTTTACGAATCCAATCAAACTCAGAGATACCTTTGGGAGGTTTAGTGAATTTGAAAACAGTGTTAGTCCCGTAAAGTCTAAAGTGACTAACGTAGGTTTCATCTTTACTAATTAAATCTACCGGGTTTTGAGGGTCCTTTTTAGAAACATCCATCCTTCAACACAGAATTAAATACTGAAAACAAGCTAAACTGTGCTAACGCTTAAAAGAGCAAGTACCCCAACCAGAGTCAAACTCACAAGGATATTACTGAATTACGCAGAAATAATAATAATCTGTGCAAGAGAACACTTACGCAAGAGCAGCACAAAACACGTCTGATCAGCGTCACGACTGGAATCAGACTGAAGAACTAGAGCTTGTTGTAAGAGATATATATATAGAGAGTGGACCTGTTACTTTTTCACTGTTTGATCTACTGAAACTGATACTTTTGGAACTGTTACCTTGAAAACTGTGGGAATGGGAATGGGTAATGTTGGACCTGTTACTTTATTGGAACGGTTACTTTTTGAACTGTTACTTTGTGGCAGTCTTCATCGATATTAAATGAACAAGATATATGATGTAACTGTAACACTTGGAACTGATACTTTAAAGTCACCGATCAGGTTCTCTAAAAGAACAGGTACAGAGGATCTACAAAAGAGCACAGTACCTCTGTATTACTACGCAAGTCAGAAAAACACTAACACACAAACTACGCAAGTCAAACCAGAACTACAGGTTACCGAAAGTTAACTCTAATGAAGGTATCAAACACTACTCTAACCAAGAACAAGAATAGAAAGTTAGATTACTGTCACTCAACACATACAAACACAACACTACTGTTGACACAAGGATGTGAGGTTAGGAAAAGTGAGGTTATGTTAATCAATACATACAAAAACTGCTCCAACCAAAACTGCATAAAATAACAATAATAGAAATTGAGGTTGCTGAGGCGAATTTACTGTACAAAATAACCAGGGCAAAAAATCAGGTTACTGGAGGTTATGTTAGTCAACACAACACTACTTTAGCCACGAGGAAGTGAGGGTATGTTTACTTTCCTTACTGTAAACTAATAAGCCAGATTAAATGGATACACCACACAGCATTACTCTAGCCAAGAAAATAAACACGCATACAACACAAAAAATAAAATAAAGTACACCATACACGGAAAATTAATATAACACAGTAAAGTTGGAGTGTAACGGGTGAGGTTAGAAAAAGTGAGGTTACGTCATATTAGGTTATGGTAAGAAAATGGTTGAGATTGAGGTTATGGTAATCAGCATATACAAGTACGTCACTACCAAGTAAAACAAAATGGTGAAGTTACTTAATAAAAAACAAGGACAGAAAGTGATATTACTGTCAGTCAACACATACAAGTACGACACAACTCTTGACACAAGGAAGTGGGATTACTGTTACCGGCATGTTAGTCAGCACATACAAACACTAATCTAGTCAAATCAAACAATTAAATACAACACACAAAACTACTCTTACAAGAAAATAAGGCTTTTGTGACTCTCAAAGGTTACTGTTATGTTAGTCAACACATACAAACACAACACTACCAAGTAAAACAAAAATGGTGAAGTTACTGTATAAAAGAACAAGGAGGTGGGGTTATGGTAACTCTCAAAGGTTACAGATGTAAGGTTATGTCAGTCAACAAATACAAGTACGACACAGCTCTTGACACAAGAAACTGAGGTTACTGGGTGTGAGGTTATGTTAGTCAACACAACACTACTTTAGCCAGAACAAACAAGAAACTGATGTTATTGTACACTAGCAAGTCAGATAACCCTAAAATCACACGACACGCAAGATTACTATAATAAAAGTGAGGTTATGTTACACAGAATAAAACAAATTAAAAGTGAGGTTATGTAAAATACAAAGCAAAAAGTGAGGTTAGGAAAAGTGAAGCCGCTATGGGGAGCAAACGCTCAAGTTTTATCTTTGCAAAAAACGCAACGAACGGAGAGACACGTCCGATCGCAACGGGAGCAGGGAGCAAAGAGAGAGAGAGAAAATGCGCGGCAAGATAGCAGGTATTGTGGTGGGGGCTATGTCTCTTTCAATCACAGAGCCCACAGGTAACAACTAGTTACAACGAGTTTGCTGACAGAGACTATGTTGAGGATGTTGTGGTTAGATGTACAGAAGGCTAGATGATTAACAGCAGAAGGACACGAGGGTCAAATAATTACCACTGAAGGCTAGATGATTAACAACAGAAGGACGTGAATCAACATACCAGCCAGTCAGGTTACTTAAAATGTTACACCCACCAGCTGAGAGAACAGGAACTGTAGATAGATACGCAGAAGGGGGTGAAGGATGTGGAGGTTAGATGTACAGAGGGTTAGATGATTACCAACAGAAGGACACGAGGGTCAAATAATTACCATAGAAGGCTAGATGATTAACAACAGAAGGACACGAGGATCAATTAATTACCAAAAACTGTAGATAATTAAACACAGAGAGATGCAAAAGATAAATAATCAACCACAGAGGGTAGCAAAAGAGCCACAGAGGGAGGCAATTACACCCTAATTCCATTCCTCATAAGAGCCCATGTTATTCTATTCTCCGTAAGAGTCCATGTTAATCTATTCTCCATAAGAGTCCATGTTATTCTATTCTCCATAAGACCCTATGTTGGACCCCAAGCGCGCGGCATGACTACTAAAAACCAAAAAGGTTAGTCTTAACTGAGAAAACAGTTGATATTTACTGAGTTGTAGGGTCAATATAGCACCGACCGAGTTGGTTGGTTACCAGTAGCCCTCTGAAATGGGTCAGGGAATATGGGTAAATAATGACCGAATAAGTAGGTTAAACCATTGACCAAGTACTGTAGGTCATATATGACCGAGTAGATTTTTAGTTGATTTAACTGATCAAGTTGGTTGTTTTAACCTAGCCGAGCTAATGGGTTGCTCCAACCGAGCAGCAGGGTCACTCTAACCCAGCAGCTAGGTCACTTTAACCGAGCAGCTGGGTTAAAAGTTAAAACACCTCACACCCCGTGGTTTAAACTTTTACCATGTTCGACTTCGATGATCATGAATATATGTGGAATCGTCTGACCAACTTGAATATTGGCTCGTGTATATTAGCTCATTGATTATTTCATCATTTGAATTTGAGTTTATAAAGGTTTTCTTAGTTGTGGTGTTTAAGGTAAAGAATTCAACATTAAAAGTAGGTCTACTGATTATAGTTTCAATTTGGTTTTGTCAATCTAACGCTGTTGAAAGTCAAGTTAAAAATCAGTTTTTAGAACAAATTAATATCAATGAGGGTTTTAAGAACGCCCCAAAAGTGGGATATTCTATGCCCTACCTTAGCCCTGACGAGGAATTTGCCTACCTGAACCCTAAGATAAAACATTCTTAACAACTTCATTGATATTTATTTTTAAAACTGCATTTTAGCTACATTTTCAATAGAGATGGATTGATAAAACTAAACTGAAACCATACTCAGTAGACCAGCGTCAAAGTTGAATTCCTAACCAGAAACAACAGAATTAAGAAGGTCTTTATCTACGTACCTTCAAATGATGAAATATATGAGTCTAGGCCCCAGTTGGTCAGAATATTCCTCACATATTCACAATCACTGAAGACGAACGTAGTAAAAGTTCAAACCACGAGGGATGAGGTGTTTTAACTTGTAACCTGACCTGCGCATATTCTATGACGCATTCGCCGCTCACTTCTGCTCAGATCTGCTCATCTGCTCTCTTTGCAGAGAAACAGAGAAACAGTTGCTGCCAACATAACATAGCAAAGTTAGATCAAACTAATTTAAATATACTGCTAACCTAGCAAATACGGTCATGAGCCACCTATCACACTGCTACAGGTTACTTTTCACCGAAGTGTTAGTTAAACTCTCACCGAGCACCGGGTCAAATACGGTCATGAGCCACCTATCACACTACTACAGGTTACTTCTCACCGAAGTGTTAGTTAAACTCTCACCGAGCACCGGGTCAAATACGGTCATAAGCCACCTATCACACGACTACAGGTTACTTTTCACCGAAGTGTTAGTTAAACTCTCACCGAGCACCGGGTCAAATACGGTCATTAGCCACCTATCACACTACTACAGGTTACTTTTCACCGAAGTGTTAGTTAAACTCTCACTGAGCACCGGGTCAAATACGGTCATAAGCCACCTATCACACTACTACAGGTTACTTTTCACCGAAGTGTTAGTTAAACTCTCACCGAGCACCGGGTCAAATACGGTCATTAGCCACCTATCACACTACTACAGGTTACTTTTCACCGAAGTGTTAGTTAAACTCTCACTGAGCACCGGGTCAAATACGGTCATAAGCCACCTATCACACTACTACAGGTTACTTTTCACCGAAGTGTTAGTTAAACTCTCACCGAGCACCGGGTCAAATACGGTCATTAGCCACCTATCACACTACTACAGGTTACTTTTCACCGAAGTGTTAGTTAAACTCTCACCGAGCACCGGGTCAAATACGGTCATGAGCCACTTATCACACTACTACAGGTTACTTTTCACCGAAGTGTTAGTTAAACTCTCACCGAGCACCGGGTCAAATACGGTCAAGAGCCACCTATCACACTACTACAGGTTACTTTTCACCGAAGTGTTAGTTAAACTCTCACCGAGCACCGAGTCAAATACGGTCATGAGCCACCTATCACACTACTACAGGTTACTTTTCACCGAAGTGTTAGTTAAACTCTCGCCGAGCACCGGGTCAAATACGGTCATGAGCCACCTATCACACTACTACAGGTTGCTTCTCACCGAAGTGTTAGTTAAACTCTCACCGAGCACCGAGTCAAATACGGTCATGAGCCACCTATCACACTACTACAGGTTACTTTTCACCGAAGTGTTAGTTAAACTCTCACCGAGCACCGGGTCAAATACGGTCATGAGCCACCTATCACACTACTACAGGTTACTTTTCACCGAAGTGTTAGTTAAACTCTCACCGAGCACCGGGTCAAATACGGTCATGAGCCACCTATCACACTATTCACCGATGTGTTAGTTAAACTCTCACCGAGCACCGGGTCAAATACGGTCATGAGCCACCTATCACACTACTACAGGTTACTTTTCACCGAAGTGTTAGTTAAACTCTCACCGAGCACCGGGTCAAATACGGTCATGAGCCACCTATCACACTACTACAGGTTACTTTTCATCGAAGTGTTAGTTAAACTCTCACCGAGCACCGAGTCAAATACGGTCATGAGCCACCTATCACACTACTACAGGTTACTTTTCACCGAAGTGTTAGTTAAACTCTCACCGAGCACCGGGTCAAATATTCAAAATCCATGGGTTATCGACAACTACTTCTACTCAATATAAATTAACCCAGAGTTTACTCAGTTGGTGTTTATCATGCTCTAAGGTTATGTTTAACCGATATTAATAGGTCAAATAAACAGTTAGTTAACAGTAACCACTCGGTTAAAAATAACCGTAAATACATTGACTAACTTAAGTTAGTTACTAATGACCGTGGGGCACTGGTTGCTAGTAACCAACAATTGGTTAGTGCTGACCAAATGGATTTCAACCCAGACTAGGTTAAACTCTGAGTTTTTCAGTGTAGGTAGTATAAAAATGGAGTTATCGTCTTCCTGGAAATATTACTGTTTAAGTGTATATGTGTATAAAGTTTTTGTATCAGCTAATTAATGTGAATGAGTTTAACTCCGGTTGAATGATAACTTTTGTTCACGAGAGAATTTTAGAAGTGAAACATGTAAATGGTCATAGCTTAATTCCTCCGCTATAAAGGTACGATTTTCAATGCACTGTCTATCTCACAGGGAATTTTCCATTACCTTTGGTTGTTACTGTTGAAACCAATAATAATTTAAAATTGTCCAAATCTTTCAAAATTTGCTGATTTTATTTCATATATTCGTCAGACAATAGTACACAGTTTCTATAAATAAAACGAAAACTGTATAGCAAGAAAGTATTAGAAAAGACACAACTGTATGAGAAAAGAATATTTCAAAGTTTATGGACATGCACTAAGCACTAAACATTACATGCAGTTAAAAATATATGTTCTATAACACATATTACCTAATTAGTGTTAATGATAATTTGTCTTTTTGAGACGGCAAAACAATTCGTTACGTGTAGTCGTGTTGATTCACTTATCGTCACTAAAATTTCGAATTAAAAAAATAATGCAGTTTAGTATTATTATGTTCATTAGTGTTATTTGCCTTTGAGTTTAGATTTTTTATATACGTATGAACTGACTTGTCTATAAACTAAACAAAATTGTAGTAGTAAAATACCCTCGTCACAGCAAACCTGCGTACTTAGAGAATTTCCAATGCATAATATATGTCTTAATACCACATAAAGCCGCATACCAAGTTTCATAAAAATATATTCACAAATAAGCGTTGTATACAATTTTAATTATTCTCCATAAGAATAACGTTGGAGATGAGTACGCAGGTTTGCTGCAAAAAGGAAAACAAAAATGTGTTTTTATGCAAATATCAATATAACTCAACAAGGTGAAGCCACAACCAAGTTTTATTAATTTATGTTCATAATTAAGAGAGACATTACATTTTACTTATTCTCCATAAGAATAACATGGGGCTGAGAAAGCAGGTTTGCTGCTACGGGAATTATCGGTAAAAATTGATTTTTGTACAAATAACAATGGACCATAACCATATGAGCCGTATACCAAGTTTCGTTAGTATAAGTTCATAAATAAGCGAGATATAATTTTTTCCTTATTCTCCATAAGAATAGCATTGGACAAGGTACTGTGTTTAGCACTTTCAATATTTCTGTAACCAATTACGTAGAGAAATGATCACAGCACCAAATTGTGTGTTTTTTAAAGCTGAATCTAATGGTGATAACTAAAATTATACTTTTTAAAATATTACATGTAAAAACTTCAAAAAAAATTGTGGGGTACAAAACCTTCCCAAAATACCAGTTAGGATGGGACTATCCTTCTGATTTTCGAACTTAAAGTCATAAATATTGCTTTACACGTTTGTACAAAATGTTATCAAAATCGGACCTTTTTTACGACGGTTGTTGTACCCACGGATATATATGGCAAATGGAATAACAGAATTACGCATAATGTTAACGTAGAGGTTTTGGTTATTTATTACTTATCTTGTTACTTGTATTTATTTGTTATCTCGCAATATCACTGTATTATTAAACAAATCATAAAATATTCAGGAGAGGTGAAGAAAATTTTAAAATGGCGCTACATTTATAACCCCATCCGATACTATTTAGTCGTTCGTTAGTTCAAACACGCACCAAACTATTGGAGGGAGAAAAAATGAAGACAAATGGGACAAGGGCGTAATTGACACGATCGTCCACTTTGTCATTGTCTGTGAGTCTAGGGTATAAAATACCTTTTAGAAATCGTTTATTATAAAACTTGAGGTCATAGTAATCCGGTGCAACCGATAATAAAATATATATCCTAGAGTAAGCTCTGTCATAATATATGAAAAATCACCAGTAAACAATAGTTTAAACTAATTTTAATCAGTGTTGAACTCTTTATTGATATTAACATTAAAAATGATTTTATATCTTGATAAAATATATATAAAGCACTTCACATAACACAATCTGAAACAATATTTTATATACAATTGTTTATTTAAGGTAGTTTTATAAGCTGATTAAGGTTGCAATCTTTAATTTTAAAACATTTGCCTATTTTTGTTTTTCCATGTGATAGGTATTATGCTAGGACTACTCAAGAAACGCTCCCAAAGAAAGTAACCCGGAACCATGTTAATATGTGTAAAACTTAAATTCTATAACATCTGCATTTTCATAGTTTTAAGGTGAGTAAGATTATAGTTGGCTGTCTGCATCCTTTAGAATGAGTACATTTTGTAAAATAAAAACAATTTTACAAAGCTACAAATCGAGGTCATTTTGTGAAACCTCAATTAATTCCCGAAATTAGTTTGGATATAAGATTACGGGTTCTGTTTACAATAACTCCCTTAGTTTATCATAAATACAAAGTAGGACAATTGTATCACTAAATTCCATAACACTCATTATTGACGTTAGTTTATTAGAGTTGACTGAAACACGTCTAGATCCCCAGTAACACTTTCAGACTAGTAATATAAAACTGTCGCATTATTTATATTTATTTCTTAAATACAAATTTACTATTTGTTAATCCACAGAATAACAGACTTCACTTGACAATAGTTCCACGTTATATTTTATTCTGTACTTAGCTCATGCTTTATTGCAAAATTAATCATAGGAGTTTTGAAGCAAAATAATCGAAGCTTTGCTTGGTTTCATTTGTAAAATATTAGTACTAATTACTATCTAAAAATGTGAATCATGAATGGCAATTAATTAACGAGATTGCTTCATTGAATGGTGCGGATGCGGTTATTATTTGATAACAATACGATTATCGATGCCACCGTGATTTGTGCATTATAAATTAACTAATGAGAATCCCCGGCTTGGATTAGGACTCAATATACGACTTAGTTTATTAATGACCAAGCTCCAAAAACTACTAACTAGTTACTGATCATGAAAGTTGAGTTGTAATGTACACCAATATTTATAATATCTAATAGGTTGTCTTAATTTTAAGTTTTATTCACTGAATGTAGTATTGATGTTGCTCATCTTTTCAGATATGGCCTGCACTTGGGGACTCTTAGTCTTATATTTCCTGAGTTTAGTAATTTGTCCCGGCCACTCTCAAGTTCAAGGTAAGTAGTTATGGTACTTATAAGACTATTAAACCAAATAACTATCAAACTAACCAAATAACTTGTAACTATCTAATCAAATAATTCATATATAAAATAATATAAGTTAGACTATACGTTTATTATGTATGTATTTATGTAAGATCAAGAAATCGTATTCAAAACTGAATCAGCCACATCATAAACTATTATAATTATTAGTTTTTTTTTTATATTTGTTCAAGCGAATCAAAAGTCTATTCTATAACCCAGATTTGTTGAAGCTACACAATTCTTTTTATGTTTGAAGTTAATACAAGGTTAAATATAGTTAATACATGCATATTCGTAAACATTTGGCTGTAAAATAAATTCTGAAATGGTATAAATTTAAACTTTGAACACACCTAGATTTCCCCAGATTAATGTTGGTCATACATTCTATTGAAATCTAATCATTTTGATCCAAAGTGAAAACAACTTAATACTACAGTTATTCAGGTAAAAATAATCAAATTTTATCCTCTCCAATCAATGTTTTTCATTTTTCTCGGATGTTACCACAATCAATTCCAAGCCGATATTTGTTGTATTATAAACCTTGTCTCACTCCGTCTCCAGGGTTGGAGGGGGACCTGCGGCCGGGCTGTAATGAGTCGCTGGCCGTGTTCGAGTGTGTGGGGGACCAGCTGTGTGTGGCGGCCACCTCGCTGTGCAACGGGATACCGGACTGCCCTCAGGGCCAGGATGAGGCAGTGCAGCAGTGTGGTGGGTCATCCTGTTGATTGTCACTTAGCAAGATAGGGAAACACGTAATAGGAATAGTAATAATCACCCTTCTTCAAAAACAGCTGTTTTCAATACATGCATTGAGATGCTAGGATGTTTTTTTTTGCAAGTTTAATAATTAATTCGACTAATATTTAACAGAGGTCGACCTTGATTAACAAATTTCATGAAATGAAGTTTTTTGTCCTAGATTGAAAAAGACCATAAGTTACTTTTTACGCAAGCTTAAGTGTTTTCGATCTAGGACAAAAAACTTCATTTCATGAAACTTTTTAATCAAGGTTGACCTCTGTTAAATATTAGTCGAATTAATTATTAAACTTGCAAACAATTACAACTTTGTAACAGCAGTTTGTTACAATATGCAAGATGACAGTAGCAAGATCAATATGGAAGCAAACTTTTAAAGGTAAACAGGTGACATTTATATCGTAGTATTGTTTTCAGTATGACCAAAAATTTAGTTCATCACTAGGACCAAAGTGGCTTTTCAGTCCTCGCTCATTTTAGCGAATTTCCCCTATAGGTAAGAAGCTATTACCGTAGTCGGCATGGTAAGACCTAGGCCCGGGACCATGATAACTGTTTGTTTTGAGGTCCCCAGGTGCCAAAAACACCATTCGTTCAAAACTGTATATCTATATACATAATATATGTCCGGACATATATATATATATATATATATATATATATATATATATATAAAATTAAATTCACATAGAAGGGCTAATTAAAATGTTTTCTCCAGGGTACTCATGTTACTTATTTTTCATCTATATATATATATATATATATATATATATATATATATATATATATATATATATATATATATATATGTGTGTCCGTGGGTGCGATAACTCTTGGAATAAGTATCCGATTTTAATAAAATTTGGTACAAAGATGTAAAGCAACATTTATGATAAGTTCGAAAACCAGCCAGATCGCTCTATCCAAAGGGGTATTTTGGGGGGGTTTTGTACCCCAAAAATTTTTTTGGAGCTTTTTACATATAATATTTTAATAAATCCAATTTTAGTTGTCACCATTGAATTCAGCTTAAAATAATAAATTATTTGGTGTTTTGATCATTGTTCTATGTTAATTTGTTTCAGAGATATTGAAAGTGCTAAACACAGTACGTTGTCCAATGTTATCCTTATGGAGAATAAGAAAAATTGTATATCTTGCTTATTTATCAACTTATCCTGACGAAACTTGGTATATTGCTTCATACCGTTGTGGTCTATTGGTATTTGCACGAAAAACAAAGTTTTTGCCGATAGTTCCCGTAGCAGCAAACCTGCGTACTCAGCCCACCATGTTATTCTTACGGAGAATAAGTAAAATGTTATTTCCCTTAATTATGAACATAAATTAATAAAATTTGGTATGTGGCTTCACCTAGTTGAGTAATAAAAAGATTTGCCCATAAAAACCCATTATTTTTTTACTTGCTTCAGCAAACCTGCATCCTCAAACGCCATTTTATTCTTATGGAGAAAAATATAATGTCTTACATCATATATTTATGAATGTATGCTGATGAATCTTGGTACGTGGCTTTAATTGGTATTAAGATACATATATCTGTATTGGAAATTCGCTGAGTACGCAGGTTTGCTGCTACGGGGGCATTCAATTTTGACAGTGTATCTAAAAGCTTCACTTGTAGTCCTAGTGATAAAATATACTATTTTATAAATACGTTATATAGAAAGAACTCTCTATACCCTAAGTAAAATATTTTTAAATGAAATACAGGGTGGTTTAAAGATAAAACTAGTTATATTAATTTATTTCTATTAGATATCCTTATTTAGAAACAAACTATTTCTTACGAATAAGTTCCAGGAATATTAAAATTTAATGTTCACACTGGAAACAATTTGACTTTAAATATCTATATCCATACTGCAAGCTTAATTACTGCATTATCTATAATTGATTACAATCAATCGGTCTGCTACTTACTTAGTCTAAAACCTTAATGCCGTACATGATTATTACATAAAGCACCTCTTAAAAGTTATGTTAGACAAGTTCTCTGTGTGTTGAGTAGTTAACTAAACTCTATCTCTGAATGCAGACACCATTACCCATTGCCGCAACGCACATCCCAAATATGTGTTTATATATTTACTATATCCGTTAATTAACACGGCTTGGTAATCTTATTCCAAAATTTAGGTAAATATATGTTTGTTATTTTTCTCTAGTTAAATATGTTATTAAAAATTTCCTAACTTTTTTATACAATATTTACGTAATTTTTTACAGGTTGTCTAGCCAACGAGTTCAGCTGCGGAAACAGCTGTGTGGCTCTGGTCAAGCGGTGTGACCGACAACAGGATTGTCTCAATGGAGAGGACGAGGACGACTGCAGTAAGTGGCGGAAACATTAGGCGCGTTTACTCTAGGCAATTTCACCAATGGAGATGGTAATGCAAGTCGTGTTGCGCGTTTGGAAAAGGTCAGATATATTCAAAACAACATTTACTGTTCAGTTTTTTCTGAGTTGCAAAGAGCATTCCATATTAGTTTACTCAATATTTTATAACTTGTGTTAAGTTGAAGAAAAGTGTGAGTACTAACAATTTTTAAATCCCATAAATTGAAATTTTTCCTGGCATATGCAACTTTGGGGGTTCGATTTGCTCTTCGGTCGCATATATGGTTAGTTAGAATGTTTTATAATAGACTACATAAATAGTTGCATGAGGAGTTTCAAAGAGAAATTGCCTAAGGTGAACGCGTCTTTAAACTGGCACATTTCTAGGTAAACTATTTTTGGTGAGATTTTTGCGTAGTTGGTGTTAACGCGTCGTCGTATTACCTGACCGTTGAAGCGCCTTGTTGAGGGTTTCAATCACAGTCCTGAAAGTAAATTTTATCAGTCTTGTTCAACTTTTAACATTCTACAACTGTGCCTGAGACCCGTTAAAATGGTCAAAGTCTTAATATATAACATATTATTATGTTTTCTATTTAGTGTTTTTTGTATCGAATAGTTAAAAGTATTTTAGATTCACTTAATAATACTAATTATATATAATTTAAATTGTTCCCAGAACATTTACAGTGGCAAATGTTATTAGTTGAACGCTGAAAAATTAAACATGCTAACATATTTGTACAAACCCAATAAAACTGTACTAATAGTTTATAAATTTATTGCAAAATCAACAACAATAACCAGTTATTTGGTTTTTAATTAAAACCGTACTTTATTGTTTTAAAAGTTTAATTCACGTTTACTTAAATCCAAAAGTTAAAATATTTCACATGTTTCTTAAACTTTTTTAAACAAAGCTAATGCATTTTAATTAAAACTAGAATGCAAAACTACAAACAAATGTAAATATAACCATGCTTAGGAAGATGGAGAGGTTTACAAAAAACGAGCCACGGATCGAGGACTGCAATAATATAGGTAATTTATGTATGAGAATGTATTTTTGTATTAATAATTATTATCATCATAACACATCCATTAAAATTATCGCACTTGAACATAGTTTCAGAATTTAATATGCAGTTCCCTTTGTGCGACTGACAAGAGAGCGTGAGCATTATTAGCACATCCATAATATGTTTTAAACTCTGCTGAAACAAATACCATACAGTTCCCTTTGTGCGACTGACAAGTGAGCGTGAGCATTATTAGCACATCCATAATATGTTTTAAACTCTGCTGAAACAAATACGATACAGTTCCCTTTGTGCGACTGACAAGTGAGCGTGAGCATTATTAGCACATCCATAATATGTTTTAAACTCTGCTGAAACAAATACGATACAGTTCCCTTTGTGCGACTGACAAGTGAGCGTGAGCATTATTAGCACATCCATAATATGTTTTAAACTCTGCTGAAACAAATACGATACAGTTCCCTTTGTGCGACTGACAAGTGAGCGTGAGCATTATTAGCACATCCATAATATGTTTTAAACTCTGCTGAAACAAATACGATACAGTTTCCTTTGTGCGACTGACAAGTGAGCGTGAGCATTATTAGCACATCCATTATATGTTTTAAACTCTGCTGAAACAAATACGATACAGTTCCCTTTGCGCGACTGACAAGTGAGCGTGAGCATTATTAGCACATCCATGATATGTTTTAAACTCTGCTGAAACAAATACGATACAGTTCCCTTTGTGCGACTGACAAGTGAGCGTGAGCATTATTAGCACATCCATAATATGTTTTAAACTCTGCTGAAACAAATACGATACAGTTCCCTTTGTGCGACTGACAAGTGAGCGTGAGCATTATTAGCACATCCATAATATGTTTTAAACTCTGCTGAAACAAATACGATACAGTTTCCTTTGTGCGACTGACAAGTGAGCGTGAGCATTATTAGCACATCCATAATATGTTTTAAACTCTGCTGAAACAAATACGATACAGTTCCCTTTGTGCGACTGACAAGTGAGCGTGAGCATTATTAGCACATCCATAATATGTTTTAAACTCTGCTGAAACAAATACGATACAGTTCCCTTTGTGCGACTGACAAGTGAGCGTGAGCATTATTAGCACATCCATAATATGTTTTAAACTCTGCTGAAACAAATACGATACAGTTTCCTTTGTGCGACTGACAAGTGAGCGTGAGCATTATTAGCACATCCATAATATGTTTTAAACTCTGCTGAAACAAATACGATACAGTTCCCTTTGTGCGACTGACAAGTGAGCGTGAGCATTATTAGCACATCCATAATATGTTTTAAACTCTGCTGAAACAAATACGATACAGTTCCCTTTGTGCGACTGACAAGTGAGCGTGAGCATTATTAGCACATCCATAATATGTTTTAAACTCTGCTGAAACAAATACGATACAGTTCCCTTTGTGCGACTGACAAGTGAGCGTGAGCATTATTAGCACATCCATAATATGTTTTAAACTCTGCTGAAACAAATACGATACAGTTCCCTTTGTGCGACTGACAAGAGAGCGTGAGCATTATTAGCACATCCATAATATGTTTTAATCTCTGCTGAAACAAATACGATACAGTTTCCTTTGTGCGACTGACAAGAGAGCGTGAGCATTATTAGCACATCCATAATATGTTTTAATCTCTGCTGAAACAAATACGATACAGTTTCCTTTGTGCGACTGACAAGAGAGCGTGAGCATTATTAGCACATCCATAATATGTTTTAATCTCTGCTGAAACAAATACGATACAGTTTCCTTTGCGCGACTGACAAGAGAGCGTGAGCATTATTAGCACATCCATAATATGTTTTAAACTCTGCTGAAACAAATTCGATACAGTTTCCTTTGTGCGACTGACAAGAGAGCGTGAGCATTATTAGCACATCCATAATATGTTTTAAACTCTGCTGAAACAAATACGATACAGTTTCCTTTGTGCGACTGACAAGAGAGCGTGAGCATTATTAGCACATCCATAATATGTTTTAATCTCTGCTGAAACAAATACGATACAGTTCCCTTTGTGCGACTGACAAGTGAGCGTGAGCATTATTAGCACATCCATAATATGTTTTAATCTCTGCTGAAACAAATACGATACAGTTCCCTTTGTGCGACTGACAAGTGAGCGTGAGCATTATTAGCACATCCATAATATGTTTTAAACTCTGCTGAAACAAATACGGTACAGTTTTTAGAACGATACTCTGAATATATTCGTTTCACAACTAACTAGCCAAACGCATAAGTTAAAGTGAAAGCCACTGACAATGTTTGAGGTTTGGATTTTGGTCTAGGAACTTTGCTTTAACGACCAAAGTTTAAACCAGCATTGGTTTACACCTGGTTGTGAATAATCATTTAAACTTAGTCCAGTTGTGTGAACAGGTAAAATAAACTACATCTCACAACACTAAACAATTTAAATCGATTACGTTGTACCATCCTTTGTGTATATTTACCGTCTTGTATGTAAGTACAGTATAAATGCAAATACATTTTGTAGTGTTGTGAGAAGTATGTATCCAATGTAATTATAAAAAGTAGTATTTACTACATTATAACTAAAAAGGGGAATACTAAAAGGGGGTGAGGTTTACTAGAGGGGTCTATGAGGACTGACCAAAATATATTTAGAAATAACATAAACGTGCTTCCTACATGATAATCTCAAAATAAGGGATTCCTACAGATTGCTTTACATTATAGGAAGGGATTTTAACCATCAAATGCATAGTATTTTGAATAAACCATTTTTATGCTCTGATGAAACCACAACAAAACCAAATATTCCATATATACTTGAACATCAGATAATAAGAGGCACTTCGAACCAGTGGCTCTAGGTATTTTGTAACCATAACCATGGAATAAATGTCGCCACAACTATTTCAGTTGTACAATAGCAACCACAAATAATTATTAAGATAGAAGTACTTAATAAACTATTTCTAAAGTGAAAAAATGTTTATTGTTATTAAACAAATTTAAAAACAGTTTCACAAAAACATATATTCATATATATATATATATATACATCAAACATACACGCATATTTTGTTGTATAATATTAAATTCGTAAGGTGTGAGAAGGAATTTGTTATAGATCTGATATTGACGTTCATAATATGCAGGTATGAAAAAATCTAATTTCAGCCTTCTTTGCTATTTTCTTGGCCATAAAACACACAAAAGTTTGGATACAAAATAAGGAAACTTCACAACATGAATTTAGTAGCTACATGGCCGCGCCACCCACGTCTAAACACATATTACACAAAATAAAACTTCAATAAGGTTTGATTGTCGGTCATCAATGTGGAAACATAACGCAGTATTTTCATATACCCACGTTTCAGCAAATCTGCATACTCAGTGAATTTCAAGTGGTACTTCACTACGTTTCATTCATTAATAATTCATCGAATTCATTAATAAGCTAGATATGACATTTTATTTATTTCCCCATAAGAAAAACATTAGGACTGAATATGCAGGTTTGCTGCATCAAGTACCACAACTATTGGGTTTTTATTTAAATTAAATAAATACTACTAGATGAAGCAATACTCCAAGTTTTACCAATTTATATTCATAAACAAGAATGATATCATATGTTTCTTATTCTGCGTAAGAATAACATTATAGCTGCTGAGAACGCAGGTTTGCTGCCATGGGGACCACAACCAAATGCATTTTGTACGCAAATGTCAGTAAACCTGAACCATATAAAGCCACATACCAAGTTTCATTTATAAGCGAGATATAAAATTGTACTTATTCTCCATAAGATTAACATTGGACAACGTACTGTGTTTAGCACTTTCAATGTATCGGTAACCAATTGACGTAGAGCGATTGTCAAAATACCAAATTGTTTGTTTTTAAGCTGAATTTAATGGTGAAAATCAACATTTGGGTTTAAAAATTATTATATTTAAAAAGTTTAAAAAAACAATTTTTGGGGTACAAAACCCCCCTTAAAGTAGAGTGACCTGTCTGGTTCTCAAACTCATGAAAATAGATGCTGCCTTACACGTTTATACCAAATTGCATGGAGATCGGACCATTTTTACGAAAGTTATCGTGCCTACGGATACACATATATTTATTATATAACACACATATTTGTATATGCATATGTATAGAATTTGAATGAAATATGTATATGAATTTGAACGAATGGTGTTTTTGGCATATGGGGGCCTCAAAACGAAAAGTTATCATGGTCCCAGGCCTATGTCTTACCATGCCGATTACGGTAATAGCTTCTTCAATATAGGGGAAGTTTACTAAAACTAGATGAAGTTAATATGATGATCTAATTAGGTGTAAACCAATACTGGTTTAATCTGTGGTTGTTAAATCAACGTTCCTAGACTAAAACTCAATAGCAAAACGCAAACCCCAATCGACATCTTTCACTTTAACGTATTGTGCTGCTCAATATATTAATCACTAATTTTACATCAGTATTTGTAAATATCCTTGGACACTTCTACGTAAATCATAACTTGTTCTAAACCTCCTGATCTGATGTATTCTAGACACCTACCTATGCCCGATGACCCACTTCAAGTGCAACAATCACTTCTGTGTACCTCTCGCTGCTGTGTGTGACTTTTTCGACGACTGTGGCGACAACTACGTTAATCATAACTTGTTCTAAACCTCCTGATCTGATGTATTCTAGACACCTACCTATGCCCGATGACCCACTTCAAACGTAACAATCACTTCTGTGTACCTCTCGCCGCTGTGTGTGACTTTGTCGACGACTGAGGCGACAACTACGTTAATCATAACTTGTTCTAAACCTCCTGATCTGATGTATTCTAGACACCTACCTATGCCCGATGACCCACTTCAAGTGTAACAATCACTTCTGTGTACCTCTCGCCGCTGTGTGTGACTTTGTCGACGACTGAGGCGACAACTACGTTAATCATAACTTGTTCTAAACCTCCTGATCTGATGTATTCTAGACACCTACCTATGCCCGATGACCCACTTCAAACGTAACAATCACTTCTGTGTACCTCTCGCCGCTGTGTGTGACTTTGTCGACGACTGAGGCGACAACTACGTTAATCATAACTTGTTCTAAACCTCCTGATCTGATGTATTCTAGACACCTACCTATGCCCGATGACCCACTTCAAGTGTAACAATCACTTCTGTGTACCTCTCGCCGCTGTGTGTGACTTTGTCGACGACTGTGGTTACAACTACGTTAATCATAACTTGTTCTAAACCTCCTGATCTGATGTATTCTAGACACCTACCTATGCCCGATGACCCACTTCAAGTGTAACAATCACTTCTGTGTACCTCTCGCCGCTGTGTGTGACTTTGTCGACGACTGTGGCGACAACTCCGACGAGACAACCTGCTGTGAGTACACTTTGACTTGATTAGCCACTATCATACTTTTAGGAGTTACATAACCTCAAAAACAACTCTAAATACTATTAAATATTTAGAATTGTAATAACGATGTAAATGATGTATTAAAATTGTATAAAGTCTAAATAGTTTTCCGATGAACATAGTGATCGTGAAATAATGTGTCGTTACATTATTAACATGTGTTCGTTTAAATGTAAGGTTTATTTAAGTTGTGTATAAAAGAATTCTTTTAAAATAAAAAAACGTAAACCTTTCTTCTTAAGGTGGATATAATTTTCAGAAGAAACATTTTATAAAGTAAATTACTTTAAAGCATTTAAATAAAAACTAATTTCTTTTCATGTTTCAAGTTAATTACCGGTAGTTCCTTTATCAATAGCATTAATCCTTTTACCAGTCATTTAAAAAGATTGGCAGCTATTTATTCATTTAGAAGGTAGTTCATTTACAAAGTAGTTAAATTATTAAATTTAGTAGTCGCTTGAATCAAGTTATGTCTTACTTATATTATCCTGAAATTTTTAATGTTGAAGCTGACTTTTCTTACCCAAAAAGCAACCGAATGCTATAAAATACCAATTGATACAAAAACAGAGAGCTCAGACGACGACACCGCAATTCCGCCTAACCATTTGCAACTTAACGATCGCCGATGTTGCTGCTAACGATGTTCTTACATTGACTTACGACCACTGCTCAAGGTCTCCAAACAGCTTCCGATCATGTAACTACTTGGGGATTCATGTTGTCAATTTCCCTTTCATACTTGCATTTAGTCTCAGTGGAATATATACATTCGTCCAATAAGTATTTACATTTTTGTGTGTCATAAGTTTTTAATGTAATGGCATCTTTAATATAGCGTTTTAGATCTTTGTATTGATTCCACGGTTTACTTTGGTCAGTAAATATCAGAGTTAGATTTGATAACGATATTTGTTATGTTCAATTTACAGTATATAAAACAACATTTAGTTAAAAATACAAATATTCTTTTAACTTATGTCATAGTAGAACATAACAGACTACAGCATACAGTTATATTTACAAAAAATATTGATTCATTTTTTAATTTGTAAATTATATTTACCGGAGAGTTAAGCTAAATAAAAACTTATAACGGAGTATATGCATCTAATAATGCATTTAAAAGATAGTTTTATGGTAAAAATTAATACTTATTGTTTTGCTACAATTATTATGCTGGAAAGATAAAACGCAACCATCACAACAATACATACTACATTAAACCGTTTTATGAACCTTTTTTCGTAGCGTAACACAAAGTAAATTAAAACTCACCTGCAATAAAGTCAGGTTAAAATATGAGAGACAAAGAACTATAAACATACAGACTGTTATTTCTCTGTCATATATTTCTTGTCGTAAAATACTGGCCCGTAAAACTCATTTCCGCAGACTTTTACGAGTTTTATTCTCCCTGGCATTATAATTTGAAAACCCTTAATTATAACTGGAAGTGGTGACTGAGGTACTTGAACTCGTTTATCGCACATAAAATAATCTAGACATTTTACTATTATTGAAGTATATGCAATACTGAGGGGTTTTTATTTTACTTAAAATCATAATCATTGGGTTATTTATTAAGTGGTTGTTTCTTGTATCAATAATCCTGGCCTTACATTATTATAAAATAGTATAATATAATATATATATTATAATATAGATATATATTTTTTATAATATCTGACAAAATGTTCGTATTTGTATTTCGTCCATTACTGAAAAGTAAAACTGCCATATTAACCATCATTTTCACGTGGAGAGTGCTGTTGTTCAAAGTACACATCATCACTGTAATAGGCTACACTAAGCACGTACTACCCTGCTCACCACACGTTAAAAATTTGTGAAATGGTTAATTTTTTACAACGACTTAGCAAAGTAGCTTTAGTAGCAGAAAAGTAGGCGGTGAAATGGTTGATTTATTTTATTATTTCATTACAACCTCAGCAAAGTACCTTTGTTACTTAAAAACTCGTGCTATTGTGATAGAAGAGACAATTTTGAAGTGTTTTTGATGTTTCTAACCTTAATCTTAGATAGAATATTATCTCAAAGGCTAAGTTTGAGCCGTTTAACTCGCAGTGTTAAGCCGTTTTAAGTTAAAGTGCTGCTGTGTACGTGTAAACATATTTGCGTGGATCCCTACATAAAATTATATTCGAAAAAACATTGTAGGTAACAATGATTTAGATCTATCTATACGATATATTTATACATTTTATGGGCTGCTATTACCACCACGTACTTTTGGAAGCTCGGTGACGTGTATACACTATGTATGGTTTGCAATATTTTATTTAGAAATAAATCAAATTGTCATTGCTTATTGAGCTGCAAACTAAAAACTTGACTTAGAAATTAAGTTTATAATGAAGGTAACGAAACTTTCATTAACATTTGCCTACAAATACACGCTAGCTGTCTCAAGGAATTTCATAAATGAGCAGCTTGTCTTACATGAGTTATTTGTCGTTGGTGATTACACTATAAGGCAGTACAGTTTCAATTCATCTTAACCTCTGGATTGCTTCCATTTATATATTGTTTTACCTTTTGCAATTCTAGTTTTTCATTTGTCCCTATAAAATTGATTTCGGATCCGAAGGTCCATCATCAATTAGGAATTCAGAAAATAACTAGTTTGTCTGAAGTATTCATTCAGGTTTTTATTTATTAAGTTTCACCATTCACCATTCCCTGGATAAATGCTTCAGTTAAACTTGGTCTTTCCTGGATTCCTGGTCTTTCCTGGATGGATCTTCGTATCGGAAAACGATTTTAGAGTCAAAAATAGAAAACTAGGATTGCTAAGGTATATTGCTAAGAGTAATATATAGTTCGTTTCATTCAAATTCGAGTCTTATTACACTAGATGTGTATAAAATTAAAATTAATAACTTTGTATTAAAAACGCGTTTTTGACTTAACTTGTTGACAGGCTGAGTGATCCTTTAATTTTTGTGTAAATCATCCTTCCTTACGGTAATGCTTCTTTGTGTTATGTCGGTTTTATACAGTTAGGAACCAGATTAATATCTTTAATATTTTCTCTATACTTGCTTTTTCAGCCCACCGGCCTTGCTGGAACAAGGAGTTTCGCTGCGACAACGGCCAGTGCGTGCGACCTGGGGAACTCTGCGACGGCCACCCCGACTGTAGAGACCTCTCCGACGAGAAGAACTGCGACGACGGTAGGTGAAACTTTGTCGAATGGTTCGAAGTGATTTGGGGGACTTGGTCAAACATGTACGTTGAGGCTCTGCCTCTCCAAGGCTTATTGTGTGTGAGTAGCAAGTGAAGGTACTACTCGCTAATAAACCTTTTCATGCCTATATGATATGAAGTACGGTGTAAAAACTCGTGACCTATTACTGGCGTAGCGTTACAAACATTGTTAACAATAAATTTCACTGAAGAGAAAAATAAGTATAAAACAATTCAAGGTACTTGTACTACACAGAGGGAAACCTTTAAGTATATATTACAACATACTTAAGCACAAAACAAATAAAAACAATATGTTTAACACAGTTAAAGTGAAAAAGAAAAATCTACATCGTGTTATTCATAATTGTTCACCCTAGTTTATTTTTTATTAAAAATAATTTAATCTTATGGTTATCTGTTTAAAAAGCCAAAACCGTCACAGTAACCTTTGAGAAAACCATGAGTCATTCATGAAGAATAAACTGAATGAGAGGCCTCAGTGAGAAAAATGGAGGAAAAATATTAGTTTGGATATACAATATCTCCTAAGGTCTTAAATTAAATTAAATTGTCAAGTTACAATACAAATTTAAATGTTGGAATTTGATCAGAAGTGTGATTTTATTTTACTATAAAAACTAAATCAGGTGAACAAGCGATGCTGTTGGGAAAAGCTATAAACGTATAAAACTACATTGTTTTGGCTATAAAACTTGTATTTAAAATTAATTAATAGTTTTTTCTATTTTATTAAATAACGTGCTAACATGTTTTAACGCCTTTATTGTCCACTTTTCAGAGTACAAGACCATGAGAACGAGCTCCAGAGTAATCGATTTTGCATAAATATTACATTATATTATACCGGGATACATAATTTCCGTAGTTGGGTTGCTGTACATACTATAACTGTAAATACGTTTTGGAAACGTGAGGGCGAGTGGTAACACATTTATGCTAGTACAGCAGTATACAATATTTGACCAAAAATAATAAATTATATGCATGTAAATTACAGCGTGCTTTGTTTAACAGCAAAAATCGAAACGTATTACTGTATGTCTGTTTTCAAACTGAATCCATGTCAAACCAAGCAACATTTACATTCAACTACATTAACATTCAAGTAACATTTACATTAATTAACAACGTAGTGTCGTGTTGTTTACGTTACTCAAGCTGATGGGTTCGACACTGACTGTAAGCTGTCTGCAACAACACTATGCGTTGTTGATTAGTGGTTTATGTTTATGAGCTAATGTGAAGGTTTCAACGCAAGGGTTGAGTTTATGAACGTCTGCAACTAAATGTAACCACGTTACCGCTCATTTGAGTCTGTAAACATGCTCATTTATACTAGAAAACAGGATGTACCGTATGACAACGTCCTGTTTTCAAACCATTTCCGTCTTCGCTTCGTAGAAGGTCAAGAAATATAATTTAGCCTTTGGCATGTAAACGTCAATAATCCCCAGTACCTTGTTTTGTTGTGAATCTAATCAATATCTTTCTCCCGGTGAATAAAATAAGTTATTCCGTGTAATGTTTTATAAACCACCGCCTAGGCAAAATGTTAAAAGCATTTTAATTACAAAGAGAGAATATACAGATATTTTTTAACTTGATATGGGACATATTTGGCATCTTTGTATTTTTTTTGATTAACTAAACTAAAAAAATACTCAATTTAGCTTTAACAAACTCATCATTCATTATAACTGAGTATACAGCGAATAAACTCGGACATTATGAAACTACTAGTACAACCTACCACGAGCTTTAGATTCGATTTTCTAGTTACGATGTTGTTCACTCAGTAATAGCTTGGAACCACAAGTTTTTCTTGACGCATGATCATATTTTAATTTTGTTGCAGCCATTTTACCTCTTATTTTTCTTCCATTTAAGACATAACAACTACATTATGGAATACATTATGCTTTACTAAAAATGTATACAGTTGTTATTAAAATTTACAAAAATGTTCTAAGAAAAATAGAGTAAAATTTATAATTTATAGTAGAGGGAATTTTTTCAATTGGCTTCAAAGATAATCATCAGGGCAATTTTACGTTTTTTTAACTTCTTCGAATTCTAAGCTTTCGATTAGGTAAACTATATGTCAATAATGTCTCTGATTATTTTAAGGAATTCAGAATAACCCTCCTACGCCGCAGAATTTTGCACCTACACTGTACAAATAAACCTTCTAATTAATGTCAGGTTTTCACATGGGAGAAAAAAAGTTATCAACTTTTTGAGTACTATCTTTTTTAATATTTCGTGTGAGTTTTATACTTACAGGCCTTTTTCAATGTATGTTTGAAACAGTAACTTGAAATTGTGAAAAACTATAAGAGTATTTGTATTATATACTATCAAATTCAACCTTTAGAATGATGATACCTAATTGTGCTAGTAGCGAACCAGTGTACCTCTCATTATCCAGTGTACCTCTCATCGCTTACTCTCCCTTCATTGCCACTGTCTATGGCAATTCTACTGTAGTGTAGTGTGTAGTGGAGGGCAGGCTCGGGCATTCTAAGTGTCATGTAGTAATGTCGTTCACCAATGTGAATGTTTGTGTTTGTGAACAGAGGACTTTGTAGAGTGCGGGGACGGTAACAGAGTCCACCGTTATTACTGGTGCGACCAGTGGCCGGACTGCGCTCTCACCCATCTCGACGAGATTAACTGTGAGTTGGTGTTTTGTATCAGTTAAAATTGATTTACCGTGCCAAGATCCGTTTTTATCCAAATAAACCATTTATACAGCGAATTTCTGCTATGGGGAAGAAGGTATTACCATAGGTAATAATTAAGCCTGAGACCATGATAACTTTTTGTTTTGAGGTCCCCAGATACCAAAAACACCATTTGTTCAAATTCATATAAAGCTTATATATATATATATATGTGTGTATGTGTGTGTGTGTGTGTGTGTGTGTGTGTGTGTGTGTGTGTGTGTGTGTGTGTGTGTGTGTCCGTTATCTCCGTTATTCCTTTACTTTTGAAAGAATCGCCCGATTTTTATGAATTTTGGCTCAAACTTGTAGAGTAACATTTACGACCTTAAGTCAAAAACCAGAACGATTAGACCATAGGAAGGGGGTTTATGGGGATTTACAATTTTCCAAAAATCGGTTTTTGGAAATTTTTACCCTAACATTTTTAAAACACTCAATTTTGCTTACGACCATTTTATAGAGCTTAAAAAACAAATAATTTAGTATTTTGAATCATTAACTAGGTTAAGTGGTTGCGGTGAAAATCCATAAAAATTATTCGTGAAATTTCCCATGTTAATCTTATGGGAAAAAGGTTTTTAGGTTTTCCTCAGTTAGTTTGACGGAAACTGCACATTTGATTTTACTTTTAACATTAGCTCTAAAAATCAAAAACCAAATTTCCAATGCATATATATGTGTCTCACTACTATATAGAGCCACTTACCAAGTTTCACAACAATACATTCATAAATAAGTAATATATAGCTTTTGATTTATTCTCCGTAAGAATAACATTTGTTTAAATTTCGGTTTTTAAATTGTGATTGATTCTACGTCCAACCGTTGCAGAGATATTCAAAGTGCTAAACACAGTACGTTCTCCAATGTTATCCTTATGGAAAACAAATAAAATTGTATATCTTGATTATTTATGAATGTATATTGATGAAACTTGGTATGTGGATTTAACTGATTGTGGTATATTAATATTTACACACAAAAAGGTTTTTTGTTAATTTTTCCCGTAACAGCAAACCTGCATACTCGGCCCCTATGTTATTCCTATGGAGAATAAGTAAAGTTTTTTATATCCCTTAGTTATGAACCGAAATTAATAAAACTTGGTATGTAGCTTCACCTGGTTGAGTTTTATTAATAATTGAAAAAAAAACACATTTCTTGTCTTCCTCTATGCAGCAAACCTACGTACTCAGCCCTAATGTTATTCTTACGGAGAATAAATCAAAAGATATATATTACTTATTTATGAATGTATTGTTGTGAAACTTGGTAAGTGGCTCTATGCAGTAGCGAGGCACATATATATGCATTGAAAATTCACTGAGTTCGCAGGTTTGCTGCGTTGGGGTATTTTATATTGAAACAATTTGTCCTTGATTTCTGATTTTATTTGAAAAATCTATAGTTTTTAAAACACTCTCTTTGGAAAAGTTGTTAAGTTAATGAATGTGCTTATCTAAATCATGTGCTAATAATATTGTATGTAGTAGTTTTGACACTCAGAGGATAAAAGTTCTTATAAGAAAATTATATATATATATAAGAACTATATCATAATTGATGGAGGTGAAATTCAGTTTTCCAATTGTGGAATATTTTAAATTGTTGTAATTAATTGGAGAATGAGTTGTATGTTATTTTATAAAAAATATGTATTTAAAGATTTTTAATTTAAAGTACTTCTATGTAATGTCATTACATTAACAACAAATGTTGCAATTCACATAGTAGACGTGATGACGTTTTTTAACAGTTTTTAAAGGGCAGCTAAAATGAATCATTTAATTTAGTTTTAAGAAATATACAAATGTCTGCGGTATTTCATATTCTAGTTTAGTATAATTTTATTTATAATATCATTTATTAAATTCACAAACGGACTGACTGATATACGCGTATTTTCTATGTGTGTGAACTATATGTCTATTTCTATACTTATTATTATTTGTCTATAATTTATTAAACGTATACATTGGTTATAAATTGAAGAAGAGCTATTTCCGATTTTTAAACAACTCTCTCTTTGCTAACAAAAGTATCCACAGCTCGTTAAGCGTGACCTCACCTGAACTAATCAGCAAAGTTTTCAAACTGACAACAAGGTAATCATTCGCTCTAGCTCTAATCTGACAGTTCCTTATATAACATTCATATAATGAATGGTGATAAAATAGCGTTACTCACATTAAAGTGTAAGAATACATTTTTGCATTTCATCTTTATATATAAGGTTGTTTATTTGGAAACCATTTAAAATTTCTCTTTATATAGATCATAAATGGTAGTTTAAAGTATCTGCTGAATTGTCAAGACATATAGTACAACTACTCGTTTTATTCTTTGTATGATTAGACTGTTAATTTTATTGAGTTGCCGAGTGTAGCCTACACAAAAATGAAATACCACTAAAATCTATGTTAAGTTATTTTGCCTTAGAAACAATGGTACAAAATAGTTAATTAATTATAACTTCAACGTACAAAAGTGCAATCAGTTATGTGTTATATTAACTTTAGTTAGAGAGAGATTGCAAGTAGTCTTAGATCGGGCCTCAGAGAACATTTCTTTTAACTTTTTCTGACATTTTCTCTTAGACTTGTGACATAATAGGAAGAGGATTGGTCACAAGAAATTGGCTTTGTATAAAAGGTCTCTTGGTTCCTTATATAAAGCACAAAAGGATTTACAACCATAGTGTCTTATTTCCTTTGGCCTTTGTGTTTACACCCTTGACCAGTTTTACTTTGACACAAAAATAAAATGGCTTCAATTTAGACGTTGAATGTCACAATCCATGTACTACATTTCATTACTCTACAGCCAGGTAAGATAAACAAATTAAAAATAAATGTATATTTAAACTATTGATTTGAATAGGATAATAATTATTATTTACATCCCAATGGATTTAATGCTACGGGTGACCTTCTTTATGACGCATTTTCAAACATGTAGTAAAAAATGAATAAGCGGTCCAAGCAATAGGTAATAATTCACCTCTTTAACGGTTGCATACCGGAGAATAATATCAAGAGGTCTAGTAATTCCGGTCAATTTAAGTTAGTTTTGACATGGAGAAGCCAAAATCTGTAAAAACTTACACTTTAATCATTTGTTAAACCTATTCGTATAAAAACTGTTTTAGGTACACTGTTTAACTGTTTGATTATACAATTTTAGAGTTTATATTTTCAGGCAAGCGTCTCAGATTTTAAATTCTTGCAAAATTTTTATCGAAATGCAATTGAACCCCTTAAATATTTAGTGAGAGACTTGTGTCTTGAAGGGGCCATAGCCCATTCCTCACTCCAATACTCTGCCTCATCAATTGTATTTGTACTATTTACATTACTCATTACTATTTTTCCTCAGGAAAATAAAACAATATATAAAATTATCACATGTCAGTCTGTAAGCAATTAGACACTTAATCACATGTTTTAATGTAAAAAGCAGACGTTTTTAAATCCCCATACTTTTCTTATGGGGGATGTTTTTCGTTATTGCTCCTTTTCTGGTAAAATTTCATAAATAACGCTATGTTTTGCCCCTGGGATCAAGACCTTTTATTTGAAAACCTCTTCCATTACCCTGAAATTTTCCAAACTCCCACAATTTTGACTTAAAGGTTTTCCTTATATATAAATATATCCACCAGGTACATCTTAAAGTTAAGTCCAGTAAATATATAATTGTCATAAAATAGTTTATCAACCGGTATCTAAGATATTTTCGTTCATTCCTTAGTTGCAGTTTTTTATGGTTTAACGAACGTTTAGGTTAAAAAAAATACATTAATAGGGTTGCCATACGGTAGTGTGGGAGAAAGAGGAGAGTTTAGCTGGTGACCACTGATAAATGAGAAGATTTCGTAATAACCCCCATGGGGGAGGATCCGGGGGTGCCCCCCTCTCCCGGAAAAACGTTGCATATCAGGTATTTACAAAAAACTCTTTTCATTGCTTTTAAGCATACAAAATCAATTATAAAATCAAATTATTTGATTATTTTATACGCCTACATTTCTCATATTTAGAGGGAGTGTTAAAAAGTAATTGAAGTTTAAAGTAAACTTTATAGGAAAATGTATTTACTATTTACATTTTTTTTATATAAATCGTAAATCACACAAAAACTATGCAAAAATAAAATGTATAGCCTAAAACAATATCCTTTTCAGTTTTGTAATTTAATAAACTGCAGAGAGCCATAAAAATCTTCTTACTGATTTCCAGCGTTTGATAAAGGCGAATATATGCTAAAGTTAATGATATTTCCCGCCGAATTAAGCCAAAGAGGCTTTATTTCTTTCCTCTTATTTCGGAAACAAATAGAGGTTAGAGTGAACATGGAGGCAGGTTTAACTTATTTGGCAATAGTTGCATGATGATAAAGTTGCAAACGTAAATACATTTTCGTTCACAGAAACTATTTCAACACAAAGTTTGTGTAATTCAACGCACTTTTGGGAAACATTTCAAAAACAGGAGATTTGCATTGTTCACTAAAATTCCCCTGAGCTATAATTTCACCCTTTAAATCCGGTAACCTCTGGGAAAATCGATGATGTGGTATCCCTATTCAAGAAGGACTTCCGTGAGGTTGAATTACATATTTATTTCCCCATTAGGTCGTAAAAATCGTATCTAAACATTCCTTAGATACAATTGTTTTTCATTTGGAAATATTGACGCTGTTCACGTTAAATGGTGTTATTTGCCTGGTTTTTTTTGGTAAGTTTCAGTTCAAAAGAATAATAAAATACAAAGAGTGTCGCCCAATAAGGGGGAAATCAGGTTAAAGCCGCTTAGCAAACTTCAATCTATCTTCCTTAAAAACCTAACTTTCCCGAAAATCATAACTAAAAATATTTTAAACTCATCACGTCTACGACTTCGGTTTTTTTACATTGCAGGTCAAGAATGCAATGCCAGCTACGAGTTCCAGTGCCCCAACGGCCGATGTATCCGTCGCGCCAACTTGTGCGACTCCCAGTGTGACTGCGCCCCTCCCCCCTCCACTGGCTTTCTCAGTGACGTCACATGTGTCGACGAGGTCGACTGTGACGACTACTACACGATACATCATGGTGAGATTAGAATTCAAATGTTTGACGGGTTTTATTTATAAAAAAATTTGTATATATTTAAACAAATTTTGTGACCTCTACTAGAGGTTTCTAGAAATAAACAAAAACAGAGAGAGAATATTTTATCATTCAGTACCAAGTAATTCAACCCCGCAATTCCTTTCAATAATACACTATCAAATATTACATATTTTGATTAGGTTTAAGAAACTATCCTTTCAGAAGTTTTGATTTGAAAAAGTTTGTGTCAAAGATTTCACGACATTTGCAACCACTGCATTGTTTTTGTCTGGAAACGTGTGAAAGTGCAGCTAACACTCGTCAGAAAACTGTAGAAGGAAATAGTGTGTGAGAATCCAAGGAAATTTACCATTGGTTGTATTTATGTCGTAATCCAAGTCATTATTATGCTGAATCTGAAGCCCTAGGCTATCATTAACATCTATGCATCCATACAGTAGGTTACAAATCACACGTCATCCTATGCAAATATATATTTTAAAACGTCATCTTTACTTCGTTGCGTCTCACGACTTATTGGGAAGATACCTTCGTCGAGTAAATTGAATTTAACAAACAACTAATACTGCAACACATTCATTTTGAAATATATTGATCTTTGAATTATTAGATTATATAATCGTATTATTTTATAAAAATACCTCCTCCCCTCAAGTTGTGCACCTGTTGGGACGGCACCAACATCGTTTTCGGTAATCTCCAAGGTGTCCCAACAACAATCAAAAGTCGAAATGCGTTGCCCTCGTAGTTCATACTAAACTCTCTATAGACGCCGGACTAACCTATGTAAAGCCTCTCTGTGAAATTGTGTAAGTGTAATCTTATATATTGGACTAGGACTAGTAACGTGCCGCCTGGGGGAGTCTCTGGCGTGTTCGGTGCCCTCGGAGCAGCCCAGAGACCCTGGCATTGTTTTTGTCTGGAAACGTGTGAAAGTGCAGCTAACACTCGTCAGAAAACTGTAGAAGGAAATAGTGTGTGAGGATCCAAGGAAATTTACCATTGGTTGTATTTATGTCGTAATCCAAGTCATTATTATGCTGAATCTGAAGCCCTAGGCTATCATTAACATCTATGCATCCATACAGTAGGTTACAAATCACACGTCATCCTATGCAAATATATATTTTAAAACGTCATCTTTACTTCGTTGCGTCTCACGACTTATTGGGAAGATACCTTCGTCGAGTAAATTGAATTTAACAAACAACTAATACTGCAACACATTCATTTTGAAATATATTGATCTTTGAATTATTAGATTATATAATCGTATTATTTTATAAAAATACCTCCTCCCCTCAAGTTGTGCACCTGTTGGGACGGCACCAACATCGTTTTCGGTAATCTCCAAGGTGTCCCAACAACAATCAAAAGTCGAAATGCGTTGCCCTCGTAGTTCATACTAAACTCTCTATAGACGCCGGACTAACCTATGTAAAGCCTCTCTGTGAAATTGTGTAAGTGTAACCTTATATATTGGACTAGGACTAGTAACGTGCCGCCTGGGGGAGTCTCTGGCGTGTTCGGTGCCCTCGGAGCAGCCCAGAGACCCTGGCAAGGAGCGATGCATCGCCCAACGGTTCCTCTGCGACGGCCACAACGACTGCCAGAACGGTCTGTACCTCTCGGACGAGTTTGGCTGTGGTAAGTCTAAGTTACCTCCGAATATAAGTTTCAGTTTATTTCCGATTAGGAAAATCGGTCCAAACCCAAACTATGGTGGGCATCTTGGAGATCAAATCCTTATTCTACCATGACTGTTAGGTGTCCAAAACAAGGATACATGCAACTTTGAGTTTGTGTGTCATCATGAGTGCATAAGTTACAAATATTTACATTACTATTACAAGATAATTGGAAATGTGGTTCCACGTTACAATCTCGTGGGTGACGACGAGCTGTTGTTTTCTTTCTACAACTGAACTGAACTGGGGAGAAGAGAAAATATTATCTTTTAAAAATACAAAGAAATCATACAATAATAAGTTCAAACAATATATATTATCAATAGCATGAATGTAACAAAATAAAACTTTAAATTTAAATAAAAAGTAATTACATAATTGTGTTGATTATATCACTATCTATAAATATTTTGTTTTGTTTCCAAGTCTATTTATATTTATTGATGTATCTATTTATATAGATACTTTAATGCACAACATAAGTAGGACAATGGATACTCTTTAAAACCTTTAAACTGCATTAACTCAAAATGCATACGTAAAATAATATTGAATAAAATTCTGTCTAAAACAAATACTAAACTCAAAACGTATTGCTGTCGACTGAAAAAAGTAATATTAAGACTGAAGTTTTTAAACACGTCACATAGTTTTAGGCTCTAAAAATAAAAAAATAAATAAATCGTAATTACAGTGGTATTTTTAATACTTACTTTTGTAGTTATCATTTTTTTCCTCCAGGTTTAATACTTACTGGTACGTTTGGAATCTAATGAATTTATATTAAAATTACGAGCACGAGCTTTGAGCAGTTCATTAATTTTCATACTTAATCTCAGAGTTTTGGTTCAACTAGCATATTTACAAAATCAGCCGTCATACATTTACTGCATTTATTTGTTAATAATTTGTTCATGGCGTTATTATTTTATTTTCAAATATTTTTTATTTTAATAAAATTACGATTAAACTGTTTTTTGAGGATAGTAGCAGGTATTTAAGGGCAGAAAACATTTAATTGTAATAATTAAATATACATTGTAAGTCCATTTATCTTGCCATGTCAACAAGAGAAAGGCAGAAATTAAATCAAGTCTAAGACACCAACATTATTACTACACAAACGTAATCCAATATCATCCAACATCTCCAATATTACAAAGATTCATATCTCTCTGATTTATATCTCGAAGTTGTTGGGGAGTGTTATCGCAATGAGACTCGTGTTGAATCATAATATTAATAATAATAATTAAGAATTGATGAGGCATTCACGCAAGATCTGCATACGCATTAACATTACAACTGTAGGGTTATTCAAATTATGTGAGGGGGAAAATCATGATTCATCTGAGCACTGTAATGTTGTATCAGAGAGTGAGATTGTCTCAGAAATCTCAGAGTATTTTGGTGATCTAGAGGGAATAATAATTCTTCCCCAATACCACGACACTTTAAATCACGTTGCCTTGATTTACGCTCTATAATGTTAAATTCTAGATTGTAAAACCACCGCCTTTGTCTGGGAATTATATATGTTCATTTTAAAAACTTATATATTTTAATTATTTTCTAAACATAAATATATGTTTATTTACCAATAAACATATAAACATATAAACGGCAAGCCGAGCAAGCCGTTCTGAAATCTCAAAATATTTAAATGTATTATTCCATAACTTGTAATATACGAGCGTGGAAGTTTAATGTATCATTTCAGATACTGAAGGGAAAGACCCGGACGAAAAGGTTTTTACGTGCAAGGACAACAGGACACTCCCTGCATACTTAAGATGTGACTTCAAATTCGATTGTCTGCATGGAGATGACGAAGACAACTGTACTAGTGAGTAGTATCATATTATCTTTATTAGTTTTGTATATTTGTATACTCACAGACAATAGAATAAAACTATTTACTATATTTTTAAAACATATTTAAAGCTACAATGTATTCAAGTACAAGCCGGTAAAGATACACTTAAGATAATACAAGGCAATTGCCCTAGCAAAATAAAGTCACCGTAAAATCATCCTCATCTACATCAAACACTGAATGCTGCACTCATTGCAAAATTATAAATTACTTGCAAAGTTGTCATACATTCTAGATTAACAACGTTAATCAGAAAATTAGTTGCATAATTATATTTTATTATTTATATTGTGAATCTTCTGTGCATACCTCTTCGTTCAATGGTTACTTCAATAGTCAGTGTTATCGCTCCCTCAAGGTATCTTGGAGCTCAGACTGCAAATTATCAACAATGCTTAACAAGCTAATTCCAAACAAGTCGGGAGGGGCGTGTACAAGACTATGAAGTGTTTAGTTGAAATGTTTTGTTCCAAATAAACACAAAGGTTCCTTCCTTAGTAACTTTGAGATTTAACATTTTTAACTCCGACAACCTCTTCTTAAATTCTATGTATAGTGTGTATACACATGATTGCCAAAAATATAACTGTTCTTAACGATAATAGGGTAATTTTTGGTTATTATAACGACGTTTATTGTAATAATGAGCAACTTTTTATTTAGAGTTTATTTGATGAATAATATTTCTAGGTATAAATAAAAATAATTTTCCTTGAGGCACAGGTTTTAAGCGACTAGTTTTTGTAACGTACCTATTACTCTTTCTGTAAAGCTTCTAAATCGTTAAATGGAAGTTGCACTCTAGGTATCAATGTACACTGTTTATATCCCCCCAACACTTTATATGTCAAAAGGGTTGGCTTGAATGTCTGCACAGCCTTTCAAAAGATTTGTGTGTTCTGTTAAGATCTTTTTGATTCAATTTCAAGGCTTATAATATGAGCATTCTTGTGTATATAAAATCGCGACAGAGATAAATACTACTTTATTGGTCTTTTGACCTCCTTGTCACTTAAGGCTTAAAAATGAGTACTGATGAAGACCACATCACACTTTTCAGGCATTACAATTATTTTATACTATATTGTATAACATGTTCATAAAATGTGAAGTATATGACTTTCTCCTCTAGACCGTTCTGTCTTTACGTTTGTTAATCATGCTACAACGATAGTAAACGGTTCACTGCTATTCTTTCCTTGTCCACCAGAGCCCGTGTGTAGCGAGGACGAGTTTCGATGCGCCAGTGGCCAATGTATCAGTCTTCTCTCCCGCTGCGACATTCACGTCGACTGTCTCGACAAGTCTGACGAGATTGGCTGTGGTTCGTAAATAATGTTGATTTATATTTATTTTGTTAATGGCATCAGAAGAAACTCTTCTAGTAAAATCGAAGTTGTTTCATATTAATTCAACATTTAATAAGGAGGATAGTTATAAATTGAGGTTGAGAAATGCAAGTTTTCGTTATGTACCGAAACCAAACTCAACATTTTTCACTCACACATATTATTTCATTGCTCCAAGAATTTACAATAAACTTCCTAATAATGTTAAAACTTTAGTATATCATAAGAAATTCATTAAAGAGGTAAGACAATTGTTGAAGGGTTTTAAAAATGTTGAGGTTTTATTACAAATAGTGGTTTAGTCATGTTAAGCGCACTACAAAATTATTTTAGCAAAATTGGATATTTGGAGTTTTGTTTAGTAATATTATGATACGTATTTATAAGTTATTCTATTGTATTATTACACTTACAATTCCAATACTGACATAGAGCGCAATTTTGCATGCTAACAACCTGTACACAGAATTCAATGCATGGATTTGTTAGCTCCTGAACTCTTTAAAAGCATATTTTTTTTTAAAGGAACCCCTAAACGGACGTTGTGTCTTAGGGGCCATATTTATTTATTTTTTCTGCACATAAATTAGTTTCAATGGGTCAGCCTGGTTTTACTTTTTTATATCAAAGATTATTGTTTGTGAATTTTGTAATATTTATTTGTATAAAAAAATAAAAATGATAAAGATTTCTTTATTTATAATTTTTTTCCTGAAATCCCAACCCACTTCTCTTATTGGATACACTTCAGAGTCATATGCTACACACAGTTTTAAAAGGAAAAATTCCCCTCCTCCCCCCAAGGGTTTGGTGGCAGCATATTTCGAACATTCGGCACTCAGCACATTCGGACAATGTAAACTTACACCAAGTTTTATTGGAGTTTTTTGGTAATAAGAGAGAAATTAATGTTTTGTTCCCCATAAGTATAACATTGGCAACGTACTGTGCCCCCCCCCTCACCGGCTCCCTCAGTGACGTCACATGTGTCGTCGAGGTGGGTGAAGGGAGTACCAAAACAGATATTTCCACTGATAAATCAAATTCTAAAATGTTTGCTAAAACAATACTTTCTCCATATACTATGTAAAAATGGAGAAGGAAAATAAATAATACTTTAATCAAAGTGTCAATTTAAAATTATAATTAACTCTATATCAACAAAAAAATAAACGTTAAGATGTGAACTTCCATAGTAAAATCACTACTTCCCACACACTGCCACTTGAAAGAGTTGTTGTAAGACTAGAGGCGCAGAAGAAAAGAGATGGGCAAACAGGATATTATGTTTCCCTTGGCGCTCTTAGAAAAACCCTTTCTGAGACGAATGAACAATTGTTTTCGTAGCACCTACTTTTACACTTTAAGATATTTACAAGTCAAAGAACAAATGTTGTTCGTAAATATTTAGAATATTGCGCCTGACCTTGCAATACATTATTACCGATGTGCTGCTTGAAACATGTGTTTAAATGGTCCAATAAAAACAGTCCTTTCTTGGTAAGCTACTCTTTTTTACCATCCGTGTTACTCGTAGTTAAGGATTTGTTGATAAATAGTTTGTTTAACTACTACACATTATAATTCAACGAATTACAACCTTATGTAAGTCTTGAACATCCTTCTGTGATGGAATACAAAATAATTAATTAAAATAAAGTATTGAAATTATCGGATAAATGAATTAAGTATTTTTTAAATACAATTTTATAAACGGGGTACCCTTTTTATTGTAAAATCTTTTATAACATGTTTAATTCCAACAAGTTTTTTCAACCCTTTATTAGTTTTATAATTATTTATATTTTATCACGTATTGTATAAAACTGTAACTAAATTAAAAGTCAAATAACATCGGTAAAAATCTCAAAGATAAATATACAATTTTTAATAAATGTTAAGAGCTAAGCCACTCAGAAACAACAAGGAGATTAAGACTCAAGTACTTTTTTGTCCCCGCGCTAAATTCTTTTTTGATTGGTTCTTTGTTGGTTAAATTGAATAGGGTTTAATTTCCTACCAAATAAGCTTTTCAAAGATCTCCAGAACATAAATAAGGTAATGTTTCTTATTTAGATACACCATTTGTACTAGTTTTGTAGATTTAAGTCATAAAGTACATTTTAACTACGGAAAAACTAATAGTAACTAAATTATTCCAACAATGTTTTCACATTTAACGTGTAACTGATTATGCAACATTATCTAGGGTTTAATTATAACGTAAAACATTTTATTTTCGTAAAACTTTCTTGTTTAAATCACAATAATAATTCTCATTACCATGATATGATACAAGGGTGATAGTTTAAAACGCTTAACAAATCTATGACTTGGATTTAATTTAGTAGAATGAATACGTATTATGATAGTTTTTACGTATATACGAATTTGAACGTACCAGTAAGTAAAGAAGGATATTCAATGAGTAGTGTCTGCTAGTCTTAAATACTTGTAAGCTAATTTGAAAAGGGGACTTAATTTATAATTGTAGCACTAGACACATGTCTGCGTTAGTATAAACAATTTCTTGATGACATGGGACGTACTGTTATAGTTAAACTATCAGTTTCATCTCACAACCTACAATATATATATATATATATATCGCACATCGTATGTTTTTCAATACGGTATTTATTCTAAAAATATGGTATGAGTCAATCGATTTCAACCTATGACACTGGCCACCAGCAAGCCAAAACAGAGAATACATAACATAGTAAATCTACGAAATGCAATGTGCAATATGTCAAGTCTAATTTTAGGCTGATATGAAATTTATATGATCTATATATAAATGTGTTTTTGAGTATCATGATGAGATTCTTTGGTTGGATCTGATGATGACCGGTGAGACCGATCTAAATCGATTGCCTTGTACTATATTTTATTTCTATTTACCGCCTTTTTGTGTGTACGAATAAATAGATGTGGTAGTGTTCGGAGTCGTAATTCATTGTACCTTGTTAATTTTTTGATTGCAATACACGATTGAAGATTCAGTTTATTATAATTTGTATCATTATCACTTACGTTTCGTGTCCGGTGAGACTTAATTCTATTTTTCCTTGCCAATACTTATCAACTTGAATGCCTTTTTCGGTTGCATTTAAAACATGTTCCTCAGTACTCGACTCGTCCATATCTCTGCTAATAGGCTTTCTTTATTCTTAGATAGGTCTTCAATAATGGTTGAAGTTGTTACTAACCTTGTAAAAGGTGGTTAGTACATTTATTGATGTCTCCCGGTGGTTGAAAGATTAAGTTAACATTGTGCCAACGTTGCCCGGGGTAAGCCCAATTTTTCAAGCGGCCTTCACATAATCGTCTGGGAGGCTCCTTCAGTGTACCCCATTATTATAGTTGTGATCTATACACGATGCTTATATTATGTGTAAGTATGCTTGCAGGGAAGTTCAGGTGCAGGCAGGGGATGGACAAGTGCCACTCGGGGGGCCAGTGCCTGCCGACCTCTCTGTGGTGCGATCACTACATTGACTGCCCCGACGGTTCGGACGAACGAGGCTGCGGTATGTTTACTTTCATTCATAAATACATATATAATTGGAAAACAAGTTTCAATATATTACGTACCGGAATAATACTTAAAATTAAATTAGTAACAAATTATTCCTAGTATTAGTCTTACAAGTTACCGTGCGATTTCTTAAATGTATCATAGGAGTAGTGCAAATACTTGTAACATTCTTAGTTTATTTTTGGGTACAAAACGGTCACAGCGAAATGTCTTGGAAGGTGTGAAAATAGCCGTAGTTAGATAACCGATAAGAGTGTATAGTTTGTTTTTACCTTTATTAATCTATTCATTACAGATTCATTAAAATCCAATCGCAACTCTAATCAAATCACTTGACATGTACTTTCTCTCATTTAAAACCTCTAGTAACTAGTAACATGTAGCTAAATTGGAGCTAAATACTTGATTCCTAGGACAATTTATTTACATTCTGGTTCTTGGTTACGACCTGTGTAAGGGCTACTTTTAGCAAGGTTTCAAGGGGGAATCCCATCATCCTCCACGAACTTTGGTTTTTACTTTTTCGGATGTGTATCATTGTGTCCAAGGATCTGTGCGGAAGTAATATTACTATTCGTGACCAAAAATGCTGTGGATTATGTCCAAAACAAAATAATTATTATAAAATATGCTGCTCATTGTGTCCAAAAGGGATGCTTTGTCTCTGTGTCCAAAGAAAAGAAAAGAAAAAACATTGTTGTTTAATATAATTTGAACTGATTATAAATTTAACACAAATGTTTTTGACTGAATGCACGTTTATTATTTAAAAATATAAAATGCAACATTTGTTCATTCTATCCAAGTTTATTCGGTCCAAATTATATTTAATAACTATGTTTTCTGGTTTTACTTTACTTTTGGACACAATGACCAACCTTCTGTTTTGGACAGAATGAACAGCCATTTTATAATTATTATTTAGTTTTGGACGGAATGCACAGGATAAATTATTTGCTTTGGACACAACTAACAGATACTTTACTTTTGAACATAATGATCTTGGACACAATGATACACAACCTTTTTTCTTGATTTCTCAGCTGATCATTGCCAACCTTCGGGTTACAAAATGTATCTAAATGGGAGTTTTGTATATTTATGGTTTTCTCAACAATAAAGTATGAGACAATTTTCTATGTTTACCACCAAATAAATATTTATATTGTACTCAGTTAAGTCGTGCAATGCGAGATACTAGTATTAAGCAATTAGAGCTCCTTTTAATGGGGAAGGACGCCTTTTATTAAAAGTGATGTTAAACTGTCGATCTCGATGTAATGTATGTGTTAACTTTAACTTAAACGTAAAATAATAACACTATTTCACACGATGCTTATATATTCTACTTCACATATATGTTTGTTTGCTTTGTACTTTAAACGTTTTATCACACAATACTTGTACTGCGAATGAGAATGACAGGTGACAATTTCAGGGCGATTGACAGTTGTTGAATGTTTTCATCAGATTGTGTCTGCATGAATATGTTATCAATAAGGTATTTTAGAGTACTTAATGCTAGAATTTTGATTTTAATTCCCAAAATATTAGTATTTTACGCTGTAGTAATATTTTAAGTATATCATGTCAACCATTAAGTGTTATCACTACTTTTTGTACATACGCGTTATTTAATATTTCAAGTTAAAAGCTTTTTGTGTCCCTCTTAGAGCACGTTTTGAAGAGAACGTGTCAAAAAACTAGAAATGTAAAACTGAACTCTTGTAAATTTTACATTCGTTACATTCTTTCCGAATTATTACATAGTATTGAATATTTTTAATAAACCCATGGATGTTGATGAAACTATACAGTTCGTGGTCCTAACCAGGGTCACACATTTGATCACGTGGCTCTATAGTGACTTCGGTTGCGTGACCCAAGTCACCAAATAAAACTGTATCTATAGTTTACCTTCAGTTATTTTAAATGGTCAATCAATGTAAATTGAACAGAGGATGAGCAGCTGACATAAAACAAAAACTGGCCAATACCGTAAATTTAAAAGGAAACAATACTGTTCTAACCTATTTAAATCTTTTTTAAGAAGTTAAATTGTGTAATAATTGTATGAAGGATTACAATTGAATGTTTTAATCATAGATTTCCAAAATTTAAATCTTCTATAATGCTATTGTATGACACGTTTGGCCGATGTATCTCTACATAGTCGCGTTACTTCAGTGGAGGGTAAAACTGTTCAGGCCCGTTGGTTACCGAACAAGTGTAAGAGACATTGTTAACCCCTCTATATATGGCGGTATAAAGATAATCCATTAGTAATGTACATACTTACATTGTTGTCCAAACAAAAGATTGTAATTTTTCTGAAGAAGGCACCGCTTTGAAGCTGCAAAAAAACAATATTCTCCTCCGGTATTCCCGTTCAGAATACCAACTTTCTAACAATTAACTAATTGTTAAGAGTCTTAATAAATGCAGATTTTAACACACTAAGTGTGACTATTGTTCAACTATAATGATGTAGCTTTACTATAGGCGGTACAACACTTAAAGTCAGACTTCAAGCAAATTTAAAATTCAAATTAAAAAGGTTTTTATTTTCAAAACAGTGTTACATGTTCTAATCTGAATAAAGTAATGAAATTAGATATTTTGATATGGTAAAACAATATGTTAAAACTCATTTTTTTGGAATAGTTTTATTTGTATCCATATTTATTTGCTCATGTGTTTAAACAAAAGTAGATTAATATTTCGACTGATTATTAGGAGTGATGATGTGTTTTGCACCGCCAAAATGCAAATTCCAGTTCGGTGCCCAATCACGTGAAGACCTGGAGAAGAAATGTAATCAGGTCACAAGTGTTTACAACAGGTCCAGCGACTGGGAACAATTTTATTGGTGCACACTTGCCTCCTCCCGCCACATCATTGTTCCTTACTTTATATACCAGACTGTTTATGGATATTAATTAATATACTGACATGTGCGATATCCCCACATTGCCATACTTACTCATTACTGTTACTAATTCTTTGAAGAGAACGTGTCAAAGAACTAGAAACATTGAGCTATGGGTAGAGAACTTTTCCTAGCAGTTTTTAAAACCACCAATAGACGGAACGTTATGATTCGTTGTGCATGTTATTTTTGACACTGCAATTGTTAAACAGGATTATATAAACTACGTCGCATAACACAAAAAATATATCTCCACTTATACTGTACTTATAAAAAAGACGGTAAGTATCCAAAAAAGATGGTACAAGACAATCGATTTAAATCAGTTACACCCAATCAGAGAATGTCTGATTGAGCCTGATGATGACCGGTATGACCAGTTGGTTGAAATCGATCACCTTATACAATCGTTTTTGTATATTTACCGTATTGTATGTAAGTACAGTATAATTATAAATATATTTTGTAGTGTCGTAAGACGTAGTTTATTTAATCCTGGTATATTGTAACAACTAGTATTATGCTACACAAGAAATTATTCAGTGATTTTCACCAATGCACCTGGAACCTCCTTGAGTGTTTTCCTTACCATGTGTGTGGTGCCCAGACCCGGCGGAGTGTGGGGTTGGCCAACACAGGTGCGACTCTGGCCAGTGTGTCGAGGCTCGGCTGCGGTGCTTCGAGTCCGGCACCCCTCGGGCGGGCTGCTCCGACACGTCCAACCTGCGACACTGCGGTGAGCTGGAGTACAACATCGGTGGAGTAGCCAGCACAGTAGTTGCCGTAGGCCTCTCAGGAGTTTTGTCCTTTAGAGCAATGTTAAATTTCTGGCTGCGTTACCCCTTAAACTTTCGTCCAAACAAATTGGTCCTTGTGACTAATACTAATACATTACTAAAACTAATATATCAGTTCCCTAGTGAGTTAAATATTTGGTTTAAAAAAATTGGTAGATCACAGGTTATAATACAGTTTGTTTTATGAGCATCATGTTATTAATCCTTATGTACAATTGCAAAGGGAAAATATAACTCCATGTCTTTGCGTACGTTTCTAAAGCTATCGTATGAAACTTGAAATACAGCATCACTCTAATCCTACAGCTCTATTAATCCTAATATATAATTGCGAATAGAAAATAGTAGACGTATGTATTTTCGCACGTTTCTGGAGCTATCGTATGAACTATAAGACTGAAAATAGGAATACAGTATCATTCTATTGATTCTAATATATAATTGGATAAGTATATATCCAAAGCTAGATTTGCTCTGTGGGTATAACAAGTACCTCCGTCCCATATCCCATTACAGCAACATAACGTTTCTGGGGCTAAATTCATGTCTCTGCGTACGTTTCTGAAGCTACAGTATGACGTAGAAGACTGAAACTTGGGGGTTCATCACTCTATTGATCCTAATTTATAATTGCGAAGGCAAAATAGTAAATAAATGTATTTTCACACGTTTTTGAAGCTGTCGCATGATATAAAAGACTGAAACTTGGAATATAGTATCATTATATCAGTCTTAATATATAAGTGCGAAAGTAAAATATTAAATTTATGATTTTGTGTACGTTTCTGAAGCTATTGTATGACCTAGAAGACTGAACCTTGGAATAGAGCATAATTCTATTGATTCTAATATATAATTGGGTAAGGGAAAATGGTAAATTTATATCTGTGCTCTAAGCTTCTGAAGCTAATGTATTACCTAGAAGACTGAAACTTTGAATACACCATAATTTAATTGATCAATTTATAATTAATTGCGAAGTGAAAATAATAAATGTATGTATTTTCGCACGTTTCTTAAGCTATCGTATGTCCTATAAGTTTGAAACTGGGACATTCTTAAAAAAATATACGTGTAAGAACCCAATGGAGCCTATTGGTGACCTTATTTTCCTTTAAATGTCCTCAAAGTACAAAAAGCAATTTAAAAACTGTAAAAATGAACTAATGACCACTTGTAATTACGCACATAATCTGTAATATGACCAGGTATGAAATTTAAACATTAGTATTGATACATTATCCAGTAAAAAATACTTTTAATACAACTTACCCATTGATTAGAGACTGTAACCTCTACAAGGCACTAGTTTGTTTCTAGATTAAAAATCGTAGGATCACTGCACTTTCAATTCTTAAACCTCTTTTTTTGTACGGTCGGAGAGGATTAATGCATAGTGATGGTTAGCATTACTCTTGTAGGACAAACTCCAAAATAGCTTCCGGAAACGTTCCGGTGATGACGCTCAAGAGGAGAGGATATTGAAGCGGTAATGTTTTCGAAGTATCCGTGATACGTTGAAGAAAATGTTCTCGTTAATGGTAGTGATAAATGAGACAAATCAGCAGAAAGAAACTTTGCTTTCTCTGTTACTAATTGCCTTTCTTAAACTAAAAACATAAGTAATTATCCGATGCTTATAAAACCTTAACGAATTTTCCTTCCAAAACGTGTATTTTACCTGCACAGTACTTCTATTTGTGAATTATATGATATACATGGTGGTCATTTTAACATGAGATATAATTTACATGTTAATAACGGTATACGAAATAATCCGATATAGATATGAAGCTGAAATTTAGCATGTATCTCAAATAATAACAACAAAAATGGATCTACCTTAAATTTCTATTTATTGATTTTACGGAAGTCTCTGGTTTGAATCTTTTTAAGAAAAGGTGATTTTCATATTAATTTTGATGCAGTTCAAAATGAAACGCCTTGTTTCGTAGAAAATCCTCCAAATATCCATGATATTAATTCTTCTAACTTCAAATCTACTATAAAAATGGAAATATAGTTTACTATTTGAATGTGTCATAGATACACAGTTTATCATATTGCATTTACAATATTTGCTTCGTTCTCGTATATAAAACTAAAATTTACTTTACTTACTTATTAAAAAATAATATGAAGTATAAATTAATCCAGTACTATGCCTTAATTACAAGAGTACACTTTTCATTTAAGCTAACATTTAGTGTGTTTGTTGCAGAGGACTGGGAATGCGCCCCGGACCAGTTCAAGTGCAAGAACGGCCCCTGTGTGAACCGCTCGCTGCTGTGCGACGCTCGTGTGGACTGCCTAGGCTACTGGGATGATGAGGACAACTGCTGTGAGTGCTTTGTAGAATGTGATAAGCGTACAGCTTTTAGCGTACACTTTCATTGTTGCATTTAGTTTATAGCGTTTTGAAATACACTGTAAATGTTAACTTCTAACAAGGAAGTAAGTTTCCACATCATTCAGCTAGTGAAGAGAGTTTAGATTAAATTTTGCTTATGAAATCTATAAGGTCTTTAAGGAGTGTTGTTTGTTTTCGTTTTATTAATTTAAGTTATTAATTTAAGTTTTAAGGTTAATCTGACCATCCCACCAAGCCATGGGAATCTTCAGCTGCCCGAATTGTGGGAACTTTATTCAATTTGAGACTATTGCCGCCGGTTGTAGCTGAAAAGAACTTTTTTTCATATCGAGAAAAGTCGCGGTTCTCACGTCATCTGACATCGCTCATTTGAGCTTGATGCAGTTATCCTTATATGTCTGTAACGGATGAACTCATTTTTATTATGTTTCTTACAACACACTATTAAAAACAAAACCAAATACAAAGTTATAAATTGAATATTACGGATACGCTTGTGTGCCTTCTGTAACGTAAGAAAGAGTAAATTATATATACACATAATATTTTTGTAGTATCCTTGGAGTATCCAAAGGCTATAGTGTAATTTTATAAAAAGACTAACAATAGCAGACTCGCCTCTAACAAATACAACCGTGATTTATTTAAATCCAGTTTAGTGGTGATTATCAAACATGTTTACCAAGTCGTAAACTATTCCATTACATCAGAATTGAGTCAAGACCTTAAACTTTTCTATTTGAAAGTTTACCAAGCCTCCACTTGAAAGGAAGTAAAGAGATTGATGTATTTGACTTGGAAGTTTCAAAGTACAATACCTAAATGGCTCAGTGTTGAGTGATCCCTCGCATCTTCTCCTCTAAGTCGCCGTGTTGTTGGCAGCGTTCTCCTGCTCCACGATGGCGCCGCAGTGCGACTGTAGAGACGTCCACATCAACTGCACGGCCCGCGGTTTGGTCACGGTGCCGGTGGACGCGGAGAAGGAGATCACCTGGTTGTAAGGAGTGTACTTTACCACTAATTTATAGTACAGGTTTGTTAAGAGTGGCTGGTATGTAGGGGTGGTAGTGCGAGAGACCCCCCACTACTATTCCCCCTCAACAGTTGAGTCAGTCAATTTAAAACTTCGCATGTACAGTTATGTTACTTAACTTCTGCTATGTTTATATTTGTAATGTATCTGCTAATTTGAGTAATTTGCAACAACAGCACAAAAAAGTAATCGTAGTATATGCAGCCTCTGGATTGTTTATCGGTTTATCGATCGGACACCGAGGATCCCAACGAAGGTCTCGTGTAACAAGATATTTGTAAAATCCCTGGGCGCCTTGTGTTCTGTAATATCGCTCCAGGTAAAGAAGAATGTTGTTCAGGCCGCACGAGGATGCGTTTAGATTATATTCGAAGTGAAATAAATAAGTAGGCTATTGTTGTATTAGATTTGTAAGTTGGGATCGAACATAGTCGTAAGTAGAATGTATTGCATGATTTAGAAATTTTGAATGTTTCATATTGAATTCAGTGGCATTCGTAGTTTAATTTTGGGGACTCTAGTTCGTTTATTATATATTTTATATTAAAGCAAGCTCCTAGTCAATGGTGCAATAAACCAAACTAATGTAAAGAGTTTTATTTTACCAGTTTTTGAATACAAATTCTTTAAATGTACATTATACGATTTATTATGAACCGTATATAATAAATTCCGATCCCTGTCAGCAAAGTAAGGCTTATTAAAAACCATTCATCAAATCCCAGTCATGTTCTTGCACTGTAAGTACCTGAGAAATTTCACCTTCTTACAATCTTTAATTATGGCCCTTATTTTAAGTTGAATTGTTTTACTGAGAGGTATGCACTTTTTGTATCTGCTGTTCCAAACTTATGCGGTATGATCATATTATTACTAGACTATTTACCTGTTACTACATTAAAATAATTAATTTTCATTATGTTGACATGTAAAGTATATGTTGGTAAAATTGAGTTAGATTAAAAACAAATACACAACAAGGTTAATTTATAGTAGTTTTAAACTGTTCTTATTTCATTTAGTTTATGATTTAATAATATAAACCTGTGATTAAATAGAAAAAATATTACTCCATGATTTTTTCCAGTTTGCCTAGTGTCAAACAGTTTTACTTGACACTAAAAGGGATTTCAATTAACTAATTCGCTTTACCAAGCGTTTTAGTTAATTGAAATCCCTTTTAACGGCAAAGAAAACTGTTTGACATTAGGTAAACTGGAGAAAAACATAGGGTAATACTTTTGTATTATTTTCACAGTTGCATTAGTATTATGTTATGACTATAGAATGCATGTATTGCTAAACAAATATAAAATAAACATTAGAAATTATAACAATTATGCTACATTTTGGACGTTAAACGTTTGAAATTACTTTAGTATACACTAATTAAGTTATTATGTTTAATGAAAACAAAAAAAGTTCTTCAATTGTCCTTCTTTTGTTACAGTTATCTGGGAACGAACAACCTCAGTAAAAGCATTAGCAACCAAACCTTCATAAACCTGGACCGGCTAATTTACTTGTAAGTAATCTATATAGTTTTTGATATACATCTTTACCTTTAATTAGGTTATTTTACAAAAAAATGTTGTTTTCTTAAACATAAATTTGTATAAACATACTGTTACTGTTAAAACGAGTATCATTAGAAGTAAGTTAAATTAAATTTGCACATAATATTTATAATTCCACGATCTGGTGGTTTAATACATTATTTTTAAGCATAGTATTACAGATAATATAACATAAGTTAATGAATATTTTGAGTTTGTAATTTGAAAAATATAAGTTGTAAATCTGTTTACTTATAGTTTACTTTAAAGGTTTTTACCATTTCGTGCTTTGATATAAATTGTTCAATAAATTAAAACTGTTAGAATTCTTTATTAAAAGTAATGAATAGGCTTATTATTCCAGAGATAGTAGAATCATGCAAATAAGGGAGAAATATGCAAACTGTCCGCTAGCGGCCTGCTCATGTTTTATCAACTCAACTGGCTGCTCTCAGTTTCCAACTTAATGACTGTACGTTTTTATCTTTTTAATTAACTTAAGATATGAATACATGTGCGTACTTTCAAGAGATAATAACTTAATTGTATATCTATCAAGAACAATACAGTTTAGGGTGTCTACCAATAAAGACGCGTTATTATTAAAATAAAGTAATTCATTGAATTTTGAATGGTGTAAAGTTTTTTATAGATTCAATCTGAATTGGAGGAATTAAAGTGGCATATTCAAAGTGACTTTTTTACACTACGTGAACATTATGAAAAAGTTAAAATCCAACCACCAATAAATGTAGATATAGTTACATCAAAATAATTAAATTATTATACTAAGTTAAATAATTGGAGCGTCTTAGACCAACAAAATTAAAATATACTAGAAAAATTCAGGGAAAAGGAAGCAGTAATTTAGTTCTTTTTTGCATGGTTGTTCCTTTATTTCACTCTATCTAAAATAACCACCCATTAAACAGAGTCAGTGTCATTGACCCCTCACAAGGAACGTCTAAACATCCTGTTCCTTTTAAAGGGAAAAATTAACAGGGAACGGACTCATCTACCGCATATCATCAGTTGGTCTAGAGAAGGAAAATTATATCGGCTGGATTCAAAGACGCTTTTATTGTGTTTTCATCGTCAGAACATTTTCATTTACAAACAGTTAAACTCCGTGTCTCCCTGTATTAAGCTCGCTTGTTAGTGTTGTCTCGCATCTTATTTCAGTTCAGCTTGATTGCACGAGCTGAACTACGCCTAGCCAAGGCAATGGCTGTTCGTGTGATTACTGCTTTAGATTTTAAAATTAATTTTGCTTTGAACTAAAAATTTTTAAATCAACTGATTTAAACAACAGTTTTAAACAAACAACTGTTTTAAAGTTTACAATATTTACAATATTAAACCGTTAACGTTTACAGTTCAATTTGTTAAGTTGCTATATAGTAGTTATAAGGTCCATAAAAAACCATTGACAATTGACAAAACTATATGTCTGTAGTTACAATACATTTCGCTAAAACTGGCATTATATTTTGTAGCTCCTGACTACCCCTGTGCCTTTTACAGAGACCTGAGTGCCAACGACCTGATGGAGTTTTCTCTATCCTGTTGCAACAGTCAGTCCTTGACCTCCATGATAACCCTCCATACTTCGTAGCCCCTGATTTCCCCTGTGCCTTTTACAGAGACCTGAGTGCCAACGACCTGATGGAGTTTTCTCTATCCTGTGGTAACAGACAGTCCTTGACCTCCATGATAACCCTCCATACTTCGTAGCCCCTGATGTCCCCTGTGCCTTTTACAGAGACCTGAGTGCCAACGACCTGATGGAGTTTTCTCTATCCTGTTGCAACAGACAGTCCTTGACTTCCATGATAACCCTCCATACTTCGTAGCCCCTGATTTCCCCTGTGCCTTTTACAGAGACCTGAGTGCCAACGACCTGATGGAGTTTTCTCTATCCTGTGGTAACAGACAGTCCTTGACCTCCATGATAACCCTCCATACTTCGTAGCCCCTGATGTCCCCTGTGCCTTTTACAGAGACCTGAGTGCCAACGACCTGATGGAGTTTTCTCTATCCTGTTGCAACAGACAGTCCTTGACGTCCATGATAACCCTCCATACTTCGTAGCCCCTGATTTCCCCTGTGCCTTTTACAGAGACCTGAGTGCCAACGACCTGATGGAGTTTTCTCTATCCTGTGGCAACAGTCAGTCCTTGACCTCCATGATAACCCTCCATACTTCGTAGCCCCTGATTTCCCCTGTGCCTTTTACAGAGACCTGAGTGCCAACGACCTGATGGAGTTTTCTCTATCCTGTTGCAACAGACAGTCCTTGACTTCCATGATAACCCTCCATACTTCGTAGCCCCTGATTTCCCCTGTGCCTTTTACAGAGACCTGAGTGCCAACGACCTGATGGAGTTTTCTCTATCCTGTGGTAACAGACAGTCCTTGACCTCCATGATAACCCTCCATACTTCGTAGCCCCTGATGTCCCCTGTGCCTTTTACAGAGACCTGAGTGCCAACGACCTGATGGAGTTTTCTCTATCCTGTTGCAACAGACAGTCCTTGACGTCCATGATAACCCTCTATACTTCGTAGCCCCTGATTTCCCCTGTGCCTTTTACAGAGACCTGAGTGCCAACGACCTGATGGAGTTTTCTCTATCCTGTGGCAACAGTCAGTCCTTGACCTCCATGATAACCCTCCATACTTCGTAGCCCCTGATTTCCCCTGTGTATTTTACCGAAACCTGAGTGCCAACGACCTGATGGAGTTTTCTCTATCCTTTTGCAACAGACAGTCCTTGACGTCCATGATAACCCTCCATACTTCGTAGTCCCTGATTTCCCCTGTGCCTTTTACAGAGACCTGAGTGCCAACGACCTGATGGAGTTTTCTCTATCCTGTGGCAACAGACAGTCCTTGACCTCCATGATAACCCTCCATACTTTGTAGCCCCTGATTTCCCCTGTGTCTTTTACATAGACCTGAGTGCCAACGACCTGATGGAGTTTTCTCTATCCTGTTGCAACAGTCAGTCCTTGACGTCCATGATAACCCTCCATACTTCGTAGCCCCTGATTTCCCCTGTGCCTTTTACAGAGACCTGAGTGCCAACGATCTGATGGAGTTTTCTCTATCCTGTGGCAACAGACAGTCCTTGACCTCCATGATAACCCTCCATACTTTGTAGCCCCTGATTTCCCCTGTGTCTTTTACAGAGACCTGAGTGCCAACGACCTGATGGAGCTGCCTGCCGGAGTGTTCTCTACCCTGTGGCAACTCTCGGTCCTCGACCTCCATAATAACCATCTATCCCGCCTCGCCAATGGCTCGTTCACGGGACTGGCCTCACTTAAAGGCCTGTAAGACTCTTGTTTGTAAACTATACATGTATCACAGACAAAGGAATCTATAGATTCGTTTCTCTGTGCTTTTATAGAGATAGATTTGCCAGAGAGTCGGGTAAGAAAATATTGTAAGAATCACTTGTCATTATGAACATGTCGAGCAAAGCTATTTATGTTTTTTTTTTGAAGTTAGGTTAATCAGAAAAGCCATTTTGTGATTTGCTGTGATAAATTTTTTCATTTGTATTATTAATGTATTGCTGTATTTACTTCGGTCTAGGATTTACAATATTTGTGAACGTGTACATAATATAGATGGGAAATTATTTTCTGTCTGTATTTAAACAAATGTGTTATTTATTTATATTATTAGAAATAAAGTGAGCGATAGTATTATTTCAACATAAACTAGTCTTTTGCTTACAGAAACATGAATATGTATTATAATTTTAAATTAATACATACACCAATCAATAAAATTTTAATTTATTTTAACGAGGAATTTCAATTACAAAGTAATCATCGTAAGGTTCTCAAAAAACTGACAGCCAACAACTGAGTTGTTGGCTGTCAGTTTTTTGAGAACCTGACGATGATTACTTTGTAATTGAAAGGCCTCGTTGAAATAAATTAAAATCTTATTGATTGATGTATGTATTAATTTATAATTAAAATCAATAAGAAGAGCTATACAAGATGAATGTATTATAATCTTAAATATATTTCTATAAGGTATTTGGGTACTTGAAAAACCATATTAAATGCAAACTGGTTATATCATTTTGTTTTTACAGGCACTTAAAAGGAAATCAACTGGAAGTTTTGGAATCACTTGCTTTTTATGGGCTAACATCATTAAAAACATTGTAAGTTACTTCAATTGTTTTATTTTTTAAGTTTCAATTTATCAGCTGTAATTTGTCCTGAATATTTAAACTTAAAGTTATTAAGTTTAAACAATTCTTATTGAGATTGCATTATGTGACAATTGGAATTTATTAATGCAATATTTACCAATATTGTAGTACACTCTAAATATTTCTTTAATACCCCAACTTTTTTATTAAATTAGGAGTTTTATAACATTTTTTTGTTATCAACATTTAATATTTCGTAAGCTAAAATAAACCAGTGAGAAAGGCGTTAAACACAATTTTAACTTAAACCATTAATAGCCAATCAGATTTTACTAAAACTCCAAAAATGCTGTTATCCAATTCATACTTACGTCAATGTTTAGGTATAGTAATGTTTCCTTTTTTTCTTCAGAGATCTGAGTCATCAGAAGATCCGCTATATACAACCAGGAGCTTTTGTAGGACTCCGAAGCCTTATTGGATTGTAAGTTTTCTTTAACACTTGTAAACATTATGTAGCATTAACTATTTTATTTAATATACGGTTCCTTTCTTATTATTCAGGTCGGAAAGTGAATATTTAGCTGTTCCTAAAGTTCTAGCAACTTCTAGTCCATTACCAATATGGAATACACTTACTTATTAATCAGATTAGTAAAAATAATCTTCAATAAAAACTAACAGTAATGTTTCTCGTTTTTTTCTTCGCCCTAATTCGCCCTAATTTCCTGATTTGAAGAAAACGCTTGATGTTAATTATTACAAATGACCAAAACCAAAATACACATATTTTGGTCGAATCATATCTGCTATAGTAAATATGGCCGTATTATTTCTAAAACTATTTCACTGTACCAAACAAATTATTGTATATAAAAGAATAACTAAAGATTGAGGAAACCTCTGATAATAAATAAACACTCATAATATGTCTGTAACTGGATTTAAAGTATTTTAGATCAATACCTGGTGACTTTCAAAACTTTCAAACTCTTCAATTTCTACTTTGACCACCACTGATCTTACACAATTTAATATTATACCATGACTAAATCATGTCATTTGTTTTCACTTTTATAATATCTCAATGACGGAAAATAATAAACTCTAAAAATATAAGTCTCAACTTTGTTTGAAGGGATTTGTCACACAATGAGATCAGCTATCTGGAGCAAGGCTCGTTCAGAGGAGTTCCTAACCTTATCTTCATGTGAGTATGTACGTACTGTTTTTTCAATGTTATTTTACGTTTAGTTGTTTTAGTAAAATAATTTAGTTCCTCCCGGATGTTATAATGGTTTATTAGTTTTAGTTGTTTGGAATACTAGAATGTATATTTATAAATGTTAATGTTATTTTGGTTGGTAGAAACTAATTAACTTTTATTTATGTTACTAACATGGTTTACCTAAAACTATATTATAAGCGTTATGATTACAATATGTCACGTGTTATGTTAGTTCTTTTAATTAATGTGTTCCCTATTGGTAAAAAAAAAAAAACAGTTTTGTTTTAAAAAGTTAACTCATTTTATGAGCCTTCAGGTTGTAGCCTAAGGCTTACGTACCGAAGTATCTTATAAGAAAGGTTAAATCCCAACATTATTCCTTCAATATGTGTTTTTTAGTTACTGTGTTTTTAAATTTAAACTCTCGTGTATTTCTCAGGATAGTGTCATATAACTCGAGAAAACTTACTTATACAGTATTCCAAATAATTAAATTATGAGCTTTTATGTTCCCGTTACGTCCATGAGTATGTTATAATTGTTTTTGTTTAGAATTAACTGCATGAATAAATATTTACAGTTTTAATTTTTACTCATAGACGACCTATAACTAAATACGCAAACAACTGTAAGAATGTTTCAATCATATATATTACCTACGTTTAAAATAGATTGCTAGAGAATGAAACAGAATCGTTGGGGCATGGCACCCTGGGGTGTGATGGACAACTGAGAGTGAAGAAAAAAAGACTGACTTCAATCTTATGATTTACTTGAATTGTTAACGGCCGTAACGTAATTTTAGTATGTTATTTTCAAAATATAATACATTTGTATATGCATAGCATTGTAAATAATTTATTTATATATTAAAACTTACACAGCATTATCCAACATGTGCATATCAATGATATCAGATTCGGAATCATTACTATTTTATTTGTCAAAACAAAACCAAAAAAGCCTTTCAACCATCTAGAATGTAAACAGCAAATTTTATTAGGATATAAAGTAACAAAACAGTGTATTTTGTGTTGAACCCACAGTGTTTCTGTTCCAGTGGTTTGAACGGTAATCAAATAAGAAACATCGAGCCTTCAGTGTTCCTCAATGTTCCTGCTCTCAACAAGCTGTGAGTCGATTTGCTCTTAATATATCTCACAGAAAGGGCTTCTGTTTATAAATCATATTGCAGCAAGGTGATATTTCATGTAATATTTTGTAGTTGCTGTTACCATGGTCTGGTAATTATCTATGTAAAGAAATATAATTCAGTTCGATTAGTTCGAATAAAATCACGGCTTAATACAGACACGTGTAAGATTTAATGGATGTCATGTGTTAATAATAGAATATATAGCCATATGTTATTGAAACTCTTATAGTATAGTCTTTACTACCCAATAAAGACTGTTACCACGATCAAGCATTTAACAGGAGATATAAAGAGAAATACAAATACCCCCATTAATAAAACTTTACAAATCATACATGTATTGTCCAAACACACCGTGAATAATAGTTTTAACACGTTTCATTAAAATATTTTACATTGATTCACTCGATATAAACATTCTCTAACAGTTCTGTTAATGGATTAAAGATTGTTACAGTTTTTATTTTACAAACAGTAATCATATAAAGTTACTTAGTTAATTAAATTTATTTGAGAAAACTTTTCTTTTATAGATAAGTTAAAGAAGATAAAGAGAACAAAAACTAATTAAAAGTAATAATTGAACCATAATGTAAAAATAATTAGCGGTGATAAATTATCTAAACGCTTCTTTTAAGATGTTCCACAATAATTCACAAGCCTAATATTTACAACAATTAAGAGTAAACTCGTGACTGGAGTTATTGCACAATATGTGTTACAAAGCTACCGTAGCGACAGAGTTACACTTAAACATTGTACATAAATCAGTTTGTATAATGTACATGCCCTATTTTTTTACATTACAATATTGACTAATAAAAACCCAATCTTTACGACTAAGTCGCTCAACTTCAACTTTATCCCAGGGTAACCGACGAGTTTCGCTTGTGCTGCTTGGCCCGTCACGCCAGCGTGTGTCTACCCCCGCCTGACGAGTTCAGCTCCTGTGAGGACCTAATGTCCAACCTGGTCCTGAGGCTGTGTGTGTGGCTGCTGGCCGGGGTGGCTATCGTGGGGAACCTCCTGGTCATTGTTTGGAGAAGTCGCTACAGCTATTGTAACCAGGTAAGTTAAACTTAGGTCAGATATCCACCCATTTGGTAATACCAACAAGTAACTGGTTCAGCTCCTGTGTGGACCAAATGTCCAACCTGGTCCTGGGGCTGTGTGTGGCTATCGTGTGTAGTAATTATGTGAAGAATTCGCTACATTTTAACCAGTTGAGTGGGGTCCATATCTACGGAAGGTCATTGACCGGGGTAAGTGGTCTCGGGGCAATCATAGGCCCTGAACCCTTCTGTGGGATCTCTCGTGAGTATGCAGGTCAGTCCATCACATCATGGGCTCGGAAGAGGCACCGTAAGAGATGGGTGGAGCTCCCCGCACTGAAGGTAAGCAAGCTCACCCTTCACTCGCCATCATAGCGGGAGGCTTCTGACATCCTGTGTCCGAGTAGGCGGGACATCAAACAAATGACAGGGTTAGTCACTGGACATGGAAACCTCAGGAGACACTTGTAATGCATGGGTATCTTCAATAGAGACCCAGCGTGCAGGAAGTGCGGGCGGTCTGAAGAGACTACAACAGCTTTTTGACCACAACGCTCTGGATGAGGTAAGGGCTGCCACTCTCGGAACCATGGTGAGGGGTAGTCATCTGCCTCGGGAGGAGTTTTTATGCAGAATACAGCATTTCATCAGATTCCTGCAACTAGATGGGTTCTGAAACCAACATTCAACGGGGAGCGCAAAAAGCCCAAGTGGCTGACTTGCCTTGGGATTTGGCCCACCCCACTCTGAAATGAACTAGTTGAGGTTATCCAACCCAGTTGGTTTGACTACAACTGCATGACGAGTCAACTCCTGCGAGGGTAATAAATTCCAACCTCATCCTAAAAATAGTGTAAAAACGTTTTATCTAGAAGATAACACCTTGTCATTATTTTACATAAACTAATTATGTTCTCTATAAGTTATATTGGTCATCAAATAATTATATATTTTCCTATATTACAGGTTTAATTCAGTAGATTGTTCTGAATTACTAGTTTAACGTGTACCTTTGGCCTCGTAGTTGTTGGAATATCTTTTTCTGCCCTGTTGACAGATATAAATTTAAAGTAGTTTCGTTTTCACATCTCCACTAAATTCTCATCCCTCCAGGTCCACTCGTTCCTCATCACCAACCTCGCCCTGGGGGACTTCCTGATGGGCTCCTACCTGCTGATGATCGCCGTCGTGGACCGCTACTACCGCGGCGTCTACTTCATCCACGACTCCGAGTGGCGGTCTAGCCGACTCTGCGCCATGGCAGGCTTCCTCTCCACCTTCTCCAGCGAGCTGTCCGTGTTCACGCTGACTGGTCAGTAGATAAACTATAGTTAAGATCATGTAGTTATTGTAAACAAATCAAACAATTTTGTATTATTTGGTGGTATATGAATATATTTGGCCTTTCGGCTTGGATGATGTGGTACTTTATCATCAGGAGTTGGTTGGACTCCAGTATTAGATTTATGTCTTCTATTGTGAGTTTTCTGGAATGAAATTTGTTAGAAATCGCAATAAGGTCTGTTGGACTTATAGCATCATATTTTTCCGTTAGGGGTGGGAATGATCGATGTGTTTAATGATAGAATATTTGACATCCAGGAGCAGGGGTATTGATAATTTTGCCAGGGATACTTTTGTTTAAGTAGGAACAGATTAATTAAAACAACAGTTTATCGAATCAAAAACTATAAGATAATACGATTATATATGAATAAAAAAGGTTGTTACGTCATTCTTCAAGAGAGGTTTAGGAAATGTTCAATACTTTATCCCATTTGTATACACACATAACGAAAGAGGCCTGGTGGTTTTTCAAGAATGCCTGAGAATTAATATGTTACTTAGTTGTGTGTAAACTCTGACTGAAATTGAGTGTAATTAGTATGTGACTATGGCAGGAGCTGTAGCCCAGTACCAAGTATGTACCTATGGTTTTCCAAACCTATGGTTTTCTAGTCTGTGTGTGTGAAATTACCTTTGGCTACTCAATTGCAATTTTGCCCTATTTCCTTTGCCAGTGCTCTTTCAGAGAACTGCTGAATAATTTACACATTAATAAATAAACTATTTCTCCACGAAAAATAGTCTTTTTAGAGTAAATTACATTTGTAAAATAGTTTACTTATAAACACAATTCATGAAACCCTATAATTAACATGAAATATTAATAAATGCAAATGCAATACTGTTTGGAAAATAAAATATGTATACCCTTTTTTTATTATGTTTTGTGTTTGTCATTATGCTACAATAGTCTCTTTATATATATACATCTTTATATGTGTGTTGTTATTCCAGCGAGGGCCTAGGATAGATATCATGTTTACACATATTGACGGTTAAAATGTAATCAACAAGTTAAACATCAGGCTTTAATATACAACGACCTCTCTCCTTTGCCATATCCAGGCACCGGCATGGTGATATGTAATTAAAACTGACAGCTGAGTCACAAAGGTAACAAAAGTGTGGGCTATTGCTACTGTAATTAAATATATGTATTGACATATCCACAAATTGGATACTATCACTGAGTATCTAATAAGGTTGCACTGAGTATCTAAGTGCATGTTTGTGCATCGGTTACTGATAAACTACTGTTTGATGTGCATGTCGGTGTTGTTTTAATCCCTTAACATAATATTTGGCCAACATAGGGTCTCAAGTTCGTGAAACACAGCCTTATACTTAGTGGCAAACGATAAAACTAAAGCCTAAATGTAAGTTTTACAGGTGTTTTACAGCCCTCACAAGTTGTACAGGTGTTTTTCTCTCTAGATATTTCATACGGACACTTTGTGTGCTTGACGAGATCTATGGGGGGGGCGAGATCTATGGGGGGGCGAGATCTATGCCTCCCTAAATAGATATTTTATGTAGCCAACTACTGAGTTTCTCAATTTAATAGTAAATTTGAAAAATATTTTTCGATAAGATTAAACGGTTGCGGAGTTGTATTAGAACATTCTAAAATTTGGGAACAGGATATTGGAAAATAGGTGGTCTCATAAAAATACCTCCTTCACTCAGTTCAATCGATGAATAACAGGAACTATTGATCGACAGTTTTTTCCCTGAGGTTCATAAACAGATTAATTTCGAAAGGGCCCTGTGCCATCCTCACGTCCACCAATGAAATATTGTGAAATTAATTTGTTTGTTATTCTTTTCAAATTCATCTATTATTTAGACATACAACCCCGTACGAAGGGCGGATATACATATAGTTTAATCTAAGATTGTTTTAGCGAATTTCCCCTATAGGGAAGAAGCTATTACCTTAGGTCTAATGGTAAGCCCGAGACCATGATCATTTTTTGTTTTGAGGTCCCCAGATGCCAAAAACACTATTCGTTAAATTTATATTTATGTATATATATATATATATATATATATATATGTATGTGTATATATATATATATAAATTTTTGTTCGATTTCTTCTATATACATATATATATATGTGTGTCCATGAATGAGATAACTTGATTAAAAAAGTCCGATTTCGAGGAAATTTTGCTCAAATGTGTAGTGACATTTATGACTTTAAGTTTGAAAACCATAAAAATCGGACCTTGGGAAGGGGGGGTTTATGGGGGTTTTAGATTTTCCAAAAATCAGTCTTTTGCATTTTTCACCCTAAATTTGTAAAAAAAACTTAATTTTGGTTTTGACCATGTTATAGAGTTAAAAAAATAATATAGTATTTTGAATTATTAACATAGGTTAAGTGGTTACAGAGAAAATCCAAAAAACCTACTCATTAAATCTCCCATGTTAATGTTATGGGAAAAAGGTTTTTGGCTTTTCCTCAGTTAATTTTAATGTAAACTTCACATTTGCTTTTACCAATCAGTTCAGCTCCACAAAACAATCATTTTGGTGTTTAAATTGTGATTCTACACCCAACCGTTGCAGAGATATTCAAAGTGGTAAACACAGTCCGTTGTCTAATGTTATCCTTATGGAGAATAAATAAAAGTTGATATCTCGTTTATTTATGAATGTATATTGATGAAACTTGGTATGTGGATTCACGTCGGACTGTTATATTGATATTTGCACAAACAATTTTTTTTTTACTATCCCTGTAGCAGCAAACCTGCGTACTCAGTCCTTATGTTATGCTTATGGAGTATAAGTAAAATATAAAGACTTACTTAATTATGAACATAAATTAATAAAACTTGGTATGTGGCTTCACCTTGTTGAGTTATATTGATATTTGCATAAAAACCCATTTTTTTATTCCTTGTTGCAGAAAACCTGCTTACTCAGCCCCCAAGTTATTCTTATGGAGAATAATTAAAATGTTATATAGCGAATATTGATGAAACTTGGCATATGGCTTCGCCTAGTTAAATTATATTTATATTTGCATAAAAACCAATTGTTTGTGTTTCTTGCTTCAGCAAACCTACGTACTCATCACGTAGTGAATTATTCTTATGGAGAATAATTAAAATTGTATATATCGCTTATATGTGAATATATTTTTATGAAACTTGGTATGCGGCTTTATGTGGTATTAAGACATATATTATGAATTGGAAATTCGCTGAGTACGCAGGTTTGCTGTGACGGGGGTATTTATGCTTCTATTATGCAGGTCGATATTGTATAATATTAGTTTTCGTTTACTAATGACATTGTAATAGTGATTAACCAAATTATCCTATAATACAGAAAGAAATACAGTGCAAGGATTATCATATTTCTGAATATTTAACAAGAAAAGAAACAAGCAAAGCTCGTTTATTAAATACTGTTATCCACTGAGCGTAGCTTTGAATCTGTTTATTTGAAATAACCTCACACTTTTATTATTCATTCTTGAATAATGAAAAATACGTCTTTATGATTTTTGCTGTGAACTATTTTTGTTTACACTGATCAATAGTATCTATATTTTAAAAATATACAAATAAAATAAACATAGTATTGTTTAGGTTACTTTTAATGTAAAACGACTATTTATAGAGATTGAATAATAAAAAGTTTTGCTTGATTGTTACATTAAATCTTTCTTTGTATATACCAATATAGTATCTTAACTTGGAAATTTTATGTTGAAAATATACATATAAATGTGCATCAATAAGATCTAAATACTTATAAAATCGAATATGAAATTATAAAAATAACCACACAATATACTGATTCTTAAAAAAGTATTACAAATAAGATATACAATTTGATAAGAGAGGTTGGAATGTCAAGGCCTCTCTCCCTTTCACTCTTAGGAGCAATTATTGTTACCGTATGTATAACAAGAAGCAGAATAAGGACAACAGGAAGAAGGGAGGCCAAAGCATATGCTTAAATTCCGTAATGCCGTTATAATTTTGCTTGGATTTTGAATGACAGCGAAAAGTTATACCAGGATGAACACCATCAATTTTACAAAGTAATAATAACTTTCCAACATAAGTGTTTATGATAACGTAAAATAACTTAATAGTGATTTAAATTGTTTATATAGTATCAATATATCATTTTATAATATCAAAATGTTTAATTTTCTTTTCGATCATCCTAATATAGTTAAGAAAGTTTTAGAGCTCTAATAATTTATTTATCGTCTCATCACAAATATTTGATAGGTTGTTAATAAAGCGTTGATATAATAATCGTCAATCACAAAACCCCAACTGTATGGAGTCAATTTACTTTTAAAGACTATCAAATGCGTGATTCAAACATGTAACAAAGCTTTAAACAATACGCTCAAATGTGTTATTCTGTAATTTAAAGCCTTAAGGTTTATTAAAATAATTAAAAGTATTAGTGATGTACAAAGTCATAAAAAAAGAGGTGAACATTACTATATTATTTTGCAAACAAAAAAATTAAACCCATATCTTTCTATAGCATCTATCTTTGTATCTAATGAGTTTATACTATTAAATTGTATCTGAGGAAGTACTTAATAATGTGTACTCTAATGTAAAGAGCCTCTCCTGGACATCCACAATTTCCAGTGACTAGCACACTGATGTTACCCATGAATGTTCCAGTGATCACGCTGGATCGCTTCCTGGTGATCATATTCCCAATCAGGGTCAGCAGGTTAGAGATGGCTCGTACCAAGTGGCTCATGGTGCTAGGCTGGCTGTTGGCCGCACTGCTCTCCCCCCTGCCTGACTTGGACATCAACTTCTTCCAGTAACTAACAATCTGATGTTTGCCATGCATGTTGCAGTGATCACGCTGGATCGCTTCCTGGTGATCATATTCCCATTCAGGGTCAGCCGGCTAGAGATGGCTCGTACCAAGTGGCGCATGGTGCTAGGCTGGCTGTTGGCCGCACTGCTCTCTGCCCTGCCTCACTTGGACATCAACTTCTTCCAGTGACTAACAATCTGATGTTACCCATGAATGTTGCAGTGAATACGCTGGATCGCTTCCTGGTGATCATATTCCCATTCAGGGTCAGCCGGCTTGAGATGGCTCGTACCAAGTGGCTCATGGTGCTAGGCTGGCTGCTGGCCGCACTGCTCTCATCCCTGCCTCACTTGGACATCAACTTCTTCCAGTGACTATCAATCTGATGTTTGCCATGCATGTTGCAGTGATTACGCTGGATCGCTCCCTGGTGATCATATTCCCATTCAGGGTCAGCAGGTTAGAGATGGCTCGTACCAAGTGGCTCATGGTGCTAGGCTGGCTGCTGGCCGCACTGCTCTCCGCCCTGCCTCACTTGGACATCAACTGCTTCCAGTGACTAACAATCTGATGTTACCCATGCATGTTACAGTGATCACGCTGGATCGCTTCCTGGTGATCATATTCCCATTCAGGGTCAGCAGGTTAGAGATGGCTCGTACCAAGTGGCTCATGGTGCTAGGCTGGCTGCTGGCCGCACTGCTCTCCGCCCATGCCTCGCTTGGACATCAACTTCTTCCAGTGACTAACAATCTGATGTTTGCCATGCATGTTGCAGTGATTACGCCGGATCGCTTCCTGGTGATCATATTCCCATTCAGGGTCAGCCGGTTAGAGATGGCTCGTACCAAATGGCTCATGGTGCTAGGCTGGCTGTTGGCCGCACTGCTCTCCGCCCTGCCTGACTTGGACATCAACTCCTTCCAGTGACTAACAATCTGATGTTACCCATGAATGTTCCAGTGATCACGCTGGATCGCTTCCTGGTGATCATATTCCCATTCAGGGTCAGCCGGTTAGAGATGGCTCGTACCAAATGGCTCATGGTGCTAGGCTGGCTGTTGGCCGCACTATTCTCCGCCCTGCCTGACTTGGACATCAACTTCTTCCAGTGACTAACAATCTGATGTTACCCATGAATGTTCCAGTGATCACGCTGGATCGCTTCCTGGTGATCATATTCCCATTCAGGGTCAGCCGGCTAGAGATGGCTCGTACCAAGTGGCTCATGGTGCTAGGCTGGCTGTTAGCCGCACTGCTCTCCGCCCTGCCTGACTTGGACATCAACTTCTTCCAGTGACTATCAATCTGATATTTACCATGCATATTGCAGTGATTACGCTGGATCGCTTCCTGGTGATCATATTCCCATTCAGGGTCAGCCGGCTAGAGATGGCTTGTACCAAGTGGCTCATGGTGATAGGCTGGCTGCTGGCCGCACTGGTCTCCGCCCGGCCTGACTTGGACATCAACTTCTTCCAGTGCCTAGCAATCTGATGTTTGCCATGCATGTTGCAGTGATCACGCTGGATCGCTTCCTGGTGATCATATTCCCATTCAGGGTCAGCCGGCTTTAGATGGCTCGTACCAAGTTGCTCATGGTGCTAGGCTGGCTGTTGGCCGCACTGCTCTCCACCCTGCCTGACTTGGACATCAACTTCTTCCAGTGACTAGCAATCTGATGTTTGCCATGCACGTTGCAGTGATCACGCTGGATCGCTTCCTGGTTATCATATTCCCATTCAGGGTCAGCCGGCTAGAGATGGCTCGTACCAAGTGGCTCATGGTGCTAGGCTGGCTGCTGGCCGCACTGCTCTCATCCCTGCCTCACTTGGACATCAACTTCTTCCAGTGACTAACAATCTGATGTTTGCCATGCATGTTGCAGTGATCACGCTGGATCGCTTCCTGGTGAGCATATTCCCATTCAGGGTCAGCCGGCTAGAGATGGCTCGTACCAAGTGGCTCATGGTGCTAGGCTGGCTGCTGGCCGCACCGCTCTCCGCCCTGCCTCACTTGGACATCAACTTCTTCCAGTGACTAACAATCTGATGTTACCCATGCATGTTGCAGTGATCACGCTGGATCGCTTCCTGGTGATCATATTCCCATTCAGGGTCAGCCGGCTAGAGATGGCTCGTACCAAGTGGCTCATGGTGCTAGGCTGGCTGCTGGCCGCACTGCTCTCCGCCCTGCCTCTCCTTGACATCAACTACTTTCAGTGAGTTTCTGACTTATGTTGTGTTGAGTCATTTGAGGCCCTTCAATGGTCCATACAACCTCAAGTTGTAATTAACCTTAATCTTTTGACAGATATGTATTATTGTTTCTTGTGGTACTTACAACCTTTTAAGGGGCTATCTACGAAATTTAATGTATGATAGTTTTGGTATAATACAAATGGTTTAGGGGATCTTATCATTTGCTAAGATTGTATATTGAAGGGGTTTATAGATTAGACTGTATGAAGGACCACACAAGGTTAATTTGGTACCTTGTGAAGCCAATAGTAATAGTTGAATAAAAGAAAGACTAGAGTTATAAATATTTGAATATTGCATTTTACAAAGGTATGAAATAATAATTTTACATAAAGGTCTCAATGTCACAAAATGTTTATGGTTGAAAAGTTTGTTAATGGATAATTCAAGTCACTCACGAAAGGATGAAGTTCATTTTTATCCCGCACTCAGTAGATCATCAAGGTAGGTCCATGGTTGGTTATTGCATTCAATTCATACAAGGAAAGTTTCACACACAATAATCACAGATTTTATAAGTTAATAATGCATATTCAAATATTAATACTAAAGGGAGATGATTTGAAAAATAGTAAACACTTTACTGAGAGAATTATAAGAATTGATTATGAAATTAAAGAAATGTAATTTTAAATACTATGGAAAGATTTTGTGAAAGGATGAAAACAATAAGTTTTTATGGTGGTTGCTATGTGAACAAAGAATACAGAATAAAAACAAAGGACACTAAAGCATATGATTGTTTAAATATGTTATTAACAGATGGTTACTAGAAAATATGTAAAATGTTTGAAGTGTATGCAGCAAATAAGGCAAGAAACATAGAAAAAACAGGGAAAAGGAAAACGTGATGTACCCATGTCTAGTGAGTACAAGGAATACATCATATTTTTGTATCTTGACCTTTCTTCTTTGTATTTAAAACTGAACAACAAAAACTACTAGTCTTGCCCATAAATTACTTTTTTTATTTAATAATTTTGTTTTTACAGAACAGCCCGTTTTTAATACGAAACCCAACCACATAATCTTGGTTGCTAGTTTAATTTTAATGTTTAACCCCTTGTGGCTGAACATATTCAACATATTACGTATACATATTTGCTAACGTATGTTTCAAGTAATTTCTACGGCCGTTCCGGAGTGTGCCTGGCTCTTCACATAACCCCCGACAAGCCCAGTGGCTGGGAGTACTCTGTCTTTGTATTTTTGAGTAAGTAATAAATGCACGGTTTTATTTAAATCATTTAAAGCCTACTTTATAGTTATATAAGTTTGCTATAAATTATTATTCTTATTAATTCATAGCTATATAAGCTTATAGAACAAAAAACGATTTTAGGATAAAGCTCCTTGTGGAAGCTTACATTAAACGTTTTGTAGACTGAGGTTATGGTTAAAACTGAAATATCATAATTAAGAGGTTAGTGAACCTTCCGTAAACATATAAATTAAAGCAATTCATAAGTTGGACTGAGCTGATAAAACTTACACAAAAGGACTGGACGAGGGGAACCGTATGAATTCGCAACCATGATACTGGTGGAGCGAGTTTCATTCCAAACCATACAGGAATGTTGGAAGAAATACAAATTCATGACCTTAATATTTTAAGGAATATTGACACATAAAAATAAAGTTTTTTGAGCTAAAAACCTTTTGCGAGATGGAAGCTATGAACCCTAACGCCTCAGGTAAAACTTCGACTAACTTAATATGCCATAGTGTTTCAATGTAATCTGGTATATATTTTATAGTGGCCTTTACAATGTTCCATGGATTGACCACTGTTTTATGTCCAAAGAAACACGACGTAGATACGTCGTCAAGACTATAAACTGTGGCTACAAGCATTGATTGTAGTATACTCAATGCTACTACTTATACCACCCCATGTATACTAGCCGGTGTATATTACAGTCCTGAACCTGGTGTCGTTCAGCGTTATCGCCGCTAGCTACCTGTAGATGTTTGTGGCGGCGCGCACCACACAGCTGGCAGTGTCCAGGGAGAGACGCAGCACGGACTCCGCCATGGCCTTCAGGATGTCGCTGCTCGTGGTGACTGACCCATACCTTACTAGTGTACTTATACCACCCCATGTATACTAGCCGGTGTATATTACAGTCCTGAACCTGGTGTCGTTCAGCGTTATCGCCGCTAGCTACCTGTGGATGTTTGTGGCGGCGCGCACCACACAGCTGGCAGTGTCCAGGGAGAGACGCAGCACGGACTCCGCCATGGCCTTCAGGATGTCGCTGCTCGTGGTGACTGACCCATACCTTACTAGTGTACTTATACCACCCCATGTATACTAGCCGGTGTATATTACAGTCCTGAACCTGGTGTCGTTCAGTGTTATCGCCGCTAGCTACCTGTGGATGTTTGTGGCGGCGCGCACCACACAGCTGGCAGTGTCCAGGGAGAGACGCAGCACAGACTCCGCCATGGCCTTCAGGATGTCGCTGTTCGTGGTGACTGACCCATACCTTCTAGTGTACTTATACCACCCCATGTATACTAGCCGGTGTATATTACAGTACTGAACCTGGTGTCATTCAGCGTTATCGCCGCTAGCTACCTGTGGATGTTTGTGGTGGCGCGCACCACACAGCTGGCAGTGTCCAGGGAGAGACGCAGCACAGACTCCGCCATGGCCTTCAGGATGTCGCTGCTCGTGGTGACTGACCCATACCTTACTAGTGTACTTATACCATCCCATATATACTAGCCGGTGTATATTACAGTCCTGAACCTGGTGTCGTTCAGCGTTATCGCCGCTAGCTACCTGTGGATGTTTGTGGCGGCGCGCACCACACAGCTGGCAGTGTCCAGGGAGAGACGCAGCACAGACTCCGCCATGGCCTTCAGGGTGTCGCTGCTCGTGGTGACTGACCCATACCTTACTAGTGTACTTATACCACCCCATGAATACTAGCCGGTGTATATTACAGTCCTGAACCTGGTGTCGTTCAGCGTTATCGCCGCTAGCTACCTGTGGATGTTTGTGGCGGCGCGCACCACACAGCTGGCAGTGTCCAGGGAGAGACGCAGCACAGACTCCGCCATGGCCTTCAGGATGTCGGTGCTCGTGGTGACTGACCCATACCTTACTAGTGTACTTATACCAACCCCATGTATACTATCCTGTGTATATTACAGTCCTGAACCTGGTGTCATTCAGCGTTATCGCCGCTAGCTACCTGTGGATGTTTGTGGTGGCACGCACCACACAGCTGGCAGTGTCCAGGGAGAGACGCAGCACGGACTCCGCCATGGCCTTCAGGATATCGCTGCTCGTGGTGACTGACCCATACCTTACTAGTGTACTTATACCACCCCATGTATACTAGCCGGTGTATATTACAGTCCTGAACCTGGTGTCGTTCAGCGTTATCGCCGCTAGCTAACTGTGGATGTTTGTGGTGGTGCGCACCACACAGCTGGCAGTGTCCAGGGAGAGACGCAGCACGGACTCCGCCATGGCCTTCAGGATGTCGCTGCTCGTGGTGACTGACGCATACCTTACTAGTGTACTTATACCACCCCATGTATACTAGCCGGTGTATATTACAGTCCTGAACCTGGTGTCGTTCAGCGTTATCGCCGCTAGCTAACTGTGGATGTTTGTGGCGGCGCGCACCACACAGCTGGCAGTGTCCAGGGAGAGATGCAGCACAGACTCCGCCATGGCCTTCAGGATGTCGCTGCTCGTGGTGACTGACCCATACCTTACTAGTGTACGTATACCACCCCATGTATACTAGCCGGTGTATATTACAGTCCTGAACCTGGTGTCGTTCAGCGTTATCACCGCTAGCTACCTGTGGATGTTTGTGGTGGTGCGCACCACACAGCTGGCAGTGTCCAGGGAGAGACGCAGCACGGACTCCGCCATGGCCTTCAGGATGTCGCTGCTCGTGGTGACTGACGCATACCTTACTAGTGTACTTATACCACCCCATGTATACCAGCCGGTGTATATTACAGTCCTGAACCTGGTGTCGTTCAGCGTTATCGCCTCTAGCTACCTGTGGATGTTTGTGGCGGCGCGCACCACACAGCTGGCAGTGTCCAGGGAGAGACGCAGCACGGACTCCACCATGGCCTTCAGGATGTTGCTGCTCGTGGTGACTGACCCATACCTTACTAGTGTACTTATACCACCCCATGTATACTAGCCGGTGTATATTACAGTCCTGAACCTGGTGTCGTTCAGCGTTATCGCCGCTAGCTACCTGTGGATGTTTGTGGCGGCGCGCACCACACAGCTGGCAGTGTCCAGGGAGAGACGCAGCACAGACTCCGCCATGGCCTTCAGGATGTCGCTGCTCGTGGTGACTGACGCCGCGTGTTGGGTCCCCATCATCGGGCTGGGGCTGTTCTCCCTCGCGGGGTTCACTGTTCCCCCACAGGTATTCGCATACATTTAGTTTAATCTTCATATTTCTCCTTTTCTTTTAGCGAATTTCCCCTATAAGAAAGAGGCTATTACCGTAGTCGGCATGGTAAGACCTAGGCCCAGGACCATGATAACATTTCGTTTTGAGGCCCCCAGATGTCAAAAACACCATTCGTTCAAATTCATATATATGTATATAACATATGTTTGATTCACAAATTAGAGCCACTAATATAATAAAGGTACTCAAGGTTTATTCATTTATTTATTATTAATATTTATGTATATATATATGTGTGTGTGTGTGTGTGTGTGTGTGTGTGTGTGTGTGTGTGTGTGTGTGTGTGTGTGTGTGTGTGTGTGTGTGTGTGTGTGTGTGTGTGTCCGTAGGCACGATAATTTTCGTAAAAATGGTCCGATCTTGATGAAATTTGGTACAAACGTGTAAGGAAGAATATATTTTCATGAGTTCGAGAAACAGACAGGTCGCTCTATTTTAAATGGGGTTATGGGGGGTTTTTTACCCCAAACATTTTTTTACTTTATAAATTTAATTCTTTTTAAACCCAAACTTTTGTTTTGACCATTAAATTTAGCTTGAAAAAATTTGGTATTTTGATCATCACGTTAATTTGTTTTGCGAACTTTAATGATACCTAATTGGACTTTCCATGACATTTTTATTCTCACTGCTATGTACAATTTATAATTATAATTTTGCGGTAAAAGTAATGTCCAGTCTAGAAGCCCTTGACTAGGCCTATATAATCACGACTAAGTGAGTCTTCTACCCGCCCCGGAACCGTCCGCGTCGCACACGTTGGTACGCCTATATGTTTTAAATGTGTTTCGTGTTTCATCTCAGTGTAGTGTATGTGTGTTTGTTTATTTATTTGACATTTTAACTGCTTTGACGTCGTAATTACAACGAAAAATGTCAGCATAAGGGTTAATTTCCTTCATTGGACTATAGACGGAGGTAAAGTGACTGTTTAGTCATGAAAAGTAATGTATTGTACTTATATAAAATATTCTTAGTTATTTTAACTGTAGCAATAGAAATTTACAATGTGTCTTTAACTGCTTATATTTAGTCTCAGTAAAATTGAATCCATATTTTATTCTTTACTTGTCCAATTTCCCGAAACTGATTAGACTCGGTCGGTAATCCCAGGTCTGAACACGAATATGAGATTTCTATTCCACTCTCAATGGTCGTGAATCCGGTGCTTTATCAACTGGAACTGGATTTAAAGAAAATAGTTTCCTGGAACCCATATCCCATATCGATTTTAGATTTGTGACATATGTACCCCCCCAACACACAATACCATATTCTAACCTGCTATGAACTAATGAAAGATACAATGATCTAATATTATAGTTGTATAAGCCCAGGTCACTAACGTTTTCAACAATCTCAAATTTATAGTATGACACAGTATTGGCATTACCGGTGTGTTAATTACGCCGTTACTGTGAAAACTAATTGGATTGAATTGAACTATTGATTTGTTTAACAATTTACGTACAACTATTGAGTATGTTAATAGAAACACTGAAACTCACTTTCTTGTATTGATAGGTTGGTGAGAATTGGTTAAATAGATTTGACTACTTAAATCTTAATGATTGTGTTTCTATTCTATTTTTGCAATTAAGAGACAACCCCACTATGATGCGTCCAAGAACAGGCCGAATAAATTCCAGGAGCATTGTTTTATTTTTTTTTTGAGGTTATGAATAGGTTTTTTAAATAAAAAATCATGACTAGGTAAATCCGGGTCGAGTCACGAGGTAACCTGATATTGAGAGGGTCCCGTTAAAATATATTTAGCTTGACCATTTAGCAAAATATAAGTCGGTGTCTTACACTTTGATTGTGATTTAACACAACCGCACAACCTATAACTCGTATGGTATCAAACATCAACAGTAAATAAAAGGTAAATAACAGATAAAATACTGGAAATGCTTAGTGAACCATGAGGAAATTATAACACAAAATAATAATGTTTCAATTTACTAGTTCGTAAGATTGCTCGAGTAATGAATACTAAATTAAACGCTGCAGAGCTTGGCGGCGAGCGCACACTTTATGGAACCTCGGGATAATTCAATTGCAGAGAGTGGCTTAATCCAGTTCCGACTAACGAAGTTATGCAAAATCTGACATCTTAAATTATACCATCGGCTTTTAATAGGATTTACTGGCACGAAGATTCCTAGATGTCACAGTGCATAAACATGTCAGTGGGCTGTAATCAAATGTGTTTTCTTAAAATAAAATTATTACATTTTATTTCCAAAATGCAAAGTCTTCAGTCCTAAATTATTTTTAGGTTTAGTTTCATTATCTTCGCACAACATTTAATCTTCTCCCTATCCTGTTTCAATAGCTAACAATCTTATAATTATAATTGCCTTTATTCTATACTTATATTTTCAACATAATACAATAATACAATACATAATACAACTCGTGTGGAGAGACAACACCGCCCATTCAGTTCTCGTTCTTTCACTTTCTAACGTGATCACCTAGGACACGGAGTTGACGCTGCACGCCTCAGTCAACGCTACATTTTTTCTGTTGTGGAAAGTCCAACACCCCCAGATTTACAGTTCTTACTCTCTTCCCTCCCCAAGGTGTTCGCCTGGGTCGCCGTGTTCGTGTTGCCGCTCAACGCCGCCGTCAACCCCGTACTCTACACGTTGTCCACGGCGCCATTCATCACGCCAGCGCGCCACGGGCTGCTCTCCTTCCGGCGCTCCTTCAAGTTCTCAAGGAACACTTTCACATCAACATTGCCCACCAGAGTGTATGGTTGGTATAGCTTGTAAAAAAGTACTGCAGTATCTTAATTGTATAACTAAATTTCTTTATGGCATCAGTTCAGAGAGAGGTTTTGTCTCTTTTGGTAAACTTTAATATTAAGGAAAACAGCCCTTGAATTAAAAACTTTGTTAATTCTTTGACTTACGATTTGTTTATGTTAATAGTAGAATACAACTACAAACATTTATTCTATTTTTGATTATTTTTTATATTTCTTGTTTAATAAAGGTATAATGTAATTGGTTTTGATTATGTGAAAGTCGATTTACTCTGTCAACATTAATAGGTAAATATAACTTTCACCACTGAAAGAACTAAATGTTGTTTATATGTTTCCTGTAACAGTTTACAAGATTAGCTAGTAAGATTATGACTTAGTATTGAGCTATCGTATTACAGTATCAACTTATTATTTACAGGCATCATTATATAATATTTGTACATTTTCCGAACATCCATTACCACGTATTTAGTGTATGACGAATAACACAGAAGTTCGTAGATAGGTAAAGATTTTTCAAGCAACTTCTATTGGTAATAATGGCTGAAAAAGTGTCCTAAATAATTAAATATTGAGCTTATAGAGTTTTAAGTTGACCATCAAAGTAAAGCTCAATGGTGAAGTATTAACAAGTGTTTTTTTTAGAACAGGGACTTTGAACAATTGAATGAAATTTGCATATAGATAGGATAAATACAAAATGTGTCTAATGCGTATAAACAAAATTCTACCTGATGGGTTAGTGAGCTATATTATTAACATCTGGAGATATCCTAAAACGCAGAACCGAGGCAAACTAACGAAACCAATCTGCTCGACTTGGATCAATGTTCGTACAGGGAAATAGCACTCATCGCTGTCATGCTCTACTTATTTGGCGTTTACAGGTTTGCCTTGTAAGTGAGATCTCGTACGAAGTCCAAAAACGGCTGTGACGATGCGTTATTACCAGTCAATTTTCGGTATTGTTACAAACATTATATTTACTGTCTGTGTATCATAGTGTACTTGTCCTTATAATTGCAAGACACTTAATACTATAACTAATATATTACTTTAATTTTTATCAATTGTAATTTAACATTAACTGTTTAAATACTAACCGGAAAAAAGTGAATATATACATGTGATATTTAAATCTACTCTAAATATATTAAAAACTCCACTCACAAATAACATTTTAAACGACCTAGTTTTGCGATTGCAATCATAATAAATTACCATTATCCAGTTAAAAACCAAGGTATATAACGAAGTTACCAAGCGGCAATTAAAATTGAGTGCACAATTATATTGTCATCTTAGGGTTTATAACACATCTAAGCTGATATCATGCACCATCTGAACGACCTCGGATGACCTCGTGATAGGGCGAGCATTGCTCTTATGCAATTATGCAGACCTGATCAGCGATGCGGGCCACTGCAACCTGCGGACCTCGATGGTGAACAATTGTTTCTTTAGGTTTGATACAAAAATGTAGTTTATTCGGAGGAATTCCGGTATCAAAGAAAACATGGATTTATCTTTTAAATTATTTGGAAAAATAGTGACAATGTGAAGACAATTTAGCTGATATGTTACCAAAATTAGTGACAATGTGAAGACAATTTAGCTGATATGTTATCAAGAGTTTAATAAATGTTGTTTTTTCTGCCGTAATTTGTTAACCGTTAGTCTTATTTTTTAAGCAGGATAAATAAAATACGTCTTACAACACTATAAGTATATTTACACTTATACTGTACTTACATACAAGACGGTAAAATATACACAAAAGATGGTACAAGTAATCGAGAAAAATACAAGGCCTTGTACCATCTTTTGTGTATATTTTACCGTCTTGTATGTAAGTACAGTATAAGTTTAAATATATTTATAGTGTTGTAAGACTATTTTATTTGTCCTGCTTAGTTGTAACAACACGTATCATCCTAATAAAGAAATTATTTACTTTTTAAGTAATAGAGTTTTAAAATAGCTGTATAAAAAGATAGTCAGAGTAATGACTACATTATTAAGTTGAAAATATATTTAGGAACCGATCAGTAGGTAGCTTAATGAATTGATTACATAATTAGCATTAATATTAAAATGCATATTTTATTTAAAAGTGTATGTAATAGCTCTTATCAATCATGAAAGAATAGCAGTTCAATGTAAAAAACACTCTACTAAGCATAATAAATTACAAAGTAAATAAATGTAAAAAGGTACGTCATAAAAATATAACCCTAACTAATTAAACGGTTATATAACCATAACCGGTAATATTTTATAACGGTTTAAACGGTAATATTGCTATAGAGAACTGCTCAGCGGAGGCATTCAAGTGGTTAATTTGATTACTAATTTTATCTTCGCTTATTTGCGACTATACTGGCAAAGTACCAACCCCCTCGCATCGATTGGTTGTTAATCTGAGGACTCACGCTCAATTACCAACTGTTGAAATTGGTAATTATAAAGTTTACCAGATACATTTGGCCGTTAATTAGGAAGTTACGTTTTGACAATTAAAAAAAAAAAAAAATAGGAATAGGTACTGATAAGATGGTACATGTGATTCAATCATCTTAATCTATAAATTAAATTGTATAGTTTTGTTATACAATAGATAGTTAGAGTGGTAAATAAATATCAGAGAGTTGGATAGAAAATAAAACATAAATGAATTAATAAAACGCGATTTATTGAACATACTCTATATTGGAAAAGTCATGGTACCATTATGTTGATTAAATATATTACTAACATTTAAAAAAAAGTGTTATTGTTTGCAGTAACATATCGTTTTTGCCCATCACTTATCCACTCTCTCAGCAATGCATGCGTGGCTTAAGTTAAGACATTTAGAGCTCTAACAAAGTTAGACAATCAGTAATTATGAAGATCGGTTTTATACTTTTTCTGACAACAGTTCAAATCTGTTCTCGTCAGTCGTTTATAATCAGCCGTTCTCATGACGGTAAATAATATGCCCAAACGTACGCTATAGTAATTAAGTAATTGCTAAATTCACAGTCGATTTATGGTCTGAGTGTGTCAACGCAATCTCTACACAGGTTGTTCAAAAGATTTTTAATTAATAGTTTTTCAGTGAATTTGATAATTTATTTATAGAAAACGTATTCACATAATAATATGACCTAAATCACTCCGTTTTCTGTGAAGCCGTCATTTTTATTTAGCTGGAAAACTCTAAAGACTTATAATACTTAATATCTTCTTTTGCACTCTGATTTAATATATGATCTCGCGAGACACCCTGTATTTACAATGAATTGTACTGTATTGTACTTGTCACTAACCACACGAAAATTTCTAGCACTAGATCTGATAGCACTAGAAACATTAGTACACTTGTAGTACTCTTAAAATAACTAAACAACTCAACGTTGTTATAGTAATATTTAAATAAATACCCTAAAATGTAAATAAAATTTAAAAACTCTCAAATATGCTTGTGCATTTAAAATAAAAAAGGAAACAGTAAAATGTAAAAGAGCTTGTTAACAGTATAACTAATAAATAAAAAGCTTGGATTAGTGAATATTAAATATCCTTAAATTAAAATTGAGTTTTAAAACTCTTAAATAGGCTTAACGTAGTGCACTTAAAATATAGATGTAAAAAACTCGATGATACTCGAATTTAAACTTCGTAGATTGTAATCGACAAAAATACTAAAAACTACTAATCAGGGATATGCGAAAAGGTTAGTTTATATCCACATTTCCATGTAGTAACAGCTGGTGTCCACTTCTCGGACTAGCGTTTGAACAGGCCATATGTCAAATAAATAAGCCAACGGTTATGCGACGATGTGCTCAGCATGACAATGAATCACATCAATACTCCCATTATGTTTTTATGGCTTTTTAATAACGTGTGTGCCTATGCGGTAACCTGAGATATGACATTGTCATTGTATGGTTGAAAAACTATACGAATAATGTATTTGACAGAAAAAACAATGTTTGTCTCTAATCGACATATTCATTTCAACTGAAAATATGTTCTGATTTCAAATAAACTTCAAATGCATGTGTATACTGTAGCATAGATTGGCTAAAACTAAAGCTTTAACTAATAATATTACAAATCTAATATTTCAGGATCAGAAAGAGAACAGCCAGGAAGCTGTTACACGATATCAAAGAGAGCTTCGATTAGGTAAGATAATTATTGCTTTATACTATATCACTATATCTATAACTTTTAGTTTGATACATTTGCTTTCGTATTTTGTCCCATCGTGCCCTGGCTTTGCAGTGTAGTTAATTTAATTTAAACACGTTTAGGGAACACTTTGGTACTTAGAATAAAACACAGTAAATAGGCACGGTGCTGTTAAACTTTAAGTAGTTTAATAGTTGGCGGAAATTTCCCCGTGTAAAGGTTTGATACTATAAATGTACTTTATTACTGATTACATTTGTATAATTCAGTAGGGAGTCCATCCCAACTTTAAATGGAGCTATTGATGCTGTATATATGACTTATGTTTGTATAATAATTTCCTTTATAATTTTAGCTTGGTGTAAAGTTTTTCTCGAACTAATTTAGTTAACTAGTTTCATGGAATGTTCTAGATGGTCACTTAACTCTTGTTATCCTCGCTATCTAGGAAGCAGTTATCTTGTGTCAAGGCATGTTACAGGCAGTCTATATAGGCAATGCTAGTATGGTTCCCGTGGAAGGCATGCCACTGAGTAGCATAGTCACTTGACAGTCGCTTGCCTCGAGTCACCCATTCTACGACTAGCTAGTGGTTATATAGTTGATGGCATGTATCATGTGGCAGCCCAGGGTGGAGCCCGTGGAAGGCATGCCACTTAGCAGCTTCCTCACTTGACAGTCGCTTGCCTCGAGTCACCCATTCCACGACTAGCTAGTGGTTATCTAGTTGATGGCATGTTTCATGTGGCAGCCCAGGGTGGAGCCCGTGGAAGGCATGCCACTTAGCAGCTTCCTCACTTGACAGTCGCTTGCCTCGAGTCACCCATTCTACGACTAGCTAGTGGTTATATAGTTGATGGCATGTTTCATGTGGCAGCCCAGGGTGGAGCCCGTGGAAGGCATGCCACTTAGCAGCTTCCTCACTTGACAGTCGCTTGCCTCGAGTCACCCATTCTACGACTAGCTAGTGGTTATCTAGTTGATGGCATGTTTCATGTGGCAGCCCAGGGTGGAGCCCGTGGAAGGCATGCCACTTAGCAGCTTCCTCACTTGACAGTCGCTTGCCTCGAGTCACCCATTCTACGACTAGCTAGTGGTTATATAGTTGATGGCATGTTTCATGTGGCAGCCCAGGGTGGAGCCCGTGGAAGGCATGCCACTTAGCAGCTTCCTCACTTGACAGTCGCTTGCCTCGAGTCACCCATTCTACGACTAGCTAGTGGTTATCTAGTTGATGGCATGTTTCATGTGGCAGCCCAGGGTGGAGCCCGTGGAAGGCATGCCACTTAGCAGCTTCCTCACTTGACAGTCGCTTGCCTCGAGTCACCCATTCTACGACTAGCTAGTGGTTATATAGTTGATGGCATGTTTCATGTGGCAGCCCAGGGTGGAGCCCGTGGAAGGCATGCCACTTAGCAGCTTCCTCACTTGACAGTCGCTTGCCTCGAGTCACCCATTCTACGACTAGCTAGTGGTTATCTAGTTGATGGCATGTTTCATGTGGCAGCCCAGGGTGGAGCCCGTGGATGGCATGCCACTTAGCAGCTTCGTCATTTGACAGTCGCTTGCCTCGAGTCACCCATTCTACGACTAGCTAGTGGTTATCTAGTTGATGGCATGTTTCAGATGGCAGCCCAGAGTGGAGCCCGTGGAAGGCATGCCACTTAGCAGCTTCGTCACTTGACAGTCGCTTGCCTCGAGTCACCCATTCTACGACTAGCTAGTGGTTATCTAGTTGATGGCATGTTTCTGATGGCAGCCCAGGGTGGAGCCCGTGGAAGGAATGCCACTTAGCAGCTTCCTCACTTGACAGTCGCTTGCCTCGAGTCACCCATTCTACGACTAGCTAGTGGTTATCTAGTTGATGGCATGTTTCATGTGGCAGCCCAGGGTGGAGCCCGTGGAAGGCATGCCACTTAGCAGCTTCCTCACTTGACAGTCGCTTGCCTCGAGTCACCCATTCTACGACTAGCTAGTGGTTATATAGTTGATGGCATGTTTCAGATGGCAGCCCAGAGTGGAGCCCGTGGAAGGCATGCCACTTAGCAGCTTCGTCACTTGACAGTCGCTTGCCTCGGGTCACCCATTCTACGACTAGCTAGTGGTTATCTAGTTGATGGCATGTTTCAGATGGCAGCCCAGAGTGGAGCCCGTGGAAGGCATGCCACTTAGCAGCTTCGTCACTTGACAGTCGCTTGCCTCGAGTCACCCATTCTACGACTAGCTAGTGGTTATCTAGTTGCTGGCATGTTTCAGATGGCAGCCCAGGGTGGAGCCCGTGGAAGGAATGCCACTTAGCAGCTTCGTCACTTGACAGTCGCTTGCCTCGGGTCACCCATTCTACGACTAGCTAGTGGTTATCTAGTTGATGGCATGTTTCAGATGGCAGCCCAGAGTGGAGCCCGTGGAAGGCATGCCACTTAGCAGCTTCGTCACTTGACAGTCGCTTGCCTCGGGTCACCCATTCTACGACTAGCTAGTGGTTATCTAGTTGATGGCATGTTTCAGATGGCAGCCCAGGGTAGAGCCCGTGGAAGGCATGCCACTTAGCAGCTTCGTCACTTGACAGTCGCTTGCCTCGGGTCACCCATTCTACGACTAGCTAGTGGTTATCTAGTTGATGGCATGTTTCAGATGGCAGCCCAGAGTGGAGCCCGTGGAAGGCATGCCACTTAGCAGCTTCGTCACTTGACAGTCGCTTGCCTCGGGTCACCCATTCTACGACTAGCTAGTGGTTATCTAGTTGATGGCATGTTTCAGATGGCAGCCCAGGGTGGAGCCCGTGGAAGGAATGCCACTGAGTAGCTTCGTCACTTGACAGTCGCTTGCCTCGCGCAACCCCCGTTACGACTAATCTGCTAGCCATTGACTTGTAAGCGTCTGAGAATATCAAACGTAGCAAGTTACTCTCAGTCAGATGAAGAGAGACGAAAGTGAAATCAATCCAGCCAAAACAAAAGCAAAACAGTTTTTATAACCGTCTTTTCGTCGGCATAAACGTTTAATGTAAACGTAAAATATATCATTACATTTTTAAACTTAATTGTAAATACTCTTATTATCTTCTTGTAAATATATGTCTTTCTCTATGGTTGTATGTGAATTTCTTTTGTAACCGGTTGTTATACTGTTCTAATTGGCCAACCTGTAACAGTATACTGTTCCTTGGAAAATATATACTCCTTCATTATATTACTCGTAACACTAATTACTCCTCTAGGGTTTTGCATTTAGTTTTTAGCATTCGAATTATTTAATGTCTTTTTACCGCTATTTAATTTTCATTCTTAAGAGTCTTCATCACCGGAAGTTGCCGGACGCCAACTTGGTGTTTTGTTCCATAAGGTCAATGTTAACTTTTTGCCTCCGTTACTCCTCACCTGATCGTCACAAACAATTAATGTTGGTCTCAAATTAAATGTTTCGTCGTCCTCTAGGGAAATAAAATAGTCGAATTTGGATTTTGTTACAAATTAATGAGAACATGTACAGTGTTTCAGTTTAAAATTAAACTATTTATTATGAAACTACGATATTCAAATTAAAAAATTCGACATTGTATTTCCCTAAAGGACGACGAAACCTTTAATTTGACACTAAAATGAATTGTATGTGAGGATCAGGTGAGGAGTAATGGAGGCACAAAGTTAACATTGGCCTTATGGAACAAAACTCCAAGATGGCGTCTAGCAACTTCCGGTGATGAAGACTCTTAACTGTTCAAAACTAATGTGTTTTTAATTTGATTGTTTAAAAACAAATTATATGTTTGGTTGCTTTACAGTTAACATATGAAGTTTGTATTTTGCCACAGTTCATGAGAATATTACAAATACCCCTTACGGAGTCCCACTCTAACATTTGATTTCGGTTTATTGACAACATTTTGAATAAACAATATTAAAATTACAATATATAAATATGAAAATATAGTTCATAACAACAAAAGTTGCAGTTTTTTATTCCTACAAGGCAACAAAAATATCGAAACACAAATGATTGTCAGTCTTTTATTTCAGAAGTTTACTAATTATATTACTGACATCAGATGAGTTTTTGTCATTAACAAAAGTTTAACAAGAAATTACAAATGAAACAACACTGATTGTTTATTGTTTTGTTGTTAATAAAGGTAAATTGTAGTTATAAGAAATGATATTTAGAGTAAGTTTGTCCTTGGGATAGAACAAATAATACATATGTCTTCGTTTAAAGTTTCTTTTCCGTATTGTTATTCATGTTTAAACATTAACTTCCCTGGAAAACCCTAGCGGTTTGTTTGGACCAAATCAGTGCTACACGAACATAAACATAAGTAAATGTTCTGTTACCGGTACATTCTCCGCTGTTTTTACCATCAATTTTTATTTCGCTTTCACTAGTGTAATATTACATAAAAATTGCATCATTTTTGCTTGAATTCCAATAAAAATCGTACTTATAAACTGTTTAGCTCTTCTAAGGATTTGATCACAACTGAAACTTACAAGAACTACTTCCCACAAACTCTTGTACATTCGAGAGCATTTGCATTTATTAGAGTGGCAGTAATGGGTCCAAAGGGACCAATAGAATCTGTAGTGAAGCTTATGACCGTGACACTACTTCTGAAGCTCCAGTTGGACTGAATGAGATGAGGAAACGAGGACAGTTTCAGTTCGTGATTATTCGCTCAAACGGTTGAGACTGACATGCATCTAGACAACTCAAAGTTAGATATTTAACATTATTTATTTGATTGACAATCAAACATATTATATATTAAATACAGTTATAATAACACGTTTAATGCAATCACAAACGTAAAATCTTTAATTAATTATAGATTTATATGATATCCTATTTTTGGAATTTTTGAGTTTAGAACCACAGAAGCAAGTTAATGCATGCTAGCCTGATTCTTAGATATTTTTTATTGCTAAGCTACAGTTAAATTCTAATAAAAAACATGCATTGTAATGTATCGTAAACAAAATGTATAAAATATATCAAGTAGGAATAGAGGATGACATAAAGAAGAGATAAGTAAGTTATTAGTAGTTACTTACCAGCCTGCAAGCCCAAAAACGAACTGCTTGTTCACCCTAGTTTCTAATCTTGTTACCTGATCGCATAGGTAAACGACAATTCGACAGTTCTATTCAAGATTTTATAAGTCTTAAATCTTGTTGTGTACTAAGAATTGAGCTTTATATTTCATTACCACTGTAGGAACATTTATGGAAATATTGCATATTATCGTCCTCTGACAGGTTCTGGGAGATTGAAAAACAAAATTGGAGGAATAGAAATGACAAGATTATAGTGGATATTTTGTTAATGGAGGTAATATTCTACTGAGAATGTTTTCGGCTAAACGACTTGCGTCTAGTAAAGTAGAAATGTATTAACAAATAAAGATAATAAAAATATAAATCATCTTAGTAAAATGTTCAACAGTTTAATTTTGTTAATTAATGGCACAAGCAGAGGATGTATAACATGAGAAGAGAACTAAATTATTTTAAGCCCCATATTCATGATATGTATATTTAATCCTTGTGCACTTGTGCAGTATTACATTTTAACATCTATTAGGATGTAATGAATTTACATTTCACCGTAGTTTTCCAAGTCTGGTTTAGGTACTCGATCAAGGCACTAGTTGGCCAATACAAACAATATATCTGAATTTTACCTAATGATAAACCTTGACAATATTTAAGAGCCTAGCAATGGAAGTAACGGTTTTAAAAAGGTTTCAGTTTTTTTTTTAGTATAAATCTGTCTAAATATTTTAGTAAATTATCCAGTAAAATTAAAGTTAACAATTATTAAATTTGTATATTGGTTATAAAAATGAAATCAAAATTATATTCATATCTAGTTTTTGTACATTTTGTATGCCTTAAGAAGTATATTCATCCCACTTCAATTAACTCAGTGGTCCATGAAATTAAAATGGCTGGAGGCCAAAGGCAATCAGAAGCTTAAGTAACCAATTACAAATCTTAACTCTTAAATCTTAATTTTAGTTGTTTTATGAGCCTGGGACCACAACAATTTTTTGTAATTTTCAATATATGTCAGCTCTTTAAATTTGTAGATTCATCTTTTTATTGCACTCTTTATACGTTTTATGTACGAAATTCACTTCATGAAATTATGTGATTAGTTTCAGTTAAATTTAATCAATATGAAACGCCGTTTCCTCTTATTACTAATCCTACTTACGCCATTCATAAAAAACATACCAGGTTATTACATATCTAGTAAGTACGGTATTATCAATCCATCAATGAGTTTAAAGTTTATTAAATTAAAACTATGGATCAATTTAGCAATTTAAGAGGGAATTTATAATCTGAATACTCAGGATAGCCTGTTCCCACACAGATTTACCCGAAAACTACGTAAACCAATGTAACCCAAAGATGTAGTTATGTAGAGGGTTTTCCTATTGCTTGAAAATCTTCAGTTAAAAAATTTGATTTAATCATATTTTTTAAATGAGCTTTCTGATCATGTGACTCCTGGGCCTATAAGTAAAATTATTTTTACGTTGGGTCTGGCTCTTAATGTAACTATATATATACTGTTGTCTGACGTGATAGGGACAAATAATTGGGAATACTTTTAGTTAATTCGAAAATTTAGACTAAAATCAAGATTATATTGTATTTTAAATGTGAGTAATGAGCAATTCGACTTCCATCAAAACGTACTCGGACTAAAATATATCTAAAATATCTAGTCTTTAAGTCGAATATATATATATATATATTTTTTTTTTTCTTAATAATATTTAATAGTGACGAATTAATTATATTTGATATTTGATATTTGGTATCACTTGAACGACAAATACGTTAAATATAATAGTACAACCAAATTTTAGTAATGAACACAACCAACAAATAAAAACGCAGTATCCTAAAGAAACTATAAAAGTATAAAGATAACTTAGATATTTGTATTATATATTTATATATGAATATTAAATTATAAAATGACAAGTAAATGCCCAAATAATCCCTATGTTCATTTATCTCAAATATGCATGGATAAGTGAAAATATTTTTCTTACTTTAGGAAATATGTATTTATTTAGTCTTCACTTTTGTTCTGAATCGGGGATTATGGAAGCAATACAAAGACCTCTAGATACCAGAATCATAAACTAGATGTTATTTAAGAAATTATTGTGGATAGAATAATTAGCTTATATTTTGAAAAGGTTGGACTTAAAATACAAAATCGGAATTCCAAAAATCTGGGATGCCACAGACCCATCTATTAACCTGAGATTAGAAGAACTGAATTCGCAATAGATGGTATTGATAAAATCCGTGCCTATCAAACAAAATATTACTCGATTTCGAGAGCTACCGGAATACTGGTTTAAATTAAATCAAATGTTTTAAAAGTATTTAGAACTCTTACAACACAAATACTCCACTACACCAATTATTCATTTAACATACTAGAGAATTAATTCATTGAAGAATTAAAATTTGAACGATCAGTGGTGTTCGATTTTAAAATAATAACGCGTCAGTGACGTCAATAGAGCGAATAAAACGAAATGTTTAATATAACGCCCTATTGCCTTTATAGCAAAATTGAAACATTCTTATAAGTTTCGACTTCATTTTAAGTTCGACAAAAGTTTAAATATTAGAATTTTCGATTGTCAGATTCTATAATGTATTTTATAAATGGCAACTCAGTTTTGTCATTAGTCTTATTTTTAAATCTCATAAGAGCTAAGGAAACTATTTAACTATAATCAACTTTTACTTACAGGTAATTATTACCAAATTGTACAAAGAGAAAAATATACAATAAGAAATATAATACATCTGGAAATAATATTATATATTAAGAGAATTAGACTAAAAATAGATTTTAAACCTTTAATCTATCAAACCTAGTGCAAAAACCCACAATTACTATTTTTAAAAGGATCTTGACCCAAGAAGTGATCATTTAAGAACATCGAAGGGTAGCCTCCGCACACAGGATATGTCGTTTACCCCCACTTCAATAAAGTTAATTGCCCAGAAACTCAGAAAAGACAAGACCCTGGGATTCCAACCTTCAGATTCAATAACGTTATTGTTTTAAGGGGCTTTTCTCAAGAACAAAGTAAACCAGTAGAGAATTATCTTTGTTAAGACATGTTTTTCCTCGATATTTATACTGGAGCTTAAGATTTATAACAACATTTTCTATAACGTTCGATGTTACGTTTTTCCTAAAAACAAACATAAAAACTGTCATAGACATTTTATTAAATCCATACAATAATTATAATATATATATGTAATAATTATAAATTATTTCATGCAACGGCATTTTTTTCCAATATTGTTTTCTATAAAGTATTAAAATTTGAACATTCTTATATAATTTCCCATCATGCAATATGTCATTAGGCTTTCGGTATAATATTCACTGCTTTGTTTATTTCCAGCCTCGTAAGACTCAACAAACATTCGTTAAGGTAATAAATGCGTGTTGTGTTATTACTCTAAGCTCCTTTAGAATCAATGCCAATGGAAATGTCACGTGAGTAGTAAACAGTGATTTATTTAGCATTTAACATCAAAAGAATAATACAGTATGTAATAAGGCAATTTCCGTCATTCGCATTATAACTGTCATGTTTCTGAAAATAATGATAATAATTACGAAGAGTGTATTTAATATCAATAACTGATCTTTATTTTATTTTTCTTGAAGCATTATGGATGATTTTACAACCATAACTTCGTATTCAGTTTTCCCTTCTTACTCTGTTTTAAGCAAAAAGCTTAAACAATGGCAATTGTCACTCAGTCAGTCAAATGAACTTTCTTGTTAATTTTTATGGAGCGTATTGAATAGAATAGTATACGAATTGAATTTCAAGTATACAATATAAGAATTTTTGGAAGGGAAATAATGTGTTTAATTTTGACATTTTGGTGTTTGATTGTTTATAATTGTTTAACTTTGGTCATTATTCTTGTTTTTGCAGATAAGAACAAAATACTTTTCATTTGTATAATTCTTTCAGCCTTAAGATATATTTGACTAATCACCTGTAAATTGTATTGATGTCATATGATGATTTTGAATTAATATAAATAGATAAATTATTTTTTAATTTATATGGTTTAATTATGCCAAAAATTATATTTTTAGTATTATTTATAGCATAAATCTGTTGATATTTACAACGTGTACTGTACATTTCAGTCTACTTCTAATAACGAGACCGGCATAAAATGTTTTAAAGTATGAAATAAATGTAAGTTTTTAGTTTAAACCTTTTAAAAAACATGTTTTATAAAATTTGATACTTATAAATATTTTGTTAGATAAGTTTTCTTTGGTTAAATGAGAGAGCCGTGGACAAAGTTTAATAATTATTATTTTAGAAAATTCAAGAAAATTACGTTAGTAAAATACAAGTCAAGCAATTTTCTTTCAACGGTTACGGCGGTGTGCGACATTTGAAATAAACAAAACAATATATTATTCCGTAGACGTTAGTTAAAAAAATAATAAAAAGATAACAGGTTTATTAGATAATAAAAGTATATTTTTAACTAGCTTCGCTATTTATCGTAGCGGTACCATCCGTCTTTCTAAAAGGGTATTCTTTTATTAGAAAGTAGTGGAGTGAAAGAGCCATCACTTCACAGGACGGCTAGTAGTGAAGTGACAGAGCCGCGCACCCAGACGAATTGTTCCTACTGTATATAGTAAGTATATTATATAAATATCCTAGCATAATAATTGGGAATAGTGTTGTAGAATAAACTCAGGTAACAATCACTTTAGATTTACGTGGATTGATTGCGTATACATTTTTAATAAGAAGCTGCGTGAAAAAACGATTTCATTAAACAGCTATTTATTGACTTTTTTCTCATTCATGACTTGATTTTGATTTGAAACTTTGAAACTCAGTCCTTTGCAATTATTTATAATAACAATAACAAAAATGCTGTTCTTCATTGTAGAAAATGGAAAATAATTTATTGAAAGCGTCATCAGGTTACTATTGCTAAAAATAAAAAATGTGCAATATTTCTTACAATCAAATATACATCATCGATTAAATTCACTCTTTCATTCATATGGACATAGTTGCCTAAGTTTGTATTATCAATCATCCCTGAGTTGTAATATCAATCATCCCAGCGCTTTCTCGTGAACTTGTTAACTGATTTAAATGTTTTAGACACCAAGAGGTTTTAGTTTAATTTTGAAACTTTGTTAATTGGCTGACTGTTCAACCTCGGCTCTGTCTTTACGTTTAATTTTGGTTCTTTTATATAAATATGTAGTTAACAACAGATTGGATAACTCGGTAAACGATCTTAAGAGATTATATTTAATGTTATTATCTTAAAATAACAATGTTATAATAAATAGTAAAATATGTATCTTCACCATTCTTATAATTTAATCGGCTTTTAAATTAAAAGGTACAGAGATGATAGAGACCGATATTTATTTTTACTAAGCCTAACTGAAGAGCCATTTGTTTATATGAATATCTATATCTATAAAAGGCAAAGCCCTGGCAGACTGACTGACTGACTCACTCATCACTAATGCTCCACCTTCCCATGAAGGTAGAGAGCTGAAATTTTGTACACTGATTCTTTAGGCATAAAATAGGAAAACTAATTTGTTTTCATCCTGATCTGACCTTAGGGCTCCGCCAGAGATCCCGAAAAAGTTGCCATGTATTCCTTAAGGAAATTCAATTTTGTTTGAGCTAATGAAAATACAAACAGCTGATCTTGATTCGTAGTAGTTCCACGGGCTAACCACAGAATTTAGCACACACAACTGTCATAGTTTTTATATATTATTTGCGGGGCGAAGCCTGCTGAAATAGCTAGTTTTATATACAACTGACTTATAAATAAAATGTATCTCCTTTTTGTATTTATAATTAACATTTCCCCTCGATCGAACGCTTTAGAGACGGTAACACAAACAACGCTGGAAAGAGTATTCCGGCTGTACGGTGGTGCAATGAGGCTATAATTAATAGTAAACAAACTGGTATATTAGGCGTACACAAACTTTAGTTTTATGTTCTGTCATACCTTAAAACAGTAAATATTTACAACATTTCTTTTCTAATTTTAACGTAAATTATTATATTTTTACTACCTACGTATCATAGAAACATATGGAACAAAAATGTGTTTTTAAAAAATAAAAATGTCTACGCAGTACAATACAAATCAACGCAGTCACACTTTACACAAAATATGGGGAAATCAACTGACACGAGGTCAGCCCTGACTACAAGGCCCGATAATAGACAAGTGTTGACTTTAAGGGGCTGAATCTCTAAAAGTGTATAAAACTTCTAAAACGCCACCTCGTATACTTTCAAGAATTTCATCTACCCCGCACAGTCATTCGTGGTTAATTAATTACTTAATTGCAACCGGACACCGCTATCACCTGTATCAGGCAATTAATTTGCTGGATTAGTGGTTTGATCAGCGAAATGCATCAGTTGACACACAACATAGTCAATAGTCAATAGTCAATCATGTTACATCCTTTGACGTATGGCTTATCGTTATATACTAAATGGTATAACAATAAGTGGATTGTGTACAGAAAGGTCTGCTGGTTTAGAGGATTCTTGTAAACGAGTCCATTTGTGGTAAGTTCATCTTAACACTATATTTATAAAAACAAACAATAATAGCATATCAAATCATTATCATTTTAGAACTCATAAGACTACAATTTTACAATGCGTATTTTCCGAAAAAGTTCCAAAACATCAGCCATACTGGCTTGTGGATAGGGTGATGCCTTGATCTAGGTGGATATAAATTTGCATAACAGAAATGTTATTTTAAGAGGTTTCGTTTTTGTTTTCTACATATCTACACCGTTGGCATTTTTTAACGTTCTGATAGGAAACGGTCCAAACCCTTGTCGTTTGACTCTCTCCAGGCCGACTATTCTTAGAAAGTATTATTAATTCAATAATGACAAAAAAGCTCAGTACCCAAAAGCAAATGCAAACGCGAATGCATTAACTTTTTTGCTAAATTATTATGGAAGCTGGGTCTCGTACACAACCTTCAACAAATTACCAAGGTTTTATGGCAAAGATCGATTTGGTGAACCTCGTATTTCGTAGAGAAAAGTGACAGAGACGTTAATGGAATCAGATGCTCTGAAAAATAATAAAAATTATTGGTATGAAGAAAGAAAGGAAGAATTTATTTTTCAAATTACACATTACAAATTAGCATGTACATACACAAATTTACAAAAGGGATACAAAAGGTGACAATGATTGTCACGTTTTACTATAAGATACCAAGCTGACCTTTTTATTACATAACAGAGAAATATCAAATTCCTCCAAGGCTTAGCCTGTTTGGAGGCTTTATTGAAACTTAACAATTCATTACATATTTATATGGTAGCTATAACTAACTACTTTTTAACTTTAATCGTCACAAGAATAACAAACATAATAAACTAAGTGTTTTATAAAATAAATGAATTAACAACTTATCTTCCAAAAAACAGCAATAAATACGAACAAAAATAACAGATTTGATTACAATACATTACAGTTAAGCTTTCTTTAATAGGAAATCCTTCTAAAATAATCCATGTACATTATACAGTTGCCCCTACAAATGACCCTAAACAATTACTAAGAACAGAGTTAAGTGTTATTAAATTATTGTTTTGCTTAGACTAAACGGGATTGAAACGCAAGTATTCGTTGCGAATTATGAATTACTAATGTTAGATCGAGCTTTACTCATTCCGTTATATTTAAACGTAATTAAATTATTTTAGTAGATAAATGTTAGCTTGACCGCTTTACAAGACTTAGATGTTAAACTTCAGGCAGTTTACAAAGTCCGCCATCAGTTTAAGCTGGAGCACTTCGTCTTCACTTGAACGACAGGAGGGTGATTGATGACCGATATGAAGTGATGAGTAATTACTTGGCTTCTAACACTTCGCCTTTCTCTTATTTTGTTGATAACAAGAATACAATTGAACTTTTCGAAGGAAATTTAAACTTTTAACATATTAAGCCAGGATGCATATTAAGCCATGCTCAAAAATAAAGGTCAAGCCTAAAATAAAACTATATATCCACATAGAAACGGGGCTTTACTTTAATTGTATTTAATTCGTCCTCTCGAGACGCTTATACACCTCACGCTAAAGGACTTCAAGATTTAATAAGCGTGTACTTCAAACGCCAATCTTGTCAGGCTTATATCAAATTTAAATTATTTCCTACAGTAAAATAAAAACAAATAAAACTCTAGCAAACCTTAAGACATAACGTTATCCATCTCATTATGTTGTTGGATAAGAATATTTAAGAAATATTCAAATAGCCTTTTTTATAAAGGCTATAAGTAAATGCAAATCAACTTAATGTAACCAACCGATGCAATATTTGACATAATATTGAAATTTCATTCTTGTCTACATGGCTGTTTTATATTGAATTATTCATTATTTCTATTATCATCTTTGTTATTGTACTTTTTTCCACAATTTAATTATAATTCATCTATATCCTGCTGCACTAACACTCATAGAATATTTGTAATTATTACCGTTGTATAAACTTAATCACCGTAAATAATACGTTAATTAGTAAAGGATTTTCAATTTGGTAATGAGCTTAGTTTGTAATAGAATCGTAATGCTCCTGTGATTAGTACTCACATGTTACATCTAAAACTAGGTTAGTAATATTATTTATTTGTTTGTATATATTTGCTTAAAATTAACTCATTGTCAGAGTAGTGATTACATATACGAATTGGTGGATTAAAAAACTAAAGATTCTTTGATATCATTGTTGATCATTGTCGTTTGTTGCCTTTGTTGATTGTATGTAAAAATAAAATAGACGGTACTTTTAGGTTTTATTGCACAAAATTAAGAGGTAGCATGACGATCCAGAAATTTTAGATAGGAAATAGTTTACAAACTCAGAGGAAAGATTAATTTTTACCAGTTAGAAAGTTTATGTTGCAGAGTGCTTCATTCATTACTCAGGTGACAAAGTTTAAATTTCCTTCAACTTCAGATTAAACGATATAAAGAGGATAAAACTGTAAACTATTCTGCTATTATTAATAATAGAACTTTGGACGTATGTATCCTGAACTACAATAATTACCATATTCAATTACTCACAAACAATCTTGTACGGAACTATGAAAAAAGTGAATAAGCTGAATAGTAAAACTCATTAAAGAATATTGTTTGTACTTATATCTTTCTACATGAAAACCAACAAAATTACAAGAAAGGACTGTATGAGTAGAACTGAGAGACACTTTAAGAAACAAGAATAAAACGTGACGGGATTCTTTCAAAGTTATGGCAAATTCTAATCCCTTAAGAGTAGCTCTTGCACATTTATCGCACTTAGGGGACCCATTACTGATAATTAGCGTGGAAGCATAGGTAATAGATGTCCCAATGAAGTTACTGCAGGTAATAATAGTTAGCCTTTAATTTAGCTATAATTTTTTATATTTATGTCATACATTAGGCGTCAATGGCCGTTTTTTATCACAACAAATTTGTTTTTAGATATAGAGAGGACACACACATATATAAAGGAAAAAAATGTCCAAACACATACAGATTGGGAAATCCCTGGATTCGAATCTGTGGCCTCTCAAACCGAGGTCCAAAATGAACTATTATGTTGTACAGACGCTTAAAATATAAGTTAATCAAATATCTGATTTTTCTTGTTTATTGATTGATTAATCAGAATTTTTTTTATCTCCTTCATGCAAGCAATTAAAATGCAAATAGCGGGAAAATATACTTTTTTCCAGTGACTTAATGAAATTAAAATAGCAGTACCGTGAAAGGGCTCTGATTATGAAAGTTATCTGATTTCAAATAATTTAGGTAAAAAATTAGTACCTTAAAGCGTCGATAACTTTATTTCTGATTTACCTTCCTCGAATGACTATAAAATAATACAATAAATTTCAATGTTTTTTCCAGGTCGGTTGACTGGGTAACGTCAATTAGTTACCCTCTTTAAGTTAATGTTTATCAAGGGACTGGGCTAGATACTCTACTACAGAGATTGCATTTAAGCTAAGGTCCTCCAAACATATTTAACCCGCAATATCGAATACTTTTTTCAAGTAGCCTAAAATATTGTATTTAAACTTTTATTCCCACTATTTATAAAGGAATAAATAACATAATTCAAGTATGGAGACAAAATAATTCGTTATTTTTGTTGGCTTTATGAATAATTACTTTGATTAAATTTCAAAACAATGATCGATTGTTGGATTTACTGGTTTATTTGTCATCTCTTACGCAGTCTTGGAAATTAACAAAGAAAGCCACTTATTTCATATGTAATTGATTTAAGAAAGGTTGTTTGCGACGGAAATATCTCACGACAGACATGACAAGCCAAACATATTTGGGAAACCGTAGTAGGTGTAGTACGTGTAGTTAGACTAAGTTTGCTGGATGCTGAAAAGTAAAAGGCTTTATTACCATGAGCACAAGCAAAAGTGATGACAAATTTCAGTAATAAGTACTTGGAATTATAATTTTTATTAAAAGTTAATTTTATAACTAGCAAAAGTGGTGGGGAGCTTTCATTTCAAAATATATGTACACTGTAATACTCTTACACAAACGGCTCTCCTGGTTGGTTAGGAGACGAGTTTCATCAACATCATTTAAATGAACCGAAAGTACTGTCTAGGCTTATTTTAGGAAAGGACAACGATTTTGATTATAGATATACCTCATTTGATGCTTATAGCTTCAATAAATGTTTGTAAATGTTCTACTTAGCTTAATTTAATGCAACACATGCTTTATTTGAATGCAGAGCACGCTAATTGTGGTAGCAGTGTATTTTACATAACTGCCAGTATAGTACTAAACTCCGTGAAAGCGTCGAATATAAAGCGTGTACCATTATATTACATTTAAGTGGTTATTTTTTTAATGATCGAGCTTTTCTTATAATTAATGATTTATTTTTATTACATAAACGAGGGCGCGACGCGGAGATGGGGTGCACTGTTGGAGACATACTTCAAGGAAAGTCAAAATTAGGGTTAATAATTTTACCTTTATAAAATGCACACCTTTGCCAGATAAAATTCTCTAAACATACTTTTGATAGTATAATGCATGAGTTATTATTTGAATAAAAGTCAATAGAAAGAACGCTCCTTTTACAACATGCATTCTCTTGAATACGATCACCCGTCTCGTTTGATAAATTGCTTTATTGAAATTTTTCGTATTGTACTGTAAGGTCAAAATTAATATACTGTGAGTTGGCATTCATCTTCAATTCTTATACTAAATGTTTGTAATTACATTACGTGTTTAGTGAAAAATTAACGTAGGAGAAATGTATCTGTTAATTGTATTGCATTTTATTTTACGTAACACACTTTTTTGCTTATTTATTTCATTTATTTAGTAGTATGATATGTGTTGTTACAATTAAACAGAATAAAATAAACTATGTGTCACGATACCATAAAATACATTAAACTTATACTGTACTTATTGTACTCTTGTACTCCCTCTGATGTGGCTATGACTTATGTGACTGTTTGCAATAGATCGCCTTGTATCTCTTATATGTATTTCCCATCTTGTATATAAGTACGGACAGTATAAGTGTTAACATATTTTATAGTTTTTGAGGTGTAGTTTATTGCATCCTGTCTATTGTGTTCGAACCAGATAGCACAGAATACAATAGAGGGACCACGCAGTAGCAGTGAGTTGTTGCCACCCGAGAGCGCGATACCCATCCAACATGGCGGCCGCAGAGTATGAATCATCCTAGTGCCGAGCGCCTCAGCACAGTCCACTTCCCCTAGCCCAGTGGCCAGTGGCTACCTGTACTCATTACTGGTGCTTACTCAGCGTGCTTACTACTTGACTAATTGCTTGTTTCTAATGTCTCTTTCATTTTAGCAAATTCCCCCCCATAGGAAAGAAGCTATTACCGTAGTTTTTTACATATAATATTTTAGCAAATAAAATTCAACTTTTCATTGGATTCGGTTTAAAAAGACGAACAATTAATTTCTCTACGTCTATTGGTTGAAGAGATATTGAAAGAGCTAAACACAGTACGTTGTCCAATGTTATTCTTATAGAAAATAAGAAAATTGTATATCTTGCTTATTCATCAACTTATCCTGACGAAACTTGGTATATTGCTTTATATCGTTGTGGTCTATTGATATTTTCACAACAAACTATTTTTTTGCCGATAGTTCCCGTAGCAGCAAACCTGCGTACTCAGCCCCGATGTTATTCTTACGGAGGATGAGAAAAATGTTATCTCCCTTAATTATGAACATATACTAATAAAACTTGGTATGTGGCTTTACCAAGTTGAATTATATTTTTATTTGTATAAAACCCAATTTTTTATGTTCCTTTATTCAGCAAACCTGCATACTCTACCAAAATGTTGTTCTTATGGAGAAAAATTAAAATGCCATAAATAGTTTATTTATGAATGTATATTGATGAAACTTGGTATGTAGCATTAAGAGTCTTCATCACCGGAAGTTGCTGGACGCCAACTTGGAGTTTTGTCCCATAAGGCCAATGTTAACTTCGTGCCTCCATTACTCCTCACCTGATCGTCACATACAATTCATTTTGGTGTCAAACTAAAGGTTTCGTCGTCCTCTAGGGAAATACAATGTCGAATTCCTTAATTTGGGTATCAAAGTTTCATGATAAATATTTTAATTTGGAACTGAAACACTGTACATGTTCTCATCAATTTGTAAAAAAATCCAAATTCGACTATTGTATTTCCCTAGAGGACGACGAACCCTTTAATATGACACCAAAATTAATTGTTTGTGACGATCAGCTGAGGCGTAACGGAGTCACAAAGTTAACATTGGGCTTATGGAACAAAACACCAATATGGCGTCCAGCAACTTCCGGTGATGAAGACTCTTAAGATACATATTCGCTCAGTGCGCAGGTTTGCTGCTACGGAAGTACTATAACAATTCCTCATCATTGCGTTGCTTTCGGCTGTTTCAATACAGGAAAAAATAACTTTTCACAGGTAAGAATTTTACAATAAATGTAGGCTAGCTTAAGACAACTGCGTTGAAGCACACAATGTAGGCCTGAATTTTATTATTGAACTTACTACAGTTATTTGTTTATCCGTGAGTACCGTAGTAACGGTATTCAAAATCAAGTACAGAAAATAGAAACAAATATTAACTGAGAAGTTTGGGTTCATTATCTGTATATCTAATTCCGTAAGCCTAAATTTTACAATGGAATTGTGAGCGAACGGGAGGTCGTAGAAAGTTGGGAGGAGTCTCATTTTAAAGGTCTGGGTATGAGATTTTGGGGGAAATCATTTGTTTTTCTTAATTATGTATCAACAGTTTTTTAGGGAATAAAATATGCCCCTTTTAAATAAAATGGGGTTTTAAAAACGTCTGCTTTGTTTGCATTCAAACATGTGATTAGGTGCCAAATTTTGTTTGTTATCTGCCATGTGTTCTCACTTTTATTTTTTTAACTTCCTCAGCATGTAAAGAGTAAAACAAATCAGTCGAGGCAGATTATTGGAGCTAACTTTTGTGGTAGAACAGCGTTGAGCCGTTGTCCGCGACGGCGGTGCGCGTAGAACTGAACGTAGCGGTTATTTACTTTGGATTATTGAACAAACTACAAGTTGCATCGAAAATGGTTTTGAATTAAAATTTAAAATCATCTAATTAGCTACAAATTTTTTCCTGGAAGTTTGTTTCTACCTCAAAAATAAAAAAAATCTCGATTACTAGATTTTTCATGTTATAAATTTAATTTAACGTAAAAATATTAGTTTTAATTATTATTTTAATAAAAACACAATAAGTATTAGACTTTCTACGAAGACTGTTGTCTTCCTTCAATATCCACCTCCCTATCTATAAAATTTGGTAATTTTGTCCCATCCTAAGGGGTTCAAATGATGGTGTTATCAAGGCGAGTACCGTTTACAGAACTACGCATTTATGGGCCCAACGTTTCTATACCCATCAAAGATGGCTGTCATGACGTCAACCCTGCTTACTGCTATTGACGGTCCTCTCTATTGTATTTTGTGCTCGCTGGTTAGAACGTACAAACATTTATGTTTTAAAATTTATTACGTATTAAGTAGCTTACCAGCTGTCAAGTAAATTACTAGATGGAATATAATTTTCATGTTTAGTTATAAATTTATGACTTTAAATACAAATCATCTTTTTGGGCCATTAATTGCGATTTTTAGTTTATAACTAAAACCTTCATAACTACTGTTGAACTCACCACTTTCTCCTTTCTTTGAAAGTATTTTCTGTTTTTTTTACAGTCCAAAAGACAATGGTTTCATTAATAGTAAAATGGAGAGTTTTTTTTTACAATAAAACAAAAATATAAGATACAAAGGATTTCTTAAAGTGAGTAACAGAGTAAATATATACAAGTGTATCATTAATTATGTGCAAACAGTTTATCATTTGAAACATGCCCTCGTAGTAATAATACCTTTATCCTGATTTTACGACAGTGTACAGACAGCTTAGGACAGAGATTGCTTACTCTGATATCAACACGGGAGAAGATAATAGCTTGGTCATTGGTCATAATAGCTTCATCATGCCCGATGATATTACAGCTAGGGGCGGCTGTTTGTATGCTGAGTTAAGCGATTAATCATCTGGTGCTGGAGGCAATTAGTGTGGTTCAACTTGTGCATTGAATTGACCAATCATAGTTCCTGTCCGTCTCATTTCCCTCACTTCTCCCTCTCTACAGATATCATTCTTTGCGTGGGTTCTGTGGCTCATGTGCACGCTCGGAGTTCATCATGTTTATAAAGCTAAAAGTATCACTGTGTTTGCAAAACTAAATAATGCGAAAAATGTTGTACTTGTTTTGGTAAGGCAGTTTATTGATGGGTATTTTTATATGATATGTTTCCATCCGGCGCTGGCATCCATGAAGGCTATAGCTCTTATTTTGAAACAGAGAGAGCATTCGAGTGTTTGAAATACGTGTAATCAAGTGGGTAACCAAGAAGAGGGATTTTTCACGGGGTTTTTTGTATGGCTAGCTATAACATGTACAATGACAAGCATCTCACATTCGCATTGCCAAAAAAATCAAGTTAAATTGGATTGTTTTAATTTTGATTTATCATAAGTTTAAACGTTAAGTTATATCTTTAAGACAATTTCATTTATATAAAATCATTATATATTTTAGATTTTGAAGCAGTAAATACGAAAAATATCCTTGACTAAAGTGTTGGAAATTATTATAACTACATATACAATTAAATAGATTCATTAAACATATTTGATTTGATACAAATCTACACTCACACACCCTAATGATTGTATCACTGTGGTTAACATAGCAATGCCATCGTTACTTTTGTACTATAAACATTTGTATTTAAATATATTGCTTTAACATCAAACAAATGACATGTCTTACTAAATGATACATAAACACATTGAAGATATTTTAGTGGTCTTTAAACAAAATTTCAATTAAAAGCCATAAATGGAACCTCCTGACCGTATGTGATGTTCACATTACTTATTTTGCGTGTGGCGATTCCCACGAAGTTTATACTTATTATTGGCATTCACGGGAATACTCTAAAACAATTTAAATTTTGTAGGAAAAATATTAAAATAACCATGATAGTAACAGTTACAGTTAGCCAGAAGATGCAACACCTGTTTAACAGGATATCGGGTTTATCTCGATAAGACACTTTAAAATGTTACTAGCTAGGTTCCAATCAAATATGTGTAAGGATGGAAAAAATTACGTGATAGGTAATATATAGGTAGTGATAGGCATTGACTATATAGATGCTTCAGTATCTATAGTCAATGGTAATAGTTTACACGTAGTTAAAAACATTCAGAAATATAATATAGTTTTTTTTTTTAAGATATATGTCTAATCAGATTCTTTTATTGCCCATCGTAAGTTTTAGTAAGTAAAGTTGTGGTAAGTAAACCTATATATTTTTATAACACTGATAATTTTTATTTTTATTCATGATGGTAGAAGATAAAAATTACCTCGTCATAGAAAGCTTAGATGAAATATAAAATAAAATGTATATTGGTGTTTTTAATTTTAATATATTATCATAAGATTATTGTATTTAAGTTTAACAATTAACCATAGTTAGCTAAAAGGGTATATTTACCTATGCTCAGAGTTTAGAAAACTTTTTATTTTAAATTAAATCAGAAAATTCCTGTATTAGCAAACTTTGTAAAAAACTAATTAAATAAATTAATTAAATAGGCTTCAGTTAGACAAAGGGAAGTTCGATGTTTCAGTTTTCATTAACTTTATCTCGATCCTGAATTGGTGTTGGATTCACCAATCTTATCTCTGGTTGGTTTTTAATGTCTTTTCAGATAAAAAGGTAGTAACCCTTTGGAGGGAAAACAAAGAAAGTCATTTGCTTCTAAGCCTATACTTTGCTAAATTTATGAAAAGTGTGGATGCTGATTAATTAATTTGACGATACCCCCTTTTTATAACAATAATACAATTCAGGTGAAAGAAATAATTAATTCTGATCTACCTGTCATTCAATACATAACAGCTACATGAAATTACAAGCTACATACCAAGTTTTAATAATTTAGGTTCATAACTAAGAGAGATATAAAACTTTACTTATTCTCCATATTAATAACATGAGTATGCAGGTTTGCTGCTATGGGGATAATCAACAATAAATAAAATGTTTGTGCAAATATAAATATACCACAACTAGTTGAAGCCACATACTAAGTGTCATCAATATACGTTCATAAATAATCGAGATATCAAATTGTATTATTCTCCATAAGGATATGTTATACTGGACAACATACTTTGTTTAGCACTTTGAATATCTCTGCAACGGTTGGACAAAGAACAAAAATTAAAACACCAAAATGATTGTTTTGTAGAGCTAAACTGATTGGTAAAAAGAAATGTGAAGTTTTATTAAAATTATCTGAGGAAAATCCAAAAACCTTTTCCCGTAAGATTAACATGGGCAATTTTATGGACGCGTTTTTTACTTTTCCCTACAACCACTTAACCTAGGTTAATGATTAAAAATACCAATTATTTGTTTTTTAAGCTATATAAAATGGCTATAACTAAAATTGAGTGTTTTTTAAATTGTAGGGGAAAATCTCAAAAAACAGATTTTTGGAAAATTTGAAGCCCCCATAAAACCCCCTTCCCGTATGCCAATCGATCTGGTTTTCGAACTTAAATTCATAAATGTTACTCTACACATTTGTGCCAAATTTCATCAAAATCGGGCGTTTCTTTCAAAGGTTATCGCGGTAAAGGACACACACACACACACACACACACACACACACACACACACACACACACACACACACACACACACACATATGTAAATTTGAACTAATAGTGTATTTGGCATCTGGGGACCTCAAAACAAAAAGTTATCATGGTCTTGGGTTTAAGTCTTACCATGCCACCTACGGTAATAGCTTCTTCCTTATAGAGGAAATTCGCTAAAATATAATAACAAAATAAACTCTTTACAATATCAATAACAATTTTCCTGAAAAATTTAAGTTAATAACAAGTAAATATTATGGTTCACAGAACAAATAACCATACAAAACTAATTATCGTTAAAGCTGATTTATTAAAAGCTTAAAAATTGATATTTTAATATATACTCCACTTAGCTTTTGACAGTGCTATCATAAATCAATGGATGGTGTATTAGTTTAGTATTTCCTCCATCTAACTGGTGGATTGAAATTACGTAAGTAAATAACCTTAAGTTTTAAAACATTATAACCATATTTTTGGCAAATTATAAAGGGAAAACAGAATGCGGTGAGGTTTGTAAATGCGACTAAAAACGAAGACTCAAAGAAAAACTATGTGCTATATATTATAAATCAGCTTTAAATTCTCCATTGCGCTTTGATAAAATAACAATGCCTTAACTTAGTATTGCAACTATATAAGCTGACATGTAAGGTTAATTAGTGATCGGGACTGGGAAGTTCAAGAAGTGTATTACAAATCAACAGCCATTTTATACAAGAGATTAACTATGCAATCCAAACGCCAATGCCACACAGTGCGCCATTAAATTCAGTAGTTTTCCTGTTCATTAGTTTTTAAGCGCTCTTAAACCGTTAATTTCGATGAATATGAATATCATGCATTTAAATCCGTCAATATTGATTTGTTCAAATAAATTTAATATATAATTAGACTTTAAATATCTGTTATATACTAGACAATTAAACATCACCATAATGGTTATTTTTCTCAGAAAAATGATACTTAATAACGACATTGTGCCCGCTAAGTTTTCTTTTCGCATTACACTCTGAAAAATAAATAGCGAATGAGAGGATTAAAATAAATGCCACGACTTCTTGGGTAATACTTCAAGTAATAATTATTACAACAAATAGATTCAATACATACAAAATCATACAAACAAATAAATGTCTAACTATAACTTTTGAAGACTCTTCTTTCACCAGGGAATTTCCAAATTATGATTCATTATTTATTTCCATGTGTTTGTTGACATATGAATGGCACTTATTTCTCACGACATCAGCCAAACGTATTACAGATTAGAAATAGTTTTCAAATGAGATTTTCCTTGTAGACCTTTTTATCTCCACTTAAAAAAATTGCAACTGACGTCACATAATGCCTGTACCGTGTGTGGGTGCGACATCATTCAAGCAACTTTATATTTTTCAGTTTTTTTTAAGTAGAACCAAGTTAAACGAAAAGTTAACAGCCTTATTTGTCTATAAATTTAAATGTCAACGTATTATTTTACATATGAACGTCATAATAAAATATAGTTCGTCAACTTGTATCGCTCACGACAGGAAATAAAATAAACTCAGCAAAGCATTGTACTTACAGAACGCCACTCTGGGAGTGATTGCAATCTCAAGATTGAGGGTAGTTTTATTTCAGACTATTCTATTTCAGTACATGGTCTTTAAATGCATTGACTTATGCGATTAGGGAATATTAAACGATCAATTGTACAACGTAATACAATACAGAGTACAAATAATTCAAAGACAGTTCGGATAATCAAGTTGTTCCAATAAACTAACTTAAAACCTAATGATTATTTGTACCCAAGTTGGTGATACAAAAATGTCTCTGTATAAAGAAAAAAAATAGTGTAAATTAGGCAGTAGTTGAAATTATTTACAAAGTCTACCATCCATTGCGCAAATAACTTAGTTACTTACAAATTAAAACGAGACTCATTATAGTTAACTGTTTCCAAATCATTCGCATTGACGTCCCGGTTATTTTTGTTCGGATTAAACTTAGCAACCATGCTGTCACAAAATACAATTTAACGTTTGAATAGACAATCCTACAATAACCAAATTTTTTTATGGGTCATCTCCAACAAGAATTCAAAAAAATATTAATATTCAAAAGTTAACCTAGGAGATTCTTATTATTCACAAGGTTTTACAATGTATATTATTACCTTACGTTTTGTTTGTATTAATTGTAAAGCTACGTAAAAAAATAAGTAAATACGTAAAAAGATTAATCGGGGTAAAGCTTTAATCAGTTGTATTAATAATCAAACAATTACCTAAAAAGGACAATTTTAAAATTAAATTAAACTTCGGGACACTATAGAGTTTGTTTGAATCCTCGTTGATAGACATATTTTGAATGACGATTTTGTTGTTTATCTCTTAAATCAAAGATAACTAAACTAATTATATTTTTCATTCTTAACAGGAAGTTTAAATGGTTCAGATCTTATTACTTCTACTGGGATCCAGAATGGTGTTAAAATATAATCATTTTAATTTTAATCTTCTTTAAGGTTTATATATTTTAGTTTATTTTGCACATTTACTGGTTATATATTTAGTATTTAATATATACAGAACACAAGTTGTATAACAAGTACAGGTCGTCCAATAAATAATTTATTAGTAGCATAAACAAACTGATACTACGGGTTTTGAATAATATTTTCTCACATATTACTGCTTAATTTTGTTCTTGGTATTTTCTTTAACAATAGATACAATAGCATTTTTTCCTTTAAAAGCTGTTACTTTATAAAATTTAACGGATTTATAATAATGTCGATAAACTGTCATCAGATTTTTATAGTTAGAGCTTAAAAACCTAAAATACTGACCACTGACCTAAATAAAGAGCTTTCATCCACAACAGAGCTGTGCAAGTGAAGGAGAGGGATGTCGCTTCCAGTTATTAATTGGAAATATCATATTACAAACTTCCCCCAATTAATTTAGGTTCACCCAGTTAACTGTGAGACCTTCAATATAGTTAATGAATTTGGGTCTGTGTGAAAGCAGCCTACTCCATAGTAAACAACGTTAAAAACTATACAATCAAAAACAAGATCTCAGAAGAAAATATATTAGTATATTATAAAACAGTGTATTATATTTATTTAAATTTATTATATATTATATTTATTTATATTATTAGTGTATTATATTAAAAACATATTCAAACGTTGTATTCAAAGTATGTTCAAACATAATAATAACAGGATATATTTATTCTTATGGATTTGGTCTATTTGTCCGAATACTAGCAAGTTTTTTTTGTTAACTGCAAATGAATTTGGCTGGAATATTAACTCCATTTCTGTCCCAATAATTTATAAAATGAGTTATACTTACGTACTAGGTACAAGACAAAATTCATGTGGGATCCTAAAAGTTTTGACATTTATGTATTAAATTACTAAACATGCCCTTTTTGTATTACCTAAAGCAAAAACTAATATTGATTAGTCATGTAAAAAGTATTTCTTTATCTAGTGCGCTCTCAAGCTTAACTTGAAAGCTATATGTGAAGGGAAATGTTTATTTCCAAGATTGACGATATAGTTGTCGATGCTGCTTGGCAGCTATTCTGTGATCGTGATTTGTCCTTCAGCTAATTTGTGTTGAAAAAAACTCGTTAAAATGTTGAGTTGTAATTTATTTTGTATTTTAAAACAATGTTAGTCAATCATTATAAAAATACTTGTTTTACGTGTACAACACCGTAGTTGTAACCTATATCAGCTTTTTTGTCTTATTGTTAAACTAATTATTTTCGTTTTGGAGTTTTTAAGATAACTGTAACCAAATTACTTTCTAGACTATCATGAACTTTATATAGAATATGTTATTCTTCTCAAATTCATAAAAGCAACAAGACTTTTGGGTTGAGGTAAAACCATATCCGGCTTGTTTAAATTTTGTTCTTACCCTTATAGTTTCGATAACTCTTAGGTTATCTTCTAGAAGTAAAAACATATAATAATACTTAATCCTAACGAATGAGTTAACCAATGAATATAAAAATTATTTGTTATATAACAAATAAGCAAAACAAGATTTATATATATTATTGTATTAATCGTTGCAGTTTGTTACAGTTCAAAATAGGGATACAACTGATTACATTTCTATAGGTATATGTCGATTATCTAGAAATTAACTTCAATTTCTTTGTGTAAACCAATTCTTCATTACTCTCTTCAAGATTGAGTTGCGAGTAGAATCCGTAAGATTGATTACAGAGTAAATGTCATTGTATTTTGTTCTTTCTAATTACGTGGGTGAGTAAAATTGGAGGCTTGCTGCATCCGCTTTGATGACTCGCATCTAATTTCGTGAATATGGATGAAAATGTAAAACCTATAATACTGCTATTGGTTTGAGTATTTCGTATGTATTTATTTCATGAAAACAATTTTGACGGTAAACAATTGTTTATTGTTCTCTCTAACGAGGCGATTTTCATTAATCAAATATTCAGTCAGTGATCGAATTATTTGCGTGTCCGATACAACAATCAGCAGATTATTTCTGTAAATCCCTCTAACATCAGCAGTTGTTTATTTGCTCGTTAGGGCTTACTTGTTAAATTATATTTTGTGAATCTTTGCTAGGTAATTCAACAACAGGCTAATTTTTGTGAATAGTTATATTTGTTAGAATGTGTTAATGTGTGTTTCTATGTCTGGTTATCGCTGCTAGAACTCATTTTCAAAACCTTCAATATGTAAAAATCTTGGCCAAATGTTATTTTTCTTTTTGTTTACAATGTTGGTTTAAATTGGAATTTGTACTTAATCTACATCTATAACGGACAAAATTTAATCGTACACTCTTTAAATCTAAGACATCCTCAGTTTATTCAGTAACACGTTCATTGATTTTGTTTTACATTTGAATTCAACCGGGAAAAGGAAAACCGCTTGTGTTTAGTATTTACGGGGATCTTTTAAGTCAAATAAAAACTTAAAAAAAGTCAAACAAAAACTGTCGTGACGCGTGACTCTTATCTGTTAATTTACCACAATTTTAATTTCAAGTAGTTAAACAAAAATATTATGTTACAAAATACAAAAATCAATCTTGAAAATTTTGACCATACTTTTGCTCAGTTTTGTGAATACAATTCTAGCAGGTAAAAATGTTCCGCCATTTGTGTTCTTCAAGAGCAATATCATGTTTCACCGTCCACGGTCCATATATCTTTGCTGACCAGATTTTAAACATTCCACCAAGTATTGTTTTACGTTGCACATTCAATATTTTTTACATATCTTTAGTATTTGTTGTCGTTTGTCCACAATCCACAAATTTGAACATAAATTTGTCCTTACCAACTCAATTCATTTTAAAAGAAACTTTATATATCCTGCATATAATTAGTAAATTATTTTATTCGTTTTAATATTATAAGACGATGTGCTTAGTTTTTTTATTTGGCATTCGTTTAAATTCCTTCCCTGGAACTAAAAGTTTTTTATTCCACTTACTTTTGGAACGTTTGTAATTGCGAACTGTGATCGATGATTTACATTTGACATCAATTGCATTATACCTTTAGGTTGTACAACAGTACAATGATAATAGCAAAAACACGTTACGTTATCGTTGGTAATTAATTTAGACCGTTTATATTAAATAATTATATGCACGAATATTAAATGAACTTTTAAATGCCAAATTACATTGCTTTATTTTCTTGGGTATACAATTTATTTGAAAATGCCTATATAATATAACTTAATCTCTATAAAACACATGCACTTGCTTAACTGGCCTCTGCACCTTCGACAGGGCAAGGCCCTTGAAAGCGAAGTCGAAGAGAGGGATCGGTCCAAAGAAATGGTGAAAGGTGGGGGATCCAAATCAAAACACAGACATGGCCGGACAGAATGTTATCAACAAGGAAATAATATTTTAAAAAAACATGTTATAAAATTAAAAATTTAGTAGTTTGGTGAAACAATTCATAAACATGTACAATTAATCATTAAAATATTGGCCTATAAATTATCACAGCTGAACCTGTAACTTTTAAGATGGTTTGGATATTAACAACTAAAAAATGTTGTAAGATTGGAAAAACATTTCAAATTGCACATAAGGCTATGGCAATCAAGAATCAATGAGCCATTCAGTTTAATTCACGCTATGCAAATTTAATTTTGCGAAAAACAAATTCGAAAGGTCAAATTTCCCTTTTAAAGACGAATTTAACGAACCCTTAACAAGACTTTAAGAAGGGTGTAGTAATTCATTTTTTAAATGCATTACCACCTACAAAGCTGAACCAATTCATTAGCTTTAACCTGATACTAACTACAACTGATATGCTAGTGATTCCGTTGCAAAAGGTAAAATGGGTGCCAACTAAATCAGTAAATTGGCTTTAGAGCAGCAAAATTTGATATCCTGAAGCAAAGTTTTATGGGTGAATTTAAATGTTACAATCTGGGCAATAAATAGTAATGTAAACACTTTTAAAAACTTCTTGGTTATTGTTAGACTATTATTAGTGAATTTCCTTTGGAAAGTGAACTATTAGCATGACCCGCACGGTGAAACTTAAGTCCGGGACCACCATAGAAGTTCCTAACGTGACCCCCTGAACACATTTTGGGGAGCCGTTCAACCATTTTAGGGCCCAAAAACTCGAATTTTGAAAAATTAATCCCGCAAAAAAAGGGGTTTAGAGTTTTCCGATTGTTTTGCCCAACGAACTTGTCCAACTAATTACAGAAAGGAACGTCCCTACCAAATTTGAAGTAAATCGGACAAAAATTGCGACCGCTAGATTGCAAACACACACATATATATACATAAAAGCCCCAGATGTAAAATACGTGGATGTAAAAAGATGGGAATTAGAGAGGCGAAAGTTTTAAGCCCTCTCTCGTCATTCTAGCATAAATATTTACCGAGTTATTAAAGAAAATGTGTATCGACTTAACACAGTACGTTGTCTTAGTGGGTTTTACATTAGAAAAGCCTGTTATTCATTTGTTGGTGTACTTTTACCAACCCCAACAACCTCACGCCTACTTTAATGCCTAACTGGACCTTCTCCTAACCTTATAATGCGCAAAATTTTATTCCTAGCATTGCAGATAAATAGAACCAGGAGCATCAGAACAGCCAAAAAATCAATATTTTCAGATTTGAATAAAAATTGGAAGAAATGTATGTTTTTAACTGATGTTGAGTTTTTATAGTTTTTTGTGTGGGAATTCACTTCCCTCACGTCAGCGTGCTGCGTGCGAACTCGTTTTACGTTTAAAAGCAATTCCAACATGTATTAAATTAATTGTGAATAGTCAGGCTAAAGTTTAAAGAACCTTTAGAGTAAAAACATTGAATATACAGAGTACAATGGTAAAAGTTACAAAAATATAAGGTAAACCTAGAATGAGAAATTCCATTTCGTTAAACGTGAAACGTTGGGTCAGTTCCCACGTGGTTTCATATACTAAATCAACTCTGTTTGCAATAAAATGTTTTTATAACCCTAAAGCAATCAGTCTATTTACGGTCTTAAAGCCAAAGGACTACTTACATGCTATGACATTTTCATTTGCTGTACCCAATACCGACCTCACAACGGTGTAGACCAGCCTGAACCTCGTCCTGGGACTGTTTTACCGTTTCAAAAAGGTGGCCGTATCATTTTGATTGGCTCAATACCTTAAATACAACAATTTTATAAAATGTAATAAGATACTAAAATGTGTGCGACTTTGTGCCGCAAGCTTTAACAATAAAGCATTTACTCAGCTATTAATTGAGTAAATATTCCATCAGTAAATATTTCTTTAAACTTTTTCGGGATAAGCTTGTACATTTTTGATGTATCTAAATAAATAATTCTCAAATTGGTCGTTGGTCATCAAATTTAATACCAAATTAGCCCTAAACAAGAATAATACATGTATCAAGACAACATGACAAGTGGTTTCTAAGACGTGATGTGTTTGTATAACAGACTGAAAACGGAGCGAAATAGAATACGTGTCCATATGCCATTATTGATATGTTTTGACCTAATGAGTTACTTCCTAAGTATTGAGAGAGCGTTCTGAAACCCCCTGTATTTAAATATATAGTTTGTATTGAAAAAAGTACGCACTTTAAAAAGGTTAAGGTTAAAAATAAATAGGCCATTGAAATATCTCTTCATTCTGGCACAGTAGCATTGTCAGTTAAACGTTGGGGAGGATTGTGTTACTTCTTACTTACTACTGAGGAGATGCCAAATCGTTTGTTAAGACATAACACCCTCTCTTGGCACAGTCTTAGTTCATTTACCTACGTTAAAGTAAATGAGACTATTTGAATTTCTGTACAAATTTTTTGCGAAGGATCTATTAAGAGAGTATATGAATATTATGTATGTTTCATTATGTATATTGGCAATGTCCGTTAATAAAGATAAAGATAAAGAAGAAAGATAAGAAAATTATAAATTACACCAAACAGTGGTTTGTTGTTATTGGTTTGGTCAGTGGTTCCTCATTTGGTAATGACCGGATTATTAAATTTATATAACAATATTTATAGGACCTTTAACCAATAGGAAACCCTAGTATTATCTACCAGTTTTAAGAATTGCAGAAGACAATTTATATGTATAATCTCAAGTGAGATTTTTTTTATAAAATATTTCACACATGCCTAAATAATGGTTATGTTAAAAAGCCTTATTAATGTTTTTAATAGAAGCTACGCGATTTGAAATATTGTAATGCAGGTTGAAGAGCTTACAAAAATACAAACTTAGTAATACCAGTTAATAGCTGGTACATCTGCTACTTTGCACGGAAAACTCAAATGGATTTATTGGGGAGGAGGTTTACAAACATCCCATCTAGTTTCCATCTCGGGAGAATGGGGTTTACAACTGTCCAAATCACCTCACACTTTATATAAATTTATAATAATCAAATCCTCACACTGACATTTCATGAAAATACTTCATGTTGTACTGGGTAAATACAAAGTTACCTCGAGCATTGAGAAATGACAAGTGATAAAACTTACTTCATTTATCAAAAAGACAAATAGCTCTTAATAGGAATTTATCTCTAGAGTTACAAACATACTGATCTGTTTTATAACTGTCTCTATTTAAAACGTAAGTTTAGTAAACAGTAAATAAAATAATCTAGTTGTTAGTTGAAATATATTTGAAAACTGCCTTGCTATTTAGTTATGTAGCCAGTAATTAATGGATTTGCTTAATATATAATAATTTATGTAACTTTATACAGTTTTAGCAATTATCAAATGGGGACTTCCAACTTCAAAATAATACAATTCACTCAACTAAGTAAAATGAGCAATGTTGGTTAATTGATTTCGGACTGTGTTAAATAATAGTGATGGAATTAATATTAGTAAAATTGTTAGCAATAACTATGTAGATTACTTTTACCAATGGTCAGATAGATAACACTCGTTTTATCACACATCAATTTTATTAAGGACAATAAAATTCATATTAGTTTTTTTAACCAAATCCATATTGGTCTCGGTTTTAATCCATTAGAGGAGTTAGATCATACAAATTGCTATATAATATTACATACAGCAACTTTTTAGTCTATGTTGAAGTTAAACTCTAACTGAAAGAGAAAAATATTAAGATCACCACAGTAAGAAAATACCACATTATTTCGGATTATTAGAATTTCCACACCTGTGTTTTCCCTGGGACGCTTAGAAACCCTGAAGTGTGTCCATCCACCTCAGTCTATTGCTCTAACGATATCTCCAGCAAATCAATCGTTACTGTCAGCACCTGGCAAGAAGTGCGCTAAACTCCGTGTTCCCAAGTTCCAACCCACTGTTATGAAATAATCTATTACTTTCCTATACCATGAAAGTTACATTTTTGTATACACATCAAATGTCTGTGAGAGACATGGTCGGCACAAAACAAATCAGTATTTTTGGATGATAAAAGTTACTGTTAACAAAAAAATTGCTTAAATTTGTAACTTTGCTCAGTGGAATTTATAAAAAGAAACTAGTACTTAAATACTCATCCACAAATTGTGTACAAAATATTTAATTTAAATTTAAATTGTCCATTGTATTCCTTCAAGGTACAAAAGTCTTATAATATGGAACATTGACACGAATATGACAATATTTTGCATAAGTTATTCGGGAAGAATTACTTTGCATATTTAAGCCAAACTGAATTTGCAGAAACCATCGTTATTTGACTAATCTTGTTTAGTTAACTTCGAACTTATTTTGAAAGTTTGTCTTGTCCAACCGCATATTAAATATAATCAAACGGGTTTTTGTAAATAATTAAAAAGTTATAAACCTAGCGTTAAATTGTGTTATTTAATGTTTGTAAACACCTATCAGTGATTTTTTTAATAATGTTAATTTTTATACAGTCTTCAAGTTTTATGGTCCTATATGTATATTGAATTGACTAAAACTAATTTATAAGATTGTAAAACACTGATTAAAAAACATATTAAAAATGCCAATAGCTCGTAAATTATTAAGAATATGATAGTAAATGTATGAAATCTTTTGTTGAAAATAGTGCATATAATAAGCCTGTGAAGTTTGGTCGTCGACTTTTGAGACACCCTGTATAGTAGCAAGTCGTCAATAACATACCCAAAATAAAATAAAATACATCTTGTGACACAAGAAATGTAAAAAATCAGTTGTCAATAATGTCCAAAAGACTGCATAGGTTCGACAACTAATAATTTAAGAATCAGATTGACAGGCCATCGCTACGAATACAAATACACGGATATGAAAAAACCATTAGTCAAGCATGCTATTGAATATAATGACAGCTTTGAAAACGTATATAAATTCAAACCAGTTAGACAATATTACAAAAAAAATCAAACACTTCAAAACTAAGAGATATGGAACAACTTTGCATATCCCTCAACTCTGGTTGGCAGGCCTGGCCTGAACTTCAAAGTAGAGCTCTGTGATTGTGAGTTTTAAAGTTGACTTTTACCAGATCACAGTCTGTATGATTTTTTAGTGGTTTTGTTTCAATTATTTGAAGAACAACGTTTTTACTGATGTGATCATCGACGTTGTAAGTAGCATATTTATTGCTTGGTCACTGTGTCATAACCTCTGCTGTGGGACTGATAACACGATTCAGCAGCGTGTTTACAACCTTCGCGTACCTGGTCACGCACAAACCGCAGGGCTGGTAGCCGCGGGGTAAAGTTCCCCGTACGAGTGCCGCCTGTCATCGGAACGCCTGCATTCGTTGCGACGAAATTCTGACACACGCGAGTTTTGCTTGCAGTCATGACCTGCCGGTGTCCGCTTTCTCTGCATGCCAGGACTTATTGGTAACACTTGTTATAAAATATATTTTTACAAGTGAAAATTTTACTATTTGACCATGTTGTTCATTTTTCCACATTGCAAAAGGTAATTGCAAAAATTACTGTTAATGAAATAGTTGCATAAATTATTAACTTTACTCAGTGGAATTTATAAAAATAAACTAGTACTTGAATACTTATCCACAAATTGTATACACAATATTTAATTTAAATGATTGTCCTTATATTTCATCAAAGTGAATAATTATAATATAAAACATTGACAACGTTATTTGTCTAACCTAGTTTATTTAACGTCTAACTTATTTTGAAAGTTTGTCTTGTCCAACCGTATAATAAGTAGGAATATATGGGTTTTTTCAATAATAACAAAGTTATAAATCTAGTAATACCAATTAATAGCTGGTTCATCTGTTACTTTGCATGGGAAACTCATATGGATTTATTGGGGAGAAATGTTTACAAACATCCCATCTAGTTTCCATCCGGTGAGGATGGGGTTTACAACTGTCCAAACCACCTCATTTTATATAAATAGATAATAATCGAAACCTCATACTGAAATTTCATGAAAAAAATACATGTTGTACTGAGTGAATACAACATTACCTTGAGCATTGAGAAATGACAAGTGATAAAACTTACTCCATTTATCAAAAAGACAAATAGCTCTTAATAGGAATTTATCTTTGCACTTGACAAACATGCTGATCTGTTTTATGAATTCCTCTATTAAAAACTTGAGTCCTACTAACAATTAATAGAATAATCTGGTGGTAGTTAATACATATTTAAAACCTGTCTCGGTATGTATTTCAGATGGTAGTAATCAATGTATTAGCTAAACTTATAATAACTAATGTACCTTTATACAATTATATAAAATGGGTACTTTGAAAAACAAAATAATGCAAATCACTCAACTATGTAAAACGAGCAATGTAGGTTAAATGATTCCAGACAGTGTTAATAGTGATGGAATTAATACTACTCAAATAGTTGTCAATAACTATGTAGGTTACTATAACCATTCAAAACACTGTTACTGCTTTATCAAACAGTTACTTCATATATATCAGTAAGACCAGGAAAATTCATATTGGTCTTTGTTTTTAAATCGAATTCATATTGGTCTTGGGTTTTGTCCATTACAGAGATTAGACCATAACAATTTAGTCCTTATTGTGAGTGGAAGCCTGTAGTGTGTCCATCCACCTCAGTCTATTACTCTAACGATATCTCCAGTAAATCAATCGTTTACTGTCAGCACCCAGCAAATAGTACGCTAACATTTGTATTCTCAAGTTCCAACCTACTATTAATAAATAATCTATTACTTTCCTACTTATTTACTACCAGAAAGTTAATTGTTTTAAATACTTCAAGTCTGTGAGAGGCATGGTTAGCTAAAAACAAAGGAGTATTTTTGAATGAGAAAAGTTACTGTTAAAAAAAGAATTGCTTAAATTTGTAACTTCACTTAGTGGTGTTTATAAAAGTAAACTAATATATAAATACCCAGCCAGAAATTTCTTAAACAAAATATTCAATTTAAATGTGAATTGTCCATTATATTTCTTCAAAGTTAATAAGTATTATAATATGAAACATTGACAAAAATATGAAACGATTTTGAATAAGTTATTCTCAAAGAATAAACTTTACATATTAAAGTGGCAACTTGAACAAACTGTATTTGCAGAATATAACGTTACTTGACTAACCTTGTTTATTTAACGTCGAACTTATTTTGAAAGTTTTTCTTGACCAATACTACATTAAATAGGATTAAACGGTTTTTGTCAAATAACAAAGTCTTTTGCAAAAACTGCACAAAACTGATAATTTAATATCTGGGCTCAGGACCAAAATAATATAAAACCAAATTCATTTACGAGCTGCCTTTTCTAAAAGTACACTGACATATATAAGCATTTATTTGAATAAATTAATCTATCGTGCGGATTTCGAAAATGGATTAAAATGCCTGAATGATAGATAATTCTTAGAATAATGTAACAATAAACGCCGAATAAGTTTATTATCAAAACAGTTCACGTTTATTTGTTATATAAGTTTATATTTTAGGGTTTTGCGTTACACCTTTTTAGGTATCGTTCTTTAATACTTATAATAACAAAGTAAATTCTATAAAGAAATACATCGATTTCTAGGAGTTTATTTACATCAAAGCCAGCAATATCACTAACTTATGAGCTGGTTGCCTAAAATAACCATAAAACTATTTTAAAAGGAATAAGTAAGTTATTAATTACATTTCAAAATTTAAAATTTATAATTTAGGTCGAGTTGCCAAATTATTCAAATAACTCAAGTATCGAAACCCAGCATGCATTTGTAAACGTAGCATAAATTATATTATGGAGATCCCTGTAGGGTAATGCATTAGCTAAGAGGCGGGGTGCTAGGGAGACCTTCATGCAAAGCAAATTAATCCTATCTTTACCCTTGTAATTAAATCCAGATGCTTTAATAAGGTCTTAACACACTGCAGGAGAAACTACAGCTTTAAATTACTAAAGGCGGTAAAAGTGGTTTCGTTTTGTTTGTTTTTCAACCGCTTCCATTGTTAATGTATTGCCTGAAGATTCTTCTACAGATAAAGCAATTTGAGGCGATTCATAATTTGTTTTATTCCATTAAATAATAGAATATTGTCTGTTTGATGGATAGTAAACTTCGGCACTAGGTACCAACGTTGTTGTGGTACTTATTAAAACCACAATTTAATTTATCCTTGATTGAATTAGTCGCAAACAACGCTGAGTAAACATAGATCACCCAGATTGATTAAAACCGGGGTCGCTTTATATAAACTAGGTAACCATGATGTAATTGAACTATTTCCAAATAGATTCACCTCTTTTTTCCAATTTTGATTAGTATTTACCTAATGTTCCACTTTGCTTTGGATACAGAGATAATTCAAATCAAAACTGTAATTGTTTTCATTAAATAAGCTTAGTTTCTTGGTACAAACACGAGTGTTTGTATTTGTTTAAAGTTTTTTTCCCCCTGAGAATAAAAAAAACTAAATCTTTAAATACAGGGGGTTTCAAAACTCTCTCTCAATACTTAGGAAGTAGCTCCTGAGGGCCAAACATATAAATAATGTCATATGGACACGTGGTCTATCGGATCTATCTCGCTCCGTTTTCAGTCTGTGTATATTTATTTTATGCAGGGTGACTCACGAAGATATGCAGAAACTATGGGAGCTCATTCTACATGTAAAATTAAAGAAAACATGTTATATAAACGTCGGGATTTTTTTTACATTGTTGACTATTTAAAAAATAATAACGTCTGAACGCAATGTCGCTACTAACTGCTAATCTCTACTAAACAAATTTAGGGTGTTGCGCCAAATTGTTAGGTGAACTATGGCTCCCATTTCCAGTCGAAGGTTGTGTATACCACGGCTAAAGTTAGCTTATGAAAGATCTATACTCGTTATTCAAAATTATGTAAAGGCAGCTGATATAATGAAAATAACCACTGCACATTTATGTTTTATAAATGATTTGAATGCTAATAAGTAAAACTATTTATAAGCATATATTTTTATGAATAAAATTAATTATATATAGCAATGAGAAGAGAAGAAAATCCCTAATTCCTTCCATTTTTTAGAGGAAATTAGTTGAAACATTGGAACTTTGTCGATGATGAACTCATTTAATTTATACAGACCAAAGCTTACACGAACCTAATACACGTTTTCGCTATTACATTTTGGTAAGAACTGTAAATAGGCCTACTTTATAATATACAAATTATTCAAATAAAATGTTTTTTAAATCTTGATAAAAAAGTGTAATTGTAAGTAATTGTAACTAACGTAAGTAAATAATACGTTAATGTTCTCTAATTCATATTAACTCACAATACATTATTTTAATAAAGAACATATTCAAATAATTGTTATGTTAGGATATCAAAAATAGTTTACAGCTTTCATAACTTTAACCTTAAGTAAAAGTTGCATACGTATGTGAATTGTGTTTTATTATTTGTATTAGTGAACTTCTTGACTGATTATGTTTCTGACAGAATTCAGCAAATGTAGGACTTTAAACCAAAACGATACATTTTTATGTCGAAAAGAAATTATTTATTTTGGATCCGAATACAAGCATATCAATATAACACATAGGTTATATTTAAATTTATTTCAAAATCACTTTTAATTTAAATACTTTTTTATACAATACAAATAATGACAGAAGCAGTTCTAAAACGCTAAGCATATACTATCCATCTGTATGGGGCACAATGTTTGTAACAAATTTGTTACAATATTTGTAACTAATTATTTAATCATTGTCATGAGCCTTGCTGTAATTAATAGATTCATTATTAAATTAACAAATTATAACATGACAGTAATCAATTTGGATACTGATTATATTCTGACTAGATATTACGCCACTACTCAATGTGAGTGCGCCATCAGAATAATGTAAATGATCGTCTCTCGTTTATGTGACTCAGAATTCATGCCAGGACTCTCGCCAATGTTTCTATTTGTAACAAAGCTGTATGTATTCTCAATACTAAGAAGTTAATAATCAAAGTCAATCAAAAAGGTCTCATTGTATCAAAGTTAATATTTGTTAAGATATTATCTTTGTTCCTAATACCGAAAGGTTTCATTGTTTTTATTACATAATTAAGGTTTTACAGACTCTTTTACATTATTTTATTTGGTATATATGAACATTTGAACCTTTTTCATATGTTAACACTGTACTTCTGAATACTCCTAGTAATACAATTGAATCGTTCTCTTTGAGTAACACAATACCTGTTTTTTTACTTAATAATGATATTTTAAATTAATAATGATATTAACTAATACGTTTTTTCACCAACCATATATTTAGATTAGTAGGAGTCATGAGTTGAATGCCCCCGTTGCAGCAAACCTCCATACTCAGCGAATTTCAAATGGTACTTCACTAAGTCATGAAGCCACTTATCAACTTTAATCAACGCATATTAATAAATAAGCGAGATATGACATTTTATTTATTCCCCATAAGAAAAACATTAGGGGTATGCAGGTTTGCTGCACCAAGGACCACAAAATCTAGTTTTTATGCAGATACCAATGGCAATGGTTTTTATGCTCCAGATGAAGCAAGTTTTATCAATTTATGTTGATAAACAAGCAAGATATCACATGTTTATTATGTACCGATTTGTATTTATAAAATATATATATATGTATATGATAAATTACCTTAGGTTAAGTCCAGAGAGATTTCATTTTTTCGGTTGGTGTACCTGTAAATTAGCTAATAGAAGTTCGAAACGGCAGTTATTAGATAGAAGGGGAGGCACTAAAGTAAATTACTACTCGTGAAAAAGTAAGTTAAATCAAATAAATAATCATTCTAAAAGTTTCATTCTCATGCCATTTAAATACTCATGTAAAAGTCCAGAGATTTATAAATGTTTTTTAATATAAATCAATTTGTATTTCAATGTATAACTTCATTTAAATGAACTATTTCCATATTATGAGCAGCAGGAAATTTTAGTCTTTTTGCAAGTTGAGACAATGTATCCATTTTTCTATATTTGTAATTTATGTTTGAATTTATTTACCTGTTATTATTCAAGTCTGTATTATTTACAGACGAGTTCGAGTAATTAGATGCCAGTGCCCATACACCCGCAGAAAGTCAGTAAGGTAGCATAGTCTGATTAGAACATAATTAATTGAGTTGATACAACCTTTTGTAATATATGTTCCGAGCCCAAAGGATTTCATTATTTGAGATTTGCTAAATATATATTTGTGACTTGAAATGTTGGATTTCATCTAATATTAGACTTCCTAACCACGTTGCCAAGCTAACTGCAAAGCTATATAAAAATTAAAATTCATGTACCTAATTGGCCAACTACACAGGTGTATAATTATTCTCCATGAGAATAACATTATAGCTGCTTAGTACGCAGGTTTGCTGCCATGGGGACCATAAAAAATTAGTTTTGTACAGAAATAGTATTAAAGCCCAACCATATACCAAGTTTCATTAATATAAGTTTATTAATAAGCGAGATATACAATTTTACATATTCTCCGTAAGATTAACATTGGACAACGTACTGTCCTTAGCACTCTCAATATATCGGTAACCAATTGAGGTAGAGCGATGATCAAAATATCAAATTGTTTGTTTTTTAAGCTGAATTTAACGGTGTAAACCAAAGTTTTGGTTTAAAAATAATTATAGGAAAAAAGTTCAAAATACCCATTTTTGGGGTACAAAACTCACCAAAACCCCTCGTCTGGTTCTCGAACTCATGAAAATAGATGCTGCCTTACACGTTTATACCAAATTTCATCAAGATCGGACCATTTTAATGAAATGTATCGCGCCTACGGACACACACGCACACACACGGGCGCGCGCGCGCGCGAGCGCGCACATATATGAATTTGAACGAATGGTGTTTTTGGCATCTGGGGGCTTCAAAACGAAAAGTTATCATGGTCCCGGGCCTAGATCTTACCATGCCACCTACGGTAATAGCTTCTTTCCTATAGGGGAAATTCGCTAAAAACTGTATTTTTCCTTACAAAAACTAATACAAACTAAACTTTAAAATTATTTATCATATAGCTTTTTTTTTATTGAATGCAACAATATGACTCCCTCAATTGTGTATATAAACTAAGTGCCTTTTTAAACAACTATATACCCAGTAAATGTCCGTGTTTGTGGAACTATATTCCATCTAAATTTAAAGCTAATGTGAAGAAATTATCTTATCAAGAAATTGAATTAGGGATTTTCTTTCTAGTTTCAGCATGTAACATTTGTATATATAATTAATTTTATTCATACAAATGTGGGACTTTTACTTATAAGCATACAAATTATTTATAATATTTATAAAACATAAATGTGTAGTTATTATTTTCATTAAATCAGTTGTCATTACATTATTTTAAATAGAAAGTAAATCTTTCGTATAAGCTAACTTTAGCCGTGGTATACAAAACATTAGAAATGGGAACTATAGTTAACGTATGAATTTTGTACAACACCTTACAATTTGTTTAGTAGAGATTGACAGTTAATAGAGCCATTGCGAATAAATTACGAGTTTGCGACGGCCTTTTAAGAAATGGTTGAACGAAAATCGTTTGCTCAGATACTCGTTTGACTTTTACAAGCATTATTTATTTTAACTATCATTTAAGCTAACAAATCCAAAAATGATTATTTAAAAAATGAAAACTGTATTTTCATTATCCAAAATACGTAGTAAAATCTCCTATAAGTAATAATAATAATTGGTGGTACATCAAAAGTACCTTTTCATTTATGCATTTTACTTTTTTTACTTAGCAACTAAGGAAAACGAAATAACTATAACTTAAACGAATTTTAGAGAAATTTTACTAGATAAACTAAACATAGGGTAAAATCGATTAATTGTTTTACAAACGTCACAGTTATGTTTAAAATTAGTATTTCATGCAATTAAAAATTTCCGAGACTGTAATACAATTTTGGCTTTTCTGCCTCTCGTTTGACCTTCTCTCAAAAGGATGAGGGAAATTAACCAATTAAATAGTTATGTTTAACATTCTCAAAATCCTTTGTGCAGGGTTAAATGTGGCTCAATCTATTTTATTTGCAGGGCTACATTTTCTAACTACAGAACACAATTGTTTAGATTTCGAAATGAAATTATTAATTTGAAGTTCCCATTTTAACTCACCACTGCTTAATCTACATATTTCTGATTATCTTTTTCGTGGCACAAATTACGGTAATATTAAAGTAATCAAAAATTGTAAGAAGTTTGAGGCGAAAGTATTCAGACAAAAAAAACCCATAGAGTTTTTGTATTTTAGTAATTATGTATTAAGTAGGCTTTAAAATGGGTACATAATATGGTTATGTTTAAGAACATAAGAGTTATTGTACTTTTGGAGAAATCATGTATATCGAGAAGTGGTTTGGATAAATCACAATATATGATCTTTTAACGTCTTTACAATTGTTATGGCACTAAGCTTTAGTTTGTGGGGGGGGATTTGACAATAATTATTAATTCATGATATAAATTAGGTGTCAGCACGAGTAAGGTTTGTCAAGTTTAAAAATTCATCGTACTAAATACACATTTTGCAAACTCATTCAAGTCCACGTAATTTCAAGATAAGTATTTACAGTGTTTCTAGGACTAGGTGAAAGCTCCCATAACTCACAGACTTTTACAGTTTTTTGTCAGAATCCCCGAGTTAAACCAAGAGTTTCCTGGGACCAAAATTGAAAGGGAAAATAAACATAATATAAACTTTGAAATTAATTTACAAAAATTAACTAAGTTATAAACTTACATATTTTGAACAATACAGAACTATGCATTACTTATATCGATTGTTAACAAACATTTACAACTTAGACAGTACCGATCAACTATACAACTGAGGGACTTCTAGTATAAAGCTATTTTAATGTAAGTTAATGTTTTCCTCCTATCCTTAAAATTAGCAAACCCTTTTTCCCCTCTGTTAGAGCTACTTCCAAAGGAACAAAGACAAAGGCCCTTTAATCTGGTTATGTTCAACTTTCTCTGAACCTTTTCTTTATTTGGCTTCAGTATAATCCAATCGATTTCTTAGTCAAAGTTCCATTCAAGAACTTTTTATAATATAGTTTATTTTGGAAGCTTGTAGATTCTCTTGATAAATTATATATTAAAGTTATCAAAATTCACCAAGTATAAAGTTTGACTGAAATTGTAAAAGTATTACTTTCATTTCAGAGTCTTCCCAAAAGTGTATAGGTAATTTTATGTTTATTTTCCTGAATTTTCATGTTATACTTTAATTATAAACATTTGAGTTTCTAAGCCCAAAATAAAAGCGTATGGTTGCCAATGACAGATTTAATAAAGCAAATCACTTAGATACTTTTCATGACGCTATGCCGATTAAAAACATTAAATTATTTTAATAACATTTAATGCAAATTTAAAACACCAAGCAGCGACTTACTAATTAATATAATACTATTATTTATCTAATATATATTGATTAGTATACAAAAAAGCCCTTGAAATACTTACATAACACTTAAAAGTAATTAAATATAAAACCAACTTTTTTGCGTTATAATTTTTATATTAAAGTACTAATTACTGCTCACACTAAAATAGTACTATACAATACACCATTGAGTCAAGACAAAAAAGGTTTTCTGTAATATCAAAGAAATAATGTCATTTTTCGATTTTTAATGTTGAGGTAAACGGAAACCAGCGATATTCTACAGTCAACCAACTTTTACGATAATAATTCTGATACTGTTACTCATTTGTTTTGTAATTAATTGTTCAATTCTAATCAAGGATCAATTCAATTCAATTAAGTTAACAGATGCAAATGCAGTTATTATACAATATTTGGTAAAGAATATCGTACAGTCAAAAGGAATTCAATTAATTGGCTGAGTGCTTAGTAAATATTACAGTAAAAAAAACATCTCAAACTGCATTCCCGTATCGGTGTTTCACTCAATAAAAAAATTATTTAGAACATTTTTTAAAAATTCCCCAATAATTTTACAAAAGTCAAGTTAAAATTTTTTTAACTCAAAAAACATGACTATATAAAAAGATTGGAAAACTCTATTCATGAGGTTTTTCATTGTATTTATGAATAAGAAAATTAAAATTAATCGTGACGTACTCAGTATAAATACACGTAAATAGATGCAGTAAGATTTTGAGTGGCATATGGTGTGATCTTTTAACAAGCCTGGCACTACTTCAAGAACTAGTAGCATTGCATGCTTGTATACATCTGCATAACATATGCAAATTAGATGAATTGGTCACATCGATAGACATCAAGCTATGCATATTGCGTTACTGCAACAAGGCTGAATTTAATCTTGATTATATTTTACTTTTTCAGTTATACCTAAATTTTGCAACTTGTATACTTGATTACTTTAACTTAATCGACCGTTGTAGCTCTACGTATGTTTACTCACTGTGTTGTTAAACCATCATGGAAAAACTACTTAACACAAACAGTATATTACAATTTAATTATTCTTGTGTTTTAATTTACCTATTAAATAGTGACCATTGGGCTTCATTTTAGCGAATTTCCCCATTAGGGAAGTAGATATTATTATATTCCCAAAGCATGATACGTAAAATGAAAATCCAAACAGTTTTTCCGAGTACATATTATTTTTAAAATAATTAAATTGTTTTGATTCCTATTTAAATATATTCCTTATTTGCTTTTCATAACTAAATTTGGGCTGTAAAACCAGTGTTAAAGTGTATACAGGTTGTTTTCGTCTATACAAATTTCTATAGTCGAAATGAGGAAGTTTAAATAGCTTTAATAGCTTAATAGTGATATGAAATTATCCTATTCCTTACAAAAAAACTCAAATAATAAAATTGGCGTACTAAATTTTTTATAATTAATTTACAATAGAGTGATGAAGCCTTTTGCTAAATGATTGACTCCTTTGACCATGATATAAATTATATTTATAACTCAATTCGATTAGTACAGTATGTTTAAGCTATCATTTTCATTAAATAATCTTCTTGTAACATAATGTAGTGCAATACTATATATTGTGCACATTATTATCTGAGTATTTAATTTCCACTTGATTTGGGAATATCATTAATAACTTGTTCCTTTAGTTTACGTTGCAATCTTTTAGTTTACGTAGGATCTTTTTGGTTATGTGTCAACAATCTGTAAAATCTTTTTATTTTGTCAAAAACAAATCAAAACTCCTTACCTATATTCTGGCGGCCAGAATAAAAGTACATATTGTAGAATCTGTTGAAATAGATCGCTATCTTGATGCCGTCGACGCCACAAAAATTCACAAAGATATGAGTCAAGCATCGAGCGGTGCGTGCCGCACTGAACTTTATTGAGTTGTTTAGCTAACCTCCAATGACTCTCTACTGTTTGTTTATGCACACCAGAGTCGGGATCAACGAAATAATATTTGAGGGTGACTGTTTGGTGGTTATAATCGTGTTTATACAACAGATTGAACGATTTCCATTCGTTAGATATTAGAGTTGTACCAGGATGTGCATATTCATAACATACATAATCACAACATGACATACATAAATATAACATAACGTACATAAACAGTAACAACACTGGTAACCGCTCCACGCACCGACAGGAATCAGACTGCCGGCTGGCGGCTTGGCGGGCCGGGCCGTTGTCCAGCCGTCGCCGTCGAGTCGCGTTGTCATATCTCGCTTTATCATGTCTACCTAACTTATTCCCCTATTTGGGACATCAATTGCTCATGTTTATAGTTTATTTTCATTAGACAACACCTCCTACTGCACACGTAATGTTTGGTAGGTTTTTTTGCACTGTTGGCAAATAACCGAAAATATCCCAAATGGATTTAAACCAAACTGCTCCATATTGAAAGTTTATTAACCAATGTGAAAACAGTTCGTATGTTTACCAATCACTTAGTTTGGATATTTGCTTTGAATTTTCCCTTTTGACTCTTCAAATAAGTGTAAGCACAGCTTCCGGGGTTTATCATTCTGAAACTATCACAAAATCATTCTTTTACCAACTTGCATTTCCGATTTGCTGTGTCAATACGCTGTGATTTTTTCCAACATACACGTAGTCCCGTAACTCTCTGTACTAAGGTATATAGCATTATTCCTTGTCCTTGGGTCAAGGCAAGCACATTTTGTTATGTGAACACGGGTTTCGCATGCCTGGTTTTCTGTTTGTCTATTTGGATGTATTTTTCACTTTAAAGATCATATTTTAAAAACTACGGAACCGGATTCTACCAAACTTGAACCAACTGTTTATGATGATAGGGCCTTTCAACACAAAAGATATGGACAAATACTGATAATTTCAAAATGGGGCTATTTGAATTCTTTCATCTTAAATGGCTCGGAAACCGGCTATTTAAAACATATATTTACAAGAATGACTTATTTTAGTAAATAATTTAAACAATCGAACGATAATAAATAATTAAAATTGAATAATAAGTAACCAAGCTGTTGCAGTGCTTGTTATTTATCCCATTGTTTTATGGTGGAGAAAACAAAGATGGGCTATGTCCAATCGCTCGTAAATTGCATTACATCTCGGTTATTTATTATTCAATTTCAGTTAATTAAGTATCGTAAAGTGTTTCATGTAATATCCTAAAATAATAATTCTTGCAAACATTTGTTGAAATGGCTGATATCCGAGCCATTTAAAATGAAACAATTCAAATAGCCGCCATTTTGGAATTGTAATTATTTACGTTTTGTGTTGAAAGACTCTATAACCATTAACAGTTGATTCAAGTTTGGTTGAATTCGGTTCCGTATAGTTTTTAAAATACGGACATTAAGGTGAAATCACATATAAATATTCAAACAGAAAACTAGACATAGGAGACTTATGTTCGTATGATGAAATGTATTTGTATTGGCACAAGGAATAATGCTATATACCGTAATCCAGAGAGTTATGGGACACCTTGTATACTTTTTCGAACAAATGTTTATGCTGTGTACAATTCAAAGAAACTAGATTGAAATCTGTATTCCAGATTTATGTCCATAGAACTTTGCAGTTAATGTTGAGTTTTACAAAGAGAAATATTTTTGAACCGCATGTATCAAGGAGTGTGTGAAGTAGATTGGCTGAGCACCGCCTAGCGAGCATGTTTAGAAGTAGATTGGCTGAGGACCGCCTAGCGAGCATGTTTAGAAGTAGATTGGCTGAGCACCGCCTAGCGAGCATGCTTAGAAACGATTAGTTACTAAAGTTACAAACTACATTTCTCTTTGTTGTACCTACTTCAATGCACACCATTATAACTTAATACTGTATGTTGCTATATTCGCTCAAAGAGTAATGTCAGACGTTATGTTCATTACAAAAGTATTAAAATCTTGACTTAACATTAGTTAAGAGTTATATGAATAAATCTCACAATATGCTATGGAAAATCATATATTCTAAAATACTTTATGCTTCATTTTTCAATTACTTTTTATTTTAACTAGCCAGCTGAATAGTTTTATTGCATTATAACTTTCTGTTTTAATTGAAGCTGGACATACAACTAGTAACTATACTATTCGCCACTATATACTGTTTTTTAAGTTTCTGTCTCTCACATGGGTTTAAAACCAAATATTATCACTTCCATTTAAAAACACATATTTGTAACATTTATAAATCGATTTCTTGGACACTTTATGTAATAAAAGATCAATATATTTAAATTATGTTTGATCCGAACTTAAAATGTTAATAAAGAACAGTTTAATAAAACTTGAAGATCCTAACAAACAGTATCATTGATATAACAGTAAATATCTAGTATAACTAGAATGTTTATTTATTTATTTTTCGATGTAAAGAAACTATAATTATTGATTAAATTACGTACATGGACTCTATTTATTTGATTACGGTGTAAATAATGATCTCTATACTCGTACCACCAATAACAAATTTTAAATAATACTTCTCTATTTACATGCTTATTGCATATAGAATTTCGGTTTAGGCTAAATTAATAAATGCAATCTGTTATAATTATAATATTTTAACTATATAGTGTTTTTAATTTATGGTTGTTACATACAAAGTTAAACCTTTCTAACGTAATGTTCAATTGTTAACATCAGGCAATTAAGCTATTTATTAGGAACCACTTATTACAACATTGGGGACATTATTTGCAAACTTTTAATGTAAAATTACAACTTAAATGGTGCAAAAGATAAATAATCTGCTTGAAAAAAACAAGTATAAGCACATATTAAAAATTTTATCAGAAAATTGTTTTATTTTTATTTTAGTCTTACTAAATTATTTTTGGAATGTTCAAACATTTCACGCTTCAATGTGGTAATGATGCTTTACGTCAACCAACCCCAGTTTCCTGGTAAACTGTATTTTTATATAAGGTTAAGTTATATTCACTTATGATACTTCTGGAAGAATTATGTTGCTTGAATCCGAGCAAAGACGTACCTAATTACGTTTTACTTGTCCGTAGGCATCTCTTGTTTGCTTTTACTTTGTCTTGGGATCTTACATTTTTTCAACAAGAATTGTTAAGTAGATTCGCTAGTTTATTTCCTAGAGCCTCGCTCTCGGGATCTTAAACCTTGAAATCGAATCTAGATTGCCTTGCACTTTAGTTTTTTTATTATTTATAATTGTTATATTATAAATATCGAAAATTATTTTAAGGCAACCTTTTGATACCGGGTTTTAAATCGGTGCAGAAAATACGTAAGAATTAGTTAAAAAACAATCGCCTTAACTAATTAGTGTATAAGATGAAAGTAAACCATTTTAAATCAGGATATGCTGTTCCTTAAACGATATACCTTTTTGTTATTTTTCAGGATTCCAAAAATTTAATTTGGGGTCCAAAATGAATTAGTTCTTAGAACCACGAGAGTGTAAAAGGTTAGCTAATTGTAATATTCTGAAAAAAACTTAACTTTAATTGTTTGATAACAATATATTATTTTATTAACTAAATAAATTTGAACGTTTGAAGATAATAACCAAACTGTGTTTATTATAGACCGCAACGTATCTGGGTTACATTAAATAACTATCCACAGTAAAAATATAAAAAGGTTTGTACTTATACATATAAAAATCAGCATTTACTACCTTCACAGTCAGTCTGCACAGCTCACTGGCTAACTTGTCAGAGCAAGCACTAATTAGTTACAACAAGACAGATTGCTACACCTAATAGTTGCAGTGCTAAATTGTTACATTTCACAGTTCTTAGGCCACGTTCTTAAACCTCACCACTTGATTCAGACACAGATTAATACTTTATATTAATTGTTTTATCACGAAAATTTTTTATTATTTTTAAATAATTAATAGATTGATAAGGATAAGATAGCCCAAATTTTGTTTCTACATTTCAAGCTGAAATTTTCAAATTATAGATTTCTTAGCTCTTTCGCAATTCCTTTTTTTGTTTTACACCAGGAGAATTTGTATTTAACGTTGTTAGAGGACAACGGTCCAAATCTCTCAAAGTCTTGTGGGTCCCCGGGAATCAAACCCGTCACCTCTTGCACCGAAGTCTATTACGCTAACCGTTAGTCTAGCAAGGCGCCTCAATTGACCTGATTTTAGAAATAGACTCTCTTTCACAGATGTACAAATCTAAGTTCAATAAAAACATTTATCTGTAGGTTCTGGTTAAAAATCATTATTGTGCCGTATCACCCTATTATAGTAACAGCAACAGTAAAATGCTATATTTCGCTCTAAGGTTACGGACATAGTTCCAAGTAAATATACAAAGGATAAAGAGTGGGTCATTGAACCTGTTAGCGAATTTCCCCTATAGGAAAGAAGCTATTACCGTTGTCGGCATGGTAAGACCTAGGCCCGGGACCATGATAACTTTTCGTTTTGAGGTCCCCAGACCCCAAAAACACCATTCGTTCGAAACTGTATGTATATATATATATATATATATATATATATGTGTGTGTGTGTGTGTGTGTGTGTGTGTGTGTGTGTGTGTGTGTGTGTGTGTGTGTGTGTGTGTGTGTGTGTGACCGTGAGCACGATAACTCTCGTAAAATTTATCCGATTTAGATGAAACTTGGTATAAACGTGTAAAGCAACATTTATGACTTTAAGTTCGAAAACCAGCCCGATCGCTCTATCCGAAGGGGTATTTTGGGGGGTTTTGTACCCCAAAAATGGGTTTTTTGAATTTTTTACATATAATTTTTGAAATAGTCAAATTTTAGTTTTCACCATTGGATTCAACTTAAAAAACACACACTTTGGTATTTTGATCATTCCTCTACGTTAATTAGTTACCGAGATATTGAAAGTGCTAAACACAGTACGTTGTCTAATGTTATTCTATGGAGGAAAAGACAATTTTTATATCTCGCTTATTTATGAACGTATACTGACGAATCTTGGTATACAGCTTCATCTCGTTGTGGTCTATTGATATTTTCTCCAAAAAATATTTTGTTACAAAGGGTACCTGGCCATGTAGGCATAGGTGGCAATGAGTGTGCAGATAAGCTTGCTAAAAGAGGTTCCGGTATGCCATTCTTTGGTCCAGAGCCAAGCTGTGGCATAAGCAAAACAACTGCTTTTCACACAATAAACAAATGGTCCAGGGACTTACATCGCCAGCAATGGCAAGGTTATACTGGTCAAGCACTTGGCAAAAGGCTGCTAGCAGATACTAGCTCTTACTTCACTAACTGGTTGGTGAGGTTGGGCAGAGGTCGGGTTAAGCAGTTGATTGCTTTGATAACTGGACATGGTCATTTCAGGAAACATCTCCACACTCTCGGACTCAGAAATGAAAGTCAGGTGTGTAGGCTTTGCAATCAGTCTGAAGAGACTGCCAAGCACATCATACTGGACTGCGAGAGACTCGGGGCAAGGAGAAGGGCTCTGTTTGGTTGTAAGCAACCAGGTGATGAAAGGGACGCTAGTATTGGTAAAAAACTCCTGGACCTCGTAAAGGGTAGGGGCATTGGTTTGCCAAACTAACGTACTAGGGACACACAATAAGCTTCGGTTGACGTGTGAGGATCTTTGAATCTTTGGATCTCTGAATCCGTCCCTTCAACAACACATAAACATAAACATGAACATACAAAGGCTCCCATAGCAGCAAACCTGCGTACTCAGCCCCCATGTTATTCTTATGGAGAATAATTAAATGCTCTGTCTCCCTTAATTATGAACATAAATGAATACAAACTGGTATACGAATTCACCTAGTTGAGTTATATTGATATTAGCATAAAAACCCATTTTTTGTGTTCCTTGTTGCAGCAAACCTGCGTACTCAGCCCCAATGTTATTCTTATGGAGAATAATTAAAATTGTATATATCGCTTATTTGTGAATATATTGTTATGAAACTTGGTAAGTGGCTTTATGTAGTATTAAGACATTTATATCTCCATTGGAAATTCGCTGATTATGCAGGTTTGCTGCGACGGGGGTATTTTATTTGTTCAACCTTAAAAAGCATATACGATGTTTCTTTTTCTATTTGTTAACCAGGAAAGAGGAGGTCACTTCTGTTGAACATGTCAAATGTCAGTTTATGTCACTAAACGGAAAAATTGCTGTCAATTACTGACGGCTTGGTCATGGCTACCGACAGGTGTGAAATCATACCTCTTATTTGTTATATATTTCATACGTTTTTACTAAGGAAGCAGTTTGGCTTCAAAACAAATATTTTAATAATTTTGTTTCAACAGTATAAAATAAAATTATTATTTCTATACTCTCGACAAAATTATCTTTATAAGACCAATATTCAAACTATTATTAAATTAGACAACGTAAGACGCCAAGGTAATTGTTCGATTTTAAATACAATTACTGTGCTGGATGTAGCAGACTAACCAAATTACTGTAGAGATGAACTGCACGTGCCGGCAATGATTCTCGAAATGTATTGCAGTATATATAATTGGTGATAGTGTCTTTAAAATTGTTGATGCTACATTATATATTTTTATATAATAATGAACTGTCATCAGTTTTTTTTTGTAAATGAAAAGTATTTTTAAATGGTCAACAACAGCAACAAAATAATCTTAAAAATTTTGATTTCAACCGAGACTATAAGCATTAGGTTTACTGTAAGCGTCTCATTTTCTATTCATTTAAACGTTCTTCCTTGTATTTGTTCATCGTTAGGTAAATTTGTCCTTAAGCTTGGTCTGTACCGTTTTGACCTCATAAATTTCGCTTTCACTTCGTTGTTATTATTGTTGTTAATTTGCACATTCTGCACATTTAATATATTTAATTACTTCACCTTTGTTTTATAAATATAGAGCTTCTCCTTTGTTAAGCTCTGCTTGTGCTTTCCTATCGTCTCATTTAATATTATCGTATATCTGTATTTTATGACGTGTGTTTTTGTTGTCTTTTTTAACGTATGACATTGCTTTATTTAATGTGCTTTTACGTGAATAACAGGTTCTTTGATATACTACTTTAGGTATTTACCCTCGCCTTGGTTTCTGTTATACCTTGTTCGTTTCTAAAGTTGTAATTGATTTAAAATCTATACAATTAAAACTGTACCATGGGTAAAAGAAGTTGAAGAAGTGAGGTTACTGGCTGTTTTTTGCCTTGTCGATTGTATAGTCAATAAATATTTATTATAAGCAGTAAGTTATTAACAATTCAAATATTATTACAATCAATATTTTATGAATGAGAGCAGCTTCTAATGTCAATCTGGAAAACATTTTTTCAAAACTTTTAATTTTTACTGTGACGGATGTGTTTTTACGTACAAAATACATCAAGATAAAATACCAAGCAATGCGCAGATGTAGACTCGTATTTCGTCTTGCAGTTGCACAATCGGAAAACAATAATACTCCGGAATCAACGGAACATTATCGCTCATCCCGTGTGCTTATTGCGGTAGTAACGATCAGTTAACGCAATTTCTATTATTGTATTCACGTCTATTACATTTAAAATTATTAAACAATTATTTCACAGCTAGTTAAATTATCTGGTATGGTGTGCTAGCTTTATATTGTTCTCTGTTTTACAGGCACCTGATATTGATTTGCCCAATATTACAACGTTTAAAGGCATCATACAGGACTCCGTCAATGCCATTGCTTTGTAGAGACAATGGCTTCCAAACCAATCACACCTAAATCTAAATTAGTTCGCCACCTACATCAATGTATTAATTTTACCATTATAATTGATCGTACAAGATGGTCAAGCTGGCTGATTAAGACTCACTACGTTTTATTATTTGTAAAATATAAAGCAGTCTACTTTTTTTAAACAGTATTTTCTAGTAAGCTAAAGCAAGTTTTTTCATATAAAATATGGCGTTACATCAGTTGAAGTGTCTTCAACTCGGGTCCTGTCACTATCAAATCAGCCTTGGCTTTAGCCCAAAGTTAACTTACAATTGTGTAGGCCTCATATACCCCCGGAGATGATACAATACATTATATTATAGACTATTAACTACACAGTTAAGATACTTGCCTGAAGCCTATTATGACTTTCATCAACTCAGGTCATGTTTGTGGTCTCAATGATGCTGCAAGATAAACTTAAACTAATTATGATTGCGTATCTGGATCAATTTGATAATCTGAGGCAATTGATTTTTGAATAGTTAGATGTTAATACAATTTTTACATCTAATTTGAGCTTTTTGAATCACCTTAGTTTAACACGTGGCTATATTATCTCGTAGCTAATAACCATTTGTGATTGGCGGCTGTCAATCCTTGGACTTCATGGATTAAAGTAACTCTCTGTAAGTCAAATGCTAGGTGCTCCAAAATCAAACAGATTGTAACATTGATGGTAAAATACACATTTTACATTATTTTATTATGGTCTTCTTTAGAATATATATTTTCTTCTATGTTTTTATATATTTTTCGTAAATTATTTAATCTTATAAGTACAAATTTGTAATAACCTTATTTAATTACCCACGAGACTCTCGCTCAGCTGTAAATATCACTAGGGAGAAAGTAAAGTTAATTGTACTTCTTTTTCTAGTAGTGTTGATGTAAAGGTCACCAAGCGACAGAGATTTCCCGAGTCCAACAGACCGTGAACATGAGCATTTTACATTTTCGTAGTAATTGGGTCCCTGAGGCGGGTCCTTACGGCTGTGTAGAGCTTTTGTGTGTGAATAGGCTCGCGGGTAACCTTACAACAAATGTTCGTAGTAAAATTACTGCACAATGATGTCTTGTGTAGAGTTTGTGTGTGTGAATAGGCTCTCGGGTAACCTTACAACAAATGTTCGTAGTAAAAGTACTGCACAATGATGTCTTGTGTAGAGTTTTTGTGTGTGAATAGGCTCGCAGGTAACCTAACAACAAATGTTCGTAGTAAAAGTACTGCACAATGATGTCTTGTGTAGAGTTTTTGTGTGTGAATAGGCTCGCGGGTAACCTAACAACAAATGTTCGTAGTAAAAGTACTGCACAATGATGTCTGGTGTAGAGTTTTTGTGTGTGAATAGGCTCGCGGGTAACCTAACAACAAATGTTCGTAGTAAAAGTACTGCACAATGATGTCTTGTGTAGAGTTTTTGTGTGTGAATAGGCTCTCGGGTAACCTTACAACAAATTTTCGTAGTAAAAGTACTGCACGATGATGTCTTGTGTAGAGTTTTTGTGTGTGAATAGGCTCGCGGGTAACCTAACAACAAATGTTCGTAGTAAAAGTACTGCACGAAGATGTCTTGATGACAAGCTAGTAAACAAGACAGTGAGGGGAATTCTCCCCTGCGCAATCCTTCCTTGCTTGTGCCATTGGGTAAAGTGGTGTGATTTATTTTGGATTCCAATACTTTATCCGCAGCTGATCATCTAATCAAATTATATATATTTAACAGTTTTATACATTGGCAGTGACAATCAACAGTTTATGATAAGTGGAGGGAGTAACATTCCTCCAACCCTATGTTTACTACCTGCCCATCAAGTCGTCTCCTTACAGGATTTTACAGTATCAAATAACTAATAAAAGTACCGGGAAGACAAAGGTTTCCCGCAGTACTTTGATTAATCACCGAGCCATACATGGTGATATTTCATTAGTTTCGTGGATTTGAAAGTGTCCACGCTACTGTATTTGCAATCCAAGCAATAAATTGTAAGGATCAATTTGTATTAAATTAAACGATTTCACTAACACTTATGACTTCAACTAAATTCGCTTGGTAAATATGAATAACATTTTGTTAGGTGGACTCAGTATTCATGAAAATAAATTTTTATTGAGGTTTTTAATTTATTTTACGTTAACATCCCATATTAAAAATACCGGGAGTGTTTTAAGTTTAAAGTTTTAATTTTGGGGTTTTAATAGTTTAGAGTTTGCAAAATTATTAAGTGCTTTACAATCGTCATTTCCCCAGTGAAACTCCGGTTTGTTTGTATGCAGATGAAATTGATGAAAACATCGCCAGAACGAGGAGCCACATGATAAATCATCAGTAGAAACCCTACATTTTGATGGTGGCTCTGCAGGATCGAGGCCGAAGTGTTAGCACCCCCAACCACAATTGTTGATAACTGTTGGATATTCAACTACTGTTTGTAGAAATGAATGCGGCTTTCGAGTAAAAGTTGTATTATATCTAACTTATAATCTATACTATAAATTATTTTTTTGAAAACTGTCTTACTTATTATTCTTCCTAAAAAATAAAGGTTTAAACAAGTAATATTAATTTGATATCAATTTTGATACTGTACACAATTTTGACAACTAGTTGACAGTTATATTTAGCTCACAAGACATTTTAATGCCATAAAACTGTGTTTTATTGTATTCGCAGCAGTTTTATAATTGCATGTCAAGTGTCGAAAGCTGTTTGAAAATAATGGAGGAGTTCCATTTATAAAAATTGCCTAAGCGTTTAGATTTTTACATTATAGATGTAGAATAATTCCTAAACTTATAATTAGCGAATATTATAGCATTTTCATGAATAGATATATTATGATAAAAGAAGTTTCCGAGAATCGCTTTTAATATACATAAAATAGTTGATTACGGAAATATAGTATAACTAACCATTTATAAATATAATAAGGAAGGATTTATTATAATTGTATTTCAGTATTTGATATTTTTATCTCCATTCTTGCAACTACTATAAATTGTATATTTAAATCACTTGCAGAATAGTTCTAGTTAAATCCTGCAGTTGACGTTAAAATATCCAGTTTGTATTGCTAACAAACGCTCCTTTGTCAAATCTGCAAACTGAAATACTGTAATCTTCACTCATTTTTACATTTACATTTATACAGTTGTAATCAAATAAAGTTTATTTTTTTAACAGAGTTTTGAATTAAATCTTTTGATTCCCTGCACAAAGCAACAGTGTTTGGAGCTGGATGTTTTTGGGAAAGATAAGAAAGATAGGCGAAGGACCAATGTGAAGAGCAAAAAATGAATGATAGTAATGGACAAATTATAACAAACATTTATTTTACATAAAGTAATAAATAAGTAAGGACTGACAGGCTGGTTATTGACATAGAAAAGGGAAACATGTTATGTATTGTAGTTCATAATTTGTACTAATTGTTTTAAGACACTGATCACCAATATTAGGATATTTATAATTAAACAAAATGAAAATAAAATGTTCAAAAGAAGTTTATATTAATTAATTATCCACTCACCAAATTGGGTGAAAATTCTGACCTTTAAGTCACTACTTTGGATGAGGCATGTGGAGATCAAATGAGTCAGGAGATGGGATGAGAAGGTCTTGAAGATCTAGACGTTCTAGACGTTCCAGAAGTTCTAGAGGATCTAGAAGGTCTAGAAGATCTGAAGGGTCCAGGGTTATAGATGATATCACTCACTTTATTACAGGTACATATACATAGTTTGGGGTTTTAACCAGCGTGTCGTGGAAAAAACAATTAACATGATAGAAATACATAAATTATCATGTTGATAATTAACAAAAAGGGGAAATAAAATGAGAAGAGGATGAAATGTTAACAAAAACTAAACTGGGAGTGGTTATTTGCTGGTCTGAAGTGAGAAGAGGGTTTGTTATTATAAAATAGGTAACAATGAAAATGTAAACAAAAGATATCAGGTGAGAATAAAAGTATAGGAAAAGAGAAGTATTTAAAATCAAATTAAAATAAAAACATATGATTTTAATTGGTTGGGTAAAAATATGATGAACCAGGCTCTTGTTGAGTAGTTGGGAATTAATTATTTTTAAAACCACATTATGTAAATCCAAAACATATATAAATCCTGAACAAACAGTGACATACTTTTAAAGAAGAAAATTATTGAATATCGTGTTATTGGTTAAATAAAAACCTCTGTTTACAAGTAGTATAATGATTTTGTTTCATATAAATAAAATCATGCTACATTATAAAGGTTGAAATGAAATATGATTTTCTTAAACCCTTTTAGAAAGTTAGTTTAGTTCTAGGTAGTGATTAATTACTTGAGATAACAAGCGGATTTAAAGTTTTGACGCTAAGACCAACAATTTTTCGCCGACCGTCTTTAAAGTTTTAGGGTGATGATCCGCCCTCAAATATGTTGCATGATAATTTGTATTATATCTATTAAAATATAATTAAAGTTGTGTCTGAACAAAGCCTACAATCTAAACACTTTGAGTTATTTTTAAGTTTGACACATCAGACAAATCCTAAATCGATACAGTATTTGCAAATATTCTCTCTGCCTCCATTCATTCCACAGGTAAAACTATATTTGCGTATTATGATAAAATGTATTTACCGAATTTGATATAACCTTTAACATTGTTGTTTGCAGCTGTATTTTGGGCTATTTAAAATCATCGTTCGTCATTAGGGCCCTTCCCCACCCCATCTTCCCCATTAGAGATCTAATGTATTTCCATAATTTACTTATAATTATGAGATATTAGGTAACAATGTATCACTTACTTCTCAATGAATGTATTTCTTTTATATTTTTGCGAGAAAACTACATTTTTTATACCAGTTAAAAGTGCTATTTTAAGGCACCCTAAAGCAAATGTGTGTAACCGAGTATTACAGAGCAGGATGAGGATGCGATGCAGCTCGACAAGCTTGACTCGGCTCGGCTCGGCTTGGCCCGGCTCCGCTCCTGTTTATGTGCAGCCTCACCCACACGATTACACTGGGAGCAATGCCTCGGAAAATTTCCCTCCCACGTCATAGTTCCAGCTTTCTTGCTCCCAAGTCATGCCTTATGGGAGCTCAAGCCCGGCTGAGAGAGTTTACGATAAACTATAGTTTAAAAAATACTCAAAACTCCAACTAATAACATCTTAAACCCTCCTTACATGAAATGAAAATAAATTAAATGAAAATGCTTCTTTATTGAGGCGAACTTGGGACCACATGGTCCTTTTTTACAGATAACCTCTAATAACTTAAATAATTTCTTAAAGATGTATTAAAAGAAAACAAAAACTGATCAACAACAGAGACATTAATTTAAAAAAAATAAAATTACATATTTAATGTATATTCTTAAAAAGAAAAAAAGAAATAAAAAGAAATGAAATACATGCACACCCTGCTACAACCAGGCCTAGCGCACACTGTCCCGCCACGTAACGGTCATCCGACTGAGGACTGAGGTAATATTCTTTCAGCGCCACCGTCAGCCGAGGTCGGGATTCTATTGATTTTATTGTATAGGGCAAAGAGTTCCAAAATCAACAAGCTGTGACTGGAAAACATTTGTTGTAAACTGTCGTTTTGTGATGTGGAATGCGTAGCGTTGATGAGCCAGAGCGGGTGTTTCGTGCGCCTCTCTCGTTCATAAATTCAAAATTGATTGCAGGATAATTTGGAATTCCAAGCCTGATTAAGGAATGCGTTATTGTAATTATCGGAGCTGCCTGATGCCTGATAGTTTTAGAAGAGAAGAGTAAATATAATATGTAACGTGAGTAATATGTTATGTGAGTGTATGTATAATATGTATGTGTATAATATGTAGTGTATGTTTATGTAACGTGGTCATCTCGTTGAAGTTTGTTTAAAAATCGAATGCAGTAATTTTGAGCTCGTTGTAATTTTGTGACCAGAACTCATGTCGTTTACTACGGTGTTGCTGTAATTTAAATGGGGGAACACCAGTGATTTGATAAGAAGAAATTTAATGTGGAAAGGTAAAAGTCGCTGCATCTTTTTCAAAGTGTAAACAGCAGCAAACACCTTATAACATGTATTTACCGCTTCGTGTTTACCGCATCATTCCAGTCAAGTGTGTTGCTTATAGTCAAACCAAGTCCTTTGACTTTGTCGTAGTATGGAAAAGGAGATGTCAATGGTATAGATTGTGACGAGTAATGGGCCTAGTATTGAACCCTGAGGGACATCACAGGGAACTTTTTTAGAGTCGGATGTTAATTTGTCATGACACTCACTGCTTTCTGCCCTGAAGATATGATCTCATCCAAATGATGATGTCTGATCAGAGAGCATAATGAACATGTCTTTACATAATGAACAGCTGTTATTTCTGTTTAAGTTTGCACCGCGTTATTTCAGGTAGGTTTTGGTCGGTTTATGTGCACATTTTTATTTTGTCTATTATTTGGGAGTGTAACTGATATGTTTGGTCCGGATTCAGTTTGAATAACATATAGGATTTTACCTTGATCTATTTTGTGGTCTTTCTCAACTGTTGTGTTTTTAAAACATCTCATATTTTAGTCGAGAGCGAAATTTATGTCAGAACCTTCATAGAGACCAACTAAACAGTGTAGAGAGTGATCCTGTTAAAGGTCAAAGTATAATATGACTGCTTTACTCAAAAATAAATTCATCTTAAATTGACATTGTTGTTTGCACAAATACAAAATGTCTTTTCACAGTCTCACTGTGCTGACAAACATATTCAAGCTTTTACATTTGTTTATACGACACCTTGCTAAAACCTGGACATTTAACACATTTTAGTTATAAAAGAATACATATATGCAGATAGTGCATATTTTGGCTGTGAATGTATAAAAACATAGTTTATTTTTGTTCTATTAATTAAGTCATTCATACATCACAAAACATTGAACTTTCGTATTTATAGATCAAAACAAATTTATTAAAGAACTAAGCTTGATAAAACTGTAATTTTTAATTTTTTTAATGTGTCGTTTCAAGGCTGTCATTGGAATAAAATTAAAGGTCATGTTTAATAAAACCCCCATTCCTTTGAAGCCTTATTGAAACATTCCAATGTCATAGAGAGATATGTATTGAATGCGTGACAGCTCCAGTTTAATAACTTTCCTTATTTAACATTTAAATGTCCAGCAACAGATTATTCTATGACTCTATATTCTAAATTAACTATTTATTTATTTTATTAAAACTTGAACTTCTAGTGCGTAGTACAAAACGTTTTATGACAAAATAATGTAACTGATACTAGTATATTTAGCCTCAGACGAACAAATTCCACGCAAACCCTTAAGGTGGTAAGCTAAAAATAAGTTAACAATGTCCTTAAAAGTTATAACGATCTAGTTTAAAAAAGTGATTTCATGAACTTTATGCTTCAGATCTGTAAAGTCCTGGTTTTCAACTCGTCGGGGTTATCGGATCATTGTGCCAAACTTGTCGAAAGGAACGAAGGATGAAATAACTAAGCGCAAGTATAGGTATTTCCTAAATTCTCATTTTGTGTAAGTTACTGAATGATGAACTTTAATATTTTCTCTGATTGAAAAAAAATTGTTTAGTCGACTTTTTAGAAAAAGAGTGTATTTAATATGGTAGGAAGTTATTAACGTTCTTCCATATAATTGTAAGAATATGAACAAAACTGTAAATTAAGAAAACAGAACTAAAAATTCGGTAGTAAACTAATATTTGAATGTGTTTAAAGGTATAAAATAAATACTCTTCTGGATTTTACAAACTACCAGCTGGTGTCACATTCTTCGCCTGGGAATCTCGCATCATCAGCCATTAAAACATAGATGTTTTGAAAATGGATCAACTATCAAATTAGTATCCATAACAATAACATTTGAACTTTGAATACAAAGGTGGTTTTGAACCGTGTATAGGCCTATATGGAGCCCTATGTATACTTTAATGTATAACTTAATCTACTAAATCTTAATCTACTTAATGTATAGCTTAATCAGGTCCCGAGTTTTTGTGTTGGAACGAAACACACATGACGACAGACACTGTCACACTATTACAGAACGACAGATAATCTATCTTCATTTTATATTGTGTTTCTACTCTCAATAAACTATAGTTTTTTTATAATTTGTAATCGAATTTTAAACTTCAAACCTATTATTATCGATACTCATTGAGTGCGTTCTATTAACTGTAATATGTATCTCGGTTTTTTATTTAATATTGAATTTGCCAGGAATTTAAGGTATATTTGTGTTCCTAGCTAATTTTAATAAGAACTTGACCAAACCTATTTTCAATAAACACAAAATAAAATAATTTTGGCGTATAGTTCATTTATTTAAAAAATGAAAGCTATTTAAGTACATTAAGTAAACATTGCAAAGGGGTAAAATATATGATTGCAGTGAAAACAATCATCAGTAAGAACAAAGCAATTGCAAGTGATTTACTACCTGTGATTTCCAAAAGACGAAAAATATTGTTTGCCTCAGCAGTCATTGTCAATTTATTTATCCAGCGATATCTCTTTGTCGGAAAGTGACTTGGCATTCAGCGTTACAGTAATAAAAATGTATTTCGATTATCACTCTCCTATTACTCTAAAGTTATTGTTCTTATGTTTTATTGGACTGATCGTACTGCAAAAATAACCGATTATATATTATTGCCTCAAACATTTTTGCTGGTGTGGAAAGAAAAGCAATCGGCATCTGATTTTTTATTCTGCTTTTGACCCCATTTTAGGTAAATAAACAACCATCGAAGGCTTCCAGGCATCAGGAAAACAACTACAGTTTGACAAATTAAAAATACGGTGCAATTGACGAACAAACAAATGAGCACAAGCTTTGAAAATGTAGGGTGGAATTACGTCAGTGTCTGGGGATCTTTTGTAAATGTATTCTTTTAATAACAATATAATGTCATGTTAACAAAACGAATGGACGTTCTCCATAACCATAATCGATCGCCCACCGCCAGAGCTCATCAGGAATTAGATAACATTTATCATACACTGAGCCAAATTATGCAGCCAGAGCCTCCGTTATCGCTGCTCCCCCTACTACCTCCTCGCCATCAAGCTGCATTACAGACGGGTTCTTATCACTCTTAGCATCTCACTCTTAGACTCAATTCTTATCTCTCAGCCTTTTTATTTAACCCCGAAATGATTAAAGATTAGTATATAACTATGTATCAACTCAAGTTGTCATAACAAAGTTGTATTAAGGTTAGCCCCAGAACGAAAAGTTACTATGGTCCCGGGCCTAGGTCTTACCTTGCCGACTACAGTAATAGCTTCTTCCCTATAGGGGAATTTCTCTAAAATAAATTTAAATACACAACGTCTTGGCTGTTATAAAATAACTGTCAACTAACGGGGAAAATGTTAACTATTTATTTCATTATAAAACAGGTCACAACAGATTTGCTCTATTGTACTACTTTAACTGATCAGCGCATCTATAAAAACGGCTAAAAACAAATTATATTTTACTGGGCTGGTCATGCTGCAAAAATAACCGATTGTGCAAAAACGTATGATGATGTGGAAAGTAAAGCAATTGACATGTGATTTTTATTCCGCTACTTGATCCCTTTTTATGGACCGAAACAACCATCGTAGGGTTCCACGCACCAGCTAAACAACTACTTTTATAGCAAATTAAATATATGTTGCAAAGGTCGAACCAATAAATGTAGAGTGGAATTCCGACAGTACCTAGAGATCTTTTGGATATGGATGCTTTTATTCTTTTAATAAAAATAAAATGTCATGTTAACAAAACGAATGGACGTTCTCCATAACCGGCGAATCGAACGCCCACCACCAGAGCTCATCAGGAATTAGATAACATTTATCATACACTGAGCCAAATTATGCAGCCAGAGCCTCCCCCCACTACCTCCTCGCCATCAAACTACGTTTTAGACGGGTTCTTATCCCACTCTCTCGGGTTTTTCAACCCCGAAATTATTAAGGATTATTTTACAAATATTTTTCAACTCCAATTATACAGTTATCATAACAATGTTTTATTTTCTCTTAAATTTCCTAACTCATTTAAAAGTTGCACAAAGTTTATATTTCTTACACTTTTTCCTAATCCATTATTTATCTTAATGCGTTTGTTCACTTCCCGCTTGACAATCATAGAGAATACTTAGTCTTAGATTTATTTGCAGTGGAATATACGTATTAATTACACTGCAAATCTTAACGTAATAACTGTAACTGAAGAATTAAAGTCATTATTTAAAATTACCACATTCAGTTTCATAGTTAGAGTTAATTGTAAAGTGAAATAATAAGCCTCCTTAAAATTGAAACTGTATTACTATTTCTTTCACAATAAATACTTGTACCGTGAAGATGCGTTTTTTTGGTGTGTTCTATAACCAATTCAGGGTGGTACATACCAATACGAACCAACGGATCTTCACTTACTTTTAAAATAGTTAATCAAAGTTTCTCAAAACTCATTGAGAATATTATTTTTAGAACTTACGCTGTACATTAGCAAACAATAATAACTGTTTAAAAATTTAATTTCATTGAGACAAAACATAATAAAGGCAATAATTTTGTTCAGCTCCCTACTAAACGCCAAAGAAGGTATTTTGGTTTTGACCATTTTGGCCTCTAACATTCTAATAATACATATTAACTCGCGAGTTCAATGTTATGCTTAAAACATAAAGTAAACATGATTATGTACCAATAATCCTTAAGATTATACGAATTTAAACTATTATACAGTCAAAGGAAACACAATAACTTTTTATTACTAGACTAAGATAAAGAACTGTAGGTTTAAGAATGTCCAAGAGTATCCTACGAACATAAAATGTCGTTTACCACGGCTTCAATAAAGTTAATTGCAGAGAAAATCAGAGTAGACAAGACAAGGAAGTTCCGGGCCTCGATCCATTAGGATATTGTTTTAAGGGCATCTTGGAATGAAATATAAAGCGAAACGGAAGCGATTTCCTAGGTTAAACCAGATTTCAACAAATGTTTTATTGAAAAATGATGACTTACACAAGTAAAATCTTTTCTTTAAAATTTCAAGACAAAATTTAATTCTTTTTAATATAACTTAAGAAAAATATAGCAATTTCATGTGATGAAAGTTTATTCTAGGGAGTATTAAGTGTGAAGTCAGATTCCTTTAGAATCTGTTACACCGTTAATAAAAAGAAAAGTTTCTAATACAGCCTATATTCAAACTTTGGCACACATGGAATTTTTTTATGGATTACTTGGTTTTTGTTTATAACCTTTTAAGAACCTTAAGTAGGCATTATTTTCCTAGCACTTTCCTTAACTACTTACGGTTGTTTTCCCTACCGTAAAAGGAAAATATAAATTAATAAACGGTATCAGGAAACTGACACATACTTTCTCCATTTTAGTCAAACTTTAATGACAAAAATATTTGTTACTTACTAAATATAGAATATGAAGTATAGATAAATGTACAGAAAATTGTCTAAAATAGTTGTTTTCAGAAATATCCACCCAAATCCCTTTTTGGGAGGCACTATAGAGTCCGTTGCTACACGCAGTGGTTTTGAGAGGGGATATGCCCCCTTTCCCCCCCCAGGGTTAATTAGCAACATATTTCGAACATCCTCTGTTGGTCAATGCTAACTTGACTGCATATCAAATTTTAATGAAATTGATCAGTAAATAAGAGAGAAATAGTTATTTTTATATTCCCCATAAGAATAACATTGGTCAACGTACTGCGTTTACCGCTGAATGAAATTTTCAATTTTCTCCGCAACTAGCAATCGTTGAATAATAATTTAAAATACCAATTTATTTAGTTTTTTGAGCTCTTCATAATGGTGAATAGTAATATTTTTTAACATTTATGATTTTTTATGAAAAATCCAAAAAACTGAATTTTGGATGTTTTACGTCCTGTAATTTCTGAACCCGATTTTTTCCAGAAAAGCGGGTGGTGTCATTTTGTTGGAAACCTAAAGTTCTACAAACCACTAAAGTTTAATCAAAATTGTTAAAGCCATTTTTGAGAAATTATGATTTTACATGTTTTTTGGCGATTTTTGGGGGATAATTACCCTTAAAAATCAAACATTCAAAAAATGAAAAACCCTGGAGATATTGAGGATTAGTACCTACAAACCAAATTTCATAAAAATCAGTCCATAGGTTAGGGCTCTAGCTCTGTACACACACACACACACACATACATGTCCCTAACTTGCTTGGGGTCCTGTCCTTAAACCCAATTGTGGGGTCCTAAGAGTTATATACGGTTTATTAACGTGTAGATGGAGACAAGTTTTCGTACATGATTTGTTTCTCTAAACACACCATTTTAATAACACAACCTTGCATGAAACCAAATATCGGGGCCAAACACATCTCTGCACTATCCCAAATTATGGGGCTATACACACTGTGCATCAGACAAGACTGGGGGGCTTAACACCCGTCCCAAATTATGGGGCTATACACACTGTGCATCAGACAATACTGGGGGGCTTAACACACGTGTTCCTCGAACCAAATCTAGGGGACTTAAACAAATGTGTTTTAAAACATTACATGGGGGTTCAGGGCCATTTTTACATAGGGGCGCACGGGGACAAGCTTTGAGCCCGAGGAGGCCTCTTCGGCGCTCTTCTTGGCCCGGGGCCCCGGTCGAAAATGGGCCCCCGGGTGAATTGAAACTCCCAAGCGAAACGGAGCCCCCAATAAATAGTAGGCCCCCAGGAAATAAAGGGCCCCAAGAAATAAGGGGCCCTCAGAAAATATGGGGCCCCCAGAAAAAAGGCTCCTCGGGGCCTATTCATATTTGTGTAAACGATGTATTAGGGGCGTGCGAGTACTCAAAATGTGAGTATTTAAATAGTCAAATGAACTCAAAGTTTTGAAAAATACTCCAAAGTTCGAGCAAGTATTTCCCGCCAATCTTTGGACGATCGCGACCTGCCAAATCACGTAGTAAACTGCTGCCAAAGATGATCGGACCACGTAAAATCGGCCGAAAATTACGAGACTTAACATTATGTATTACACATGAATCGGTCATAAAAAAAACAACCTAACTGTGTAAATGGACCGAATCACGTTTTATCCGCCGTAATTGAAGACGTTACAGATGATATAATCTGGAATTAACGTCCTTGCCGCGTAATATCGGCTATAAACTTCGACAGAAAACAAAATACAGTCCAAAAATGACGACTTTACTACGTAATAACGGCCAAAAATACGACAGTAGATCGGTAGCGATTCTCCGGAGATCGGCAGGAGATACGGTCAGATTTTTTAATATTTTTCAAAATTTGGGGCCTATGCCAAAGCGGACCGCCCCCCACGCCCCCCCTGGTGCGGGGTGGGGGGCATAGGCCGCTAACATAAAGTATTTGTACACATATAAATACCCCCGTCGCAGCAAACCTGCGTACTCAGCGAATTTCCAATGCAAAATATATGTCTTAATACCACATAAAGCCGCATACCAAGTTTCATTAAAATATATTCACAAATAAGCGATATATACAATTTTAATTATTCTCCATAAGAATAACATTGGGGGTGAGTACACGGTTTGCTGCAACAATGGACACAAAATAATGGGTTTGTATGTAAATATCGTAGAACTCATCAAAGTGAAGCCAAAAACCAAGTTTCATCCATATAGATTCATAAATAAGCGATACATAACATTTTAATTATTCTCCATAAGGATACAATGGGGATCGAGTACCTAGGTTTGCTTCCACGGGAACCATATGCGAAAAATTGTTTTTTTGTGCAAACAACAACAAACGACAACCAGATGAAGCCATATACCAAATTTCGTCAGTGTATGTTAATAAATAAGCAAGATATAAAATTTAGATTTTTCTCCATAAGAATAGCATTAGACAACGTACTGTGTTTAGCACTTTCAATATCTCAGTAACCAATTGACGTAGTGTAATGATCAAAATACCAAATTGTTTGTTTTTTAAGCTGAATTCAATGGTATAAATTAAAATTTGATTTAAATAAAAATTACATGTGAAAACTCCAAAAACCACATTTTTGAGGTACAAAACCCCCAAAACCCCCCTTTGGATGGTGCGATTCGTCTGGTTTTCGAACCCGTTCAAATAAATGGTGCTATACACATTTATACCAAATTTTATTAAGATCGGACCTTTTTTACGAGAGTTATCGTGCTTACGGACACACACACACACACACACACACACACACACACACACACACACACACACACATATATATATATATATATATACATACATATATAAAAATTTGAACGAATGGTGTTTTTGGCATCTGGGGACCTCAAAACAAAAAGTTATCATGGTCTCGGGCTTAAGTCTTACCATGAGACCCACGGTAATAGCTCTTCCCTATAGGGGAAATTCGCTAAAACCAAACTGATATTGTAAATTGTTGTATATTAGTATTATAAGTTGTTGAAAGGCAATATTTGAAAGAAATTTGTGAGTATCCACCATGTTTTGCACCTCATCATACTTAAACATTAAATTTACTTATCAGATAATAAAACTTCTGTTCCCCTCTATTCCAAAACGAGCAGTTGTTTTGACCTCCATCGGTCTGTGACAACTTCAGGGTATTTTGATTGGTATTGAGAGTTTGAATAAAACTCGCAATACGATGCAAAAAATTTGCAATGTTAAAATATAAAGTAACACAATGCAACTAATTGTTTTAATCCTCCCTTTCGATTTTTAAATCAGTTCCTGTAGATAAAGAAATATATGGTTTGGAGACTGGAGAGTATTGAATAGGGATTTGATATATTTGAGTTTAGTATTAATGCATATGAAATAAGGGGGAAATATGATGCACCCTCCTCAGATTTTGGCGCCCCCTTACATCGTTACTTGTAAGGTCCACTCGTTTAGCTTACTTTGAAAAATATAGTTTATCGTTCCGTCTGTTTAGTAACCATTTCAACCATGTTCTTATTTATTAACTGAGTCATTTAGGAGTATTGGAGATGGAGTGGGAAATGTTAAGAATTAAACATATACTTCTCATTACAGATTAAGATTATTTGAGCTCTGGGGTGACTAATCATCTGTATTTCTTACAAATTAGCAATTCTTTAAATAAGTTGCGACAGTATATCACAGTATAGTACTAACGAAAAAAACATGTTTGCACCCAACTTGAGTTTTTAGAGTAATTGGTATTAAACTTAATTGATCCAAACACTTTTAGAAGATAAGATTCAATATATCACAGAATAAAGACAAATAAAAATAAGGTTTATAGCTACACTAAACCTTAAAGATTAAATACTCGAAGATAGAGTCCGTATAACTGAAAAACGTGTTGTACATTAGAACCAATAAACAAAAATTATATTCAGAAGAAATTAGTTAAAAAAAACTCTAACAACAAACTTTGCTGTATCCATCGCGAACATCAGCCAGGAACCGTCAGAATCGCGGTCGGTTTTGATAAGCGTTTTCATTACTGTTTTGGTTTCCCTGGACGAAATCTTTCCCACGCTCAGAACAGATGTACTGTTATCAGTATGTACTTCACCGTTCCTACTCAGTTTTAAGGGTTTGTTTTCATTATTATTTTTCTTAAATAAACATATAATTGTTTTATGATGCACAGTGTATTGTGATACGTTGACTACAATTGTGCACATTTGTGGTTTTTAAAAATTTATATTTTTTTTAATTATTTGAGGTTTTGAGTTTTTTTATTGCAAACATTTTAGCGGCGCGAAGATCGAAAATGAGATACATTTCCAGGACGATAATATATGAAATCATGATTTTGAACTACACAATTCTCTTATCTGAATGAGTTCCATAGCTTGTCATTTCAGGTGATCAGCATAGCATGGAACCAGAAACATCGCAAACGCATCAACAACAAGCGAGGGAGTGAGGCGCGCACGTGTCAGTATATCTCAGAACTATGGGGTAGGAAGGTTTTGGTTGATGGTGGTGGGCGGGGGGCGGCAAATTTGGTCTTTGCACGGGCGCTGAAAAACTGACGGGCCGCCCCTGGACACGAGTCACGTGTCGGAGTGAGAGCAGGAGGTAGGTAGAGCTAGGACCGCTCATTATCACTATCACTATCTATCCTTGAACCTCTCCTGGAGATAAGAGCGCCTTTGTCGACAGCAGGAATAACATCAAGGCAGGGGTTTCATGGGAAATCAAGGCAGGGGTTTAAGGTATGATCGAGTAAAACTTTTTTTAAGTTATATTTGTTGCTTTCATCGGGGTTAACAAAATAAAAACCAATAAAAAATACAAATGTTGTGGTGAAAAGTTAAAAACCAGACAACAATCCAAATAAAACATGTTGCTTGTTTTGGTCCAGAAATCACACTGAATGTTCAATTTAAAAAAATGATAACAAAGGAGTTATAGTGTAGAGTAGGCTTTCATAACTATTCGGAAAAAGGAAAGTTTTTTATTTTATCAACGAAACAAAAGTAGTTTTTGCTCTTCCCTTTCGATCAGGAGCTCGGTTTCCCATTCTAATATACTGGGAGGACGTCTCGTCTGTTCCGGTACCAAACTTAATAATTTAGTTTTTTAGGTAAAAATAAGCAAAGTTCCTCTATCTTGCTTAGTATAGCATCTCGGCCTGTGCGTATTTGTATTATAATTAGTTTTCCTTATTTTCTGTAACATTTTTCGTTCCATAGCAACATAATACCATCATCAAGCACGGGAATTGGTCAAAAATCTATTTACATTTTTAAACGAATTCTTGTCTGTCTGTCTGTTTGTCCTTTATGCATTACTAAACCGTTCATCCGATCCCTGCCGCCGTGAAACTTTGGGAAATGGTTCTATGCCTGGGAAGGTTTGTGCCCTATTCCCGTTCTTTTTGGGCTACGTCCTGTGAGCTTCTTTCGTTCATATTTTATACGAATTTATTGTGTTTTGGTGATTTTTAGCGAATTTCCCCTATAGGGAAGAAGCTATTACCGTAGTCGGAATGGTAAGACCTACGCCCGGGACCATGATAACTTTTCGTTTTAGGTCCCTAGACCCCAAAAACACCATTCGTTCGAAACTGTATATATATGTGTCCGTGAGCACGATAACTCTCGTAAAAATTATCCGATTTTGATGAAATTTTGTATAAACGTGTATAGCAACATTTATGACTTTAAGTTCGAAAACCAGCCAGATCGCTCTATCCGAAGGGGAATTTTGGGGGGGTTTTGTACCCCAAAAATGGGTTTTTCGAATTTTTTACATATCATTTTGGAAATAGTCAAATTTTAGTTTTTACCATTGGATCCAGCTTAAAAAAAACACACAATTTGGTATTTTGATGATTTCTCTACGTCAATTGGTTACCGAGATATTGAAAGTGCTAAACACAGTACGTTGTCTAATGTTATTCTTATGGAGGAAAATAAAAATTGTATATCTCGCTTATTTATTAACGTATACTGACGAAATTTGGTATACGACTTCATCTGGTTGTGGACCATTGATATTTGCTCAAAAAACAATGTTTTACCAATGGCTCCCGTAGCAGCAAACCTGCGTACTCAGCCCCATGTTATTCTTATGGAGAATAAGTAACGTGTTATCTCCCTTCATTATGAAAATAAATTAATGAAATTTGGTATATGGCTTTACATACATGAGTTATATTGATATTTGTATAAAACCCCATTTGTTGTGCTCCTTGCTTCAGCAAACCTGCATACTCAGCCGCCATGTTATTCTTATGGAGAATAATTAAAATGTCATAAATCGTTTATTTATGAATGTATATTGATGAAACTTGGTATGTGGCTTTATGTGGTATTAATATACATATATATGGATTGGAAATTCGCTGAGTACGCAGGTTTGCTGCTACGGGGGTATTATTTGGTTTCCATAGGAACCATTGCCATTTTCCCGGTTATTTATCTAAATCCGTGCGAATAACGGGTACAACAGCTAATAGACTATAATCATTCTTTATAACTTGGCTGTTTATTATCTGTTTATATTGATCAAGTTATCGTTTGATTCGTCCTTGAATTTTTCTTACTGAAGTCAAGTTTTAATATTATTTTTTACATTTTACAGTAATATAAAAAATATATAAACCCAGTAACCGTTCAACTTTTTTCATCTTTGGACCCTGAAACAACAACAAAATCGAATTTGGGGTGATATCAACTTCAGCCCAAATAATAATTTCTGATTTGAAGATGTAAGGTTTTTTTTATAATTTGACAAAAATAAACAATATTAGCAACATTTCAAATTTTTCCGTGTGCTGGACTTCATGATAATTGATCAATCTTCATTTTCTATTAATTAATCGAACGTATACAAACCTCTTTATCTGTTGCTTTATAGAATTAACTGAAGGAATACTTTACTATCATTCTTAAAACGTGCCCCTTTTATTTTAACACAAAATTTGAAGTGGACCCAGTTTGACTAAGCCTCATCTGACATGGAAAATCTTTTCAGTACCAATAGTCAATGGTTATATTTACAGTTATAACATTATGATTTTGCTGATAAAACTGTGTTTATATCAATTAATTTTGTAATTTAATCCAGCTGTTGCTTAAAATTTCCATTAAAAAGGTAAATCTTAAGGACAAATATCAAAATTTAAGGGCGTCTAGACCTCTGCCCTTAAGTTTGACCTTCATAAATTCTATGATATGCACAACTTGTCGGCGAGCTCTTTCCAACGACACTTTATTAAAATTAGTTCAGAACTATATTAGGAGCTCTGATTTCAAAAGACCCCTAGCGTTAAGTGTAGATTTATTGGTATTGGTTTTGTAACATAATGAATATGTTAGTACGAAACAGAACTGACAAGAAATTAAATGCATCAGTAGTCTGTTATCGTAAAGCATGCAATGTTCGCAGGCGTGCGAGCGTCACTCCACCTCAACCGAGGCGCCTGCGCCCGCGACCGCCGCGCCGGCACGGCACATTACAGTACGGGTACCCAGTGTATCATTGAATCATTGGGTATCATCACATTCAGACAATGGATCTAAAGTAAAAAGTAACGTTACTCAGTACCACGAGACGAGTTTAACGAGTTACTGGGTTAAATCGAGATTATTAGAGATGTTTTAATATGATCCAAAAATTACCCGTAATCTGTGTTTATTTGATATCGAATTAAAAGCCGAATGAAGGAAAATTAACCTAAAATGGTTTTATCCATAGCCAATATGTATATTTATGGAAATATAAAGCCTCGACATGTATTCGTTTGTGAATAAACTACTTTTAACAACTATAAATTTACATATTTACAATTTACTATAACAGATTCTGATAAAGGAAACAACTCTTGGGGAACATTTGAAAATCGAGACCCTTTTCGCTTTTTTCGATCTCGGATCTTTGACCATTAAAATAAAATTGTAATCGTTGTTAGAATTTGTCAGGTACTTTATTGTTTAGTATGATAAACGTTGAAAGCAGGTGATCTGATATTTTCTAACTTTTATTGAAGTATGGACTATAATCGACCTTGAAAAGTAAACTTTGATGACGTACAGCTCTCTATAAAATGTTAAGATAGCAAAATAATAAAAAGAATTATAGTACGAAACAGGGTATTAATTGTGTTTACTAGATTACTGTTGCAGCTTCGCTTACAATCGCATTGAAATTATTTAAAAATGTTGACTACGCTGTTCTCGATACCATCCTATGTTGTGTTGGTGCATCAACATGTGTTAATTGAATTGAATTGAATTATATTCTTCCATTAGAATTGTATTGATTGAAACTTAAAGGTTTGTAGGAAGTACCGATGGACAAACAAAAATTTCGAAAGAAATTCGGCAAACCTATGCATTATACATTTTAATTTGACACATCAACCTTCAAAATCGTTTCGATAGCCACTGAGATATCAGCGTTTCAACTGTGCATTAATACATAAAATACCTCATTGTAATCAAAATGGTTAGAACAAATTAAAAATACGGCAGAAAAAGTTTCTTGGGCGTTTCATAGATTAAAAGATAATTAACTTGTATATTCAGCTGTATATTTCTATGTGAAAGATGAGAAAAACAATAAAATATACTTTTATAAAACATTCAAAGTGATTTACAGCTTCAAGATGACCAGTGACATGACCAAAAATGTGTAGAGGCCAGTTACTTATCCTATTTTTACCGTAGGCCCCGATTTGATAATAATGTAGGACGTAAGTATTTAATACTAGTATACAATAATTGATACGTCATGTTTGCCTCCTATATTCCATGTTATCGACCACTGGAAAATAGACGATAAGAGTTTACGTACCACCAAGGTTTATATTGCAATACTCAGCAAAAAGTTACTTTAGACTAGATGCCGACTCAAACCCTCACTCACAGCTCCTAGAGTCTCGAGTAAGGATAAAGACTGTAGGGACAGCTCTGAAGTCTGAATTATCGAAACCATAGCCAGAGTTCTCCACAAAATAAAAATAATGCGAGAGAACGGAAGCGCTTCCGGGAATTCACAATGCCATGGAGAGGGGAGCGGGGGGCGAGCGGCGGTGGGAGTAGTTCCCGTAGACGCCACGGCGCGCAGCGCAACAGAGCGCTAGCGTACGTAGGGCCCCGTAAGAACACATGCATAGAACCAGAATGTGGGGTCTTCACTAAATTTACGAAAAATGATCGTTGTTGAGCCAGAACTCCAATAGTACGATTTTAACTCGGGGGCCCTGTGTAATGCCCCACAATTCGTGCGGACCCCCGAGTCTGGTGAGATGCACACACAGGGCCCCCTAGTAAGATGAGTCCACACACACACACACACACACACACACACACACACACACACACACACACACACACACACACACACACACACACACACACACACACACACACACACACACACAGGCAGACATCACGTAAAAACCACTTTTTTGGGTTCAGGGAGCACCAAAACGAATATTTCCACTAACAACTCAAATTCGAAATTTTTTACGAAAACAATACTTTCTCCATATAGGCTACTATGTATAGGGGGAGAAAGTAAAAATACAACTTTTATAAACAATACAACATTTGATATTGAAGGCACTCTTCTTGATGACCGTAATAAGTCTAAAGTTACGAATTTTATGTGGGTTCTATAAAATATCATATACAGTATACATGTTATTTTTATGTTGTAATGTGTATTTTAAAAAATTACCTAAATAGTCGTGGATTTAAAGAGTTTTATCCAGTATTGCAAAGTTTAAATTACTGAAACTGTTCATTGAAAAATGTATCACCAAATTGATCAGGTAATCAATCGCCCTATATAGCTTCAGGAATTGGACAAACTGTTTATGAATTTGTTATATGTTTCATATGTTTGATCACAGTGATTATTTAGTCAGCCTATAACTACTCTACTTCCAACCATAGGCATAAGACCCAACCTGGACCAATTATGGTTATACATTGCACTTATGTTACTGAATTTAGATAAAAGGTCGAGAAATGTTCAAAAATTCTTTTTTTCCTCCTGACGGTTTAAGGCTGGCTAAAGGAAAAACCTCTAACGCAAGGAAATTGAATTTTACTTTCAAAATTAAAACGTTTTACACAATGTTTTGTGTTTATTAAAACTCCATGGCCATTTTTTATTTTGTGTAAGGAGCAATGAAAACCCCTAGTCTTCATCATAGCTAAGCTCGACTGATCGTTTTTTACCAAATTTTATTAATAGCCCGCATGACGTAATGGCACATTGAAAATAGTACATAAGACGTAGTTAGCATTGAATTTATAATGAGTTAAGTTTCTTCCTTTACCACTACAAGAGACTTTTAATAATTGTTGGTACGTTTCTGTGATTCCACTATTTTTCAAACAACTGACAGGAACAGGAACTTACAGGTACAGGATCATCAGACACACTTATTTGGCTTAACACGAACGACTAACACACTTACCACGTGAATAACTGTGAGGAAGGGGAGATAACGTTATGCGATATGCGTGTTCGTCTTTTTAACAACTTTTTCGAAGCAAAATAAATATGATATTCCTGTACCGTCACGATGTTTAACAATTGTGAAAAGCCAAATTATTTGTGATAACAAGTCTACATGTGTTGAAACTGCAACGGCAAATCACCTCATAATATTTCAAATACAGTTTAATGGCTAACGATATGCATTTTCAACATTTTACTTACTAACATGTATAACTAACCACTTCACTTTTTGCACTGCTGAATTAATCGAACTATCCGGATTCCGAAACCCCTCAGGTTTTTGAAAATATAAATCGATTATTGTAAAACCTGAAGTTTTATTTAAATACTGTACTTTTTTAGTTTAAAATGTTATTTATTGCGCTTTTCAAAAAAAAATGTTTTAAAAATGTTTTGTTTCACGGTTTTGTGAACAATTTTATTTATTACAATATATAAATAAATTGTCCTGATTGCTTATTTGTTGAAAAATATAAACTTATTTGTGTTTTATATGCAAAATGTAATGTTTGAAACTAAAATTATAAACCGTTTTAATTTAACGAAAATGTTACTATTCGGAAAATTTATCCTACAATGATTTAACCCCAAAGATTTGTGTAAACTTGTGAATTTTTTTTATTGCATCAAGTTGCACAAAATTAGTTTTTTTATCTCTTTACATATAATTATTTTAAAGTCAAACTTTCGTTTACACTATTGCATTCAGCTTAAAAAAACCAACAATTAGGTATTTTGATCATTGCTCTACGTCAATTTGTTACCGAAATATTGAAAGTGCTAAACACAGTACGTTGTACAATGTTAATCTTATGGAGAATAAGTAAAATTGTACATCTTGCTTATTAATGAACATATATTAATGAAACTTGGTATGTGGCTTCATATTGTTAAGGCTTACTGATATTTGCATAAAATACAATTTGTTCTGGTCCCCAAGGCAGCAAACCTGCGATCTCAGCAGCTATAATTTTATTCTTATGGAGAATAAGAAACATGTGATATCTTGCTTTGAATGTAAACATGTGATTTTTATTTATGTAAATGCTTTGATGAAAGTTTGCAAGTGAGTTCATGACTTACTGAAGTACCATTTTAAATTCGCTGAGTATGCAGGTTTGCTGCAACGGAGGTATTTCTTGTTTTTCGAGTTTTTGAAACACAAAAAATTAAACAATTGCAGTTTTTATCTGTGATGTGGTATGTTGTTTGATTCCTAAGTCTGAACCCCAGTGTTCTACAGGGATTCAATGGAGGATTTTGATTTTAAAATAACGGGTCCCGTTAGAACAATTTTAAAAACCACACTCCCATAAAAGATAAAAATCTTTAGCATTTCCAAAGCAATTTCAATTATGATTTAGATTTCATAACTTCTTGAAGCTGCCATGGAGTTAAATAAAAGAGTGTTATAAAAACAACTATGTTTAGCCTTTTTATGAATTTTATTTTGTTTAACGTATTTAGTATAAAATTTGCTTTAGAATATTTGATAGCCAATTTAAAGCAGATAAATATATCAAATATAGTTTCATAGTTTTTTACAAAATAAGGTAAAATTATGTTTATGATCAAACAACAAAAAAGACTTTGGCTCTCACTGTATTTGTACCTTATTTCTTAATTCTCATTTGTATGAGCTAATGAATTAAGTTTTACAGTCTTTCCCAACGTTTTACAACCAAATATTTTGATGTAATGATTTCCAGAAAAGGTTAATCTGAGGTAATATTCTTATTGAATAACATATCGAACATAGTTAGACACTATAACAGGACGACAATAAAAACCCAAATTGCTGTCGCTCTTTCCTCGTGACTATGCGGCAGCCTTCCAAGCCTCATCCTCCTCGCATCACAAAATATTACAACAATTTCATCTTGTCAAAACAGTTTTCATGTTTATAAATAGTGTTGTTTAGAATTATTAAAATACTTTTTTATTTTAATATCGGGGAATGTTCTTTTGAAAAATAAGATTACTTAAGTAACCTACGCCTAATATGTGGACCATATTAGGTTTATAAATTATAAGGTGGTTTAATAATTTTATTATGAGTTATAATTTTTAAACTAAACCATAAGATTCCACACAAAATAATACTTTGATTACACTTCATGTATTTTTAAAACCAAGATAACTGTAAAAGGTGAATATTTTCTTAGAGAAATGCAAATAAGCATATAATTAACGGGAATTAACTACAGTTTATTAAACGTCACCAGAAATCTATATCTGGGATAGCAACACTAATGCATGATAGTTAGTAACAGGATAATTATTTTGTGCCCCAACTGATAATCTATTATACTACACATACTCTAAAATCGAAGATTTAATTCGTTTCGGTTATTTAATGTCAGTTTCCAAATATATGTTCTATCCCAACAAATGCAATAAACCCCTTTTAAAATCCTCATTGCTTCACTAGTTAAAACCACCAACAAAGCTTTAGTGCCACTTTCCCTTGCTTTTAGCAGCAAACACAACACATTTTATTTGCTTTGTACAATTTTATGTCATCATAATTTTGTATCTGCATTGATACATTCTAACATTAAAACTGAGCTTGTTTTCTTATTTCGATTAAAGTAAATCATTTATTTTTCATAAAATTGAGTTTTTATATTGCAACCGTGTAATGTTTCTAACACAATTTTATTCTATATTATTTTTCAAGGTTCACTAACATCTAAATAGGTTTCTTACCTCCATCAATAGTCCACAATGTTTGACATATAGGTTATGCCAACATGTTTCGTTGCAAGTGCAACAATTTCAAGTCGTCAAGATGTTTAAATTTAAACAAAACACAACACATACACGAACGAATAAACATTTAGATAGCGCTATCACGGTCTCGGGCATCCCGACAAGTCCCGTCACTGGTAGCCGACAAAACACTAATAAAACACAAAGGTAAGAGAAAAACATTACACCCAAGCTAAATCTTCAAAAAAATGGTTAGAGAAAACGAAGATGTGGTTAATACTTTTGTCCGAAAAAGATCCTCTTGTTACGTAAATCATAAGATCTGACAAGTAATTCAGTCACTTACTAAAGCACCTATTTATTTCCGATGCAATTATTTAATTTTAAAAACTACACAAATTTTCAAACATAAAACGAAACCATCTACTAGCTACGAGATTTCCACCCGGCGCGCAATTAATAAATCTGTAAATACTTACTATGTTTATCAATGTTTTCTTGTTTTCAGTATTTGACGCTAAGAAATTGACACCGATAGGGTGTGAAAAGTAAACATTCAAGAACCAACCGATCATGTTTTGATGAAAATAAAACAATTGATTATCTAAAAGCTTTGACATTTTGCCTTGGGGTTATGTATATTAGCAATGGTATTTCGTAGAGCGCCAATGATATCTTAGACAATGAGCATCATAAAATCATGAAAACAGGCGGGTGGAGTCTCTGTTAAAGGTTTTCATCCTGATAAAATTCGGTTTTATCACAATTGTATTGATAACGTTCACAATCAGTTAAACAAACAAAAAACGTAGTTGTTATATGTGCTAAGTTTATAACATGCTAAATAACAGCGCAAAATTGATGACAATCCACCTTCTTCTGTGATCTATGTGTAAATATATTATTTTGTACAGCAAACTCTTATTTGTAATTTTTCTGAAATTTTAAGGACCTGTATAATTTTAAAGTCTCAAGAATATTTATATATAATTATTTTGTAACTGTAAGTCTTTCATGCTAATTTTGGTGGTGCATTGTATCGATTAGGTTAGGTCATATTCGGATGCGTTGTAAATAAATATAACGTAACGGTAATGCTACAGAGTGCTCTTTAATAGGTTTATTTTTACATTGTTTGAGTTTACATTCCAGTATAATTACAAAGCTGGTAATGCGTATTTCACTTTAAATTTGACATAGGAAAATGGTAGGAACACACAAAATAGTAAAAATACCCCCGTCGCAGCAAACCTGCATACTCAGCGAATTTCCAATGAATATATAACATAACACATTAAGCCACTTAACAGAATTCATAAGAAATATATTCACAAATAAGCGATATTTAAACTATTAATTATTCTCCATCATTATTATTATATAATTATTCAACATTGGGGATGAGTACGCAGGTTTGCTGCAACAAGGAATACAAAATAATAGGTTTTTATGCAAATATCAATAGAACTCATCTAAGTGAAGTCACATACCAAGTTTCATTCATATACATTCATAAATAAGCGATATATAACATTTTAAATATTTTCCATAAGAATAACATGGGGACCGAGTACCTAGGTTTGCTGCAACGGGAATCATAGGCGAAGAATTTTTTTTAGCAAACAATAATAAACCACAACCAGATCAAGCCATGTACCAAATTTCGCCAGTTTATGTTCATAAATAAGCGAGACATACAATTTTTCTTTTTCTCCATAAGAATAACATTAGACAACGTACTGTGTTAAGCACTTTCAATATCTCGGTAACCAATTGACGTAGAGCAATGATCAAAATACCAAATCGTTGTTTTGTTAAGCTGAATTCAATGGCATAAATTAAAATTTGATTTAAATTAAAATTACATGTGAAAACCCCCAAAAACACATTTTTGGGGTACAAAACCCCCCAAAAAACCCCTTTCGGATGGTGCGATTCATCTGGTTTTCGAACTCGTTCAAATAAATGGTACTTTACACATTTGTACGAAATTTCATTAAGATCGGACCATTTTTACGAGAGTTATCGTGCTTACGGACACACACACACACACACACACACACACATATATATATGTATATATACATATATACAAATTTGAACGAATGGTGTTTTTGGCATCTGGGGACCTCAAAATGAAAAGTTATCATGGTCTCGGGCTTAAGTCTTACCATGAGACCTACGGTAATAGCTTCTTCCCTATAGGGGAAATTCGCTAAAAGAGTAAATCTCAATTTACTCTTCAAAGTAATTAAGCTAATAAATTCCTATAATACTCTTTGCTGGTTAAAATTCACATTTTAAACTGTTCAGAAAAATATTTAGTATGGATGGTATTATTACTATTATATAATTGACACAAATACTATATAATTTATTTACAAGTTGTTCATACATATAAGTCATAAAAGATACGGTTTTAATTCGTCTAAATGGATAATAAACTAACAGGATAAAATAAAACTACGTCTTACAAGTACATAAAAGACGGTATATATAAAATGATGGAACAAGGCGATCGATTTCAACCAGGTACAAGTGTAAATATGTTTTGTGAGACCGAGTTCTATTTTATCCCATTAATTGTAACAACACGTATTATTACTACTCAAGAAACGATTTATAATAAACTACTAAGTGCATTATTTACTAGCTAAACTAGTTCAAATTATTTATTTAATTATTTATTTATATAATTAATTGAAACAATGCTAATGAGTCCAAAATTATAAATTATTGAATTTCGATCATACAACGTGGCGTCCATTGATTAATTTCAATCACACAATGCGGCGTCCACTGATTGATTGATTCACCTCATTAATACTACACTATGCAATTACATTAATCAGTTGTGTTACATTGGTTGATGTTGTACACTAATACGCATCGACTACCGTGAAACAGCGTCTAGTAGCACCGCCTTTTTTATAAATGTCATGTGAATTAATGTTCGTTAAATAATTTAAACATTTTTTTTTTTAAATAACATCACTATTTTACAAGTAGTCATTATTTAAAGGGCAAGCAATCTTTCCTTATGTGATTGGTTAGAAAGAAAATTATTTTTACAATTTTCGTACATGTTTTACCATTAGGTCATGGTGTATAGTAGATTGATAAGGTAGCCTGAGATAATACATTTATGCGGCATTTCAGATGAATACATTATCATATTTTGATTTTTAAACATAACAATTCTTTTGTTATAATAAAGTTTTACGACCCCAATGTTAGGCGCTATATTTTTGAGGAAGTTAAAAATTGCTTCACTGAGAAAAGAATCTCATTATAAAAAAATATTTAAAATGACTTCATCTGACTGTTTTTTCCAAATTTCCAAACACATCATCTTTAATTTGTGTTTTTTTTTCAATACTCTACTCCTTGAGTGATCAATGAACAATGCCAGTTAATAATCTTTATAAATCATGATTGGCAAGATATTAAGAGATTTTAAAGAGTATTAAGTTATTAAACAAGAGTTTTAAGAGTATGTTACATGATCTATGGTGAAAATTCATTGAGTGCTTGTAAGAATTTTCATCTCAATATAAAATCGTATTTCAGATTTTTCCCTGAAGAATAAAAATTAATAGATTTGTCTAGCAATGTAATGTTTGCGTGAAACTTAGTAGAGCAAGTCAATGTGTTTACCATGATCAACAGCACCTTCGGTTACCGACCTGGTTTTCAAAGCAACTTATCAAACAAGAAATTGAGTTTTGCTTCATTTTTGGGGCTTCCTCCTTTATACAGAAGCCAATCAAAGTTTAACTCCACAAATGATGTCAGTTCTACACGAGATTTTCATTTTATTTTGAGTAAATCTTGTGAAAACGGCGTTAACAGAGTATTAATATTTACTGTACTGGATCCTACCTTACCTAGGTATCAACAATACATATTCAAAGAAGTCCTTCTCTTAGTTAGGACGCAGCATGATATCTTTATAATATAACCAATAATTCTTTATTATTTGTTCTAAGACAAATAACTGTTCTAGTATTATTAGCAATAGTCATCATCATCTAGACTAGACTCATAATCATCTGTTATTAGCCCATCAAAAATTACGGGCTTAAACAACCCGAAGAAGTATTGTTCACTAGTTATAAAATAAGTTGAATGGTTTAATAATGTACCTTTAAAAAGCTAATTTTGAGTTGCATGTAATAAAATTGGAATCCACCGTGCAATTCAAGGTCCGAGGTGAATTTGCTTGGGCTCTTGAATGTTCGGACCTCTAGCAAACAATTTAATTTTTCAAGGCATCATTGACGGACGGAGATTAATATGTTAAGACTTTTCGAACTTCGTACTAAACATAAGGACCGAGCTTCTAAATCTTAAGATGTAAGGTACGTAAAGTTATAAGCACTACATAAATTTAAATATAAGAAGTTAGTTAATACACTGTTTTTTTTTACTAATTAAGAAACTATGAGAAATTGCCGTAGACTTGTCATAACCTTGACTATTTCACCCTCAATTTCCAGAGAATCGTTTCTTAATAGCAATTGAGAAGGGCTCGGTAAAATTCCATGGAATAGAACTATCAAACTAGTGACATTTAACAGCAGACTTGTTGATGGTAATACTGAGATTACTGTTGTTCTGTATTACTTAAACTGCTTTGTGGTTGTACTAACTTTAACATACATATCCATGAAGGATAAACGTACACTACTACCATTTTTACAATTCAAGAAGGAAACAACATTTTGATGAATTTTGTGATTCTCTGTCCAAAAGAGTTATGTGAATGGTTTTTTAGCTTTTGTCATTAGAGTCCTGATGACAGAAGCTAAAGTGACAGAGCCTCAAATGGTTGAACAAGTGACAGCTTTTAGTAAATTGCTGTTAAGCTCTATTTTTCGAACGATGCAAGCTTTTAACAGAGCTCAACTGTAATTACTTGTTCCTCTAGTTTGATAGTTGTATTCCATGGCATTTTACCAAGCCCTTCTCAATTGCTCATAAGAAATGATTCTTTGGAAATTGAGACTGTAACAGTCAATATTTTGACAAGTCAACGACAATCCCTCATAGTATTTTTTAATTGGTACGAAAAAAGAACTTTATTAACTAACTTCTTACATTGAAATTTACGGAGATAAAGTGTTTGTAACTTTACGTACCTTACATCTTAAGTTTTAGAAACTCGGTCCTTATATTTAGTATGAAGTTCGAAAAGTCTTAGCATATAATCTCTGCCCGTCAATGATACATTTGAGAATTAAATTTTTTTGCTAAAGTCTAAACATTGAAAGGTCCAAACTGAAATGTGCATATTTTAGAAACGTAGTAAATAATTATTACAAGAAGCTCAATACTTGTTTTAGTTTACCTTGTACACATATGCTAATGAAATTGTTACTTATATTTTCATACAGTTTTGGTTTTATTTTTATAATACGTGGTAAACAATTCAAACCGATTTTAATTGATTTTACATGGGCAGGTTAAACAATCCAATTTACTCCAGTTAGTATTTGCATTACTCATGAAGTGCTGTAAATATGGTCAATTTCCTAAAAACAAACCAATGATGTTTAAAATGCTAAATAAAATAATCAGCTATTTATGTAGGAATATGAAAGTTCTATATGTAGGAATATGAAGTGTAGGGATGACACTTCATTATTCTGTCAACATCTCAGTTTCTGACCACGTAGCATATTAACTCAGGGATCTTAACTGAGTCTTCGGGTTCAGCCACTGTGGACACGAAATACACCGCAAGTGTGGTTCGTGTTTACCAACTGTAAGCAGAGAGAACACTTATTTTATAAATGTAGGGTTACACTGATACCCTACTGATATATGACGTTTAAAACGTAATAAAACCCTGCTAACATAGCTCTCTCCAGTCGTACATTTCTTTTCACTCAGTTGATTTTCACATTTCAACTCCCACAAGCTTAGTACTGAAATTGTTTGAAATAAAATTATAACTGTATTTTGTATGTGTTAGTAAACAAAGACACTAATACCATTTAGTATAGATAATCTAGGCCCAGAGTAGAAGAGACAGCCTATGAACTAAAAACGTTAGCCTTCTCAAGTACCCTTATAACATGTCATAAAAGAAAAAGGATTTGTACATATTAGACGCATATTTTAGGTATGATTAGATTTAGATAAGATTCATCCCTGTAATTTAAGTATTGTAAAAACATTTAACCTATGGTACTCACTGTGAAATAATAATCAAAGTCTGACAAATTGACCTAACCGCACAAAAGGCAAGTTTGCAAAAGTGTTAGATTTCATCGAATTGGCCCCGACACAGATATATTTGCGTGTCAGAACAATATAATTTTGTATATAAGCTCTTTATTAATCACTCATATTGTACATATAGTTTGTAAACTTATTAATTTGAATGTAAAACCCTGAATTGTAAACATTATAAAAATACACAAGACTTCCCAGACGAAGACCGCCATCATGATTTTAGTTCCTTGTGACTCCACCAGAGTTTGTCTGTAGACCAGTTGAAGCATTAGAGACGTGGCTGTCCGGTACTGAACTCTTGCGATGGACGATGGAGCTACAATAGGAATGTCTTTCATTGGCAAACTTCAAATTCAGATATTTGATTTTACGTTTTATTAATTAAGTGTAATGTTTTGAGTAAAGACTAATGATGTTATAAATTCCTAAAAAAATAATCTGAAACTTTTAGAAATGTGTAAATAACAGGAATATATGGTGTAATTGAAGTAATACGTAGTTTAATACAGATATTATTTGTTGTTTACGTAAATCAGCTGTTTGTCGGATGTTAGATTAATATGCAATTATGAGCGATTTAAACTAAATTTGACTTATTTTACTAACTTAAACGATTGGAAATATTACTTTATTGTGTTTTTGATAAAAATTTACCTTTTCCAAAATAAATTAAATAGAGAAACATTATTTTAAATTCAGTGAAGTTTTGGCCAGTAAAAACTATTACCGCTGACAGACAATTAAAAAATTACATGGCTCAATATTGTTGGAAATGACTCCCATTGGTGCAGGTGCTTCTTCTCCAAATCTGGAAGGAGGTGACGCTTGTTGTGTCTCGGGGGAGCCGAGAAAGGACAGTCGAGCAAGGTCCATGTTGCTCATTCCCAGGAGGGAATAATTTGAGAAACATCAAGATTTTTACTATTGTGCGCGTTAAATACGTATTTTTATCAATTCCCCCAGCTCTAAAGCCCAGCAGTTTCCCATAAATAAATTATTGTTATCATATTTAGGCATATTTGAGGACTACCTGGTGAGATCCATCCATTTTCTCACGCTAACTCCTTTCAGCATTTACATATTTGAATACTCTGATATTATATTGATATTCAGGGACATTTAATATCAATAATATTCCAAATTAACCTCAAGATCAAGAAATTTTAAAATTAATTGAAGAAAATTGATAGTGTTTTATTTGTTTTTTGAATATTTTGAACTTTCTTTCAAATTTAATTCTCTGTTTAATTATCTGTTGTTTTAAATATTAATAGAAGAAAATTGATTATTATCGATCGAGCCAGATGCTTATGAACCCTACGAATTTTAAACCCTGAGACAAAGAGAACTCATTTTACTCAATATTGTCACTTTGATAACTTGTTCTATCTATATGTCAATTAATATTAACTGAATAAAAACCAAGGTTATTTATGATTTTTAAAAAAGAGTTATTTATTTATTTATCATCATTAACATATATTTATTATAAAATGTAGTAGTATTCCATATAAAAAGAATTTCTGAAATTCAAAATTTGTTTTGAAACAGTCAAAATGTTTCTGAAATTATAAAATCTTTTCTTGAAATAAAAAAGGTTCTTTCCTATTTTGGAAACTTTGTTTGTTATACATATTTTCCCGTAAACTCAGTTTATTATTAATATCAATTCTTACAAATAATAATTTCAAATAAATAAACATTTAACAAAAATAACAATGATAACTTACTAATCGTGAATATTCAAGAAAGAACAAACTTAATTATCTTTGATTTTAAATACATAGGATTCTAGCTTCCAATCCATGCAATAAACAATATAAATCTGCTAACTATCCACCCGAACTTAGAGTGATTGCTCCATATTGTGTTATTAAACGGTGGAATGATATTTTTAAAATAGAATATTAATTAAAATATGAATTAATATTATTAATATTAGAATATTAATCATAAATATAGTTCAAATTAATTAAAATAAATACTAGTGACGAAGGAACGTTAGGCTTTTCCTTAATAAGAGAGAGATTTATAGCTGAGGCGATGAAATATTATGTTGAGACGGGAGAGAGACTCATTTCCTTGGATGTAAGACTTTATGTATTCAATAAAGAGATTTAAAGTAAACATTTTTTCCTAACAACAGTTTCATTACTTTACATGGGGTAGTAATTTGTATGGGCTGCAAAACGTTATGGACATTTGCATTTTACGATACATATTGCCCATTTTAATTGGATACTCTTTTATGGGTATCACCCATTTTTATTAACTTTACAAGCGTGTTTTGAAAGTCGTCATTATTAACACCTAGAAATAATTGTCTTGAGACAACGCCGTCCATACATGGATATATTACTATTACATTAAAAATGTATTCATTTAAATACTTTTCTGGTATATGAAATTCCGTCATTTTGTATTATTAAAATTCAAAATAAAAAATCAGTACCGGTAAGGTTAAGTAAAACAGTAATTTTTATTGTAAATAAAATTACAAAAGCAACTCACATGAGAATTATAGAACCTTTTTCTTGTAGCCTTATTACAGAAAAATACATGATCTATTTAAAGAATCTTACTAAATTATTTAAAAGCATTAAGTAGAATCTAGGCGTTAGTAGAGACGAAAGTAGTAATTAGATCTTGGTTGAACTCACATCGCCTATTTACATACCAACCTCCTAGTATCGCCTAGTTGTCTACCTGGTTGGAGCAGAATTAACAGTTAATTACACCTGAACCTCACGCATTTAGTCGATCAAATTGACGTGACAGTCCACTTCAGATTAATATGACCCCAATACCTCTTAATGGTCACTTTGGCTACTTAACAGAAGTTTATTTATACTAAACCATTAAGAAATCGTTCAAAAATGCAGAAAAACTTTTTTCTTAATATTTTACATAATACTAATACTCTCAAATTTGTGTAACTTATGCAGAGTGTCCAACATTTACTGACCAAAACTTCAAGAGTTAATTATATTGATCAAAACAAACAAGGTTCGTCCTAACAATTTATCTTCCTTCCTTTTTTGTGTGTTAGACTGTGGGTATTTTTTTACAAAAAATGTCCCTCTCCGATGTGGTTTGAAGAGAATAAATTGAAACTTCGCGTACGTGTTTGTTTAATGATATTCGTTCTGTAAAGACATTTAAAAAATAAAGTTATCAAAGCTTAATATTCTAAAATTGGAAAATCTGTTAATTTCTGCCATTTTAAAACCGGATATTATATTAAATTTACAAAGTTTCAATCTGATACCTCAAACCACCATAGAGAAGGCATGTTTTGTAACAAATTTATGCAGACAAATAAACATAAAACTAAACCGTATAAAACTATACACTATTTAGATGAATATTGTTTTTACTTTCTCCCCCTATACATAGTATATGGAGAAAGTATTGTTTTCGTAAAAATTTTCGAATTTGAGTTGTTAGTGGAAATATTCGTTTTGGTGCTCCCTGAACCCACAAAAATGGTTTTAACGTGATGTCTGTGTGTGTGTGTGTGTGTGTGTGTGTGTGTGTGTGTGTGTGTGTGTGTGTGTGTGTGTGTCTGTGTACAGAGCTAGAGCCCTAACCTATGGGCCGATTTTTATGAAATTTGGTATGTAGGTACTAATCCAGGATATCTCAAGGCATTTTTTCATTTTTTTGGATGTTAGCGAATTTCCCCTATAGGGAAGAAGCTATTACCGTAGTCGGCATGGTAAGACCTAGGCCCGAGACCATGATAACTTTTCGTTTTGAGGTCCCCAGACCCCAAAAACCCCATTCGTTCGAAACTGTATATATATATATATATATATATATATATATGTGTGTGTGTGTGTGTGTGTGTGTGTGTGTGTGTGTGTGTCCGTGAGCACGATAACTCTCGTAAAAATTATCCGATTTTGATGAAATTTGGTATGAACATGTAAAGCAACATTTATGACTTTAAGTTCGAAAACCAGCCAGATCGCTCAATCCGAAGGGGTGTTTTGGGGGGGTTTTGTACCCCAAAAATGGGTTTTTCGAATTTTTTACATACACTTTTGGAAATAGTCAAATTTTATTTTTTTCCATTGGATTAAGCTTAAAAAAACACACAATTTGGTATTTTGATCATTTCTCTACGTCAATTGGTTACCGAGATATTGAAAGTGCTAAACACAGTACGTTGTCTAATGTTATTCTTATGGAGAAAAATAAAAATTTTATATCTCGCTTATTTATGAACGTATACTGACGAAACTTGGTATACGGCTTCATCTGTTTGTGGACCATTGATATTTCCTCAAAAAGACAATTTTTTACCCAAGGCTCCTGTAGCAGCAAACCTGCGTACTCAGCCCCATGTTATTCTTATGGATAATAAGTAACGTGTTATCTGCCTTCATTATGAAAATAAATTAATGAAATTTGGTATGTGGCTTTACCTACATGAGTTATATTGATATTTGTATAAAACCCCATTTTTTGTGTTCCTTGCTTCAGCAAACCTGCATTCTCAGCTGCCATGTTATTCTTATGGAGAATAATTAAAATGTCATAAATCGTTTATTTATGAATGTATAGTGATGAAACTTGGTATGTGGCTTTATGTGGTATTAATATACATATATATGCATTGGAAATTCGCTGAGTACGCAGGTTTGCTGCTACGGGGGTATTTGATTTTTAAGGGTAATTATCCCCCAAAAACCGCCAAAAAACATGAAAAATCCAAATTTCTCAAAAACGGCTCTAACGATTTTGATTAAACTTTCGTGGTTTGTAGAACTTTAGGTTTGCAACAAAATGACACCACCCGCATTTCTGGAAAAATTCGGGTTCAGAAATTACAGAACTTAAAACATCCAAAATTCAATTTTTTGGATTTTTCATAAAAAATCATAAATGTTAAAAAAGATTACTATTCACCATTAAAAAAAGCTCAAAAAACTAAATAAATTAGTATTTTAAATTACTATTCTACGATTGCTAGTTACGGAGAAAATTGAAATTTTCATTTAGCGGTAAACACAGTACGTTGTCCAATGTTATTCTTAAGGGGAATACAAATATAACTATTTCTCTCTTATTTACTGATCAATTTCATTAAAATTTGATATGCAGGTCAAGTTAGCATTGACCAACAGATGATGTTCGAAATGTGTTGCTATTTAACCCTGGGGGGGCAAGGGGGCATTTCCCCTCTCAAAACAACTGTGTGTAGCAACGGACTCTATAGTGCCTCCCAAAAAGGGATTTGGGTGGATATTTCTGAAAACAACTATTTTAGACAATTTTCTGTACATTTATCTATACTTCATATTCTATATTTAGTAAATAACAAATATTTTTGTCATTAAAGTTTGGCTAAAAGGGAGAAACTATGTGTCAGTTTCCTGATACCGTTTATTTTATCTGTAGAAATAACGAGGGTAAGTTTGGGTCAGTAATTTATGTATACTCCGTATAAAATAAGTTACTCATGAAACTAAGTAAGTTAAGTGTTTACTTTAAAAAAGCTGTAATTAAAAAGTAAACATGGCTTTAAATCATATACAGCATCCATGATATTTATAAGTATTACTAAATTAAGGCATGCTTCACAAACACATTTTTATTTCAGATGTTATCTCGAGTCATTAGTGGAATCCTCAGGAGTGGTTTTATAACAATTACAGTAGATAGAGATAGAGTACTGCTCTTCATTACTTGATTTATCACTCATATCCAAGGTGAGTGATGATATTTTTAGATCCTGTTGTATTTAAATATTCAAATATAAACTAACATTTTTTCTCAAGCTTTTAAAATTACAAACTTGATTTATAAAAGAAAACAATGATAATAAATTATTTCGCGAGGTAAAACCCAGTGTCTATTCTAAACAATGATTACGTGTTGGGATGGGAAGTTGTCAATGCTAGTCAATTGCATATATATTTTCATATAGTAGAGCTAGAGACTTCTATTAAGAGTATTAAATGAAGGTTGCAATATTTCACATATACAGGGTGAATCGACTACCCGTTCAGCATGTATAGCGAGTTTGATCTAAAGTCATAAAACAAAATTATTCTAAACTAAAACGCATCTTGGCAATCTACTAAAAATGTGTTCATTAAAATCGATTACCCTTTTATCTCTTTTCGTTTTTTGCAATCATTGTCCCATATGAAATACATTCTTATTTGCATAACGATTGCATGTATTCTGTGATCACTTTATTTTAATGTGTTATATTCAGAACATTCATTTCACATGGGAAAATTATGGTTTTTGCTTTTTGAAAAAAAATCGAAAATATATACTATGAGTAGTCAACGCGAGAGATGGGCCGTAACACGGGGTCTTATGGGCCTAAATCCAGGAATCTGATTGGTCCAATTAGGTCACGTGATTCAAGATGGCGGCGCCCATGGTGGCGTTCCCGCCAAATTTGCGCGCCAAAAAAAATTGGCGCCAAACCTAACCTCACTTTTCATCCCTCCAAAGTGTTACCAACTTAGCAGAGCTAATGTACCATACATAATTATATGTATCATATATAATTACATGTACCATATATAATACTACAGTGTATAATCATATATATACGTACCATAATAGTGTATAATATACCATCACCAGAAAGGTAAGTGGCTATCTAACCTCACTTAGCCAGTGTTGCCACTCTAAACGCTACCTATAAACCTAAATCAGTTACGCAAAATTATTATATGTATTATGTCAAACTATCTAAAATTATTATATGTATATATTACGTCACGCTACGATGTGTTACCAACCTATGGCAATGTATATTTCGCAAGCAAGTACAGCCAAACCATTATATAAAACCATTACATGTATATATACCAGAAAGTACCGCTAACTCAAAATATAAAACTATTACATGTATATATCGCAAGAAAGTGTTGCCAAAAAACAAAAATCGCTTATATCTCGAAAACGGTAAGTCCTAGGGTCATTTTGACCCCAGAAAACTGCCTACTACGTAGTGTAGGCACTCCAGGGGGGTATCTACCCATATGAAAAGTCTTAACCAAAATATTGCGGGTTGCATCTCAAAAAATGAAGGGGCAAATTTTCAAAATTAAATATCTCAAGAACGGCTTGGCCGATTTTCACGAAACTTGGCATGTATGTACCTGTTAACCTCCGCTACATATTACAAAAACCTAAACTCTGTACTGCAGGCAGTATCAAAATAATTGAAGGAGTCATACTTTAAAAATCAATATCTTAAGAACGGGTGAGACGATATAATTGAAACTTGACATGTGGATACTTGTTAACATCCTCTAACCTTCAATTTTGTTTGAGGGTAGAAGAGGGTTGTTTAGGGGATGATGGAGGGTGTAAAACTTTAAAATTTAATATATTGAGAACGGCTTGGCCGATTCTAATGAAACTTGGTATATAGGTACCTGTTAACCTCCGATACTATTTAAAAAAAAAATTAAACTCTGTACTGCGGGAAAGTATCAAAAGATTGAAGGAGCTATATTTTAAAAATCAATATCCCAAGAACGGCTTGGCCGATTTTAATGAAATTTGGTATGTATGTACCTGTTAACATCCTTTACATCTTACAAAAAACTTAACCTCTGTACTGCGGGCAAGTATCAAAATAATTGAAGGGGTACTAATAAATACCTTAAATCTCGCAGCATAATCGGGGGGAACGCGGTGGTCTAGTGGTTAGCGCCTTGGACTACGGTTCAGGAGGTCCCGGGTTCGATTCCCTCTTTAGGTTCTTCATCAAAGGTATTGTAAAAGTCGGGTCTTGCCCTTCCTTTACCTACTGGAATGTTTATCCGTGCTACATCTACTCTAAACGTGTCACTGCTGGTAATTGATTCAGCGTTGCTTTGAATTATGCCCCCAAAAATCTCCCAAAGGACATTGCAGGGAACATAGCATGATCTAGGCTAAGTAAGGCAAACTCCCACAGGGGGAACTTTTTTAAAACTACAAACTAAGCTGTAATAGAACAAAGAAAAATACAACCCAGAATAAATCCGAGAGGAGTGGTGGCGATTATATAGCCAGGCAGTGTCTATGGTACCATCACTCTGTGTCTTGAACATATATGTAGTGCATTTCTAAACAAACATCAGCCCAACATTTAAGTATTGAGCCCAAACCTACAGTGAAAGACAGTGGTGACCTACAGTGGACCACAGCGCCTATATTACTTCACTTTAGGGTGTTTACTGTTTCATTGTATAAAATATACCATGCCAGATACTCTCTCAGATCCTAAAGAGTTTAATCTGGTTTTACACTGTGATGCTTGCGGGGTCATCACAACACCATCTTGGAGAGATTGTCGCTGTTAAGGTAAGATATTTATCTATATTATTAGTTAGAGGTTTCTACCTCCCCTGGGGAATCATTTACCTTTGTCGGAGACTTCTAAAAGTGTTAAGCTTCCGCTGGACAGTATCGCTTGGGAGGTAAGACAACATACCTCACCAAATAAACTGAAAGTAAACATAATAAGGAAAGTTTTATAATGCCAAAAACATGAAGACGGTGGATTTTTAGAGTTAGAATTACTGTGGAGTGACGATTGGTCAATCACCAACTCCCTTCAACACACAAACTCTGCTCATCCTGAACCAGTCAAGCTCACTTGATGATGAACACTCCGCTTAGCCTAACTAAACTTTTTCTTAAACAAATCTGTTCTGACAATAAATTACTTGACAACATTGTAAAAATAAATGCCCCCTACCTTATTCAACACAATATTATATTTTAGCACAGAAAAAACTACAATTCAGCACTACAGTCCATAATACCGTTGGGAAGGAAGGAGGTATTGCGAATAATGCATTACGATAAGTAAATGAGATTATAAAAGACGGATACATTATTCATTAATAAATATTGTTCTTTTTTCATTGTAACTAAAACTGCTATTATTAGCGTTTCCATATTTTTATATTCTAAAATCCCAGCAATATATTTTGCTTTAAACCACGGATTGTTTACAATTCTGTTCTTGTTTGACAGAGATGGCACCCTCAAGCTCTCGAGGCAAACGTGCGGTAACAGTTTAAAGTCCCGCTCGGGTATTCTACCAGCCGACCGATTCAACCACTCATATATTGCAATTGCCAGAGGCCTGTGGCTGGAGGATTGTTGAACAGCTGCACTTGTGTGAGTACATTTTATTTTCCCATCATTTAAATTTCCCGGTCAAAATATTTCAAAGTCCGTTTAATTGTTTGCCAGGGCCGTGGTGTATTTTGACGGCGTAATAACTTGACCAATCGTACCCAATACCGCTAAAAACTGCCCCGGGGGCCTTGATGTACTTGGCCTGCAACGTTTTAAATCCTTCGGTCAGATACTTCCAAGTCAAACGTTTCCCTGCGGCCAGTGTTTCAGCCTAGATCCATCGAGTCTCCACCGTCTAGGACCCCGGGCACTCCGTGACACGGTACCTCTATCACTACGCAAGTCAGAAAAACACTAACACACAAACTACGCAAGTCAAATCAGAACTACAAGTTACCAAAAGTTAACTCTAAGGAAGGTAGAAAACACTACTCTAACCAAAACCGCATTAAAGATCAAGAATAGAAAGTAAGATTACTGTTACCCAGCACATACAAATACAACACTACGCCTGACACATGGAAGTCAGGGTTTGTTTAATTCCTTTACTGTAAACTACCAAATCAAACAATTGAATACAAACACAACACTAATAGCCAAGTCAGACAGTTATACTGTTTAGAAACCTCAATATACTAATTACAGTAACTTAAAGGAGAGAAGAGGCTTGTAAAAACCAGCAGAAAACTACAGGCAAGAAACTGATAACCCCACTCCACGGGTTTATTAACCTGCTTGCCGGGGACCGTGTGGTACTTTGTTCATGTAATTTCTCGGTCAACTATGTCCAAGTCCGCTGAAGTTACCTTTATCGGGGGTTACATTTAAATTGACCGAAACTTCTTAAATTTCTCGGTCATCTACTCCTGCCTCCGCTGAAGCTACATTATAATGTGTTACATTTCACCTTAACGGGGATCTTTTTAAATTTATCGGCTAAACACTCCTAACCCCGGTGAAATAATTTTGAACGCTCACGTTTCCACACCACGGTAAGCCTTTAGGCTAGGCCGTAGGAGCGTCGGTGCGTTCTTTTTGGTTACCCAGAGCTTCCCCTGGAGGCCTAACCTCTGGGGTGAGAGGCCCCAACCATCGCCTCTCACAGTGGTAGCCACTCCATAACAAAATGCTACCTCCTTTTATTGTTTATTTTATTTTATTTTTTACAAGTCCCACCGTGCGGACTGTTCCAAGAAGTAACCTGGGTGTTAGCCAGGCCCTCAATCTACTAAACCCTTCATCACACATTCAGGTTTACGGGGCTTTTCGTCACCCGCGCCAGTGACCTTCATACAGGTTTACGGGGCTTTTCGTCACCCGCGCCAGGGACCTTCATTCACACACACACACACACACATACAGTGGGAACTTGTGATTTTAAAGAAAGATTACATTTAAAGTGAACTTTCATCTTTCATATTTGTGTAAGTAAGGTAAAACTTCTCCGGCAACAAACTTCTTACTAACAGCCTTGCCTCAGGAGTAGTTGATTTTAACATCAAAGAACATAATCCGGCTTCGTTTATGAAAACCGTTGTTTTCTCAATAGGCCCAACGCCCTGTTTTTGGGCGTCAGAAAAACTACCAACAGTTAATTTATCGCTATCATCTACATGTTTCCGAACTGCACTCCAGCCATTAACATGTTTTAGAGCAGTAGCTACGTCTTTAGCTTTAAACCATGGCTTTCCTTCATTATCAAACAGAACCAATACGGGTTTGTTATTGAATGTATAGAACTTGGCAGCCATGTCACAATTTACTCAATAGTACAGGAAAAAGGAGCGCAGAAGCACGTCTAATCAGTACCGCGACTTGGAGCAGAATGATGTAACTGTACTAGTGACATTTGGTATATACAGGAGTAACGCTGCTCCATAGGGAAAGGTGCTACCTTTATCGATGGTAGCGTCATGGAAAATGGATGAGTGATACTTCAAGATTTAAAAAAACAGGCAGTTCCGTAACACTACAAAATACATTTTTAAAGTAATCATCAAAAAACTTCGGCGTTAAATCAGGTAAGGGCATGAACGATATATCTCTTGAAATATCACTGTACTTTATTGCTACTCCAATGTAGGTGTTTGATGAGGAGTCCTCCGTTATTTTATCTACTATATACTCCGAAAACACCAAAGGTCATTCCCGTGCATTTATTGAACCGTCAAGTAAGAACTCATACTTCAAGCATATAATGCCATATTCTGTATCTTCATTTAACCTACTTGTGTAAAAGGAAAAGAGACACCTCCTGGTTAGCGGGTGTAATATGTTCAGCAAGCATTCTACAAGGAGAGAAATACAGGGCACGTATTACAGGCACGTATTACAGGCACGTATTACAGGCTGTGTATTACAGGGTAATACACAGGCACGTCCGTTCACTACCGCGTCTCAGAACAGAACGAGTTAATAGAGGTATATGCACTCAGTACCCGCGTGAGTGGCAGCTCCGTTAAGCAACTCTTTGTTTTTAAAGCCGGAAGGCAGGGTATCGTGATCATCATTAAATTTTCTCTTGGGTCCTGTAATTTTAAACTTTTTAATTTCACTTACTGTAACGACTTCTCGTCTCTTTGTTCTCCTGATTCTGTTTTCTTCAATTTCTAGTATTTCAGCAGCTTCACTAAGGACCATCTTTTTTTTTCTTTAGCTGCTCAAAATTTAATGTTTCGGAGGTTTTTAGGTTGAGGGCGAGGCCCTTGATTTTACACACAGATTCTAGTTTTTGCTTTTTGGTTGACCAAACAAGGTATGCGTAAGTTTTAGGCCCCCCAGAAATAAACTCTACGATATAAGAGCCGGGCCCGTACTCGTCTACTAACTCATCACTCATTTCCCCGAGGTAATCTCCCGTAGGGACCCTGTACAGCCCTCCCCTGTATAAATAAATACATGAGTCCATGCCATAGTAAAGGACCTGCCCTCCAAGGGCATCCAAGTGTTCATAAAGTTTAAGTCTTGCATGAATTCAACAGTGGTGTAGGCCGCAATTACAACATTTCCAGTTCTTAGAGCCTCATTGGCGTCATCAACATTCTGCCAATTAACAAATAAAACCTCTTGGTTAGTTATTTCAACAAACTTTACTTTTATTCCTGGTTGAGTTAACAATTTGAAAAATTCCTTAGAGTCTCTCACAATTAAAGTTTTGTCATGTTTTCGCGTTGACCAAACATGCCCCAAAATGAATTTAACATTAATTTAGCTACTGACCTGAGTCCTCCATTTTTAGCAATTTTGTCCTTGTCCAGTTGAATACCCTCACGCTCAAATAAATCAGAAACATACTTGTCTTTATCCTCCTGTGTTTTACACCAAGCGGGATACCCTGAAGCTTCCTGCTTTACTTTCAAGAATTTATTAATAAAATCGGTAAAAAGTCCACCTTTCTCGTATGTGGCGACTTCATACTCCCACTACTCATGCATGTCCAAAATCACATAACCTTTCTCTACAGCTTTTCTAATTTCACCCATAGTCCATGTTCCTACCATTGCCCTTTCCTCACTATCATCAAAACATTCCCCTTGGTTTAAAGTCTCCCCGCAAGTTCTGCACAAAACAATTTATTATTCATTTTAGTGGGGAGTACGGGATGATACAAGTTGTAAGGAGGTAGAACCTTACATTTTAACAAGCCCTCTACTTCAAGACCTCTCTCTCGGCACTCATTTCCAACGTAAACAGTAGGATGACCCACGGGATACTTACAATATTTATTTACATATGGGTAGAGGGATCAGACATCAACATACTGGATTGTTTCTCCCTCTTCACATTTACAATACGTTTTAGTATTACCCATCCTACCTAGGATTACGTGGAAGTGTGTTTAGAATGGACAGTTGGATCAGGTGATTTAATTTATTGTCCTTCTTCAAAGCTCTAAACTCACACTCCCACATTACTACAACTTCATATCTATTAAATTTTGCCATTTTGGACTTGGTTCTCTCGTAACGGAGATGCAAACTGTTTGAAGGATCCTCCGGCAGAGGTTCTTCTCTGCTGTATTGATAACATCTCGGGCAGCCGTGCCAATAACACCCGTGAAACTCATAAATTCGCTCACCGTCAAACCCATCTACTTTCATTCCTTTAATTTTCACTTCTTTACCCCGGCCCGCATGTTGAATATTTACTCCACGTTTCTCCTCCTCCCATGTTAGCCACTGTAAAGCAACGGCTGACTGATTGTCTGCAAGTCGGTACCCTGATTTTGGTATAAGTCCAATAGTATTTTCTTTTAAGAAGTTATGGCGGAAGGCCACGTTACATGCGTTGGCTATTGTTATAGCCTCAGGAAACGGATCTACGTTACACTCTTGAAGAAGCATGGCTCTAAATTTAATACACGCTTGAGCTAGGATTTCTACGTCTGAAATACAGTACTCCAAGATTTATTTTTGAAAATCAGACACGTAGTCTTCAGCGACTCGTTCGTCATACCATACATCAAAATCATCGTGTTTCTTTTCAAACATAGACTCGGGGCAATAGTATTTTTTGTCGGGCATAGGACCAATATAATTTTGGTTTGCCAGAGTGTTGAAAATATGCGGGAAGTAGCCCTTCTTTTTCTCGGGAGACAGGTCGAAGGCTTTAGGGAGTGCAGAGAGGGCCAAGGGAAAGTAGCTAATTGAGTCCACAAACCTTACGTTTGCTACTTCAATCAAAATAGCTTTAGTTCCCCGAGGCGTTATTTTTGGGGTAAATTTAGTATCTTCTATGATGTAGAATGAATTGGAAATCAAAACCCTGCCCGTTGTGGGCAATTACACAAAAATCTTTAAATTTTTTTAGAATTTCCATTACATAGTCCATAAACTGTTTTACCGGTTCTTTTTCAAATACCCTTTGCCGTTCCGAGCAAGTTTCACACTCACCCCCATTAATACATTTAAAGCAGTACAGTTGAGAAACGCACAAGTTTACTTTATGAACTTTCTGTTGAGGGCCCGTGGGAAGTGACTCGTCTTGGCGAGTCTCCAAGTCAAAGAAAATAAACAAAAAAATTAAGCTCTTTCGGTGTTCTCCTATCTACCCTCATGAAACACTGATGCGCGGGGTCTTTGAACGCTTCGCAGGGTTTACAGTAAACTTCTCCGCATGCGTGAACTGTCTTACGTTTTTTTTTTGGATAAATCATTTTGTTACAGTCGCGGCAGAACTTTATAGTTTTACAAACTTACCCTTGATGAGCTACTAAACACCGCTCGTTTTTGAATTCTTTTTGCTTTTTATTATGGTTAGTGTATGTAATTTAAGACGTTGAAGAATACTTGTAATACCATGCTTATAAAAGCAGGATTCTTTCAATTTCGATTACTTTGGGAAACTTTCTATGCATTTAATTGTTTAGAAACCTCAATATACTAATTACAGTAACTTAAAGGAGAGAAGAGGCTTATAAACACAGACAAAAAAAGCCATACCCTTATTCCAAGGGAAGCGAAACGCTCCCTTTTGATAACATTACACCGGAAGTTGTAGGTCCAATCTGGACCCACTTTGAACTGATTCTAAGTGTTAGACACAGCTAAACGTCGGGTCCAACGTGTTTGAATTAAATTAACGTTCTGAGAAAGAGACAGTAGGGTATTTTTGTAAAGTTAAAAAGGTACAGAGATTACACACTTTAGATTTCAGATGTGACTTTTTGTTGTAGTTAGTTGCTTGTAAAACTCTGTTCTCATGCTCTATTCCAGTGTCGGCTTCTTCGATATACCAACAATCAGAATATATACCCTGTCTTAAATACCTGCAGTCTGCATTCACAAGTAAAAAGATTTTAATGATCAACACCAAAACTAAACTTAACGAGGAGTTGACCACATCAAAAACATGAACAAGAGTAAATCTAAGAAGACAACAAGCAGTGACATTCGTTCTTTATAAGGACAGCAATTATGCAGTGTTTTCTCCTCGGTAGTTTTATTTTTGTTTCCCCTGAAACCAGAGCAGCATCTCCCTTTGACGATGTTATTCCTTGGTCATTTGTATCCAAGTCCGGTGAAACGACGTGGTCGTCCTGCAGTTTTACGGTGTAATCTCTCGGTCAATTGTGTTCAAGTCCGGTGAAAAGGGTCTACCAGGGACCGAGATGTATTTTGACGGTGTAATCTCTTGGTCGATTGTGTTCAAGTTCGATGAAAAGTGTCTAACAGGGTTAAATTTAACTTGACAGTAACTTCTTAAATTCCCTTGCCAAACGTTTGTCGCCGGATCTGTTAAAACACCAGGGAAACATTTAACTGTGCCTAAATATTTTAAATTTCCCGGTCAAACATTTCCGAGTCCGCTAAAATCTGTTTACTGGGGACCGTGATGTATTTTGACGGTGTAATTTCTTGGTCGAACGTTTCCGAGTCCACTGAAGTTACTTTTATCGGGGGTTACATTTAAATTGACCTAACTTCTTAAATTTCTTTGCCAAACGTCTGTCACCGAGTCCGCTAAAACTGTCCACTAAGGAAACATTTAACTTTGCCTAAATATTTTAAATCCCCCGGTCAAACGTTTCCAAGTCCCCTCCCCTCGACGTTATCATGAGGATGGGTCACACGCTCTGTACTTCTCACATCAATATCAGTTATGGAGCCGGCTTGCACAGATTTTGTGGTATTCTCAAATTTTCACGCACCCTTACGGATGCTTAATGTTTGTCATCCGATACATGTTGTGTAGGTGACGCCTCACATGCACATCGTGTATCATTATTGACTCCTCCCTTGCTTCTGGGTCGATTAACGTGCAGATAGTTTGTGTGTGGTTTGATTGCCACGTTTGCCATTTGAACTTCTGCACTGGTTGGCTGGAAAAACTTTTTATAAAGGTACGTGTCAAATATCTTTAACTCCGGTGAAACCAGGGAGAATACAACTCGGCGGAAACCTTTCAAAATTCAGGGCCAGTGAAAACTGTCCAACTGAGACCATGATGTACATTGCCAGGAGCATTTTACATTTTCCGGCCAAACATTTTCGAGTCCTCTAAAACTGTCCACCAGGGACAATGATATACATTTTGCCAGGAATGTTTTTAATTTTACGGCCAAACATTCCCGAGTTCGCTAAAACTGTCTACCGGGGACCGATATGTATTTTGATGGTGTAATCTCTTGGCCGATTGTGTTCAAGTCCGATGAAAAGTATCTAACGGGGGCCGTAATGTATTTTGACGGTGTATTCTCTAGGTCAATTGTGTCCAAATCCTATGAAGATTGTCTACTGGGGACCGTGGTGTATTTCTATGGTGTGATATCTCGGTCAACTGTGTCCAAGACCGATGAAAGGTGTCTACCGGGGACCGTGGTGTATTTTGACGGTGTAATATCTCGGTCAATTGTGTCCAAGTCCACTTAAATATAGTTTTTAGAGTTCGTAGTGCACTTTGACAACGCTTGAAGATTTGTTGCTTTTAAGTATGTAAATTAAGACGTAGTGATTAAAGGAATACTTGCAATTTATGCTTATGATAGCAGGATTACTTTTGGAGCTTTATATGCATTTAATTGTTTACAAACCTCTATTAACTTAAGGTAGAGAAAAGGCTTGTAAACCCAGCAGAAATATATAGTCAAGAAAGCTATACTCTTACCCCTTTGATAACATACACTTGAAGATGGTCTACATGGTGGGTCATGTGGTTGGAGGTATGGGGAGCGAAACGTTCCCCTTCATAAGGATTCTAAGTGTTAGACTCTGCTACACTCTGGGTCACTGGTTTTGAATTAAAACTAATATGTAATACAGAGACAGGTGACTGCAGTTTACATTCACAAGTCAAAATATTGTAACCAATACCAGAACAACTCAAATTATCGAGGAGACACAACATGGACAAGAGTACATATCAACAGACAATTAAAGCATAAAATGCATTATTTATAAAGGCAATAATTATGCAGATAATCTAAGAAACTTGATCAGCCGTGTCTCATCGTTAGGTTATGTTATGCTCTGTTAAGTTAGGTTTGTGCATGGAAATATGAAACATCGTCAGTCGTAGTTAGGTTTATTGATGCAGGTTTAAGTTAGGTTTGTCGATGCCAATTTTTGGACATCAACATCGCGTTGTTGATGTCCAAAAATTGGCATCGACAAACCTAACTTAAACCTGCATCAATAAACCTAACTACGACTGACGATGTTTCATATTTCCATGCACAAACCTAACTTAACAGAGCATAACATAACCTAACGATGAGACACGGCTGATCAAGTTTCTTAGATTATCTGCATAATTATTGCCTTTATAAATAATGCATTTTATGCTTTAATTGTCTGTTGATATGTACTCTTGTCCATGTTGTGTCTCCTCGATAATTTGAGTTGTTCTGGTATTGGTTACAATATTTTGACTTGTGAATGTAAACTGCAGTCACCTGTCTCTGTATTACATATTAGTTTTAATTCAAAACCAGTGACCCAGAGTGTAGCAGAGTCTAACACTTAGAATCCTTATGAAGGGGAACGTTTCGCTCCCCATACCTCCAACCACATGACCCACCATGTAGACCATCTTCAAGTGTATGTTATCAAAGGGGTAAGAGTATAGCTTTCTTGACTATATATTTCTGCTGGGTTTACAAGCCTTTTCTCTACCTTAAGTTAATAGAGGTTTGTAAACAATTAAATGCATATAAAGCTCCAAAAGTAATCCTGCTATCATAAGCATAAATTGCAAGTATTCCTTTAATCACTACGTCTTAATTTACATACTTAAAAGCAACAAATCTTCAAGCGTTGTCAAAGTGCACTACGAACTCTAAAAACTATATTTAAGTGGACTTGGACACAATTGACCGAGATATTACACCGTCAAAATACACCACGGTCCCCGGTAGACACCTTTCATCGGTCTTGGACACAGTTGACCGAGATATCACACCATAGAAATACACCACGGTCCCCAGTAGACAATCTTCATAGGATTTGGACACAATTGACCTAGAGAATACACCGTCAAAATACATTACGGCCCCCGTTAGATACTTTTCATCGGACTTGAACACAATCGGCCAAGAGATTACACCATCAAAATACATATCGGTCCCCGGTAGACAGTTTTAGCGAACTCGGGAATGTTTGGCCGTAAAATTAAAAACATTCCTGGCAAAATGTATATCATTGTCCCTGGTGGACAGTTTTAGAGGACTCGAAAATGTTTGGCCGGAAAATGTAAAATGCTCCTGGCAATGTACATCATGGTCTCAGTTGGACAGTTTTCACTGGCCCTGAATTTTGAAAGGTTTCCGCCGAGTTGTATTCTCCCTGGTTTCACCGGAGTTAAAGATATTTGACACGTACCTTTATAAAAAGTTTTTCCAGCCAACCAGTGCAGAAGTTCAAATGGCAAACGTGGCAATCAAACCACACACAAACTATCTGCACGTTAATCGACCCAGAAGCAAGGGAGGAGTCAATAATGATACACGATGTGCATGTGAGGCGTCACCTACACAACATGTATCGGATGACAAACATTAAGCATCCGTAAGGGTGCGTGAAAATTTGAGAATAACACAAAATCTGTGCAAGCCGGCTCCATAACTGATATTGATGTGAGAAGTACAGAGCGTGTGACCCATCCTCATGATAACGTCGAGGGGAGGGGACTTGGAAACGTTTGACCGGGGGATTTAAAATATTTAGGCAAAGTTAAATGTTTCCTTAGTGGACAGTTTTAGCGGACTCGGTGACAGATGTTTGGCAAAGAAATTTAAGAAGTTAGGTCAATTTAAATGTAACCCCCGATAAAAGTAACTTCAGTGGATTCGGAAACGTTCGACCAAGAAATTACACCGTCAAAATACATCACGGTCCCCAGTAAACAGATTTTAGCGGACTCGGAAATGTTTGACCGGGAAATTTAAAATATTTAGGCACAGTTAAATGTTTCCCTGGTGTTTTAACAGATCCGGCGACAAACGTTTGGCAAGGGAATTTAAGAAGTTACTGTCAAGTTAAATTTAACCCTGTTAGACACTTTTCATCGAACTTGAACACAATCGACCAAGAGATTACACCGTCAAAATACATCTCGGTCCCTGGTAGACCCTTTTCACCGGACTTGAACACAATTGACCGAGAGATTACACCGTAAAACCGCAGGACGACCACGTCGTTTCACCGGACTTGGATACAAATGACCAAGGAATAACATCGTCAAAGGGAGATGCTGCTCTGGTTTCAGGGGAAACAAAAATAAAACTACCGAGGAGAAAACACTGCATAATTGCTGTCCTTATAAAGAACGAATGTCACTGCTTGTTGTCTTCTTAGATTTACTCTTGTTCATGTTTTTGATGTGGTCAACTCCTCGTTAAGTTTAGTTTTGGTGTTGATCATTAAAATCTTTTTACTTGTGAATGCAGACTGCAGGTATTTAAGACAGGGTATATATTCTGATTGTTGGTATATCGAAGAAGCCGACACTGGAATAGAGCATGAGAACAGAGTTTTACAAGCAACTAACTACAACAAAAAGTCACATCTGAAATCTAAAGTGTGTAATCTCTGTACCTTTTTAACTTTACAAAAATACCCTACTGTCTCTTTCTCAGAACGTTAATTTAATTCAAACACGTTGGACCCGACGTTTAGCTGTGTCTAACACTTAGAATCAGTTCAAAGTGGGTCCAGATTGGACCTACAACTTCCGGTGTAATGTTATCAAAAGGGAGCGTTTCGCTTCCCTTGGAATAGGGGTATGGCTTTTTTTGTCTGTGTTTATAAGCCTCTTCTCTCCTTTAAGTTACTGTAATTAGTATATTGAGGTTTCTAAACAATTAAATGCATAGAAAGTTTCCCAAAGTAATCGAAATTGAAAGAATCCTGCTTTTATAAGCATGGTATTACAAGTATTCTTCAACGTCTTAAATTACATACACTAACCATAATAAAAAGCAAAAAGAATTCAAAAACGAGCGGTGTTTAGTAGCCCATCAAGGGTAAGTTTGTAAAACTATAAAGTTCTGCCGCGACTGTAACAAAATGATTTATCCAAAAAAAAAACGTAAGACAGTTCACGCATGCGGAGAAGTTTACTGTAAACCCTGCGAAGCGTTCAAAGACCCCGCGCATCAGTGTTTCATGAGGGTAGATAGGAGAACACCGAAAGAGCTTAATTTTTTTGTTTATTTTCTTTGACTTGGAGACTCGCCAAGACGAGTCACTTCCCACGGGCCCTCAACAGAAAGTTCATAAAGTAAACTTGTGCGTTTCTCAACTGTACTGCTTTAAATGTATTAATGGGGGTGAGTGTGAAACTTGCTCGGAACGGCAAAGGGTATTTGAAAAAGAACCGGTAAAACAGTTTATGGACTATGTAATGGAAATTCTAAAAAAATTTAAAGATTTTTGTGTAATTGCCCACAACGGGCAGGGTTTTGATTTCCAATTCATTCTACATCATAGAAGATACTAAATTTACCCCAAAAATAACGCCTCGGGGAACTAAAGCTATTTTGATTGAAGTAGCAAACGTAAGGTTTGTGGACTCAATTAGCTACTTTCCCATGGCCCTCTCTGCACTCCCTAAAGCCTTCGACCTGTCTCCCGAGAAAAAGAAGGGCTACTTCCCGCATATTTTCAACACTCTGGCAAACCAAAATTATATTGGTCCTATGCCCGACAAAAAATACTATTGCCCCGAGTCTATGTTTGAAAAGAAACACGATGATTTTGATGTATGGTATGACGAACGAGTCGCTGAAGACTACGTGTCTGATTTTCAAAAATAAATCTTGGAGTACTGTATTTCAGACGTAGAAATCCTAGCTCAAGCGTGTATTAAATTTAGAGCCATGCTTCTTCAAGAGTGTAACGTAGATCCGTTTCCTGAGGCTATAACAATAGCCAACGCATGTAACGTGGCCTTCCGCCATAACTTCTTAAAAGAAAATACTATTGGACTTATACCAAAATCAGGGTACCGACTTGCTGACAATCAGTCAGCCGTTGCTTTACAGTGGCTAACATGGGAGGAGGAGAAACGTGGAGTAAATATTCAACATGCGGGCCGGGGTAAAGAAGTGAAAATTAAAGGAATGAAAGTAGATGGGTTTGACGGTGAGCGAATTTATGAGTTTCACGGGTGTTATTGGCACGGCTGCCCGAGATGTTATCAATACAGCAGAGAAGAACCTCTGCCGGAGGATCCTTCAAACAGTTTGCATCTCCGTTACGAGAGAACCAAGTCCAAAATGGCAAAATTTAATAGCTATGAAGTTGTAGTAATGTGGGAGTGTGAGTTTAGAGCTTTGAAGAAGGACAATAAATTAAATCACCTGATCCAACTGTCCATTCTAAACACACTTCCACTTAATCCTAGGTAGGATGGGTAATACTAAAACGTATTGTAAATGTGAAGAGGGAGAAACAATCCAGTATGTTGATGTCTGATCCCTCTACCCATATGTAAATAAATATTGTAAGTATCCCGTGGGTCATCCTACTGTTTACGTTGGAAATGAGTGCCGAGAGAGAGGTCTTGAAGTAGAGGGCTTGTTAAAATGTAAGGTTCTACCTCCTTACAACTTGTATCATCCCGTACTCCCCACTAAAATGAATAATAAATTGTTTTGTGCAGAACTTGCGGGGAGACTTTAAACCAAGGGGAATGTTTTGATGATAGTGAGGAAAGGGCAATGGTAGGAACATGGACTATGGGTGAAATTAGAAAAGCTGTAGAGAAAGGTTATGTGATTTTGGACATGTATGAGTAGTGGGAGTATGAAGTCGCCACATACGAGAAAGGTGGACTTTTTACCGATTTTATTAATAAATTCTTGAAAGTAAAGCAGGAAGCTTCAGGGTATCCCGCTTGGTGTAAAACACAGGAGGATAAAGACAAGTATGTTTCTGATTTATTTGAGCGTGAGGGTATTCAACTGGACAAGGACAAAATTGCTAAAAATTGAGGACTCAGGTCAGTAGCTAAATTAATGTTAAATTCATTTTGGGGCATGTTTGGTCAACGCGAAAACATGACAAAACTTTAATTGTGAGAGACTCTAAGGAATTTTTCAAATTGTTAACTCAACCAGGAATAAAAGTAAAGTTTGTTGAAATAACTAACCAAGAGGTTTTATTTGTTAATTGGCAGAATGTTGATGACGCCAATGAGGCTCTAAGAACTGGAAATGTTGTAATTGCGGCCTACACCACTGTTGAATTCATGCAAGACTTAAACTTTATGAACACTTGGATGCCCTTGGAGGGCAGGTCCTTTACTATGGCATGGACTCATGTATTTATTTATACAGGGGAGGGCTGTACAGGGTCCCTACGGGAGATTACCTCGGGGAAATGAGTGATGAGTTAGTAGACGAGTACGGGCCCGGCTCTTATATCGTAGAGTTTATTTCTGGGGGGCCTAAAACTTACGCATACCTTGTTTGGTCAACCAAAAAGCAAAAACTAGAATCTGTGTGTAAAATCAAGGGCCTCGCCCTCAACCTAAAAACCTCCGAAACATTAAATTTTGAGCAGCTAAAGAAAAAAAAAGATGGTCCTTAGTGAAGCTGCTGAAATACTAGAAATTGAAGAAAACAGAATCAGGAGAACAAAGAGACGAGAAGTCGTTACAGTAAGTGAAATTAAAAAGTTTAAAATTACAGGACCCAAGAGAAAATTTAATGATGATCACGATACCCTGCCTTCCGGCTTTAAAAACAAAGAGTTGCTTAACGGAGCTGCCACTCACGCGGGTACTGAGTGCATATACCTCTATTAACTCGTTCTGTTCTGAGACGCGGTAGTGAACGGACGTGCCTGTGTATTACCCTGTAATACACAGCCTGTAATACGTGCCTGTAATACGTGCCTGTAATACGTGCCCTGTATTTCTCTCCTTGTAGAATGCTTGCTGAACATATTACACCCGCTAACCAGGAGGTGTCTCTTTTCCTTTTACACAAGTAGGTTAAATGAAGATACAGAATATGGCATTATATGCTTGAAGTATGAGTTCTTACTTGACGGTTCAATAAATGCACGGGAATGACCTTTGGTGTTTTCGGAGTATATAGTAGATAAAATAACGGAGGACTCCTCATCAAACACCTACATTGGAGTAGCAATAAAGTACAGTGATATTTCAAGAGATATATCGTTCATGCCCTTACCTGATTTAACGCCGAAGTTTTTTGATGATTACTTTAAAAATGTATTTTGTAGTGTTACGGAACTGCCTGTTTTTTTAAATCTTGAAGTATCACTCATCCATTTTCCATGACGCTACCATCGATAAAGGTAGCACCTTTCCCTATGGAGCAGCGTTACTCCTGTATATACCAAATGTCACTAGTACAGTTACATCATTCTGCTCCAAGTCGCGGTACTGATTAGACGTGCTTCTGCGCTCCTTTTTCCTGTACTATTGAGTAAATTGTGACATGGCTGCCAAGTTCTATACATTCAATAACAAACCCGTATTGGTTCTGTTTGATAATGAAGGAAAGCCATGGTTTAAAGCTAAAGACGTAGCTACTGCTCTAAAACATGTTAATGGCTGGAGTGCAGTTCGGAAACATGTAGATGATAGCGATAAATTAACTGTTGGTAGTTTTTCTGACGCCCAAAAACAGGGCGTTGGGCCTATTGAGAAAACAACGGTTTTCATAAACGAAGCCGGATTATGTTCTTTGATGTTAAAATCAACTACTCCTGAGGCAAGGCTGTTAGTAAGAAGTTTGTTGCCGGAGAAGTTTTACCTTACTTACACAAATATGAAAGATGAAAGTTCACTTTAAATGTAATCTTTCTTTAAAATCACAAGTTCCCACTGTATGTGTGTGTGTGTGTGTGTGAATGAAGGTCCCTGGCGCGGGTGACGAAAAGCCCCGTAAACCTGTATGAAGGTCACTGGCGCGGGTGACGAAAAGCCCCGTAAACCTGAATGTGTGATGAAGGGTTTAGTAGATTGAGGGCCTGGCTAACACCCAGGTTACTTCTTGGAACAGTCCGCACGGTGGGACTTGTAAAAAATAAAATAAAATAAACAATAAAAGGAGGTAGCATTTTGTTATGGAGTGGCTACCACTGTGAGAGGCGATGGTTGGGGCCTCTCACCCCAGAGGTTAGGCCTCCAGGGGAAGCTCTGGGTAACCAAAAAGAACGCACCGACGCTCCTACGGCCTAGCCTAAAGGCTTACCGTGGTGTGGAAACGTGAGCGTTCAAAATTATTTCACCGGGGTTAGGAGTGTTTAGCCGATAAATTTAAAAAGATCCCCGTTAAGGTGAAATGTAACACATTATAATGTAGCTTCAGCGGAGGCAGGAGTAGATGACCGAGAAATTTAAGAAGTTTCGGTCAATTTAAATGTAACCCCCGATAAAGGTAACTTCAGCGGACTTGGACATAGTTGACCGAGAAATTACATGAACAAAGTACCACACGGTCCCCGGCAAGCAGGTTAATAAACCCGTGGAGTGGGGTTATCAGTTTCTTGCCTGTAGTTTTCTGCTGGTTTTTACAAGCCTCTTCTCTCCTTTAAGTTACTGTAATTAGTATATTGAGGTTTCTAAACAGTATAACTGTCTGACTTGGCTATTAGTGTTGTGTTTGTATTCAATTGTTTGATTTGGTAGTTTACAGTAAAGGAATTAAACAAACCCTGACTTCCATGTGTCAGGCGTAGTGTTGTATTTGTATGTGCTGGGTAACAGTAATCTTACTTTCTATTCTTGATCTTTAATGCGATTTTGGTTAGAGTAGTGTTTTCTACCTTCCTTAGAGTTAACTTTTGGTAACTTGTAGTTCTGATTTGACTTGCGTAGTTTGTGTGTTAGTGTTTTTCTGACTTGCGTAGTGATAGAGGTACCGTGTCACGGAGTGCCCGGGGTCCTAGACGGTGGAGACTCGATGGATCTAGGCTGAAACACTGGCCGCAGGGAAACGTTTGACTTGGAAGTATCTGACCGAAGGATTTAAAACGTTGCAGGCCAAGTACATCAAGGCCCCCGGGGCAGTTTTTAGCGGTATTGGGTACGATTGGTCAAGTTATTACGCCGTCAAAATACACCACGGCCCTGGCAAACAATTAAACGGACTTTGAAATATTTTGACCGGGAAATTTAAATGATGGGAAAATAAAATGTACTCACACAAGTGCAGCTGTTCAACAATCCTCCAGCCACAGGCCTCTGGCAATTGCAATATATGAGTGGTTGAATCGGTCGGCTGGTAGAATACCCGAGCGGGACTTTAAACTGTTACCGCACGTTTGCCTCGAGAGCTTGAGGGTGCCATCTCTGTCAAACAAGAACAGAATTGTAAACAATCCGTGGTTTAAAGCAAAATATATTGCTGGGATTTTAGAATATAAAAATATGGAAACGCTAATAATAGCAGTTTTAGTTACAATGAAAAAAGAACAATATTTATTAATGAATAATGTATCCGTCTTTTATAATCTCATTTACTTATCGTAATGCATTATTCGCAATACCTCCTTCCTTCCCAACGGTTATGGACTGTAGTGCTGAATTGTAGTTTTTTCTGTGCTAAAATATAATATTGTGTTGAATAAGGTAGGGGGCATTTATTTTTACAATGTTGTCAAGTAATTTATTGTCAGAACAGATTTGTTTAAGAAAAAGTTTAGTTAGGCTAAGCGGAGTGTTCATCATCAAGTGAGCTTGACTGGTTCAGGATGAGCAGAGTTTGTGTGTTGAAGGGAGTTGGTGATTGACCAATCGTCACTCCACAGTAATTCTAACTCTAAAAATCCACCGTCTTCATGTTTTTGGCATTATAAAACTTTCCTTATTATGTTTACTTTCAGTTTATTTGGTGAGGTATGTTGTCTTACCTCCCAAGCGATACTGTCCAGCGGAAGCTTAACACTTTTAGAAGTCTCCGACAAAGGTAAATGATTCCCCAGGGGAGGTAGAAACCTCTAACTAATAATATAGATAAATATCTTACCTTAACAGCGACAATCTCTCCAAGATGGTGTTGTGATGACCCCGCAAGCATCACAGTGTAAAACCAGATTAAACTCTTTAGGATCTGAGAGAGTATCTGGCATGGTATATTTTATACAATGAAACAGTAAACACCCTAAAGTGAAGTAATATAGGCGCTGTGGTCCACTGTAGGTCACCACTGTCTTTCACTGTAGGTTTGGGCTCAATACTTAAATGTTGGGCTGATGTTTGTTTAGAAATGCACTACATATATGTTCAAGACACAGAGTGATGGTACCATAGACACTGCCTGGCTATATAATCGCCACCACTCCTCTCGGATTTATTCTGGGTTGTATTTTTCTTTGTTCTATTACAGCTTAGTTTGTAGTTTTAAAAAAGTTCCCCCTGTGGGAGTTTGCCTTACTTAGCCTAGATCATGCTATGTTCCCTGCAATGTCCTTTGGGAGATTTTTGGGGGCATAATTCAAAGCAACGCTGAATCAATTACCAGCAGTGACACGTTTAGAGTAGATGTAGCACGGATAAACATTCCAGTAGGTAAAGGAAGGGCAAGACCCGACTTTTACAATACCTTTGATGAAGAACCTAAAGAGGGAATCGAACCCGGGACCTCCTGAACCGTAGTCCAAGGCGCTAACCACTAGACCACCGCGTTCCCCCCGATTATGCTGCGAGATTTAAGGTATTTATTAGTACCCCTTCAATTATTTTGATACTTGCCCGCAGTACAGAGGTTAAGTTTTTTGTAAGATGTAAAGGATGTTAACAGGTACATACATACCAAATTTCATTAAAATCGGCCAAGCCGTTCTTGGGATATTGATTTTTAAAATATAGCTCCTTCAATCTTTTGATACTTTCCCGCAGTACAGAGTTTAATTTTTTTTTTAAATAGTATCGGAGGTTAACAGGTACCTATATACCAAGTTTCATTAGAATCGGCCAAGCCGTTCTCAATATATTAAATTTTAAAGTTTTACACCCTCCATCATCCCCTAAACAATCCTCTTCTACCCTCAAACAAAATTGAAGGTTAGAGGATGTTAACAAGTATCCACATGTCAAGTTTCAATTATATCGTCTCACCCGTTCTTAAGATATTGATTTTTAAAGTATGACTCCTTCAATTATTTTGATACTGCCTGCAGTACAGAGTTTAGGTTTTTGTAATATGTAGCGGAGGTTAACAGGTACATACATGCCAAGTTTCGTGAAAATCGGCCAAGCCGTTCTTGAGATATTTAATTTGGAAATTTGCCCCTTCATTTTTTGAGATGCAACCCGCAATATTTTGGTTAAGACTTTTCATATGGGTAGATACCCCCCTGGAGTGCCTACACTACGTAGTAGGCAGTTTTCTGGGGTCAAAATGACCCTAGGACTTACCGTTTTCGAGATATAAGCGATTTTTGTTTTTTGGCAACACTTTCTTGCGATATATACATGTAATAGTTTTATATTTTGAGTTAGCGGTACTTTCTGGTATATATACATGTAATGGTTTTATATAATGGTTTGGCTGTACTTGCTTGCGAAATATACATTGCCATAGGTTGGTAACACATCGTAGCGTGACGTAATATATACATATAATAATTTTAGATAGTTTGACATAATACATATAATAATTTTGCGTAACTGATTTAGGTTTATAGGTAGCGTTTAGAGTGGCAACACTGGCTAAGTGAGGTTAGATAGCCACTTACCTTTCTGGTGATGGTATATTATACACTATTATGGTACGTATATATATGATTATACACTGTAGTATTATATATGGTACATGTAATTATATATGATACATATAATTATGTATGGTACATTAGCTCTGCTAAGTTGGTAACACTTTGGAGGGATGAAAAGTGAGGTTAGGTTTGGCGCCAATTTTTTTTGGCGCGCAAATTTGGCGGGAACGCCACCATGGGCGCCGCCATCTTGAATCACGTGACCTAATTGGACCAATCAGATTCCTGGATTTAGGCCCATAAGACCCCGTGTTGGGGCCCATCTCCCGGGTAGACTACTACTATGATTCTGTAAAAAATAAATTGTCTAGGTTTCCCAAGACATTTTCAATTGTATGCTTTTTTATATGTATTTTGGTATGCATTTTATTTTTGAATTTTGGACATTAGAGAATTTAAAACCCGTTTTATTAAAAATAATTGTATATATCGTGTCATGTAGCATACCAGATTAAAGCTGGGTTTATCACGAGTAAGGAATTTGAATCGAGATACGTCTAGTGGCTTAGAGAATACAGAGAATTCCGTAAATGTCATTTTTCTACACAAAAATAGCCGCCATTTTGAAACGTATAAGGATAAGTAAATCAGCTTTTAAATAGTTTCTTGAGTAGCATAATACGTGTTGTTACAATTAACAGTATAAAATAAAACTATGCCTCACAATACTACAAAACATATTTACACTTATACTGTACTTACATACAAGACGGTAACTATACAAAAAATATGGAATGTCAGACCCATTCGCTGATTGGGCCTGATGATGACCGATGTGCCTGGTTGAAATCGATCGCCTTGTACCATTTTTTGTTTGTATATTTACCTCTTGTATTTAGGTACAGTATAAGTGTAAATATAGTTTGTAGCATTCTGAGACGTTGTTTTATCTTATCCTGTTAGTTAGGTTTTCTCCAAAATGTCCAAAATGTCTATTTTAATGAGATTTAAAAAATTATGTGTAGTTTGCCCTTCATGTAGTTTGCCTGTTTTTATCAGAAAACTTTGAGATTCAACCTATGACTTTCAGTTTTAAAACACTTTGTACATCGATTTTGATAAAAATATTGTTAATGGATTGCTTATATGCGTTTTAATTGGAAATAATTTTCTTTGAAAACTTTAGACTAAACCGTTCTCCTAATATACATGCTGAACGGGTGGTCTGACTCACTCTGTATAACCAAAGGTTTTTTTATAATAGAAAAAGATTACTTTAAAGGGTATTGTTAACCGTCCCTTTGGTATTAAATTAAACGTTATGAAAGTAGGGAGCACAGTATCAGGGTGGATACAACTTATACAACACTGATCGTAAGTGAAAGATAATAAAGTGGAATTTATAAAGGCACATTCAGTCAGCCTCTAGCTCATTGGCTGAATCTGAAGTACACTTTCCTCGGACTGCAAGTAAATAATGGTAGATTTTCATAACGATGGAGTATTATTAATTTTAATCAGAAAATGATCTTTTAAAGATCAGCCTTCATTTTGTTAAAGATAAATAACATTGATAATTAAATGGGAAAAACTTATTTTAAAACTAATGGTTTTAATAATGAGGTCAATCTTGACTGATATTTAAACAAAATAACTACTACAGTGTATAAGTAAAGGTCAAGTTATTGAAAGTATGTGTTACATCCAAGTAGACCTACTCATCTGGAATAATAGTTTTGCGAAGATCTGCTATTGCCTTTACTGAAATAATATTTATTATTATTTCAGTATTATTATTATTATTATTATTATTTCACTCCAATAATTTGCAATGTACCAATCGGAGTAGTTATTTTAATACCGGGATGCGTGTTTGACGACACCTTGTCGGCTGTGCTCATGGCATTTCAATTCTTTCCATATATTTTAAAATATACTCTTGCTAGAGAATCGATCATTACAAAATCGTTACGTTTATACATTGTGTTTTAAATACAGGGTGGAAAAAAGTCTGGAAACAGTATAATATCTTTAAAATTATTCGAGTAACAAATCTAAAACGTTGCAAAAATATGTAGGGTCTAAAAGTGTATTTTCCAAGGTACGTGGAAAATATAATTATAAAAGCATAAGAAAATAAATTACAAAGTTTCAATCTGTTACCTCAAACCACCATAGAGGAGGCATGTTTTATAACAAATTTATGCAGACAAATAAACATAAAACTAAACCGTATAAAATTATACACTATTTAGATGAATTTTTTATCTATAAAAATAACGTAATTTCAATACAACAGCATAATACTTGTTGTTACAATTAACAGGATATAATAAAACTATGTCTCACAACACTACAAATCCCGTCAAAAATACATACTTAATTATCTTTGATGTTAAATACATAGGATTCTAGCTTCCAATCCATACAATAAACAATAGAAATCTTATTGAGGATGGTTTGTATCCATAAGTATATAGAGGAAACGTCCCGTGTTAGTAGTCCAATATTTTATTTTTTGTTGGCAAGACGACAAGAAGCAAGTTTTAGTAGGTAATAATAGTAACAACGACAAGCTTTATCGATCAAAATATAACATCAAGTCATTATCAATACGTTTTAACCCATTGGCGTAGACATACGAGCTGGTCTCGTTCCTTACTTGTCATTTTTTAAACGTATGAATTAGAATAGAAATTTGTGATTTTAAATAGATTAATGGTTTATTTTCAATAAAAAAATTTGTTTTCATTCAGTTTTTAGAGTCGCATTGGCACACACACAGACATAAGTAAAAAGTAGCAAAATCAGTGTTGACCATGTGCAACTCACAAAGAATTAACCAATCCCGTCAACTTCCAAGCAAGCCTGCTACCGTTTGTTTTACTTGGGCCCTCCCACCAACGTTGCCACAGACCGGTTTACTTATTGTGAGTTTGGTCGGTTTGGTCGTGTGCGGGAATCGAACCCACGAACATCGTATCTACACCTGGCCAAGGTGTTTCCACGACGTAGCCAACTCAGCTAACACGACCAAGGGCCTAGCGGCGATATTAAGGTTTTTATATTAAATCCAGTTTTAATCAATATGCTAAAAAACTTGAATACTTATTGAAACACGTTTTATTCATAGCTAAAACCAAACGTATGATGCTCTATTGTTGTGGAGATGAACTAAACTTTGTCAATTTACACCAAAGTAATTTTCAGTTTCAGAATTCTAGATTGGTGTTAAAACTCTTGTCAAGCTATTTTGCAGGTCGGTAGCTCAAGTTATACTGTATTCAATGTAAATTTAAATGGACAGCAAACTCATAGAAAATAGTCCACAATTGTGAATGAAATGGGTGACGACAATATAACGCCAAGTACAGAGGAGAAATTAAGTGTCTCCTACTTTCCCCAATAGGGTATAAAGGAGATATGTTGGCAAAACTAGGCGAACGTCAGCTTAGCTTAGAACTGACTGACAACACGTGTACCATGGCAACTGATTGTGCGGCGATTTCGATGATTTCGACCGTGCGGATATTTTGACAAGTTGGTACTTGGCGTACTATCTTGCATTTTATCAGATTTGACTTATAAATCGATTAACGTATGTATCACGTACCACATGATACCACGTAACATGTGGTACGTGGATTAATAATCAAGTCTGACGTAAAAGTGGTTAAATGTATTTGTGTACACTAAAATACAATCCTTATATATGATACGTGAAGGCGATTTCTATGAAACACTACTCCTCCGTTAATAATGGACAGATTTTGCAAACGATGTGTCAAAATTTTTTTGTTAGGCAATTCCTTTTCCCAATTCCTGTAATAAAAGTCCTCGGGCTTTGACCCACAGGCCTTCAAAGTTATAGTGTATTCCTTATGAAGAAAAGATTTTGTTTTCGTAAACAGATGAATAATTTGTATTAACTACATACTAAAACAGCTGTTGATAGTAAAACACATGACAACAGAATAACTTACATAAATATAATATAATATTACGTTGTGATTGCGAGCGAAGCCGCGACAGCCTACTAGTTTATACTAATAACTGTCATTTGTCGTTCGCATGTAATGTAATTCTGTTTTTATAAAAATGTTAATGAGTTTTTTGTTTAAAATTACAACTATTCTAGGAAAAGTTTTTTTAATTAATAGTTTAAGGTTCTTATTTATCTCAGCTGTCCAATATTCTTTAAAAAATCTTGGACATATTATGATAATATTTTTTTTTAATTGCCAATCGTAAGTTTTAACGATATGTATATATTGTTAAATTTGTATTTTTAAATATAGGCGACCAAATATTTAACCTTTCAACGGATTCGTTTAGTTCTGTTTTTGGAGGAAAGGCAATTTGAGTAGAAGGGAATGGTCAAAGCCTACTTTCCATTTAGAATTTTAATTTTTTACAATTTTGATTTTACTTTTGAAAAAGTCTAGCATGCGATGAAAAATTGTGTCTGTTTTTAAATAATTTTATAATGATATGGTGTAAACCATTAGTTGCGACAAATTATATTTCTGGAATATAAGAGGTGGACTGAGGATGGTTTATATTCATAAGGATATAGAGGAAACATCGCGTGTTAATAGTCCAATATTTTATTTTTTTTTGCAAGACGACAAGAAGCAAGTTTTAGTCGGTAATAATAGTAACAACGACAAGCTTTATCGATTAAAATATAACATCAAGTCATTATCAATACGTTTTAATAACATTATTTTTGACTTGAATAACATGAAACATTTCTGGTAAGTCTGGGGGCAACAAAGTTAAAAATATGACGTGATGTACGACAGATTCCATTACTGTGAGGTGCGACGACAAGTCAGTAACCCCTGCTATTATCCGTGTAAAAATTACCTTCAATGTGGTTTTAGAATGACGATATAACGTGAGACAAATATTTAATTTTAAAAGTTGTAGTTACTTTAGATGATTAACTGTCATCATAACACAATTTTTTTAAATAATTTAATCTAGACTTATTGTAACCACTTGTATGAAAACTACTAAACTAAGCTGAAAATACATTATATTTTTGTATTGTATTTATCATTAACAACTCGCTTCAATAGGTCAATGGCACTAACTAATACACCAGAGTTATGGTTGTTAGTAGTTCATATAAGTCAGTAATGTATCTGACTTGATAATAAATAATAATGATAAATGGTCACAACTTTAAGCTATAACTAGTATTTACTATTAATCAACCTGCTTGACCGGATGGGTAGCGCTGTTGGTAAAGTTCCACGTAACAGTATGAGACTTTCCAGATCTATGATCAACAAAATCTGAACATTCGATTAAAGTTTGGGACGGGACCGCTGCCTTTGCCGTTGGGCTATTATTTAATAGTGCTTTCCAAGAACAGTTTGCTTTGATAGTAACAAAACCTAGGTTTGGACCAATATTTGTTAAACGTTGTGAGTTGCCACTGGCGTTTATACATAGGAATGATACCACAATGTTATTTCAACATTATTGGCGTAGTAGATTGACATTTGGACTCATGAAAGCAAATTGGTAAAATCCTTAGTTCAATCATACTTTTTGATAATGATGTAAATATTTCAGTAATGGTAGTAGTTATTGAGTCATAGAAGTTTCGTTAACGATGTTTAATAGTCCTTCATAAAAAAGTGATACTTAAAATGACACATTACTTAAGATAGGAAAACGATACACCCAGTCCATGGACACGAGCCAATATATCCTTACTGATCAAACTACTCCAGGGGTTTTATTACAGTCATTATGGCCCTTAAGATGTTCAGTTTATAAAACAATACCCCCAGTCTATGGACACGAGCCAATATATCCTTACTGCTCAAACTACTCCAGGCGTTTTGTTACAGTCATTATGGCCCCTTAAGATGTTCAGTTTATAAAACGATACTCCCAGTCCATGGACACGAGCCAATATATCCTTACTGCTCAAACTACTCCAGGCGTTTTGTTACAGTCATTATGGCCCCTTAAGATGTTCAGTTTATAAAACGATACTCCCAGTCCATGGACACGAGCCAATATATCCTTACTGCTCAAACTACTCCAGGCATTTAGTTACAGTCATTATGGCCCTTAAGATGTTCAGTTTATAAAACGATACTCCCAGTCCATGGACACGAGCCAATATATCCTTACTGCTCAAACTACTCAAGGCGTTTTGTTACAGTCATTATGGCTCTTAAGATCTTAAGATGTTCAGTTTATAAAACGATACTCCCAGTCCATGGACACGAGCCAAAATATCCTTACTGCTCAAACTACTCCAGGCGTTTTGTTACAGTCATTATGGCCCTTAAGATGTTCAATTTATAAAGCGATACTCCCAGTCCATGGACACGAGCCAATATATCCTTACAGCTCAAACTACTCCAGGTGTTTTGTTACAGTCATTATGGCCCCTTAAGATGTTCAGTTTATAAAGCGATACTCCCAGTCCATGGACACGAGCCAATATATCCTTACTGCTCAAACTACTCCAGGCGTTTTGTTACAGTCATTATGGCTCTTAAGATGTTCAGTTTATAAAACGATACCCAGTCCAAGGACACGAGCCAATATATCCTTCTGCTCAAACTACTCCAGGCGTTTTGTTACAGTCATTATGGCCCTTAAGATGTTCAGTTTATAAAGCGATACTCCCAGTCCATGGACACGAGCCAATATATCCTTACAGCTCAAACTACTCCTGGTGTTTTGTTACAGTCATTATGGCCCTTAGATGTTCAGTTTATTTAACGATTCTCCCAGTCCATGGACACGAGCCAATATATCCTTACTGCTCAAACTACTCCAGGCGTTTTGTTACAGTCATTATGACCCCTTAAGATGTTCAGTTTATAAAACGATACTCCAAGTCCATGGTCACGAGCCAATATATCCTTACTGCTCAAACTACTCCAAACGTTTTGTACAGTCATTATGGCCCCTTAAGATGTTCAGTTTATAAAGCGACACTCCCAGTCCATGGACACGAGCCAATATATCCTTACTGCTCAAACTACTCCAGGCGTTTTGTTACAGTCATTATGGCCCTTAAGATGTTCAGTTTATAAAACGATACCCAGTCCAAGGACACGAGCCAATATATCCTTACTGCTCAAACTACTCCAGGCGTTTTGTTACAGTCATTATGGCCCTTAAGATGTTCAGTTTATAAAGCGATACTCCCAGTCCATGGACACGAGCCAATATATCCTTACTGCTCAAACTACTCCAGGTGTTTTGTTACAGTCATTATGGCCCTTAGATGTTCAGTTTATTTAACGATTCTCCCAGTCCATGGACACGAGCCAATATATCCTTACTGCTCAAACTACTCCAGGCGTTTCGTTACAGTCATTATGACCCCTTAAGATGTTCAGTTTATAAAACGATACTCCAAGTCCATGGTCACGAGCCAATATATCCTTACTGCTCAAACTACTCCAAACGTTTTGTACGGTCATTATGGCCCTTAAGATGTTCAGTTTATAAAACGATACTCCCAGTCCATGGACACGAGGCAATCCTTACTGCTCGAACTACTCCAGACGTTTAGTTACAGTTATTATGGCCCTTGAGATGTTCAGTTTATAAAACGATACCCAGTCCAAGGACACGAGCCAATATATCCTTACTGCCCAAACTACTCCAGGCGTTTTGTTACAGTAATTATGACCCTTAAGATGTTCAGTTTATAAAACGATACTCCCAGTCCAAGGGCACGAGCCAATATATCCTTACTGCTCAAACCACTCCAGGTGTTTTTTTACAGTAATTATGGCCCTTAGGATGTTCAGTTTCTAAAACGATACTCCCAGTCCATGGACACGAGGCAATATATCCTTACTGCTCAAACTAATCCAGGCGTTTTGTTACAATCATTATGGATGGCCCTTAAGATGTTCAGTTTATAAAACGATACTCCCAGTTCATGGACACGAGCCAATATATCCTTACTGTTCAGACTACTCCAGGCGTTTTGTTACAGTCATTATGGATGGCCCTTAAGATGTTCAGTTTATAAAACGATACTCCCAGTCCATGGTCACGAGGCAATATATCCTTACTGCTCAAACTACTCCAGGCATTTTGTTACAGTCATTATGGCCTTAAGATGTTCAGTTTATAAAACGATACTCCCAGTCCATGGACACGAGCCAATATATCCTTACTGCTCAAACTACTCCAAGCGTTTTGTTACAGTCATTATTGCCCTTAAGAAGTTCAGTTTATAAAACGCTGTTCCACTTTTGCAATTAATTGTTTTCTATTAGTTTAAAATAATAAACTGCTTTGGATAAAAAATCAATGTATTAAATTATATTATATCGTGTAAAGATATATTATGGCATTGTTGCTTTAGAAAGAAAAAATCCGTTAAATCATAAGTAGACACTTTATCATATATAAGGCAATATACTTCTCTACAAATACAATATTTGTATAGGGGTGCTACCATTTGCCCGTAAAGACACTTGTGCGGATGACTATTTGGGCGACATTTCAAATATTATTAATTATTACTAAAAAGAGGGCTGAAACCAAAATATCGACATGACATTTGCTCGGATAACCATATTGGCGACTTTTTAAAAATTAATAATTATTAATTTAAATAGGCCTGAAACCAACTTATCGACAAGACAATTGCCCAGATGACCATATTATCGACATTTAAAATAAATAAAGAAATAAGCAGAAACCAAGTTATCGACATGACACTAGCCCGGATGTCCATATTGCCGACCTTTTAAATAATTCAATATATAAGCAGAAACCCCAACATATCGGCAAGTTACTTGCTCGAGTGTCAATATGACCGACTTTAAATTAAATAATAATAACTGTGGCTACCACTAGTGCGGCAAGACACTTGTGCGGCACTCCTCCCACTGTTGGAACCCTGACCAATGATCACCAGTACACGCGGGGAAGCGGGGCGAGGAAGTACTTCCCCGCCCAATATGAGAACGCTTGACCATGCAGGTTACACATGTGTTGCTGTACTAATACCCGTGCCGGCTTCAAAATTCCCAACGAATACTGATGTTAGCACAGTTTTAATATTGTATCATGTATGGCGTCGCTATCTTGTCTCCTATTTTAAATTGTAAAATAAATGCTAGTAGTGTACACAAGAACTCAGAAATTATATTAGTATTTTCAACGAGCGGGGCACTTGGAAAAAATAAGACAGGCCCCTGTAATTATTCATTATATTGAGTAATGTATATGTGTTAAAAGATGCTTATCAGTCATAGTTAACTATCCTTGCTCAGTTTAAAACTTTACACAGAATTAAAGAAATAAAAATTAATGTTGTGTTAAAATTACCCTCGCAAAACTAATACCAAGGGGCTGAATAAACGAATGTAAGAACCCCGACTCAAGAAACACAATTCTTGAGTTGTTCCTGTGTCCATGGAAAATTTCCTTTATATAGTAAGAAATATCATTCTAGATTGAGTTTGATAAATTATTAAAAATCGTTAATTAACGCTAATATTCGTAATATATATTAGTTGTAACTTGTGTGTTAATTATAATTTTATGATTTATGTATATGTATCGAATGTTTGTTTTTAATTTAAAATTATCACGTAATAAATTTACAAATCCTATGTTGTTTCAAAAAACATTTTGTAGAAAATGAAATTCAACGAAATTCATAGACATTTGCTAAATTGTGTTATTTAATGACACTGCCATCAATTCTTTTTAATGCTATTCACACAGATATATCTAGTGGTGATATATCTACAATTCATAAACTGTTAATCCATGGGATAAACTGATTAAAAAGGAGCTGTGTTCCGTTGTAGTTAATATGCGCCTGCCATTGCCGGAATCAAAATTCGTACGTCAATCCATTGGGCCGCATTTTCTCGCATTTGCAGGCGTTATCCCCTACCCTATTATATGGATGTAAAACGGGTTGAGGGTTAAAAGGGATTTTGTATTATTTACCCTAATGTCTGTGATCTGCTAGATTTTTATTTCAACCACGTAAAACTTCTTTAAAAAGCCCACAATTTAGTATATAGAATTAATGTAGACTATGCAAACCTGTTGCGGAGGATAAATTGAAAAAAAAAACGCTTTGAAAATCCCACTAGGTATGAATGGAAATTGAATGGGAAATATTGCTCTATCTCTTATATTAGTGAATTTCCTTTGGAAAGTGAACTATTAGCATGACCCGCACGGTGAAACTTAAGCCCGGGACCACCATAGAAGTTCCTAACGTGACCCCCTGAACACGTTTTGGGGGGTCGTTCAAAGTGTTTGCACTCTAGCGGTCGCATTTTTTGTCTGAATTACTTCAAATTTGGTAGGGACATTCCTTTCTGTAATCAGTTGGACAAGTTCGTTGGGCAAAACAATCGGAAAACTCTAAACCCCTTTTTTGGGGATTAATCTTTCAAATTTTGAGTTTTTGGGCCCAAAAAGGGTCATAAATGCCCCGTATGTAAAATTAATGCATGTAAAAAGTTGGGAATTGATGAGGCAAAAGTTTTAAACCCTCTCTCGTCATTCTAGCATACATATTTACTGAGTTATTAAAGAAAATGTGTATCGACTAAAAACAGTACGTTGTCTTATGGGGATTTTACACTAGAAAAGCCTGTTATTCCTTTGTTAGGGTACTTTTATCATCCCCAGCAAACTCACGCCGACTTTCAAGCCTGTCTGGACCTTATCCTAACATTATAATGCACAAAATTGTATTCCCAGCTTTGCAGGTAAATGAAACCAGGAGCATCAGAACAGCCAAAAAATCACTGTTTTCTGATTTCAATAAAAAATTGGAATAAATGTATGTTATTACACTGATTTGGAGTTTTAAAAGTTTTTAAGTGGAAATTCACTTCCCTCACGTCAGCGTGCTGCCTGTGAATTCGTTTATATATAGTACTAGCTGATGGTCCCCCGTCCTTTGCACATCAGGGATTTCCTTTACCCATTCTATAGTTAATGCAATTTTCATTTTAGTTAGCTTGAAACAGCTGTTGTTCTTGCTTCTGCTCTTTAAGTTGTCAAATGTACGTGTCCTCAGCTGTTCCCATTACAGTTTATGAATGTTTACTTTCCTCTGAAATGTAAAGATTGAAACTTAGGACGTTCACGGGGCGTAGCCCAAGGGGATTTTAAGTAAGGTGACCAGATCTGTAGATGCCTAAAGCGGGACATAAATTAAATAACTGAAAATACCGCGGTGTGTGTGAGGGTGGGTGTCCCCCTAAAAAAGGGGGGGTCCGAAGGCCTCTTCCTGGAAGGTTTTACAAAATTAGATACCGGGAACGAAATTGTGAGTTTTGTGCAGGTTTAGCCCAAATATTACTTAGTATTGTAACAACTGGTTTTGTAATCATATTCATAAAATGATTATACAACAGAACCATTGCTATCAGATATGCAAATCTTAAATAATAAAAAAAATATCGACCAAAACTACTTATAGTTATCAGAGGAATGAATAACTTTCATAAACTTGAATCTTATTTAAAACTGAAATCAGCCTAAATTCACGTTAATTTTTAGCAACAACATGCATTTCTATCTTATAATTATTAACTAGTATAACTTGTTCTCGGTTCCTAAATTGTGCATAGTGCATAGGTACCAGGCATAGAGAGTGCACAAGCTCAGTTGAAAGTTTAGAAAAAATGTTAGGTCCCGATACACTAGTTTTGCTTCAAAGTGTTGGAACAACTCAACACAATGCTGGTCGATGGGATTGTTTGTATGCCAAATATAAACAAAATATATTGTTTTTTATGAATCAATGAGTATCTTCATGTCAAACTTCTAAAGCGGAACATTAGGCTGTCCCCACAGAAATCGTGGGGACTCCGGGACATACCTCAAAAGCGGGACTGTCCCGGCGAAATCGGGACGTCTGGTCACCTTAATTTTAAGGAAGTGAATGTATGAAGTAAGTGTTGCATGGGTTCAAGATCTACCTTTGCGTAAAGTTTCAGCACAGTCGGTTCAGTATTTTTTGCGTTTACACTGAACATCAGACCCAGCGCTTTTGACAGACACCACCTCTTCTTTATAATATTACAGATTACACAAGTATGTACCTCACATCGTAAGTTTTTGACAGAGTTTAAGAGCCACTGGGACGAACCACATTGTAAATCGGTTACTTTGGATGAGTTATGACATATTTAAACATTATTACCTATCGGTTTGAAAAGAATCAGAAACGATAGGTAAACTAATTATATTGAGAAATGTTTTGTGGTGGTTTCGGTAACAGTGTGTTTCGTTTTTTTCGGTCCAGAGAAGGGCCGTATTTAGGACCTCTGGGGCCCCGGGCGTATACGAAAATGGGCCCCCCTTAACATAAATCCTCATTACGAGCACAAAAAGCACATTACGAAAGTGGTTTCATCTATTCTGTAGTATACCCTTATTATTATATAAATATTCTAGGCTGTAATAAATACACCAAATATACAAATAAATTTAACTAGTAGCCCGTCGCGGATTCGCTCGCGATCACAGTACAACAGTACAACGTTATGTTTGAGAAGTTATAGTTACATTTGTTAAAGCACCTGGAGGACCGAGGTTTGCTGGAAAAGCCAGTCGGTTTGTTTAAAATGCCGAGTACTTATTTTCATGATTTCCTTCCAAGGCGAGCGTATTTGCTTTGCTTATTGCGTTTTGCTCATTTCTTTTCATTTTGGGCATGTTCGTTTTATATTAAATCTTCAGTTTGAATAGTTCTCACGATAAGTTCATTCGATAACACGAACAAGCAACCGTTGATGAAATTGTTCGATATCGTAACAAACGATAACTTCATATCGGCGGAGGCGAAAAAGTGCTCACCGTATGGAAACCCCAAAAGTCACATCTGGAGAGTAAGAGCTTTCGATTGATACCAAATATGAGTATAAAATAATAATTTTAGGAGTAGAAAATTATTTCTATTCAAGAAATTATTGTAATAATATAGATTATAACAACAAAAACAAAACTAATCGGCGCTAAGATAATCTAAGTAATATTTGTTTTTGTTGTCAATTAAAAGAATGAATCACGTTCCTCACGGCAAAATAAAACACTGCCACGCAAGATCCCTTATGGCCTCGCCCCGTGCGCCCTTAGGGAAAAACGGTCCTGGGCAACAAATACAACGAGTTCGCACGCAGGACGCTGACGTGAGGGAAGTGAATTTCCACATAACAAACTTTAAAAACTCTAAATCAGTTTAAACATATTTATTCCAATTTTGATTGAAATCTGAAACATTGATTTTTTGCTGTTCTGATGCTCCTGGTTTAATTTACCTGCAATGCTGGGAATACAATTTTGCGCATTATAAGGTTTGGAGAAGGTCCAGTGAATAACAGACTTTTCTAATGTAAAACGCCCATATAACAACGTACTGTGTTTGGTCGATACACATTTTTTTTAATAACTCGGTAAATGTTTATGGTAGAATAACACGAGATGGCTTAAAACTTTCGCCTTACTAGTTCCCATCTTTGTGCATACATTAACGTTACATCCGGGGCTTTTCTTAGGGCCCAACAACTAAATTTAAAAGATTAATTCCCAAAAAAGGGGTTTAGATTTTTCCGATCGTTTTGCCCAACGAACTTGTCCAACTGATTATAGAAAGGTACGTCCCTACCAATTTGAAGTAAATCGGACAAAAAAATGTACCGCTAGAGTGCAAACACACACACACACTCACACACACACACACACACACACACACACACACACACACACACACACACACACACACACACACACACACACACACACACACACACACACACACACACACACACATAAATATATATATATATATATATATATATATAAATTTTAAACGACCCCCCAAAACGTGTTGAGGGGGTCACGTTAGGAACTTCTATGGTGGTCCCGGGATTAAGTTTCACCGTGCAGGTCATGCTAATAGTTCACTTTCCATAGGCAATTCACCAATGAAGGAATAGTGATGGGCCTAATTATGGTCATAAGAGAATAAGAAATATGTGATATCTTGCTTGTTTATTAACATAAATTGGTAACATTTGGAATGTTGTGTTATGTGATGGTGATCTATTTGTATTTGTATGGAAACCAGATTTTTGTTGCCCTTGATGCAGCAAATCTGCATAATCAGTCATAATATTTTTCTTATGGAGAATAAATGAAATGTCATATTTCGCTTATTTATGAATATGCTTTGATGAAAGTTGGTAAGTTTCTTCATGACGTTTTGAAGTACCATTTGAAATTCGCTAAGTATGCTGGTTTGCTGCAACGGGGGTATTTTATTGTTAATCATCATTGCGATTTACGGAATTGAAAAGGTGAATTTGTCTAATGCAGTTAATTTTTTTATCCTTCTGATTCTGAAGTAATAATAATTCTAGAAATGCAAAAACTATCAGATCAGTTGGAAACGAGATTTTTTTCACATCCTCCATTTCCTGAGCATAAGACGGGAAGGCGAGTGTCACTGCCACACGTATATCAGGTCAGTGTACCGATACCGATGCCGATGTCATGGCCGTGGCGGAAGGGCGGAAGCAGCGTCCGGGCTTGCACCCTGTGGGAATTTGGGAATCCCGCGCTGCCCGACTTGGCAACAAGGCACCGCTAACTCGGACTTGAACGACGCGGCAGCGCCTGCATTTCCATGATATCCCTGTACGCTTATTCACTACTTCGTGACACTTCTGTACCTGGTTTATTTTTCTATGGTACAACGCAGGTTTCAGATCGACAAGCGGCCTCTGGGTCACACTCGCTTCACTACCACCTCCTACAGTGCGTTCACTAAAAGAATCCATCACAATGAAGACTGACTGATCTATAGTTTGCTCACAACGTGCAAACTTTTTAACCTGGCCGTAGAGTTAACTTTACAGGAGGCTTATAGTATCTTATAGTAGGCTTGTAGGGTTTTAGTAACTAACCCTTGTACTAAAACTATGTTCATGTTAACAAGACTTTTTTTATAATTATATGCTATTGTATCCCATTTGCGGTCAGTTCTATTAGCAGTCAAGAGCAAAATCTTCCACTTTGCAGTAACCACAACAATGTTTTCGCCTAACCGACTGATATTGTTTCAATTTGTGGTCACACATATGAACCCGTATATAATGAGCCGCAGAACAACCGAACCTAGGTAATGACACATACAGCAAGTTAGGTTAGTTAAGGAGACAATTTTTCGGGGGGACAACGTATAGACGCAATTCAAGACAACAAGTTTTTTTTCCATGGATGGGACATTTAAAGAGTTGTAGTTACAAATTTAAGCAAATATATCCAATCAATGTTGACTTGGATATCATGTTAACAGAAACTAATGTGCCAGCGGTTGTGTTTACCCACATAACAAAATAGGAAAAAGAAACTTACAATCGCATGCTTCGAATAATCCTTCGTCAAGTTCCAGGCTGAAATCCAGAATTTATAATCATTGATTTCGAAGCAAGTGCTATCGAAGCTAAAGTAAGTGTTTTCTTGGGTGCTAATTAAAGCTTGATATTTTCACTTCACACAAGGCCTGTGGAGAAAATTACAATATACTGTTCTTGTACCTATGTACACTTCAAATGATGATAATAAAACAACACTTTTGCATGTGTGCCGCATTCTAATTTTTTAAAGCAGAAGACGTGAATTAAGGGTGGATTTGTGTTCAGGAACATGGCCCATCACATGAATTAACCGAATTTATCGATTATTGTTTGGATCAGTGTTTATAAATTCAAGCTGTCCCAGGACAATTTAGTAATTACTAGTGGCTTGAAGGGTACTCTGCCTAATCTGATTTGAACACATGTCAGTTCGTAAATAAAATAGATTCTTAATCAAATTTTTTAGTGTAAACAAAGCATAAGTTTTTAATTTCCTATGCTTTTCTTATGGGGGGTGTTTTACATTATTTCTCGTTTGCTGGTAACTTCATGGAGATACTGCTATTTTTCCCGAGTCCCTGGGATCGAGACCTTTAATTTGAGCCGCCTCCCATCATCCTGCGTTTTGCCAAACTCCCAAAATTTTTACTTAAAAATTTCGCTTACAGAATTATATATAAAGATAATTGTTACTATATATAAAGATAATTGTTACTATCTGCCATTGTACCCGGTTTCACCCAGGAATACAACAGTTGTGTGTGCTGCATGCTGTGGTGACCCGTGGCGTGGAACAACAGTACTACGCATCATAATCAGCTTATAAAATTTACATCAGCTCAAACCAAAGTGAATGTCTATACGAATAACTCATGATTGAAACTTTGAAGCATCGTGGGGCATAGCCCTATTTAAATTACTTTAAATCCATTTTCAGTGGTTACATACGTTATGGAAAAAGTAAGCAGACTTCGTGGTTGCAGGTATAGAGGTCATGGGCCTGGTGAATAATTGATTTTTCGCATTTATTAAATGCCCATAACAATAACACAGGAGTGAAACTTTTACTCTCCATTGGAAGGGGCCCTAAGGGAATTTCTGAAAATCCTTCATTAATGGTTACCTACGTTATGAAAAGAGTATACGTGACAAATTTCGTGGTTGTATATGAGAGGTTGGGCCTGGTGAATATTTGTTCGGTATATATTCTGATATAGAAGATGACTAGACAATTTTTGTTATTTATTGAAGTGACCTTTTTCACGATAATTCTCGGTTATAGGTCATCTTTCGAATACATTTGCTAAAGAATTGTAAAGTTTTACTTATTTAAACGAGTTTGAAAACCATTCAGATCGGACGATTTTGGGGGTTATGCGGGGTTTTAAGACTCAAAAACGGGTGTTTTCATGTCCCACTTGGATATCTTTAAATAATCCTATTTAACTTTACATCATTGTATTGGATCAATTTTCTATTTAATTGATAATTGCTCTAAGCCCATTGGCAATGTATACATTTGTATGCATCGGCATTGGTTACCGAGGTATTGAAAATGATAAACGCAGTACGTTGTCCAATGTTATTCTAGGGAGGATAACATAAATTTTATATCGCGCCTATTGATTAACATATACAACCCAGACTTGTTACTGTACATGACTTCTTCTCACTGTGGTCTATTGATACTAGGAGTACGCTCAAATGTCCCGTAGTAGGATGAAGCGAAGCGATATTACCATCTTGTTTTGATAATTAAATTGATATGACTCTTATTGGGTAGTTTAATTATTGTGTCTTGCATGGTAAAATATTCCAAAAAATAATTTTTTGAAATATTCATGTAAGTAGAATACGTTTACTTACTTTTAACCTTAAACGCTTAAATAAGTAATGAGTTGTATTAAAAAATAACTTGATGTCTTGCAAAACATTAGGCCCTATGTAGCGGTTTGTAAAGAAGGTCTACAATTCCAAACCTTACTATACACTTTAGTGCAAGTTGCACCTTATAGCATCAATTCAGTAAGTTAAGTCAGTTTTTGACATTAGTGGAGGGTGTTACCTCTGTAGTAATGTCCATTAGTGTGCATTATATTAAAAATAGCACACTTGAAAAGCACACTAAAAATAGTGTTTTATGTAATATATTTATAGAACAAGTTGGTATAACAAGTTGGTATAGGGGTATTGGGGGTGATAAAACTACATCAATATATGGAAAACAGCCTTTTCAGAGTAAAATCCCCATATGACAACATACTGTGTTAAGACAATTAACATTTTCTTTAATAAATTGGTAAATATTTGAGCTATAATGATGAGGGAGGGCTTAAAATTTGTGGCATTTTACGCACAAAAATTTAATATGCAATAATTTTAATATGAGTGCTAACACGTATATATATATATGTATGTATATAAAGTTTTTAGCGACCCCCCAAAACGTGTTCAGGGGGTCACGTTAGGAACTTCTATGGTGGTCCCGGGCTTACGTTTCACAGTGTGGGTCATGCTAATAGTTCACTTTTCCATAGGAAATTCACTAAGAAGAAAATATAGTTTTTGTCTTGTTTATTTAAAAAAAATAAAGTGGCGAAGATAAATAAAATAACAATAACTGTTTCATTTTCCAAAATTATTATTTTACCAAGGTAGGTAATAACTTTTTACTGAACAGGAAATATTTGACATGTGTATCTTACAAATAGAACAGTAAGTACCATGATGTAAATTCATGAGTAAGTACAATATTTGTAGCATATATTATTTCTCAACGCTGCTTTTCTGTGGCATAGGCCAAATCTCCCTCTTAATACTTAATCAAACAAATAATTGGGCTATCATTTTGATATTACCTCCAATGTTAAATTTGAAAAATAAACAAACGTTCAAATCATAAATACCCCCGTCGCAGCAAACCTGGTTACTCAGCGAATTTCCAAGTATAATATATGTCTTAATACCACGTAAAGCCGCATAACAAGTTTCATAAACATATATTCACAAATTAGCGATATATACAATTTTAATGATTCTCCATAAGAATAACATTGAGTACGTAGGTTTGCTGCAACTAGGAACACCAAATATGGGTTTTCGTGCAAATATCAATAAAAACCACATACCAAGTTTCATCAATATACATTAATAAATAAGCGTTATGTAACATTTTGATTTTTCTCCATAAGCATAACATGGGGGATGAGTACAAAGGTTTCCTGCAACAAGGAACAAAAAAATTGTTTTTTATTCGAATATCAATATAACTTATCAAGGTGAAGCTGCATACCAAGTTTTATTAAATTATGTTCATAAGGGAGACATTACATTTTACTTATTCTCCATATGAATAACATGGGGACTGAGTACGCAGGTTTGCTGCTACGGGAACTATCGGCCAAAAAATGTTTTTAGTGCAAATATTAATAGACCACAACGATATGAAGCAATATACCAAGTTTCATCAGGAAAAGTTGATAAATAAGTGAGATATACAATTTTTCTTATTATCCATAAGAATAACATTGGAAAACGTACTGAGTTTAGCACTTTCAATATCTCTGTAACCATTTGACGTAGAGAAATGATCAAAACACTAAATTGTATGTTTTTTTAAGTTGAATCTAATGGTAAAACTACAATGTTATTGTTATATACGATAATTAAAATTGTATATAACGCTTATTCGTGAGTCTATTTTTATGAAACTTGATAAATAGCTTTACGTGGGAACACAGTATGGGTTGGGACTTCCTTGAGTACGCAGGTTTGCTGCAACTGAGTTATTTATGTTTTTGATGGTATACTTACTTTACTAAATATAGGCTACTGTTCACTTCCTAACTATATGTATATATATTTATATATACAGTATTATAGTATTATATATATACAGTATTATACAGTATTATAACGGGATAATCCCGTTTTTACGGGACGTTTGGTCACCCTACCTCACACTTACCGACTGACCCAGGGGATTACACTGCATATCAACAAACAATTATGTCTTTGTTTAAGAAAAATAATAATGAAACAAACCTCATAACTGAGTAGGAAGTGGGAAGTACAAACTGATAACAGTACACCTGTTCTGAGCGTGGGAAAGATTTCGTCCGGGGGAAAAAATAATGAAAATAGATCAAGATTCTGATAGTTCCGGGAGTTTAATAGGCTGAAGTTTGCAATGAAAACAGCAAAGTTTTCTATTCATGTTTTTTACAAAAATAATGTTTTTTTAATCATTTATGTTTATTGGTTCTAATTTTTAACACGTTTTTCAGTTATACAGACTCTATCGTCGAGGAGTCTTTAAGGTTATAGCTATAAAGCTTAATTTTATTTTTTGTGATATATTGACTCTTAATTTCTAAAAGTGTTTGGATCACTTAAGTTTAATACCAGTTACTCTAAAAACTCAAGTTGGCTATAAACATGTTTTTTCGTTAATACAATCGAAACTCATTTAAGGTACTGCCAATTTGGAAGAAATACAGATGATTAATCGATTGACTACGACGAAAGCGCAAATAATCTGTAATGACGAAAAGTATTTTTAATTCTAAACATTTCCCACTCCTTCTCCAATGCCCCGAAATGACTCAGTTAACAAATAAGAACTTGATTGAAATTATATTAAACAAACGGAGGTACTTATGCACTATACCGACCTTTTAGGATATTGTTCTAGTGGGACAAACCAAAATGTGTGTGGCTATAGACCAAGGTAGGGAGGAAAGAAGAGGTTTTGCTGTACGACACTTGATAAATTCTGTCGAAAAAAGAGTATTCTACACAATTACAGTAACCTAACCTATCATAAAAGCCGCAGCGCGCCATTACAGGTGGTGGTCGGTATAATGCATAAGTACCCAAACGGAACTATTACCTATATTTTTCAAAGGAAGCTAAAGGAGTGGATATTTTAACATTACAATTAATTTGCTTGCATCATATTGAGAGTTTTATTCACACTCTCAATACCAACCAGAATTACGATTGCACAGTTATTTTACACGTTGGATCCATAATGCAAAACAATATTCTCATTCTGATAGAACTGCAAAACAATAAATCAAAAACAAGAGTAATTTTCAGCTATTGATCAACTTCACCAAAGAAGGCGTTTTTTATAGTGGTGGAAAGTTTTTCTAGAGAGTCAAGCGCTCTAATTATTAAGTAGGTAGTCTTTTAACAATATTTAAAACTTAAACCCATTTTCGGTTTTTATATTTTTTTGTATGTGTCTTAAAAATTTGGTTCCGATATAAGAAGGTTTATTTTCAAACAACCTGAGCCTGTGGTTCTGGGTTACCTCATTTCTCCCCATTGTAATATAAGAATGAGTGGGTCCCTTAAATTTTACATCTTCCCTTTATTTTTTTTTCTACTAATATTTTCTCAAATATGAATTGGCCATTAACTGTAAATATCTTTGATTTTTTAAAGTTATTCTTTGCCAAATCGTCATTTTTTAGCTTTAACATAATTCTTATGGCCTTTTTTGTTGTTTTAAAATATTGTCCATATTACTTTTTAATGTTGATCCATACAGGGCAATGCAATATGATGTAAAAATCCCCCATATTACATTTTCTTACACAAGAGTCTATAATTTAATTAACTTATAAATTGTAAGGTTATAGTGCATCAAACGTAATACTAATCTTTCGGTTAAGATACTGTTTTGCAGGAGATAGTCCATTTCAGAGTGGTGTGGCTGTGTACTGGAGTAGAAAGTCTTGTACATTATTCATTATGTTCCCTGGATCTTTCTTCATCGCTCTCAACGACTTTTTCAGTGTGTATACCATTCGTTCTGCTAAACGATTTGTTGCGGCATGACCAAGGTCAATCAGTTTTTGAAAACAAACCTAATTTCATGGACTATTTTTAAAATTAAGTACTAACAAAACTTAAGATTTGTCCGACACCATCAATTGGGGGTTACCGTGTAAAACAAATATGTTCTCGGGACGTGCAATAGTGGTTTAGGTTGTAGTGTAAAGTAAAACATAACAAATATGTAAAATTTGATTATAAACAGCTGATATGTACTGCTTATTCATATGGACTTAAACAGAATTATTGTTTTTCATTGTTATACCATTACAATTATAATTTTTAGAAATTATTAAATGTTCCCAAGGTTTTTTATTAACTATATTTTTTAATGTTTGTTATATCACGGATTCATAAGATATTACTCGAGTTTCTAGAACCTGTTCAACAGGGTTCTTGTTTATTTTGAGCTAGGTCATGTTCTATTTGTTATGGGGTGTCATTGTTATTTGTTATTTCAGTTGTATTCGTTTGGAGCCATTTGATACTCAACCGAAGAGTTTATTATGATTACGATTACACAGTGGTTTGTCATTCTAACTCTTATTGGTATTTATAATAATGTGCAATATGTTAATAAATTGATTTTTTTAATTTTTACTATTGGATTTTCTTTACTTTCTCCATAATTTTGTAATTTTTAGGGTTTGATTTTTGTAATTTATCCCCAAAACTAGCCATGGTACATCACTATTCTTAAACATTTAGCCATTTAAGCATTTTTTAAAGAATGCAATATAATTATAACTAATATTGGATCAACCATATTGGATTAAAATGTGTTTTTTTTTTATTTAAAGGTGAAGTTGTGAACCATTATATACAAGTATTTTTTACGGTGTATATAACGCCCCGGGCCGTTTCTGACAATAATTATTCTTTCTCAATCTCAATATTTTCGTTATTTTAGGAAAATAATTTTAAAGAAAATTTAAATACCCCAACCTTAAAACATGCCGATATTCTCATCAGTACATAAAACAATGACAGTGAACTACTACCAATTACTGTTCAGTGTCATTTGCTTCTTTTTGAAACAAATTAGGCCCGGTGCACATCAGCGGTTTGCGGCGGCGGCGCCGCTGCGGCGTGCGGCGTGCGGCGACGAGAAAGGTAGTGCACATCAGCGGCGGCGGCGGCGGCGCGGCAGCGGCGACTATAGTGTTACCATTGATTATACATAAGGTGAATAATCAATATCAATCTGTTACTCTGTAACAACAACTTTGGTAACAAAATAAATAATAAACAACAATTTTAAAAAAATGTATACATTTTCCAACTCGATATTTAATTTGTTTCTTAAAATATAATCGTACGAATCTAAAGTAAATACTGTACTTAATTTAATATTCAGTCAGTGCTGTTATTAGTTTACAATATTTATGAATGATTGTAAACTTTGTTTTTGTTGTTATGATAAGGTATTGCTGGCTGGCATGTACAAACTAGAGACCGCCCAAATATATTTTGAATAAAAAGTCGACGAATATATATATAAGCAAGTTTATTATCTACTGGGCTCATATAAATATATGAACAAGTTTATTTTCTTAAATTATTAACTTAAAATATACTAGAGCATGTGTTTTGTATGATATTAATAGTTTAGTTATTAACACAATTTAGTTTTGTATGATATTACATAGTTAAAGTTAGTTTAAAAAGATTACTATAGTTAGTTAATAAATCAGTTGTAGTGTAAAAATAACGGGCTCCCGAATTTTACTAATAAAAATATCTGAGTTGAAGTCGTTTTCGATCACTACTGGAGTGGTCCGAAGCCTGCGGCGAACTCGCCGCCGCCGCTAGTGTGCACTGCTCCATTTGATTCTATGCCCCGACAGACCTTGCGGCGGGGCTGCGGCTGGACAAAACTGCGGCCAAGATTTCGCCGTCGCCGCGCCGCCGCCGCAAACCGTTGGTGTGCACTGCTCGGCAATTCTCCATTTGCTCCCATGTATCTAAGAACGCGCCGCTGCCGCGCCGCCGCCGCAAACCGCTGGTGTGCACCGGGCCTTATATCAAAGCGCCTTCTTGAAACCGCCATTTAGGAATAAGATAACTTTTTTTCTAGTGTGAAATTTGACTTGAGACCATTCATTTACAACTGGTTTCCCACGCTTAAACTAATGCCAAAATCCGTTCTTAAATATCTGTTTTCGTTATCATAATAGTGACAATTTTTTAAATTTTAACACAAAAATTAAATTGAATACAAAATGTGATTGTTTTAAAACGGATTGCGGCAGTGGTCTCAGCGTCTAAATATAATTTATATGTTTGGTCACAAAACCCATCTTAACATTTAAACAAAAAATCTTATTCCAAAAGGGCGAATCCAGGATGGCGGCAGGAAGTTTTGAATTTTTCACAATGAAGCGAATGTTAATAAACAAACATTGGTAATTGTCTATGGTCATTATTTCATATAATGCTTATAATATATGGATTTCACTTAAGGTTGGGTCATTTAATAATATTTTCATAATTAATACTTTTTTAAATCACCAAATCTTTTGGGAACTCATAGTTAATTATTATCAAAACCCGGTTGTGGAGTTGTATTTACCGTCAAAAGATCCTCCAAAAAAATGGGCCGTAACCCCATCTTTACATTGGGGAAAAAAATTATTTCAACCCAATATGCGCGGAAAACCATATCAAATAAATACAAATGAAGATTAAGTTGGTCAACAATTTTCTGCGGTGGTCCTGAGTCGATAACTTGGCAAATTTTGAAAGATGTAGGGGAGGGAATTATTTAAAACTAACCCTGCATACATGCAATTGCTGCGAATTTATTTAGTCATGTAAACTTTTATCTTTAAACAAATTTTAATTTACAACTCAAAATACACATCACTAGACAAACCTTGTTCATGGAAATCAGTAAACCCATTTCCCTGAGAAAAAATGACCAAAACAGCACGAAATAACAAGTTTTTACGGCCGCCAATCTTTTTCAAAACTCATAGGACATTTTAAAATAGCCTACTACCTTATCGCGCATGTATAGAACAAAGAAACAAAGTAGTGTCATGAAAATCAGTTACCACTGAAAAGCTAACAAAAACACGTACTTCAGCGTTAACGAAAGAGAGGCTGACAGTAATAAACTGGAGACGATTTTTGGGCTTCAATTACGTGTATAACGTGGATATATGATAATATTTCAAAACCAACAGCAATTACAGACAAAACTAGAATTTTACTTTTATAAAGTAAATTTTATCAGTAAGGTAAATTTTTCTACAGCGGATTGGCAGTACTGATTACTGATTAAAGCTCACTTCGCCATAACAACGCTCCAAGAACACGCCTCCCGCTATAAAAAACTGGGAATTGGGCGGAGTATAGGCGGGGAAGGGGAACGTTGCACTAATGTCTTGCCGCACAAATGGTAGCCCCAGTTATTATTATTTAATTTAAAGTCGGTCATATTGATACTCGAGCAAGTAACTTGTCGATATTTTGGGGTTTCTGCTTATATATTTAATTATTTAAAAAGTCGCCAATATGGTCATCCGGGCAAGTGTCATGTCGATACCTTGGTTTCTGCTTCTTTCTTTCTTTATTTTAAATGTCGATAATATGGTCATCTGGGCAAGTGTCTTGTCGATAACTTGGTTTCAGCCCTATTAAAATTAATAATTATTAATTTTTAAAAAGTCGCCAATATGGTCATCCGAGCAAATGTCATGTCGATATCTTGGTTTCAGCCCTCTTTTTAGTAATAATTAATAATATTTGAAATGTCGCCCAAATCGTCATCCGCACAAGTGTCTTTACGGTCAATTGGTGGGCCCCCTATTTGGGGTATGACAGAATCTTTTTTGGTAAACAATAAAAGTATCATAAAATACAACATGATTCATTTTACAAATTCTTAAAAAAAGTAATTAATGAAATTAATTCACGCTCGGTTTAAATATGATCAGAAAAGTAAACACATTTCTATAATTACTTCCTGAAGGAGTTAATTGACTTCCTTGTCGAAGCACTTCGGTTGCAGTTTTATGCTACCAATTCCGTTTATACTTAACCGTTGGACTTATTTTAATAGGTTGGTGACTTTATTCAGACACACTCTTCTTAAACAACAATTAATCTTTCAATGTTTTTGTGGTGAATTGAAAACTTACCTTTCTAGAAATTTGTAAAACTTTAATTATTTACATAGCTAAATTATAGAAAATATAACAAATAAAAATGTATAAATTATAAAAATAGGTAAATGATAAAACAAGATCATTTTCATACAGTTCGGCTATATTTTATGCAACATACAGTTTTGTACTAAAGAAAAGTTCCGTTCTTGCATAACATCCATATACCACAGGTATAAGAATATTACAACAACTCGGTCTACACTGACGATAATTGAAAATGTGACTGATAAAAGTTCTCTTTTTAAGAATTAATCCACAGGACGTGTAACTTTGTTAAACTAATTGTTTTCTCTTATTTTGAAGAAAAAAATCCAAGTTTACAAAATCAAAAATGCAATTTAAATTTCCTCTATAGCATATTTTGTAATTCTAGATTGTAATGCGCAATAAACAACTTAACTGAAAGGGACATTTTTTATATTTTTATATGTGTTTATGGTGTTTTTTAATTCTCAACGAAATTTCCAAGCTAGTTCCTGGGGTCAAAAGAAAAACAAAACGCTAAGGTATTTACTTGATGCTTGACAAGTGTAATATAATTTGTAAAGGTTAATTTCATATTTTACATTCCTAGGTTTTACCGTTTCGAAATTGCGTCCATTTAAATTGGTTAGAGCATAATACCTTGGAAACAGCAAGTTAAAAAAAGTGTTTTTAGACCTTAAAAAGATAAATGTTATGCCGAAATAGTTATTTGTGCAACAAGTGTGCAAAGTCACTTTGCGCACAAGTTGCATATTAAATCTTTCCTACGTCTGCCAAATATTAATTATACAGTAGGGCCTATGATAGCCTATATGATATATTTCCTACAGTTTGAATAAAGCGTTTCAATTATATTTATTAGTTTTTTTTTTATTTTAACGGTCACTTAACCCACAGGTGAGTAATTAGGGGCCTACAATTGTTAAGGGTAAAGTCGTTCATTCCTGTGTGAGTTACCAGAGACTATCACATCTTTAATTTGATAAATTATCATCACTCGGCTGTTAAGTGATATTTAAACTCTTTATAACATAATCTTGTTTGATTTTAAAATTTCCTTTTTTAAAACCACATTCTAAACAACTAACATATCTAAACAACTTTGTTATTAGCATATTACGTGTTATTACTTACGGGATGTAATAAAAGACGTCTTACAACACTTAAGATATATTTACACTTATACTGATTCACATACAGACGGTAAACATATATAAAAGATGGTACTAAGCTATCGATTTCGACCAGTCACACCAGTCATCATCAGGCCAAATCCATTCATTATCAACCATTCATTATTTATCCAATCATTTGGCCTGATGATGACTGGTGTGACTGATCGAAATCGATAGCCTAGTACCATATTTTATATATGTTTACCGTCTGTATGTGAATCAGTATAAGTGTAAATATATCTTAAGTGTTGTAAGACGCCTTTTATTACATCCCGTTAAAATGTCTAGATTGAGTTTTTTTAATATTAGCCATTCTCAAGATTAAAAACTTAAATTGCTACCAGTTTGAATCTGTAAAACCTATAAACATCAAATTCAATATAAAAACCCCTAAACAAAAATAATATACGTATTAAATTCCAAGGAAGTATTTAAAGTAGTTTCTAACGTATACTTTGTTGAATAAAACCAGTGACGGGAAACTGAGATGAGCCTATATTCCTCGATCATTTTTTGTTTGTTTCCCTCTAGAAATAGATATTTTTGAAATTTACGTTGATATTTTGGAAAAACCCTTGATGTTATGTTTTATAAATGTTTCACTTCGTTGTATAAATTAATGTATTTCTTAGAGGTACTTTACTTAATATTTATGTCTTTAATATTCACCAATAATTGAATTACATCGTAAATGTTGTGCATTTCAAAAGCACGATGACGTACCAACATGACACCCCAAATATACCAGTTTCATTTAAGGGAGTTATTATAGATCATGTAACAACTTTAATTAGAGTACATAATTGGGAATATTGAATTTAAACGTTCATACCCTAAATTTAAGGACTTCTAGACCCACAGAGTCAAAAGATTTAATATAAAACCCTAAGTTAGAAACTGATCCAATCGAAAATGTTTTAATAAACAAGAAATACTTGTTTCATATATCGTTGTAAATCCATGTTAAACAACAACCAAGTTTTAAATTGAAACCTGAGCGTCCGTTCAAACAAACTGAGAGTCCGAGTATGTAATATCAGATTCAAAATTGGATCAAACTGGAACAGAGTTGATGAAACTGACAAAAGAACAACAAATGTACCGTTCGATTTCGTAATATGTTAACAGTTTTTAGATTGTTTTTTGTATTTTAACACGTTATTGCGGTCCTTCGCTGTCCTTCGTACGGGTACCTCCTACTCATAAAGTTGTTGCCTGATCGCCAATGCCTTGGCTTTGCATGCTACTTGAATTAAATGTTAATACTTTTATTTACATAAATATTCTTAAACGCAAAAAGAATCTGGAATTTGCAACTTATATTTTTTTGCAGAACTTTTCCAAAATCTGTATAAAATCTGGCATTAAAAGAAACTATGGTTTATGTTCGTCAGAATATGGCTTGTGAATAAATTTAAAAATTTTAAATAGATTATTTTATTATCTTTCGATAATTTTTCATTGGTAGTAAGCAACTGTATAATTTGCAAACTTGTAATTTAATTGCAACTGAGTACAAATACAAATGTTGAATTAAAATGTTCAATCATTTAAATAATTTGTTATACTCACCTCCTTATGTATGCCAGTACAATGACTGTTTTTTTTTATAGCAAGTTAGAAGCTATTGGTTTTCATCCATCCCAAGTGATTACAAAAGGTATCAATTTTAATCAATGAACTCGATTATTGGTTTAGACATTGACTATCAGATTTGATGGTACTTCACACAAATATTGTTTTGGAAACTTTACATTCTGTAAACTGATAATCTCATAGTGAATCATTTTCACAGGAGTTCTACAAGAGCTGTTCACACCATTACATCGCGTTCAGTACCAGAGTGTTAATTCAGTATTCAACTAAGTACAGTTTTTTTTTTAATAGCTGTTAAAAAAATCTTGTTTACCTTTTAAGAAAACTATTATGTTTTGATATTATTTTTTAGAATGGAAGTTGCAAATGGAAGTAAAAGTCCAAGAAAATGGAAGTAAATAGGCTAAGATGTTGTTTCAGGTATAATGGATGATTAAACTCCAATAATATGTTTAAATCTAAGGAAACATGTTGAATTTCACACTAAATATAACAGTAAAATTATTTTTTGAAATGCAAAAATTTAAAATTGCACAACATAACACGTTCAGTGAAAAATTTTGCATCAAGGTCCTGTGGTTGAAATACCTGGTTTTATGCAATATGTTAGTTGAGCTTGATTTTGTCCTATTGGAAAATGTTGCCTATAGTCAGGAGCATCAAATTAGGGGTGAGGGATTTTGCAATGTTGCCAGTTTGTGCAAGCTAACTTTTTAGTAAAACAGAGTGGATTTCCCCAAAACACATGTTTACAGAATCCTCATGTGTTTTCTTTCCAAGACAAATCAGCTGACATGTATTATACAACTACAAACTGGAATTCCGTATCAGTAGTTCTGTATACTTAACCAAATCATTTAGTACCCAAAGGAGTCATCAGATCGTTTAGAGGTAGGCCTACACCAACGCGTGTAACCCCACTTCCGATGCCGTGCCCAGTCCAGTGAAGCAGGCTTTATGACCGATGTCTACCACCATTGTTAGTTAACAAGCATTATCAGATTAAATAAATCTTAATTTAAATTTAAATTGAACTGAACGGTGTCCGTATTTAGGAAAAGAATTAGAGCTGACTTCGTTGATATGAAATGTTCAGGATAATTATTGTCTCCTCTTAAAACAGAAAAATATTTCGGGACGATTTAAAATATTTGAATTTGATTGGTGCATGCTGTATTAGTTTATTTTTTATGTTTGCAAAATATTATCCATCCTAAAGTATCAACATATCATTAAATGTAATGTTCTGTTAGATGTTGGGAATGAGAAATTAAAAGGTTCATGGCTCTCACACAGTTAACTTAAAATAATTAAGTCTTAAAAAATAGATAATAATATTTGTGGCTTAAAATATATATTATATAGCCTATTGGCTTATAAATATTTGGCTTATATCATATATTGTAAGGGCATAAAAGTACCTTATATAGCAGAGGACAACTGTTTCATTTTATTTGAAGCAAGACGCTGCGTTAGTCAAGCCGCTTTCCGCAGCAATATTGCGAAAGCTACATTTGTGTAAAGCCCACCATATACTCGGGAAAACATATCCTTTACGCGGACAGTCACACAATTTTCCACCAGCCTATGGTATGGATTTCTGCCCTAAGGCAAACTATTTGGATTTGGTTTTCTGGCGAATATCAAAGGAATCGACGGCGTCGGGCGATGTTCGGATCGGGGCAATGTTCTCCCGACGGCCACACACTACCGGACTTATGCCCATACATCGAACAAGACATCGGACCAAGCGCCAAGCGCTCTCGATGCGGGTTTTTGAAGACAGATCGCTCCGATGTTTTGTTCGGGTTTTGGCTTGGGAATAAGTTCGGAGGGAATTTTGCTACCTTCGTGCCCTGCTCCCTGCTCAATCCGTTGTCTTGTTTGATGTCTTGTACGGGTAAAAGTCCTGTAGTGTGTGTGCCGACTTTAGGCTCCTAGCCATTGCAGCTCTTTGCAGGACATTCCAGGGTATTTTTCTTTTTGTTATGCTTAGTCCTTAACAGAGGAGAACTTATAAAGTTTTAATTTATATTAACAAGAAGAATTTTTAGTATAGGTGTAAATATTTGTTCAGATTAAATTGTGTCAACTTAATTTTAAACCCCCACCAGTATATTTGCAAAAGTTAAACACAAACAAAAAAAATATATTCACAAGATCACAAATTAAACAAAGGATTAAATAGAAACCCATTAGAAGAACAATATTACAGTTGCAATACTATTGTAGACTATTTTAAACTATTATAAATAATTATCGCAGATCGGAACTTCAATATTGACTTACTAACAAAAATATAAACAAACTAGCTGATAGCCGCAGGCTTCACCCAGCAAATGATTTATAAAAACTATTACAGTTGTGTGTGCTGCATTCTGTGGTTAGCCTGTGGAACTACTACGAATCAAGATCAGCTGTTTGTATTTTCATCAGCTCAAACAAAATTGAATGTCCATAAGGAATACATGGGAACTTTGACGGGGTCTCTGGCGGAGTCCTAAGGTCAGATTAGGATGAAAACCATTTAGTTTGCCTAAAGAATCAGTGTAGAAAATTTCAGCTCTCTACCTACTTGGGAATGAAGGTGGAAGATTAGTGATGAGTGAGTCAGTCAATCAGCCAGGGCTTTGCCTTTTATAGATATAGATATCAAAAAATATGACGTTATAAATTTGAACATATGGCTAATTTGTTACATTACGGACGCAAGATCCGGCAACATGGGTCTCTCAGTGTTGCCAGTTCGTGCCTAAAACACACGATTTTCAACCTAGACATGTTATGCCAGTCCCGCATATGGCAACATTGCAAAATCCCCTACCCGCCTAATTTGATGCTCCTTACTTTATGGTGTTACATATTTTGTGGTATAAAATAATGCGATTTATCTGAAACAATCCGAAGATAAAGCTGTAAATAACTATTCGTCATTAAAATATATTTTACCAGATCAACCTTTGACAGATAATGTTTTAAAGAGGTGTTTAGGCTTTCATTTCTTGAAAAATTTTGTTTAATTTTGGGGTGCCTACCAGTTGATCGACAAGTTAGTTGGTCGCAGGGATAGTTGTTCAACTTTTAAATAAATAAATGTGATAACAGATGGACTACTTGCTCGATGTACCAGTTGGACACGCCCTCCACTCTGGTACATTACAATTTTGATTATTCTCCATAAGAATAATATGGGGGATGAGTACGCAGGTTTGCTGCAACAAGGAACATACAAATTCTTTTTGTTGCAAATATATATATATAACTCAACTAGGTGAAGCCACATACCAAGTTTTATTAATTTATGTTCATAATTAAGGGAGACATTACATTTTACTTATTCTCCATATGAATAACTTGGGGGGTGAGTATGCAGGTTTGCTGCTACAGGAATTATCAATAAAATTTTTTTGTGCATGACCAAATGAAGTTTCGTTAGTATACGTTCATAAATAAGCAAGATATAACTTTGTTAAAAACTTTTGGATGTATAATATGTGGGGGTAAGTCTTAAAACAAAAAGCCCTATTGTTTACAAAGTTTGCATGTAGCGTATTAATAATATAGAAATCCCCTTGCAAGAAGTTGTGTTAATTCGTGATTCTAAACTATGTTACTAAGAGGGCCGCCAAACAACGTACACAAATTTCCATGCACATACAATTAAAAACGCACAGCTTACAGTACAGCTCTTTGAATGAAAGGTTGAAGTATTCGCCTCAATTGATGAAAATGATTGATGTCTCGAAGTTTATGAAGTTATAAAGCCAGTGTCAAAACAGTTTATTGACGAAACTTGGGCGAACTGGCTTTTGAAACTAGAAATGTGTTTCTCCGCATTTGTATCAAATATGTATTATATTTACTTCCACATGTTTCCCTTTATATTTTTTATAACGTTTTAAGCTGGTTATAAACTTCGTTATTGTCTTCCAACGGTTCAGTGGAATTTTTGCGAACGATTTGATTGCATTTCATGTAGGCTAGGTCAAATTGTAAATAGTTAAAATATTAGAGTTAGATGTATTTTTAGATATGCCCTATCAAAGTTATAGCTAATTAACTTGTTTAAATATCACACTTTCTTAAATTATGTTAACAGCTGTTAACAATAACAATTATAATAAAACAAAAACTGTTCAAATATTATACTTCTTCCTGGGCAAATCGTTTCTCTATACAGCCATTCAAAATCAATGATACAGCGTATCCCGCAAGGGAATGGTACAAATACAGAATTTGGTGGAATTCATCAAAAGGAGCAAAAAGCGTCGTATACACTTTTTTTATCAATTTTTTTATGACTGCCTGTATATGATTTTAAATCAATACAGCGTATCTTATAAATCCCTTAAGGTACTGATTTGAAACTTGACTAGTTTAGATCTGATTTGGTATGAAATTTGTCGTTTCTACCTTTAACCATTTCAAAATGGCAGTAATTTCAGTTTTAAGGCTTTATATTTGGAAAACGGCAAATTATTGAGCATTTAATCCTTGTATTAAAAAATGGGAAATTGAAGACAAAAAAGGATGGTATAAATATTGTCAAGATCAATCGACTCATACCTGAGCAATTGCAATTTTTATGAGTAAAATCGTGCAAATTTTACGTAAGTTACCAAAATTACGAAAATTTGTTTAATACAATTCTGGAAACCCGCTTAAATATTTAAGCAAAAGCTGCATAAAAACACTCGCTTCCACGATCACCGTGAAGTACCGAATAATGTAGGATGGCTATGTTCATACTAGAACGTACCTAAGATGTGTTCATCATTTTTGTCGTCTTGCGGGTTGCGTCAACTGTCCTCACGGGTGTTTAAATCAATGCGAAAGTAACAATGTAAACTATTCATATAGTGTTTGGTGTTCACAAGCCATCACTGCTGTCTTCACACTATATGAGCTGTCAAATAATGTTTTGCTGAAAACACGCATTATTATGAAATTCTGACAAGTAGTTTTCTATAAAATTAGAAAGACACCCTTTCAACAGTAAATAAGATCTTTATCATGTATTCTGAAATTACAAATTTGTGTATGGAACTATAGGAGCTAGTATGTTGCAGGAGTTCAACGTGAAAAATAACGAGTTCGCACGCAGCACGCTGACGTGAGGGAAGTGAATTTCCACATCAAAAACTTTTAAAACTAAAAATCAGTGTGAAAACAAACATTTATTCAAATTTTTATTGAAATCTGAAAACATTGATTTTTGGCTGTTCTGATGCTCCTGGTTTCATTTACCTGTAAAGCTGGGAATAAAATTGTGCGCATTATAATGTTAGGAGAAGATCCAGACAGACTTGAAAGTAGGTGTGAGTTGCTGGGGATGATAAAAGTACTCTAACAAAGGAATAACAGGCTTTTCTAGTGTAAAACCCCCATAAGACAACGTACTGTGTTTAGTCGAAACACATTTTCTTTAATAACTCGGTAAATATTTATGCTAGAATGACGAGAGAGGGCTTAAAACATTCGCCTCACTAATTCCCATCTTTTCACATGCATTAATTTTACATGTGGGGCTTTTCTGACCCTTTTTGGGACCGAAAACTCGAAATTTGAAAGACTAATCCCCAAAAGAGGGGTTTGGAGTTGTCCAATTGTTTTGCCCAACAAACTTGTCTAACTGATTACAGAAAGGAACATCCCTACCAAATTTGAAGTAAATCGGACAAAAAATGTGACCGCTAGAGTGCTTACATATAGAGTGTAAGCATATATAAATGTCTATATATATATAATTTTGAACGACCCCCCAAAACATATTCAGGGGGTCACGTTAAGAACTTCTATGGTGGTCCCGGGCTTAAGTTTCACCGTGTGGGTCATGCTAATAGTTCACTTTCCAAAGGAAATTCACTAATTATACCGATTGTAAATGTAGTAATAAGGAAGTCACTACCTAAATATAAAACCATTAAGACAACACCGGTAGCATTAAACTATAAACTATTTGTAATGCATTCCATTCACAGCACTTCTTGTTTTTCATAGTTCTATGATTTGTTTGTTATTACCAAAACATTAAAAAATACATTAAATCCATAGGAAAATCGTTGAAAATGTTACTAAAAAAAACGATTTCTCATGCAGCACGCTTCCGTTAGGGAAGCGAATATCCATATTTAAAACTCAAAATATTAAATAAAGTGTAAAAGCAAACACTTGTGCCAATTCGTGGGAAATTGGACAGCATTTTAATTATTTGTCGTTCTGATGTACCTGGTTCTATTTTTCTGCAATGAAAGGGTGGCCATTTTGTGCATAATAAAGGTAATGGTATTCATTCATTCATTCAGGTCTTAAATTAGGTATGGTTGTGTTGAGGACGATAAAACTATCATGTAATGAAACCCACCTTTTCTAACATTAAATCACCAGAAGAAAACGTACTGTCATTAGACAATAATTTACCTTTTTGTTAATATTTCGATAAATATGTATGCCATATTGCTGGAATAGGGCTTAATATTTGTGGTTCTTTATCTGTTATCAGTTTACATGCATACATTTTGCATTCGTGGCATATTTTGCCATTTTTAGGCCCGAAAACCAAAACTTTTGATTAGAAAATCCATTTTAAGATTTGTTATTTAAGATTTAAGATTTTCTGATTGTTTTATCCAACAAACTTATCATATTGATTACATTATTAAGAAAGGAACCTACCAAATTTTAAGTAAAACGGACAACAGATTCGGCTGCTAGAGTTCAAATACATACATACATATACAGGGTGAGTCAGACCAACTGTCCAGTATGTATTACGGGAGAACGGTTTGGTCTAAAGTCATCTAACAAAATTCTTCCTCACTAAAGCGCATATCCGCAATCTATCAAAAATATTTTCATCAAAATCTATGTACAGAATGTTCCAAAACTGAAGGTCACGGGTTCTATTCTCAAAGTTGTCTTATGTAAACATTGGGAAAATTATACACCATTTTAAAGGTATTGTTAAAAAAAATTTGGCGAAAACAAAATTCACTTATCTTTATTCGTTTCAAAATGGCAGCCATTTTTGTGTAAAATATTGACATTTACGGATCACCCTGTATTTTCTAAACCACTCGTATATTTTTTCCGACCCAAATTTATTACTTGTGATAAACTCAGCTTTACTCTGGTATGCTTCATGACAGGTTTTTTCTAACAAATCTAAATTTGAATAAAATACTTTTTTTAAATGCTTACATGCCCAAAATTCAAAACATTCAAATTGTAATGTATGTCAAAAAGCGTACCATTGAAAAGGTCTTATAAATCCTATTAACTTTCAAATTTACACCAACCTTGTATCTCTTTTAGCGAATTTCCCCTATAGGGAAGAAGCTATTACCGTAGGTCTCATGGTCAGACTTAAGCCCGAGACCATGATAACTTTTTGTTTTGAGGTCCCCAGATGTCCAAAACACTATTCGTTCAAATTTATATATATGTATATATATATATCTATATATATATATATATATATATATCTATATATATATATATATATATCTATATATGTGTCCGTGAATGCGATAACTTGAGTAAAAAACGTCCGATTTCGATGAAATTTGGCTCAAATGTGTAAACTGACATTTATGACTTTAAGTTCGAAAACCAGAAAAATCGGACCATGGGAAGGGGGGTTTATGGGGATTTTTAATTTTCCAAAAATCAGTTTTTTGCATTTTTCACCCTAAAATTTTTAAAACACTTAATTTTTGTTTTGACCATGTTATAGAGCTTAAAAAAACAAATAATATGGTATTTTGAATTATTAACCTAGGTTAAGTGGTTGCGGAAAAAATCCAAAAAACATGCTCATAAAAACTCCCATGTTAATCTTATGGGAAAAAGGTTTTTGGCTTTTCCTCAGTTAATTTTACTTTAAACTTCACATTTTCTTTTACCAATCACTTCAGCTCCACAAAACAATCATTTTGGTGTTTAAATTATGATTCTACGTCAAACCGTTGCAGAGATATTCAAAGTGCTAAACACAGTACGTTGTCCAATGTTATCCTTATGGAGAATAAATAAAATTTGATATCTTGATTATTTATGAATGTATATTGATGAAATTTGGTATGAGGCTTCATGTTGTACTGGTATATTGATATTTGCACAAAAAATTAATGTTTTGTTGGTTGTCCCTGTAGCAGCTAACCTACATACTCAGCCCTAATGTTATTCTTATGGAGAATAAGTAAAGTTTTATATCTCCCTTAATTATGAACATAAATTAATAAAACATGGTAAGTAGCTTCACCTGGTTCAGTTATATTGATAATTGCATAAAAACTCATTTCTTATCTTCCTCGTTGCAGCAAACCTGCGTACTGAGTCCTAATGTTATTCTTATGGGGAATAAATAAAAATGTTATAAATCACTTATTTATGAATGTATTTTTGTCAATCTTGGTGAGTGGCTTTATGTACTAGTGAGAAACATATAAATGCATTGGAAATTCGCTGAGTACGCAGGTTTGCTGCGACGGGGGTATTTGTTTTTTTGCAATCAGCAAAAAACTTTATTTTTCCATATGCAATGCATGTTAACTGTATAAATGAATGTGGCCACAGAATACATGCAAGTGATATGCAAATTAGCATATATATTGGCAATTAATATGGTAAAATAAGGTTTTTTGCTGATTGCAAAAAACTGAAAGAGATACTCCTTATTGAAAAGGACTTGCTAATTAATTAAGGGCTTATTAATTAATTATGTGTTATACATGTCCTCCTTCATGTGCTACAACATATTCCATGCGGTCGGTTAGATTATTAACTATATACGGAAGGTGTAATCTTCCCCAAAAGCACCTTCAATATTTTCTTTCAGCTGATCTAGATTTCTTAGTACAGGACAAAAACACAACTCATTTAGTAAACCCCATAAAAACGCATCACAAACTGTAAGATCTGGACCTCTGGGGGGAAGGGAAAGTTTGTCAGTCTTGAAATAAGTGGGAACAGTTAGTTGCTTGAAAGATGGAATGTTTCTATAATTCCTTTACCAAACACCTTCCAACACTGTACTGCGGCATGATTAACTGAATGAAGGTTAGGCCTAAGTTTTTTATATAGCCAGACAAAAAGACAAGGTTACATCGTTGAAAGATCTGTGGATAACCAGCTGACTGTTACTCGTTAATCAGCTGATGTTACTGATGGCTTTAAAATTATTCAGTTTGGTTATATTTTTTGCACCACTCTGTAAATACTGCTTGAATGTCGAAATGGGAGAACAATTTGTTTTAAGCCCCTCCCCCTCCCAGACACGATCAAACATGTCGGCTGAGCATGATGTGATCGGATGGCCCATTCAATATGTCCCAACGTGAACGGGCTTTAGGTTGGCTGCTCGACTTGTCAGTTACAGTGTTACAGCCAACCTGCGCGTCTGACATGGACATGGAACTAATACAACAAATTCAGAGCAAAACCTTTAGAGTTTTGTGAAATCATTGTTGGTTGAAAGATGCAAAAAGTACAAATTAAAGTTGTAAGTATATATACTCGCTACATGAAGGCCTATGCCTATGCTAGCACTATAAAAACGAGGCAACACTTTCCGGATTGTGATGGGAAATTCTTTAAAGCTAACCTCGATTTGTTTAAGCTTTTTATATTTTTAATAAAATGGTGTTTTAACACATTTTTTCTGGAGAAAGCACTTAAAATATAATATATAACATACCAGCTATTATATATAGAGATGAACTTGTTACATTAATTATATAAGAACATCTATACAAAAAAAACATGATACACATATTGTATAACACTATACTATAAAAATTTTTTTGTAATATAGGAATTTTTCTTTTATTCAGAATTATAAACCGTAGTGTAAAAGTCCTGGAAATGCTTAATTTCTAACTAAATAACGAATTACACAGTAAAATTGTATCAATACCATGAACAATTTTTTAGTACAAATATTTTACTAAAGATTTGTAAGTGACTAACAAACTTTTAGTAAAGTTTTTAGTCGCATTTGTAATATTTGGAGGATTTTCTAATAAGAAAGTTCAGAAAATATAACATGGTATCTTTTGTCAATTGGATGTACACATAGGGTATATATTCAGTGTTTTAATAAAGTATGGATCACAATTCATTTCTATCCTTTTAACTCTTATAGATGGAAAATAACGGGTTGCTGCAACCACTAGATCAACAATAGATGATACTTTTTAAAATATGTTTATCCAGGAAAGAAAAGAGGGAGAATTAAGCGGTATTATTTGTTATAGCAACCCCATTTAGATACCACTCATTTTAAGATATTGTTAAGCTGATAAGGGTACCAGATCATAAATCATTTAAAAATTTTGATTATTTGAACCATTGTTAATCGAACTCATTTTCTATAGATCATATCAAATAATTTGAATGTTTTGTTTTTCCTCTAGCTCAAACACATTTTTAAATCATATAAAGAGGAATAGAATTATTTTAAACAACAAACCATTTTAACTTATATAACTTCCTTCAAAAACTAAAATGCTTTAGCTTTTATTGCCAAAATGTTGAAGCCAACCATTATTACTGATATTATAAGCTCAGTAAACAAGTAAACATGTACACCTCAAGAGAGTAATTCAGTACTTGATTGAGCCCCTCTTCCCTCTTGAGACAACAATATCAATATTGAACTGATATTGAATAGCTAATTAAGAAGATCAACATGATGCCCCTTAGGGTGATAAGAACGTTAGTAGCTACAACTCTTTGGCTGGAGTTTTCCAATATAAGTAGCAAAGTCTGATTATCAAATTAGAAAGTTCCTTAGGATTTTGTAAAGATTTAACATGATCATACTCATATAGCAACCATTTCTGCCCATATGGAAAACATTTCTGGCCCAGTACTGGATTAGTACCGGCCAGATCTGGGCCAGTACCAGCCAGATCTGGGCCAGTACCGGCCAGATCTGGGCCAGTACCGGCCAGTACTAGGCCAGTTCTGGACCAGAGCTGGAGATGATGGCTCAGTACTGGCCAGACCTGGGGATGTCCTGGAAAGGAAGATATGAAGTGAGAACACTGCATGAAATATTGAACAAAAATATAATATACAGAAATATAATTTAAACTTGTTATAAATCATGTAATTTATGTTTCCGTCGCCATACCTGCTTCATTCCTCTTTTTGTATGAAAGTTAGTTTATTCGTTCCTTAGCTGATTAAGGATTAAGGTTCCGAAATTTCGGGAAATTTTCAGGAAAAAATAATCATTTTTTCTGCAGGATCTTTTTACCTTAGGATTATATCCTCAAAACGGTCATATGTGGTCTAATCGTCTTTTAATATTGTTAATATTTGTTCGACCAAGGTTGGTTGTATAAATTAGATTAACATTATATTATATTCATATTATTATTATCTTAATACAAAGATTTAAAGGAGTACACATGCAGTTATAATGATTTTAATATTTAATATATTAATTATATATTAATATATAAATATATTATATTATATTATGTTAACATTGTATTTTTTTTATTATTATTAAAATTAAAGTAAAAAGGCCTATATACTAATCTGCTCGCAGTTTATCATCCCACAACAATAACATGGCAAGAAAATAGATACATATAAATCAAATGAACCAAATTAATTTGTTCCAGCTTTTATTACTTTTATTCCATTGATGTGCACGAGTGTAGATTCACGTCAGAGTCGTGTAGGTGTAGACTATTGGTAACTTGTATATCCCACTCTATCCTACTGGTCTCATGAGTCAGAATGGCCGCGGGGTTTACGGCGGCGGCTTGTGGATGGCAAGTCAAAGATCGTAGGTTCGAGACCTGAACAGGTCATAATATTTTTGCAACTAAAATCCTTTTAGCGAATTTCATATATAGGGAAGAAGCTATTACCGTAGTCGGCATGGTAAGACCTAGGCCCGGGACCATGATAACTTTTCGTTTTGAGGTCCCCAGACCTCAAAAACACCATTCGTTCGAAACTGTATATATATATATATATATAAGTGTCCGTGAGCACGATAACTCTCGTAAAAATTATCCGATTTTGATTAAATTAGGTATAAACGTGTAAAGTAGCATTTATGAATTTAAGTTCGAAAACCAGACAGATCAACCTATCCGAAGGGGTATTTTGGGGGGGTTTTGTACCCCAAAAATGGGTTTTTTTGAGTTTTTACACGTAGTTTTTGAAAAAGTGAAATTTTATTTTTTTCCATTGGAATTAGCTTAAAAAGACGCACTAATTGGTGTTTTAATCATTGCTCTACGTCAATTTGTTACTGAGATTTTGAAGGTGCTAAACACAGTACGTTGTCCAATGCTATTCTTATGGACGATAAGAAAAATTGTATATCTCGCTTATTTATCAACTTATACTGACGAAACTTGGTATATTGCTTCATTTCATTATGGTCTATTGATATTTGCACAAAAACACATTTTTTGGCCGATAGTTCCCGTAGCAGCAAACCTGCATACTCAGCCCCATGTTATTCTTATATAGAGAATAAGTAACACGTGTTATCTCCTTTAATTATGAATATAAATTATAGAACTTGGTATGTGGCTTTACCTAGTTGAGTTAAATTGATATTTGTATAAAAACCCATTTTTAGTGTTCCTTATTTCTGCAAACCCGCATACTCAGCCTCCATGTTATTCTTATGGAGAATAATTAAAATGTCATAAATCGTTTATTTATGAATCGTTACTGATGAAACTTGGTATGTGGCTTTATGTGGTATTAAGATAATATTATATGCATTGGAAATTTGCTGAGTATGCAGGTTTGCTGCTACGGGGGTATTTAAAAATTTATGCTATTGATTTATTAAAAAGATCAATTGGAAAAATCATATTTTTAAACAATTAAAATCACCACTTAAATAAACAATTATAGTTCTGGCCCGGTACTGGGCCCAGTTCTGGCCAGTTCTTGCCAATTTTGGAAGTATCCCAGAATCTGGGCCAGTACTGTCCCAATAAAAAAATGTTCCACATGGGTGGTTATTTTATAGACCAATCTGCTATATTTAATTTATCTCAACTGTCAAGTGCTTGCGGTAAGAGCTGGTTTCTAGTGATCATACTCTCAGTAACATCCTGCTCAGAATCTGCTAAGCCTTAATTCTCAAACTTAAACAAGTACATCCCTTAAACATTTCCCTCGAGTAAAAATTGTTCCCTTTATCATAATTGATCTCTTGGTTATCGATTACTGTTAAGTACAATTAAATTTGTTAATTTAAATTTTATTTTTTGCTTGTTCTTTAGAAACTGTTTTCAGCCAGCAAGATGCTCTACTTAAATAAACTCTCCATCCCTTCTCTTAATGGATGAGAAATGGATTCATGTTTTCTGATAAGGAGCTAGAATATATCATTTCAATTTAGCAACTTATAACCTTCTATTAAATGTACTCTATTTGTAGTTATAGTAATGACTAGTCAAGAAATAATACAAATGTTTAAGACCACCGCTTATAAATAATAATGACTTTGACATAATGATAATGGTAACAAATTGACATGTCATAAACTTAGGAGAGTATAATTTGATCTGTTATGAAGCTGTTGTATCCTTTATTACATAAAACTATCCGCTTATGTGTTATGAGAAAATTTATTGTTTTTCACACATTAATCCAGACAGCCATCAGTTGTAGTAGGGACATAAAAACAATATTTAAACATTGGAAATTTATGGTTGTTTTCCTGTACGGGCTCTAACATAAACTTGGTGCAGTGAGAATTTTATAACTTAACATGTTGTCTACTCATCATCAGCAAGTCTGTAAGATAGTATATTACTTTAGGTATTAAATAAAATATTTTTACAGAAAAATTTAGGTTGGTCCTTACATTAATAAATCTCAATGAAACCACAATTAAAACAGTGTATTTTATTCTTTAACAAGTTATGCACAAGTTAAGGTGAGCTAATATAGTTGGGTATTGACCATAACAATTAAATAATATTTGATTTTATCACCTCAAACATCTCCAATTTACTGCAAATGCCATATCAGAAGGTTTTAGCTTTGTTCTTAATAATGGAATGGCATTATATTACTAACTTATGCCAATAATCAATTAAATATTTTATTATAGTTGGCTGTCCCCTTGGTACTTAGTGAATGGCTTCAATTTCCAATTAATAATGTGCGAGCCCACTAAACACACATTATTGCCTTTCTTCTGCCATGTTCTTGATTTTAGAGTAAGTTAGACCAACTCTTCAAACTTACATATTTTTTTTATTTCAGATCGTTTTTGGGTCACAGTAATAATTTGTTTTAAATTTGCATTTTTATCATAAGTATGAGTTTTTTAGTACCTTAGCCCTTGACCGTAGCTTTGTTGATGATAGTACAACAACTACAAAAATATTACATTTATTGTTCATTATGCTGAGAGGAAATTATTAGAACAAAATATTATTTATATTTATAAACCAAAAGTACTATAAAATTTTGTATGTACTTAGTTTTATATATATATATATGTGTATTAAAATCAGATAAATTACATTATCTAAGACTGTGAATAAATTGTTTTTATATTATTTATACTGTTTCAAAATTGCAGTAATGAAACTTAAGTTACAATATCGATGTGAGAAGTATCCCTCTATGAAGTGCATGTGACATTTATTGATATATGGAAACACAATAAAACATTTTGATGGTGTGTCAAAAGGATTTCATGGTTTTAAAAATAGCTGTAGGCTCATGTAAAAAAGATTGTCTGGAACTAATTGACGTTGTGGCGATTCAATATGAAATAAGAGACATTATTAAACAAGTTGGATGCTTATGAAAATATTACATTTTCTGGCCCTTTTCCCATCAAAAGCTAATACATCAAGTCTACATTATTAGTCAATTTATATTCCAACAATTGAAAATATAATTCCCTATAATTAATTAGTTAAAAGCAAGATGGTTTTTAGGCTGAATTCCTCCATCGACCACAAGTAGGGATAGTGGAGGATAAATTATATCTTTACTATTTCCCTTTTCAAACCTGCAAAGTGAACTTTCTCTTAAGTTTAGATTTGTTTGACAGGTGTGGATTACTTTATATTACTAATACAGCGGCAGAGTTCTAAAGGGTGAATGTTCTCATTCTCTATTGTCATGCACAAAATCTATGCTAACATGTGCAAAAATGAATGAGTAAAATAAACTAACCTCTTAGAACTCTGCTGCACGATTATCAAAAGTAATAAACCTGTCAAATAAATATGGATTTAAGAGAACGTTTACATCTCAGCTTTAAAAATAGAACTAGTAAAGATACAGTTTACCCTACACCACTCATCACAGCAAATGCAGGTGGTTGATAGAAGAATTCAGCTTGAATATAACCACATATTGCTTATTGGTAACGTTGCAAAAGAAGGCCTATCCAAAGAAAATGTACTATGTACAGTACTTGTGATTGAACGATGGTGTGACGAAAATTGTATGAAGCTGAACGACAATAAATGTATAGTCCTGACTTTTCATCGATGTAGCAATCCCGGTCTTCTTTGATTACATCTTGAATGACACGATCATGGACAGAGGAAACTAGTGTTAAGCACCTTGGTGTTATCCTCTCAACTGACCTACGGCCCGATCTTATATCAATTATGTTTGCAATAGAGCCTCAAGGGCACTTGGTCTCATTATTGGAGCTTCTAAACATGGTCTGAGTGTGGAGGCGATTAAGGTTTTGTATTTATTTCTGGTTCACTCTGTGCTAGAGTATAACTGTGTAGCGTGGTCTCCTTTTCAGGCAGTGCATATTGGTCGTCTTCTCCAGCAACGACGATTTCTTAGGATTGTGGGCATCAGACTTGGTTATGAGTTTTCTGCAACTCCATTTGACCTTCTAGCTCAATCCTTTGGACTTGTGGATCTGGCCGTTAGGAGACGGCAGGCTGATGCGGTTTTTCTCCGGAAACTCATCATTGGCGACATTGACTGTCCTGACTTACTCGCCAAGATAGACTTTAAAGTCCCGGCTCAGACTCGAAGGCAAGACTTATTCTTCCGACGCCATTGCAACACATCCTATGTCCTTCATAGTACCCTGCCAAGGTTCCACAGGATAGGAAATGATCGAGCTATCGCAGGCCTACGACTTCTTCCTGGAGAGTGAGAGATGTCTCAAGAAACTTTTCTTGTAGGTTTAAGTATTTTGTGTTTTGTAATTTTGTAACTTATTTTTTCCCATTGATCATTGTTATCATGTTTGGTGTTATGTTACATTGTATTGTATATTGCTAGCAGTTCTTGTTCCTGTATTTTGCTCTCATTGTTAATTATTACCACTGTTGTTGATTGTCATAGTGTCAAAACTGTTCTCATACATTGTTCCATCTTAATTGGATCACTGAAATCATTGTAAACCTTTGTTAAACGGTGTATACCGTGAATAAAAAAATAAACAAATACAGTAATATATTAATAACTAACATCATTCAAAATGTCAGCTCAATTGGTTAAGAAAGTTTTGTGTTTGAACAAAATACACATGTGACAAACAGACTCCACTTTCCTTTTATAATAGCACAGAAGTCATTGAATTTGGACCTAACAAGTTACAGTACAAGAATAAATCAATAATACAAGGTTTAAAACCTCTGGTTTTAAAAGTTCCAGTAACAGGAAAAAAATAATTCCCCCCTTAATTGCATTGCAATTCCTTCTGTGTAGTTTGGCCTCCATAAATCACAAATCACATAACACAACTACAAAGGCCATTTTTCCCTGAACCATCTGCAGCATTGTTTGCTGTAATTAATAATCTCTGAAACAATGACCTCCCACGAATCTATATCCCCGCTTCTAAAAAGCATTGCTTGTTTTCTATCCTTTTATTAGTGAATTTCCTTTGGAAAGTGAACTATTAGCATGACCCGCACGGTGAAACTTAAGCCCGGGACCACCATAGAAGTTCCTAACGTGACCCCCTGAACACGTTTTGGGGGGTCGTTCAAAATGTTATGTATATTTTATGCATATATATATATATATACGTGTGTATGCACTCTAGCGGTCACATTTTTCGTCCAATTTACTTCAAATATGTTAGGCACGTTCCTTTCTATAATCTGTTGGACAAGTTCGTTGGGCAAAACAATCGGAAAACTCTAAACCCATTTTTTTGAGATTAATCTTTCAAGTTTCGAGTTTTTGGGCCCAAAAAGGGTCAGAAAAGCCCCAGATGTAAAATTAATGCATGTAAAAAGATGGGAATTAGAAAGGCAAAAGTTTTAAGCCCTCTCTCGTCATTCTAGCATAAATATTTACCGAGGTATTAAATAAAATTTGTATCGGCTAAACACAGTACGTTGTCTTATGGGGGTTTTACACTAGAAAAGCCTGTTATTCCTTTGTTAGAGTACTTTTATTACCCCCAGCAACCTCACGCCTACTTTCAAGCCTGACTGGACCTTCTCCTAACCTTATAATGCGCAAAATTGTATTCCCAGCTTTGCAAGTAAATGAAACCAGGAGTATCAGAACAGCCAAAAAATCAATGTTTTCAGATTTCGATCAAAATTGGACAAATGTATGTTTTTACACTGATTTTGAGTTTTAAAAGTTTTGTATGTGGAAATTCACTTCCCTCACGTCAGCGTGCTGTGTGCAAACTCGTTTATTTGTTAACTATATAAGACATAATGTCTTCCCTCTGATATTGGACGGTAATTTTCTGAATGTTCTTTGGAAAATCAAGCTGGAGCACAGTGACCACTTATATACAGCACATAATATTTACACATAACATAATGCTGAAAGTTTTAAGTATTAAAAGGTATGCACATACCTTTATACACATTTGAGGTATGTTTTGTCAAACTATGAAGTTGGAGCAGTAAGGTAACCAATGAATAACCCATCCTTTTTTATTTATCTAGTATATTTAACACAACATTTTTATTTTATTGCTATATTTTACAATGTTAACTTGACTATGCCTATTGTTTAACATATTAATTTAACATATTTTATTTAACCCATTGGCTTACCTTAAATTTGCCACTTGACAAACCGTTCAGTTTCCTAAGAAAAATTACATAAATGTAGACTTTTACTAAAACTGTCACTATAGCAACAATTATTGCTCAATTTACTTAATTTTTGCACTAATCTTTAGAGAATAAATTATCTACAAGAAGAAGATACTTTTGACAGCATTTATGTATGGTACATATTATATATATATATATATATCATATACCGGGTGTCCCACGTAAGGTGTCTCAAATTGATTACGGAAAAACGGCTTAACGTACAAGGATGAAATAAAATTATTTCCGCTAAATCGACCCCAAGGAATAACGTAAAAATATTTTTAATTTTTTTCCGATACAGGGTGTGCCAAAAACTGAGGGTCACTAGTTCGAATCTCGGAATTTTCAAATGTAAACATATGTCATGTTACACATCATTTTAAAGGTATTTAATAGACAAACATTTTGGCGAAAACAGAAATTAATTATCTTTTTCCGTTTCAAAATGGCGGCAGTTTTTTGGGGAAAAATCAATATGTTTTTAATACTCTGTGTTTCCTATACCAATGCACATAGCCCTTCTCCGGTTGAATTTTCTTACTCCTTATGAAATTAGCTTTACTGTGATATGCTACAAGTAATGGTTTTTTGAAATAATAAAAATTCCAAAAAAATTTATTTTTGAAAATGTGCGAATGCCCATTGTTCAAAATTTCCAAATAGTAACATATGTCAAGTGGCACATCATTTTATAGGATTTTTAATTCTTAACAACTTTCTAATTTACACTTACTTCGTATCTCTTTTAGTTTTTGTGTAACACTAAACAGCTGATCATGGCCCCATTTCATTTAGTGTTAAACCCAAGTAACATGCATTTGATATAGGAAAATTAGGTTTTTTGTTATTTACACAAAAACTAAAAGAGATACGAAGCAAGAGTAAATTAGAAAGTTGTTAAGAATTAAAAAACCTATAAAATGATGTGCCACTTGACATATGTTGCTATTTGGAAATTTTGAACAATGGGCATTTGCAAATTTTCAAAAATCAATTTTTTTGGAATTTTTATTATATCAAAAAACTGTTACTTGTAGCATATCACAGTAAAGCTAATTTCATAACGAGTAAGAAAACTCAACCGGAGAAGGGCTAAGTGCATTGGTATAGGAAACACAGAGTATTAAAAACATATTGATTTTTCCCAAAAAAACTGCCGCCATTTTGAAACGGAAAAAGATAATTAATTTCTGTTTTCGCCAAAATGTTTGTCTATTAAATACCTTTAAAATGATGTATAACATGACATATGTTTACATTTGAAAATTCCGAGATTCGAACTAGTGACCCTCAGTTTTTGGCACACCCTGTATGGGGAAAAAATTAAAAATATTTTTACGTTATTCCTTGGGGTTGATTTAGCGGGAAATAGTTTTATTTCATCCTTGTACGTTAAGCCGTTTTTCCGTAATCAATTTGAGACACCTTACGTGGGACACCCGGTATATATATATATATATATGATCTATTCTCCTGCACTTTTGACTCCATACTTTTGCCTCCATATCGTGGAGTTGATTGTGTCGATGCTCGATGAAATGGAGAGAAAAGTGTCTATGCGTAATGCTATATATATATATATATATATATATATATATATATATATATATATATATATATATATATATATATATATAGTTTATAAAAAACATTAATTTTAAAAGGAGTTACATGTAAAAACAAAAAAATAATGTTTCAGCCCAACAACTATTATGTACTTGTGGGTTATTTATTTTTTACGTGAAAATAAAAAATGTTAGTGATACATTTATATTTGACCTAGATATAACATATTTTCCAAAATCATATTTTTCCTAAATTTGACTAAGTTTCCCCAAGGATGGGCATATGCATAAAAAATACATACAAACAAAAAATGTAAACAAGTTAAAACAACAAATAAACAAAAAAGAAAAAAATTAAAAATTAAAAAAATATTTTTTTTTATAAAAAGTGCTATCCCGAGTATACTTGGGGTTGCACGTCCGGGCTACTTTCGGCAGCCACGAGTATACTCGGGGTTGTGAGCCAATGGGTTAGTGGCTAATAAATATCTTGATCCTTGAATCTTGACTCTAATAAGCATCTTCATCACAGCTAGAAGCCATTTCAGAGCTTCGTCCCATGAGAATAATGTTAACTTTCATTAGACATTACTCTTCTACCTACCGCCATAGAGAAACGAATCTATAGATTCCTTTGTCTCTGCTACCGCCCAACAAATTTGTTCTTAGTGTCAAATTTGAGGTATAGTGGATCTCCTAGTGAGTTACATATTTTACTGTCAAAAGTCAGATATTGAAGACTTTGCAATAAAATTGTCTTTTTTAATTTAATTTAATTCTCGCTCTACTTTTTTCAACTCAAGCTCAACTGATTCTTAAGGTACACAACGCAGATTAAAAAAAGAACAAACAAACATTTGCGAAAGATTTATCTAGGAAATCTGTAGGTTTATGTCACTTTTTTAACCCATAGGAAGAATTTTCAAAGTTTCCAGGGAGAGTTTGGCGATTACGAAACAGAGGCTCATTACGAAACGATTAGGAATTTGATGATCATGTGTGAGTTTTTTGATAGCTCTAAACGTTAAGTTATAATGAGTCAAAGGTTTTTGAAAAGGCCCTAAGTTAACACCGAAACCTCAAAAAATAAAACTTTTCCATCCAAACACATACAGCTTGCCTATTTCTCTTATGTAGCAGCTTTTTCTCAATCTATCATCGTGAAATAATAACTGGATTTCATGTATAAACACCCATAAAGAAGGCAGCAATTTTCTCAATCTATCTTATTCATACAAAATTATCTGGATTACATGTAAATTGTGAAATATATAAACACTTGTAGAAAGGATAAAAAGAAAGGAGTTTTATTTTTTGCTGCATTATTCTTTGGCAAACCAAATGAACTCTCTTACTTAATGAACAGTACCTGGGGGGCCAAGCTTTGCTCGGGGGAAGGCCATTCAGTTTGTTTAGATGACTTGGAGTAATATTTCACCACTTCCCCCCACTGATAATCAGATTTGTATAACTCATTTGCCTCTTTTCTACATTTTTAAGGTCACTCCAGTTGTTATTTATAGCTCAATGTCCCTTTGATTTATTTTACTGCTCTATATATGTAATCTTCACTCAAATCTTTTAATCTCTGCTCTCAGGAAATCACATATTAATAATCATATACAACATGAGTATTACTTTGACAGTTCCCTGGTTGATTATGAACAGCTATATGTTAAAATTCTTTTGTTTTTATTTGAAACTCCAAAAGCCCAATGTTAATTTTTTTAACTTTTCATTTTAGTTTTTTTACATTATTTGATTTTTCCTGGGGATGAGGCCTGTCTAGAACTTATTTTTATCCCAGAAATTAGTTATTTCAAACATTTGAAGGAAATCGTTGGAGCCGTTTTTGAGATCAGTGTCGCAAGCAAGCAAGCAAACCTTACTCATATTAGAGTATAGGATATGTTTTAAGTAATCATCTGATGTAAACAAACTTCCTCCATAAGGTTGACATGGGAACTTTAGGAGCCACTGGGGCGAAGCCCATTGATGATATAGTTAATGATATAGTTTGGATGGGTGATGACATATCTAGACATAATTAACTATCAGTTAACAAAATAATCATGAAAATCGGCCCAGTAGAACGGTCTGACGGACTGGACAATGTTTTACAATTTTGTTTAATATACACGAGTCACTGGGGCAAAGCCCATTGAAGATATTTTAATTTGGATTGGTGATGACATATCTAGACATAATTACCTATCATTCAAAAAAGAATCATGAAAATCGGCCCAGTAGAACGATCTGATGGACTGGCCAAAGTTTTTCCAATTTTTTTTTTTTTTTAATGGTGCTCCAGTTTGCACCATTCAACTTCTTTTATCAAGACCTTTAAAAAAAGGTATCACTCAGTAAGTGTTGCTATTTAACATTCTTGACTTAGCCCCAAAAACCCCTATTTTGGGGATGAGGTCAAACCTGTTCACTCACTAAAAGATAAATGGCTTGGTTACTTAAACGTTCCAATCAAAAAATCTTAATATTTCGAAACGTTTTTGGGTAATTTAAATTACTGCAATGCAAAAATAATACAAAATGACGTTTTAAAATTCAAAACTTCAATTGAACTCTGTGTTTGATATAACAGAGCTAGAGACCCCCAACTTGTGCCATTCTTCTTCTTTTTTTTACACTCTTTAAAATGATATGTCACTCGATCATTTAAGTTTTTTTACTTACCCCCCAAAACCCCTATTTTGGGGAAGGGGGTTGAAAATTTGGACTCATAAAAAGTTTCCTTTGTGGGTCACTAAGACTTCCCCGGAAGATGATCACGTTATATGCAGTCGTTAAAAAAATAATAGGGGGTTTGGGACTTTTGGGACACACGAAATAAGATTACTTATAAAAAGTAACCAAGTATTACGGTTTATAATCTAACTAAGATTCATTAGAGAACTCCAATTTACATTTATCACGTTTTACTAAGCTTGACACATATTAAAAGCCTGAGGTTCGGCCTGACCTACGATGATCCGAGTTGCCAGTGATGAGATATCCGTTCCGTGCGATGGCCGTTACAGAGGACCTGTTGATGATCGGTATGCGCTGTGTAACATGACCTATGCTCTTAATGCCATCAACCACATGCTGAAAAAGAAGAAACCTAATTATTTTATGATTTTTATTTTAATCTCACAAACTCTTTCACCACTGATGGCAATCTTCAGGTTCCAAGAATATAGCTTTTTTTACTACGTTAAATCCTCTAGGAGCAGCACTAAATGAATGGTGCCACACTGATGTTGTTTTAGATATAAGATTCTCAATGCTCAACTTACTTCTCTGCATTATACTTTTAATCTTCACTGAATATTCCACTTAGTTTCAAGCAGCAAAGAAGTTTACAAGATTTGAAAATACATGTAAAGTTCATTCTAAAAAATATATTGTTTTTTTAATATAAACGTTAAAAATCAGAAACTAAATAGAGCGATTATGCTTAACTTTTTTGTGAGGCAAAATTAATTACTCCCTCATGAACGACGAATATTGTTGTAGCCATAGCGTAAATTTAATTTAGTCTTGATACCTCGCATACATCATCCGTAAATAAAACGTAACGTTTTAAAATTGTCTCTATACTAAGAGATAACACGTAGGCATGACCGACATGATTTCATTTATTTTTTGTGTTGAATACATAATGAACCTAAAACCCACCCAACCTGTGTTTTCAAAAATGAGCTTAAACAATCCAAAAAAGTCAGAATCATGATGCTTGTGTATGTAGTTTTAGCAGCATGTGGTACACCACAGTTTCCTCGGTTGGTCCAAGCATTGTACTGTAACAGCATTGCGTCAAAGAGACAAGGAAAGTGTCATATGCACAAAATATTCTATTGATATAGCTGCCAGCTACAACACATCAAAAAAAAATATAGAGGGTTATTCAAAAATAAATAAAGACACTTTCTAACAAACATAGTAAAACGGGTTTAATCAACAGGAAAAAATGTAACATTACGAAGAGGACATTTCTAGGTTTGTTTAATAATGTTATAGATGTTTTATATGAGCCCCACGGGTTACATAGCAGACATAAATTCGTCGATATGAGTCCTATATTGTTCTATATGAGCCCCACGGGCCGTACTCAGCTTTCAGGGGTGAAAGCCCTTGGCAGCTTGGCAGGCCTGGTGGTGTGGGGCATTATTGCCGTCTCGATCCAAGTTGGTGCCTTTTCTTAAGACCCAGGCCCCCCTCGACGAACCCTGACCCCCCTGAGTACGGCCCTGCCCACGGTGACAACAATGTGTCACTCATGCTCATGTGTCACCTTGCAGTTCGGACTTGACCCCATGCGATTTTTTTCTATGAGGTTATGTTAAAGATCAAGTTTTTACCATTGGAATCAAGGCAGCACATAAAATGAGCTATAGGGAGTATTGACGTCAATCCCCTTAAAAGAGTTTGTTCAGAACTTGACTATAGAGTTGATGTCTACTGTGTAACCTGTGGGACTCATATAGAACATCTTTAACGTTATTAAAAACCTTAAGTGTCCTCTTTGTAATGTTACTATTTATTTTGTTCTGTTGATTAAACCGTACCGTAAAGTACCGTTTTACTGTGTTTGTTAAAAAGTATCTATTTCTTTTTGAATTACCCTGTATATATTATAAATAAACATGACTACTTTTTCTTCCTAAAAAATATTGACTATTAGAAAATATGCTGTTTAGTATGCATATAAATATAATGTACACAATGTAATGGTTTAATATTTACCTTAGTGAGCCCATATTCATAGGCAAACACCATTGGAACTAGCTGATGGTGGAAGCGAGGATAGTCGATGGCTTCTTTGATGTTATTATCAAACCAGAGATTCAGAATTGTAACCTGCAATAAATATTATCCTTGAATAGCCGTTGGTTTAGTCAACCCAGTACAGTCATGTTGTTTCATCATAGTTACATACTCTCTCAATTCAATTTAGTCTTAACCATAATTTAACTATGGCAATTAAGATGTTTACCAATAAAGAAATAAAGAAATAGTTATAATATCTGCTTTGGGAAATATATAAATTAAAATATTACTAGCTAAGTTTCAGTTAGCTATATTATCTAACACTGAAATTGGGGTATTTTTTACTGACAATGATCGCAAAATTGTATATTTTCACTTCAGCCAAAATTATTTATAATACGTACGTTAAGCTAAAACCAGCAACCAGATCTCTCAGTATTGGCATAGTAGGGGTTCTACTTCCTGTTGACAGTGATCATGACTAGATCACTTCATATTGGTTGAAATGAAACTGGAACACATCCTATTCCTAACACTGTCAGCAAAAAATTCATACCAAATCATGTATTGTTGGCTGAAAACAATGACAATATTGTTTTTATCAGTCTATATTTATGCTAGTACATGCTGACTCTACTATTCTTTGTTTTAAATAGTATGACTCTACTAGTTTATTATATTTTAAGGAGGTTCATTTCTGGTTCTATGATGTGACTGGTACGTTCAAACAACATGGTGGGTTTGTTAAGTACTAATCCTAATATCACAAAATGCTCAAAAGAATTATTCATTCACTCAGTCTAAAATTATCTTTCATCAGAAGAAAACTATCAAAATTTCTTTAAAAATACCTTAGCTTTGGTTCTGTAAGAATATGAAGTTCATACCAGTGCTGTGGAGGTGGTAATCTTTGTCCCCCCAGCAGCACCAACCGCCAATCTAACATCTCCGTTTCTGTCAATGATCAAGGAAGGACACATAGAGCTCATTGGTCGTTTTCCTGGCGCAATAAAGTTGGCAGGACTGGGAGAGACACCGAAAGAGTTGGTGATCCCAGGAGCGGAGAAGTCATCCATCTCATCATTCAGAATGATCCCCGTATTGAGAGAGGCAAACTGGCTGCCAAACCTGAACATCGGAAACTCTGGTAAACTAAAGCTACGCAAAAGAGATATAACTAACAATAAACAGATTATAATTTTTAATTCGGTTTTGTCACTATTGTAAAAAGAGCAAAATAAAGTGTTTAAAATTCTCAATAAAAGAATAACGAGTGATGGTATAGATTTGATACTTTCAGTTTTTAAACATAAACAGACATTAAGAACTCAAGTACCTGGGGGCCGAGCTTTGCTTGGGGAAGGCCAGTCAGTTTGATTAGATGACTTGTAGTAATATTTCACCACTTTTCCCCCAACTGATTATCAGATTTTATAGCTCATTTGCCTCTTTTCTGCATTTTTAAGGTCACTCCAGTTGGTATTTGTAGTTCAATGTCCCTTTGATATATTTTGGATCTTACCACTCTGTGTATGCAATCTTCACTCAACAGCTTTAGTCACTGCTCTCAGAAAACCAATTGTTTGTTGTTGTGGTTGTTTAATTGTTTATGTTAACAATTATAAACAACACAAGTATTACTTTGACAGATCCCTGGTTGATTATGAACAGCTGTTACAGTACCGGTATTTTTGATTTGATTTTTAAGCCCAATGTTAATTCGTTTTACTTTTCATTTTCGTTTTTAGTGAATTTCCTTTGGAAAGTGAACTATTAGCATGACAGGCACGGTGAAACTTAAGCCCGGGACTACCATAGAAGTTCCTAACATAACCCCCTGAACACGTTTTGGGGGGTCGTTCAAAATTGTATATATATATATATGTGTGTGTGTGTGTGTGTGTGTGTGTGTGTGTGTGTGTGTGTGTGTGTGTGTGTGTGTGTGTGTGTGTGTGTGTGTGTGTGTGTGTGTGTTTGCACTCTAGCGGTTGCATTTTTTGTCCGATTTACTTCAAATTTGGTAGGGACGTTCCTCTCTGTAATCAGTTGGACAAGTTTGTTGGGCAAAACAATTGGAAAACTCTAAACCCTTTTTTGGGATTAATCTTTCAAATTTCGAGTTTGTGTGCCCAAAAAGTGTCAGAAAAGCCCCAGATGTAAAATTAATGCATGTAAAAAGATGAGAATTAGTGATGCGAACGTTTTAAGCCCTATCTAGTCATTCCAGCATAAATATTTACTGAGTTATTACAGAAAATGTGTTTTGACTAAACACAGTACATTGTCTTATGGGGGTTGTACACTAAAAAAGCCTGTTATTCCTTTGTTACAGTACTTTTATCATCTCCAGCAACTCATGCCTACTTTCAAGCCTGTCTGGACCTTCTCCTAACATTATAATGCGCAAAACTGTATTCCCAGCTTTGCAGGTAAATGAAACCAGAAGCATCAGAACAGCCAAAAATCAATGTTTTCAGATTTCAATAAAAATTGGAATAAATGTATGTTTTTACACTAATTTTGAGTTTTAAAAGTTTTTATGAGGAAATTCACTTCCCTCACGTCAGCGTGCTGCCTGCGAACTCATTTTACATTATTTTATTTTTCCTGGGGTTGAGACCTGTCTATGACTTATTTTTATCCCAGAAATTATTTATTTTTAACATTTGAAGGAAATCGTTGGTGCCGTTTTTGAGATTTAGAGTTGCAACCAAACAAGCACGCTCAACCCAAGCAAGCAAACCTTGCTCATATTAGAGTATAGGATAAAACCATTATAAAAAAGGACAGAGCAATTGGTTTGATTGTTTTATAAGTATAATTTAAGATTTAAATTATTTTTAAGACATGTCAGAAGCACCATTGTTTTGTGACGTAATAACTAATCCTCAACCTCTAACTATCAGTGACATAGAGTGCAAACACATATATATATATATATATATATATACAATTTTGAACGACCCCCCAAAACGTGTTCAGGGGGTCACGTTAGGAACTTCTATGGTAGTCCCGGGCTTAAGTTTCACCGTGCTAATAGTTCACTTTCCAAAGGAAATTCACTAAAAACGAAAATGAAAAGTAAAAAGAATTAACATTGGGCTTTAAAATCAAATCAAAAATTCCGGTACTGTAACAGCTGTTCATAATCAACCAGGGATCTGTCAAAGTAATACTTGTGTTGTTTATAATTGTTAACATGTGGTGTCCTGAGAGCAGTGACTAAAGCTGTTGAGTGAAGATTGCATATATAGAGTGGTAAGATCTGAAATAAATCAAAGGGACATTGAACTAAAAATAGAGTAAAGTACATTGGAAAGATTATACTCAATGAGTGAGTGTACTACCATCTTGGCTTTGTCCATGTGAACTCAGATGGCAGATGTAGGAACGTAGAGCAAATTAGGGGAATTTGTGCTGGTAAGTATCCTTGGTAGGAAATCTGATGTTTACTTTGTACCGCGCATTAACATCAAACAGCTTGTAACAATATCAACTTCACTAGCCACTCACAGCAGGTTGACGGTACTAGTGACGGCGACCGCGTCCCCCTCCGGACTCAAGACCACGATGTTGGCAGTCCCATGGTCCTCGGGCATCACATAGTCTGCTCCGTAGTCCTGGGGGTCCTGCGACGTTCTGTAGTCCTGTATCCTGGCCCTGATCATCCGAATGTACTCCGGGGATGTTAGGTCTTGCACCACCTGGACAGTTTGTGTTCATGGTTATTTCAATGCTCACTTATTTTTAAAAGTCAAACCATTTATATGAAATTTTTTGGTAAATATTATACTGCATTTAAGAAGGGTATTAATTGAATTATATGCCTTTTATAGTGCTAATCGTTGGGGCCGTTTTTGAGATTAGAGTTGCAAGCAAGCAAGCACGCACGATCCAAGCAAGCAAAACTAAAACAATTTATTTCCTGTATTAGAATAATGTTCCATTGCAAAGATGCCTACCGGAAATATGTCATGCTCGCGGAAATAAAAAACATTTCACTCGAGACTTTTTATCATCTCTCAACCTCTCTCCCCAGCCATTCACACATTGTCTGTCCACTTTAAATTTGACCTAAAGTTTAAGTTAACTGTTTTAGTGACTCCAGTCTAGCAATTTTTTATCTTTAAATGAATAAAACCAGGCTTCTTACTCATTACTACAATCCCACTCATTTAGATTAGTGCTCATTTAGATTTTTTTCCCCCACAGAACACTAATCAGCAGTTATGCTGTTTACAACTGTTAACTTATTTTAAGAGAATGACTTTTTACTTTGGTAAAATTTACAATATGTATGCAATGTAACTGAATTACCCTAAAGAATATTAAGTTGTTCATAACATTTGACTCTATCATGAAACAGTACCTGTCTTATATCAGAAAATGCAGGGTCCCCGAGGTCAGTTCGTCTGCCGTATGCATGTTTGAAGGTCTCGGTTCTCCTCTGGACCACAATGACATCGTCCATGTTCTTGGTCACAAAGCCATCCAACACCTGTAGAATGAAACCGAGCAGCAGCCCCGAGCCTGGGGGTGGTATTGAGTACAGTGTCAAGTCGTTGGACAGCGAAGCCTTGATTGGCGGCTGCCACTTGACTCTGCAAACCATAGGCAGGTTAAGACCGAGTGGTTTTGTAAATTAACTTCTACAAAGCAACTACAACTAATTTGTTGGCAAATTTGTTGGCTTTATTTGAGTCTGGACATGGAAATAGAGGTTTCTTGACTGGAGTACTGGATGTTTAATATGCTATCCAAAAATGCATTTGGTTTACAGTACTGACTTTTAAAATGGATTGCAGGTGTGGTATGAATGTATTATCTTTTAAATGTGAAGTATACACAATCCAAACCAGGGGTATAATATTCAAATTCAAAACTTCCTTCATGCATGTAGTTTTACATGAATATATTGTCTAAGAAAATATACATATATGTTATACGTACAAGTTATAGATTAAAATTAAATATACTTTTAGAGGACCATTTTTTCCTAAGGACTCCCGGCGCCCAGGCGAGCGCTAGGGCTCCAGACCACAAGTTTGGCCCTGGGCCACAAACAGTTTGGCCTTATCAGAGAATATTAAATACAATTTCAAAATAACTTAAGTTTTCATATACCCTAATTGAAAACCATCAAATTTAAATTGTAATAGGATAACAACCAGTTCGCTATGAATCTCTCATGCTATATTGATTATCTTAAAGTGTTTTTATAAAATTGAGGACTTTTTGCAATTCCTGATTAAGTTAAATTAGATGATTAACGTGCGTGGTGTGTTTTTTAAGTAATTAACTTTTTTAAATTCCGCCGTAGTAGCGCTGTCGTTGGCATTCCTGCATCCTGCACTGTCTATATGCATCTATTGGCAAGCCTGGGTTGCCACTACAGCAAAAATGTACCATGTATAGAGTTTACATTTATCTGTGAACATTCAAAAGGGTGTCGCCAATTGAGAACCCCGCCGACTGTGAAGTACTCGCTGCATTTCAATTTCTAAAGAGTTAACGGTGTGAAAACAGCTGAAATTCATCAGCAGATTAGTGAAGTGTATGGCAAAAACATAATAAGCAATGAAATGACTAGTAAATGGGTTAAAACATTTCAAGATGTTCAGACGAGAAATGGAGTGGGTGACCTTCTGTCATCACTAAAGATTTTTGGTACCTAATGTTGATAAAATAAGTTGATTTGGTTTGTGTTTTCATTGTTTTTTCATGAGTTACCAATAGTCTCAAGAAGCATTAGTTTTGCAATTAATTGTGATCGAACGATTAAATTTTTTAAAGTTGTGCTAACACCCCAAAAATATTGACTGAGGTTCACAAAACAAAGCATTTAATTATGCAATTTTAGTTCATAAAACAAAACATTAATCATTACTCAAACCATCTAGAACACAGATTCAGAAATCACCTGTAATCGGCCATGTCCTGAGCTGTGATGATGCCTCCGGCATCCTGTATGTCGGCAACAAAAGCCTTTGTAAGACTTCCGTTGTATAATTCGTCAGTCTTGCGCGGACTGTATGCAACTCTTCGTAAAGTTTTTGCCAGCATCGGTAGTTTGATTTTTTCTCCAAATTTTGGTAGCTTTCCATAGTTTCCATACAACAAGATTACACTGAAAATAAATATCAACACACTTGTTGCTTGAATTACAACTTTAAATTACATCGTGATTAGCTAATCCAGCTGCTTGAATTTGAGCAGTTTAAATTGTGATGTCATTCCACAAGTTATAGCTTCAAACAGCTGATCTTGCCTCTGCACTGTGTTTTGTTACCTTCGACAGCTAACAAATGCTCAATTTCAATGATTACTGGTGTTCTTCCTTAAGATTAACATTGCAACCTTTGAAGGACTGTGGGGCGTAGCCCTAAAAATTAACTTGAATTCTGAGCAAATTTGGCAAATCTACACATTATCCCCTTTAATTTGACGCATAAATCTTGTAAATCGGTTTACACTTCAGTAGTTACTGAGATCTTAGCATTTCAACCATGTTTTGCATGATCAATGTCTCAGAAAATGTAAAGTAATACAAATTATCTTAATGTATAAAATCCAAATACCACTTATAGCATTCCAATTGCCATTGAAACACTATATTATATTTAATATAATATTTGTGACATGTAAAACGGAAATAATTTATATAATATAAAAGAAGTTTTGTGAATAATTGCTGACAATTGCAAATAAAAATTAATTGCTGGTGCTACTTGGTTTTGCAAGTCTGGGCAAACTTGCGATTTTATTGTCCGGGGATGTCTGAAATAAGTTGAAGACAATGATTTGAATTGCTGCTTGGTCTGAAGGGACAGGAGCCAAGTCACATGACGGCCGGCGGTCTCGGCTTCGAGAACCTTCTGACCAAAGCTTATATATTCATGCTCGCTGGGGGACTGCGGCATTTTACATACATTTCTGGTGTCGGAAGTTTGTTGCTAGTCTACCCAACGAGACGTGAATTTCTTCAGATTGGAAGGTACAAAAGTTGTTTTAAAATTTAGAGTCTTAATTCAAATCATTGCTCCTTTTCTCATTTTGTTGTTTTTCAAAAAGGGGATCAGTCGGTAAAACAATTATTTCTTTTTCAGGGTTCGAAGCGTTTCTGTTATTGGGTTGAAGATAAACTAAAACCAGAGTGTTAAAGTACAGAAAGAAGAATTACATAATTAAAGTTCAGTAAAATCAAAAATCGAACAGTTTACTTTTATTTTGAAATATTGAAGTGATAAGCAAAACCAAGTTTAAATTTTATTTTGAATTTTTGAATTATTTTATTTTACAGCAAAGACTTTTAATTTGTTTGTTTAAATAAATACAAAAAGATTTTATTTTATTCATTTTTATTTTGAAAGACCACTTCTTAACCTCAAGAAATATTATAGCCTGCTAGTCAGCACTATACACTGAATGACTCACTGACTCACTCACTCACTCATCATGAAATCTCAAAAACCTCAGAACGGATTGCAATGAAATTTGGAACATACCTTCCTCTTGGGTCTTAAGTGCTCACTAAGAAAGGGTTTTAAAAATTCCCATAGGGCTCCGCCCCACGGGGAGTCAAAGTTCCAATCCTGAGTTATTCTTATGGACATTCACTTTAGGTTTGAGCTGATAAAAACACAAACAGCTGATCCTGATTTGTGGTAGTTCCACGGGATAACCACAGAATGCAGCACACACAACTGTCAGTTTTTATATATTAAGATTATTTGAGGGTCGAAGCCTGCGGGAACAGCAAGTCTCTTATATATTTGCTTTTCGAAACCGCTTGATGATAGCCAATGACTTTATTATTTTGGATTATTTAAGTACTAGTGTCTTCTTACTCTAAGCGATATTTTAAAAAGCTTAGCGCTCTGGAACTTTATTTAAACATACCTAAGAGTCTTGCTATTTCTGATTTCTTGCTCCATAGCTTCCAAGCTCCTGGCAAGATCTTTACTAATGGGCACCCCCTCCTCGCATAGCCTGATGGTAGGCTCAAACAGTTGGTGCCATGGCAGCTTGCCGTAGCGTTCCCAGGCGGCTTGGTAACCCCGCAGCTCTCCCGGCACAGCAATAGACAGCCCTCCTAGGGAACCAGATACCCTTTTACTCTATTTTCTTAAAGCTACAATGATAGTTTATTAATGGGTCTTACTATGTTCATGTTTACACTTTAAAAATAATGTTTAACCTTATACAAATTTTTTGTATTTGTTATATGTGTACTTCTGCTAAAGGCTCCATCAGATGATTATGAAACTAAATTAGGCTTAACCCATTCACTGCGGCTGGTCTGCCGGCGGACTAAAGGAGTTTCCGCTTGGTTGTAGCTTGGTCCCCGGCGGGGCAGCGCGCCATTTCGTGTTTTTTTACTCAGTGTGATTCAGCCACTTGGAGAGGAAGGTTGAACTGCTATCGCATTGTTCCTAGAGTGTGTGTGCATAGTACAGTGCCGTTCGTTCGCATTTTGCGGGTGCGGCTTGGTCGCCGGCGGAGCAGCGCGCTATTACGTGTCTATGTATCTCAATGTATGTAGTATGTACTCGATGTGGTTCATGTATATGGTGAAAATAGATCATTTTTAGTTGATATATTATAAATAAAACTAAACTGTGCCATTTGCAACATCGCTGGACTGCCGTGCTTCGAAGGTGTGTGATAGTTTTTGTGCTGTTTTTTGTGCACAGTGTTGAGGATCCGCCGGTGACCAATAAATATTTATACCCAAAAACCATCGATAGGAGTCTTAAATATAGATTATAACACTTATTCCCGACTTTTGAACATAAAAGGAAAGATTTTATGAAATACAAATTTTCAGCTCCTGTGTGTCGTCTTAATATACAATTTTCCGCAGCGAATGTGTTAAATAATAGCCCGTCGCAGCAAACCTGCATACTCTGCAAATTCTCAATGTGTTGAAATAAATACTACTGAATACTAGGAATATCCGGCTTTATTCAACAAAATAAAACATAGTAGTTTTGTATTTAAAGAGCAGACTAGCAAAGACAAAATACTAAAAATGAAAATAAACTACTAACATGTGATATAAATAAACATGTTGAGTAACATCCATTGAATAGTTGGAAATATCATATAATTTTTCCCGCCTCAAAGAAGAAACTCCATAGTCCTTTAAATATGAGGGTAATTTCTTGTTCCTAAGAGAGCGCTGCGATGTCACTGGAGTTGAGGCTGCAGGATCTCCTGCCGTTGTAAACGACCGACTAGCCAACTCTATGTTGTCAAGAGATTCCGGACCTTGTGTTATCGGATGCTCAACTTCATGTATTTGTGGTGTTTGAGGAACATCATTTAATTGTGTTCAATAGTTTTCAAATTTATATCAACACTCTTCATCTTGAAGCTAAATGATGGAGTGAAACCGTTTCTTCATTACCATTAGGTAATCTGACGTAAGCATAGTTGGGATTTGCTTCTAAGAGACTTACTTCTTCTACTACAGGATTATACTTTGAGGTATTTTTAAGTTTCTTCATAAGGATAGTTCCAGGATTAGACAACCATGATGGCAATGATGAACCACAGGAACCTCTTCGCTGATGTTTGAACATACGCTCATGAGGTGTCTCATTAGTCGCTGTGCACAATAGAGAGTAAATTGCATGAAGTGCTTCACCTACTACAGATTCCCACTGATTTACTTGTAGACCTTTTGACTTCAAGCTAACATTATTGTCTTCCAAATTACCCCATGAAACCTCTCTGTTTGACCATTTCCTTGAGGATTGATGTGAAGAAATGTTTCACCTCTGCAGACATAAAGGATGTTCCACGATCCGAATGAATGTAACTGGGAGTTCCAAACAAACAAAACAATTGTTTAAAACTATTTATAACAGTTGTTGAAGACAAATCTGAGCATGGAAGAACAAAAGGAAATCTTGAATATTCATCTATGAATGTTAGGAAATACTGATTTCTAGTAGTTGACAGAATAGGTCCCTTAAAATCAATATTGAATCTTTCAAAGGGTCTTGCCACTTTTATCAGTTTTCCATCAAATTTCAAAAATGAGGGCTTTATTTCACAGCATATTTTACAGTTCTTCATTACTTCACGTACTTTTTACAGAGAATGGCAGATTTTTGGTACATACCCAGTGGTACATGCGAGTAACTCCAGGATGACACATCCTTGTTTGTAGTTCACCAAGAGAATGTACATTAGACCCAAGTGATGTTGCACAAATGCCTAAAAATGCATCATTAACGTTGTTGTTTTTCCCAGGTCTGTATACAATATCAAAGTGAAAATTAGAGAGCTCTAGTCTCCTCCTTAGAATTTTGTCATTCATTATTCTGTTAGAGTATTTACTGTCAAACATAAATGATACCAAACGCTGATCAGTGATTAGTGTGAAATGTCTTTCCATCAGGAAGTGTTTCCATTTTCTGAGATATTCAACGATAGCATATGCTTCAAGTTCAACAGTAGAATTTTGTTGTTCAGTTTGTGACAGTGTCCTAGAGAAAAATGCAACTGGGCGGCCCGACTGGGAAAGAGTAGCTGCTATTGCACGATCAGATGCATCAGTCTCAACAACAAATGCATCAGTTTCATCAATGGAATACACCGCAGAGTTAGCAATTAGCTTTTTGATGTTCTCAAAAGCCAAAGTAGCGGTTTTGTCAAGAGGGAAATGTTTACTGTCAACAAGAGGTCTTATTTTCTCTGAAAAGTTGGGGATCCATCTTGAATTGTGTGCAAACATTCCCAGTGCCCAGCGCAAAGCTGCAGTGTCCTTTGGAATTGGAAACTCAATTAGAGGTTTTCGCCTTTCTGGATCAGGACGAATGATGTGATCAGAGATAGTGTATAACCTAGAACACTTATGGAAGGGGTTTAAAACTTACTTTTTGATTAATTAATAGTTAAGTTATACTTTTCAACGCACCGTAAAAACGCATGGAGATTCTTATCGTGATCAGTCTGGTTTTTACCACAAATTGTGATATCGTCTAAATAGGAAAAAGTCCCTTCAAGTTTCTCTGCTGTTATTAGATCATCATTGAATCTTTGGAAGCATGGAACCCCGTTAGTAACACCAAAAGGGATGCGGTAAAACTGATACAGCTTTCCATTTGCTTCAAAATCAGTAAAGGGCTTGTCATTTCTACTTATTGGAATTTGGTGATATGCACTACTTAGATCAATGGTGCTGAATGCAGAATACTGAGAATACTGACTTGTTACCAATGTCTTCAATTCGGGGAAGAGGGGATGTTTTCAATGCATCGAGAAGAGTACACTTGTTAATCGTTTGGGAGTAATCAATACACATGCGTTACTTATGATTTTCATTACTTACATGTACCACAACTATTTGTGCTCGCTATGGGGAACTACTCTCTTCAATAATGTTTTCTTTCAAAAGGCGCTGAATTTCCGAATCAATGAATTCTCTATCAGAAGTAGAAAAACGCCTACTTTTGGTTGCAATTGGTTTACAATCAGGGGATAAGTTTTGAAACAACTTTGCTTCAGGAACATTTGTGATAGTGACATTACAGATTTATAGTGATGGATTTATAGCGATTGGTTCCACAGAACTCTATTACAACCTTCTCGAATTCTTGCAATACATCATGCCCAATTATGAAATCAACACATGAATCAGGAAGTGCAGATACCGTGATGTGAAGGTTATCTCCTATTTTTAAGTCAAGATTATAACTGTATCTAAGTACACAAGAAAGAGATTTTGATGCCATAGAAATTGTATTAGAAGTTGGTAATAAATTCAAGTTTATGGTTCTTGCAAATTGTTCATCAGTGTAGCTTGAAGAGCTTCCACTATTAACCAGAGCTTTTGTATCGACCTCGTTAATAGTTACATCAATGAGTGACTTTAAAAGGAGCTACAGCAGAGAGAACTGGTGTATTTAATTGCTGACCCGGTTCTGTTGATACTACTGCTAAGCTTCGGTTTTTGAACGACATACGCTAGAAAAATGTCCTAACTTCCATTAACTTCAACTTTTAACTCCGCAAGATTTACAAACTGAATCTTTTGCAGGACATATTTTTCTTGGTTGTCTTGATTTTCCACAAAAATATCATTTTTGGGCGGAAGAAGCAGCTAAATTTTCAATTGCATGACCGCCTGTTTGAAGAAATTCTTTGCTGTTGTATGAAGGTGTAACATATGGACTAGAATACGGTAAAACGTTGGCAGTAGGGGTGTGCAAGTAGTGATTTTTGTATTCGAGTCGAGTCGAGTTGTGCCAATTACTTTCAAGTTTCGAGTATTTTCGAGCGAGTATTTTCCATCAGTTGGTAGTTTAAAATAGTGTAATGAGATTTGGATACCACTCTAGATTTAATAATCTAAACATGGTTTCTAACTAATACATGAGTAGCAATACAAAGTTTTGGCTGGTCGCAATCGTCATTTGTGGCATTTTACGTGATACGATCGCCTTAAGCGGCCGTTACTACGAGTTTTGGCCAGTCACAGTCGTTAGCGGTCGTCATTTTTGGCCAATTTTACGCCATGCGATCGCCTTTTGTGGCCATTACTACGCGTCTTGGCCGGTCGCAATTGTTCGTGATTGTCATTTTTGGCCAATTTTACGTCATGCGATCGTCTTTTGCGGCCGTTATCACGCGTTTTATTGGCCGGTCGCAATTGTTAGCGATCGTCATTTTCGGTCGATTTTACGCCATGCGATCACCTTTTACAGCCGTTACTACGTGTTTGGGACAGTCGCAATCGGCGGCAAATACTCGCTCGAACTTTCGAGTATTTTTTTAAACTTCGAGTCGAGTTCGAGTATTAAAATACTCTGCCGAAAACTCGAAGTTTCGAGTACTGGCACACCCCTGTAGTTGAAAGGAACACTGCTGTTGGTATATGAATCTGAATGAATTTGAGCCATTCCAAGAGCTAAGGCTTGATCGTACGCTTGTTTAAGAGTTAGAGAACTATTTTGTAATAAGCTACTGCTGGATTCTTGGGAATGTAATCCCCTGATAAAGGCACCCCGAATGCGTGTGTCTATATTTTCATGAGCAGAAACTGCTTTAAAGTTACAGTCATGACTAAGCTGCTGTAATACTCTAAAGTACTGATCAACAGTTTCATTAGAGGCCTGACTCCTAGTTGCTAATTGATGACGAGCAAAGATTTCATTTTTCGGTTTGACAAACGTATTTTCTAGTATTCACTAGTATTTATTTCAACAATTTATTCCACATCTCAGAATAGACAGACGTAGGGTATTTATTCTTTAGGGTATTTATTGCCTCTGCATATATTTTACATCCACTAAATATCGTGAATACTGAAGGAGAAACATGATTGATTAATAAGTTAAGTTTACCTTTGTCATCAGTGTCTGAAATGCCAGAATTTCAAATGTAGTGTGATGAAAGTAGTGAGCACTCTGTTGGTGAAATTGGTGAGTTGGGATCGCTATTTAGTTTCTCAGGTCGAAGAAGTCTGTCCATTCTGAGATGTCGAATAAATTTATGAAATAAATACTAGTGAATACCAGAAATATCTGGCTTTATTCGACAAAATAACACATAGTAGTTTTGTATTTAAAGAGCAGACTAACAAAGACAAAATATTAAAATTAAAATAAACAACTAACATGTGATATAAATAAACATGTTGAATAACATCCATTGAATGGTTGGAAATATCATATGACAATGCAAATATACCTCATTCACTATCACATGAAGCATCTTACCAAGTTGCATCAAAATATTTTGATGAATAAGCGAGATATAAAATTTTTTCCCCTCCATTAGAATAATATTGGACATATTACACAAGTTTGCTGCACCGGGACGTCTAAAAATGGGGGTTTCATGCAAATATTAATAGATATTAGCCATATTAAACTGCATACCAATGGTCCTCCAATTATATTCATAAATAGTATGCAAATAAAACAACATCATTCATTATTTGATCAAATCAACTAAATAAGAGGACAAAATTAATTATATAAATTTAATATAGTACGTATAGATGTTTATAAAACCATTTAATTTGATCTAGGTCCATATGATTAGTTTAATTTATTTTATACAGATGTTTTCTTATTTATACTATATTTTGTGAAGTTATATTGACTTTGAAAATGGCATAATTGCCGAAACATGTAAGTCCAAAAATAGTAAAATATTTAAGATCTCAATCCACAAGAAGCCACATACCAAGTTTCATTAGAATATGTTCATTAATAAAAGAGATATAAAATTGTACTTATTCTCCATAAGATTAACATTGGACAACTTACTTTGTATAGCACTTTCAATACCTCAGTAACCAATTGATGTAGAGCAATGATCAAAATACAAATTGTTTGTTTTTTAAGCTTAATTTAATTGTGTAAACTAAAATTTGGGGTTGAAAAGAATTATGTGTAAAAAAGTTCAAAAAACCCATTTTTGGGATAAAAAATCCCCCCAAAACCCCCCTTAAAATAGAGCAACATATCTGGTTCTCAAACTCATGAAAATAGATGCTGCCTTACACGTTTATACCAAATTTCAACCAAATTATAGGGTTTGAACGAATGGTGTTTCTGGCATCTGGGGGCCTCAAAACGAAAAGTTATCATAGTCCAGGGCCTAGGTCTGACGATGACGACTACGGTAATAGCTTCTTCCCTCCCTATGAAGGAAATTTGCTAATAACGAAATTCTCCGTTCGAATGACATATTGGACAACGTACTGTGTTTAGCACTTGCAACATATCAGTAAAAAATTTACAAAGAGCAGTGATTCAAAATACTATTTTTTTAAGCCAAATCGAGTGGTAAAAACTATAGTTTGATTTTTTTGAAGGTTAAAGTTTTTTGTACAAATTTTTTAAAAAATATTTGGGGTACAAAACCCCTCTGGAATTGGACAGGGCGATCTGTCTTTTTTTTAAAGATTCTGAATGCAATATTGCAAATTAATGTACAGCAGAACCTCCATTAACTACCTAAGGATCGGGACTTGGACAGGTAACTGAATAGACGGATAATAAACATCGTCATTATATAAACGTGTACAGTAACAAAACTTTGAATAGTTTGGGAGAGAAATGAAAATAAAACCATGTACTGAAGGATGTGTACATTACAGATATACATATTATCTGTTATAAATAACATAATAACATAATAGCTTGTACAGACGCTCAAACTCTGCCATACGTTGCAAATCCTGACACTAATAAATCGTAAAATCCTCATAGACGGACAACAGTTGACAGAGAGTGATGGTTAAAAGAGTGACGGTTGCTCGAGGTTTTACTGTATATATATTTCTGGTTTTACTACAGGTTGTCTGATTTCATGTGAGCGGTGGGTTTAGGATGCGCAGTGGACGGATGCGATGGTAGAGTGGTGGGGGAACCAACCGGGCCAGAGTGTTTCGAGCCGTGGCCGTGGGAACTTCCATATAGGGTTAATTCTTGGCTACTCACTTCCCCTCCGCTGCCACTCGCCCAAACTATCCCCTCACCAGTTGCTCATACTCCCCTCTCACGCATCTCACCGCTCACATGAAACCTGACGGCCTGTACAACCTGTTACCCCTCTCACGCATCTCACCGCTCACATGAAACCTGACGGCCTGTACAACCTGTTACCCCTCTCACGCATCTCACCGCTCACATGAAACCTGACGGCCTGTACAACCTGTTACCCCTCTCACGCATCTCACCGCTCAGATGAAACCTGACGGCCTGTACAACCTGTTACCCCTCTCACGCATCTCACCGCTCAGATGAAACCTGACGGCCTGTACAACCTGTTACCCCTCTCACGCATCTCACCGCTCACATGAAACCTGACGGCCTGTACAACCTGTTACCCCTCTCACGCATCTCACCGCTCACATGAAACCTGACGGCCTGTACAACCTGTTACCCCTCTCACGCATCTCACCGCTCAGATGAAACCTGACGGCCTGTACAACCTGTTACCCCTCTCACGCATCTCACCGCTCAGATGAAACCTGACGGCCTGTACAACCTGTTACCCCTCTCACGCATCTCACCGCTCAGATGAAACCTGACGGCCTGTACAACCTGTTACCCCTCTCACGCATCTCACCGCTCACATGAAACCTGACGGCCTGTACAACCTGTTACCCCTCTCACGCATCTCACCGCTCACATGAAACCTGACGGCCTGTACAACCTGTTACCCCTCTCACGCATCTCACCGCTCACATGAAACCTGACGGCCTGTACAACCTGTTACCCCTCTCACGCATCTCACCGCTCACATGAAACCTGACGGCCTGTACAACCTGTTACCCCTCTCACGCATCTCACCGCTCACATGAAACCTGACGGCCTGTACAACCTGTTACCCCTCTCACGCATCTCACCGCTCACATGAAACCTGACGGCCTGTACAACCTGTTACCCCTCTCACGCATCTCACCGCTCACATGAAACCTGACGGCCTGTACAACCTGTTACCCCTCTCACGCATCTCACCGCTCAGATGAAACCTGACGGCCTGTACAACCTGTTACCCCTCTCACGCATCTCACCGCTCAGATGAAACCTGACGGCCTGTACAACCTGTTACCCCTCTCACGCATCTCACCGCTCAGATGAAACCTGACGGCCTGTACAACCTGTTACCCCTGTCACGCATCTCACCGCTCACATGAAACCTGACGGCCTGTACAACCTGTTACCCCTCTCACGCATCTCACCGCTCACATGAAACCTGACGGCCTGTACAACCTGTTACCCCTCTCACGCATCTCACCGCTCACATGAAACCTGACGGCCTGTACAACCTGTTACCCCTCTCACGCATCTCACCGCTCAGATGAAACCTGACGGCCTGTACAACCTGTTACCCCTCTCACGCATCTCACCGCTCACATGAAACCTGACGGCCTGTACAACCTGTTACCCCTCTCACGCATCTCACCGCTCAGATGAAACCTGACGGCCTGTACAACCTGTTACCCCAAGACAAACCTACCCACGGTGGAGAGGGTGGTGTTCCCGTGGAACATGTCGACTGTGGCTGCGGCCGGAGCTGTCTCCCTGGCATTGAGGGTCTCCACTGTACCACTCTCCTGGGAAACCAAACGGGAATCAATTGTTACAACTAATACCAGTAATTAAAGTAAAAGGCAACTGATGTGCGGAGGCTCCTGTGAAAAACTATTTTGAGTTTAATGATCATTAAAGTTTTGTTCTATGTGGCACGTAGAGAACTGAATAATTTGGAATTGTAAACACTAACCTTTACTAGACCTTTTCTCAGGAATTTCAAGTAAACATATAAATGTTCAAGAAGCTCTCAGGGATCACCTAATATCTTGAGTACAACACATTACCAAAAACGGTTTCTTGATCGACCACATTCCAGACAGGATTATCTATACAAAGTGTCAGAGAGACGAGTTAAGAGTCAGCTAAAAAAAGTCAAAATTCAAAATAATTCAGGTAAGAAGTTATATTTTTCTAAGAGGGAATGAGGGCTCAGCATGTGTTATGGAATAATGCAGTCCCCCCTCCCTCCCTACCCGAATATTTTAATAGCCTTTTACATAGCAAATTTTTTATATTACAGTCTAATCTGTAAAACAAACCTGTTAAAGTGTTTAATATTTATATCACCAACAGAAAGCCAGTTTTAGAATTCTACTATAAAATAAATTAACCATGTTCAAGCCTCTCATTCTAAATCTGTTTCTGTTTTGCTCATGGTCTATTACATGATGGCAGCAAAACCATGACCCCATGACCCTACGGTTAAACAGAATGACAAGAGTTTTTTATACCTTGTTGTAGATTGTCATGAGGAAGCCCCCACCTATCCCCATGTTGTGGAGACAGGTCACTCCATCACACAGTAGCGTAGCTATGGCTGCATCCACTGCTGAACCTCCCTTCAACATTATCTCCCTGTGGGTCGAAACATAAACAATTGACAATTCCATATTATTTAATATTTATTGTATTAAACCATAAGGTGTTCAATTTTGATTAAAATTGCCTTGCAATATGACCATATTGTATGGTACATGTACTAGTAGCCCGTCGCGTCTTTGCTTGCGATCAGAGTACAATGTTATATTTGAGAAGTTAGTAATAATTATTGTTAAAGCACCTGAGGGATCGAGCTTGCTCGAGACACCAGTTAGTTTGTTTAAAATGCCTTGAGTTATTTGCGCCTTTCTTCATGAGTTATTTTTGGAGCATGAGTTTGAACAAAGGTTTTATTCGGATGTATTACCTATCCTCCTAACAAATTTAAGCTCAATCTGTCCAGTTAACTACTATCGTCAGTGATGATTAAATTAAAATGTTAAAGGCCGAAGGAGCAGATAAATCCCGAAGTACATACGGGATGGGAAGTATAGGCCTGTTTCTGGCTATAGTGTATTACCTGATGTCTTTCTACGAAATATTTCCTCATTCGGTCTAGTAAGTATATAATTAACATGGCATTGTTGAAGGTCGTTAGGGCCGAGCCTCATTAGAACGGGAATAATCCCATTTAACTTTTTTTGGGATGGACCATCTTCTTCTAAATATCTGCTCAATAACACCTGTATTAATGTATTAATACCACGTGTATTAATAACACCTGCTCAATAACACCTGGTGGACTTAAAAACACATAAAATATTTAGTATTATAATCACAATTAGCTTTAAATACCATAGTTAATAATTTGAATAGTATATTGATATTGCAGAAAAAAGCACTTCGTATCATGTTAAAATTAAAACCAAAAGAATCTGTAAAAGAACACTTTAAAGAAACAGGAATTACGACTGTGCACAGTTTATATATTTTTCAATTAATTCTTCATGTTAAATCAAAATTAGGAACAATGCCTACATTGAATTCTTTTCATAACTATTCAACCAGGAAAGGTAATCAGCTGGCTTACAATAGGCATAATTTGTCAATGTACAAGAAAATACCCTCTTATAATGGAGTTCAATTTTTTAACAAATTACCCTCAGGTATTAAAAATATTGCTGGCTTTAATTTATTTAAAAAACATCTGAAAACATTTCTTATCAATAGACCACTGTATAAGACAGAAGAATTTTTTACTTATCTTTAGAACAGTGATCAAATGGAATGAGTTTGTAAGTTAGTTTTGAGGTAAAAATTATGTTTTGGTTAGTTGGGTAGTTGTTTATAGGTACTGTATTACTGTATATTGTTGACGCCATTCTGTACTATTATGTGCATTTTTGGAATAAAGTTATTTTGATTGATTGATTGATTGATTGATTGATTGATAGTGCCAATAGTGTCGTCATAGAGCCGATTGACGGACTATGAGGATGTGCGATGTGCGAGTTTGTAGTTCAAGGCCATGAGCGATGTGCAGTGACGTCACAACGATGTGCGAGTGACGTCACAGCGATGTGCGAGGGCCAAGGTCAAACTGCTCCCGAAATGCTTCAAAATTACTTTTTATCCTTATTTAAACGCCACTCTCGACTTGAAGAATTCAATTTTCATAGTTTTACCACTGTAATGCACTAAATATTGATCGATTCATAGCGTCAACAAAAAAATAGCATATTTTACAAAACTTCACATACATAATCACACGATTTGTAGCAATGCTCGTGAAAATATGTTTTTTCGTCATACAATATTGTTAAAACAGTACTTTTCAATTTAAGTAGTTCTTTAAACATCACTTTCGAATTGAATAATCCATTTTATATCCCAAAACTAACCATTCGACCGGGTCCCTGTTATCTCGCGCCACGCGGGTTAAATCTTCGTTTTACACAATTTTCATGTTAAAATTCAATAAATATCACCCATTTCACAGCATCAACCTGTCTAGAGCCTGTTATCTAGCGCTGTGCGGGTTGAATCTTCGTTTTACACAATTTTCATGTTATTCAATAAATATCGCCCATTTCACAGCGTCAACCTGTCTAGAGCCTGTTATCTCGCGCCGCGCGGGTTAAATTTTCGTTTTACACAATTTCCATGCTAAAATTCAATAAATATCACCAATTTCACAGCATCAACCTGTCTAGAGCCTGTTATTTAGCGCCGCGCGGGTTAAATCTTTGTTTTAGACAATTTTCATGTTAAAATTCAATAAATATCACCAATTTCACAGCGTCAACCTGTCTAGAGCCTGTTATTTAGCGCCGCGCGGGTTAAATTTTCGTTTTACACAATTTCCATGCTAAAATTCAATAAATATCACCAATTTCACAGCGTCAACATGTCTAGAGCCTGTTATTTAGCGCCGTGCGGGTTAAATCTTTGTTTTAGACAATTTTCATGTTAAAATTCAATAAATATCACCAATTTCACAGCGTCAACCTGTCTAGAGCCTGTTATTTAGCGCCGCGCGGGTTAAATCTTTGTTTTAGACAATTTTCATGTTAAAATTCAATAAATATCACCCATTTCACAGCGTCAACCTGTCTAGAGCCTGTTATTTAGCGCCGCGCGGGTTAAATCTTTGTTTTAGACAATTTTCATGTTAAAATTCAATAAATATCACCCATTTCACAGCGTCAACCTGTCTAGAGCCTGTTATCAAGCGCCGCGTGAGTTAAATCTTCGTTTTACACAATTTTCATGTTAAAATTCAATAAATATCGGTCAATTCACAGGGTCAACCTGTCTAGAGCCTGTTATCTAGCGCCGCGCGGGTTAAATCTTCGTTTTACACAATTTTCATGTTAAAATTCAATAAATATCGGTCAATTCACAGCGTCAACCTGTCTAGAGCCTGTTATCTAGCGCCGCACGGGTTAAATCTTCGTTTTACACAATTTTCATGTTAAAATTCAATAAATATCGGTCAATTCACAGCGTCAACCTGTCTAGAGCCTGTTATCTAGCGCCGCGCGGGTTAAATCTTCGTTTTACACAATTTTCATGTTAAAATTCAATAAATATCGCCCATTTCACAGCGTCAACCTGTCTAGAGCCTGTTATCTAGCGCCGCGCGGGTTAAATCTTCGTTTTACACAATTTTCATGTTAAAATTCAATAAATATCGGCCAATTCACAGCGTCAACCTGTCTAGAGCCTGTTATCTCGAGGTCAGAGGTCAATTTCACAGTGATAAACAGTACATAATTATATTTGTCTATACTTTTAAATTAAAAAATGTTAAGTTTTAAATGGTATTTTTTGATCCCAAAACCGCTCCAAAAGTGTCATTTTACCCTCAAATTCGACCATATTCATGTCTGTATTGGCAATATCAAGTTCAAATTTGAAAAAAACAAATTTATAAGCTATCTTTCCATTTTAATACAATTTTTATGTTAAAATTCAATAAATATCAGTCGATTCACAGTGTCTGGGGCCTGCTATCTCACGGTTGGAGGTCAATGGAGGTCAATGTCACGGTGATATACAGAGCATATTTATATTTTTCTATACTTTTAACTTAAAATGTTCAGTTTTTTTTCAGTTTTTTTTTTTAATTTACAGTTAAAAGAATTAATTACCTTTAAATACTTAGTTCCGACAAACATTTTACAAAATTAATGATAAAAATATCACCAATAGCCATGATTTAGGGCATACTTGGTAAAATATTGTGTGAAATTAACTGGAATTTGCAAAGATTGTATGTTTGTTGTCACTTTAATTTTACAGAGTTAAAAAGGTTATTTAGTTAATTATGATACATTTTAATAAACATTTGAGAGATGTTGCTATCAACGAGTAAAACATTATGTGAAATGTATGATATTTTCTACTTTTCTCAGGTGGTTTAGGCATTTTATTTCAAGCATCGTGGTTTTAAGAACTTGTCAACTAATGCGTAGTTTCATCTCACATTTTAGAGGTTTTAGTGTTAAAATTCAATACATATTTGCTGAATTAGGGTATTAGCCATTAATACTTGTGAGATTTCTACTTACCAGTCAGTATTTGAGTGTTTATAGTATTCTTTCAAATTGATATATATTTATATGTGTGTGTGTGTGCGTGTGTGTGTGTGTGTGTGTGTGTGTGTGTGTGTGTGTGTGTGTGTGTGTGTGTGTCCGTGAATGCGATAACTTAAGTAAAAAACGTCCGATTTTGATGGAATTCGGCTCAAATGTGTAAAGTGACATTCATGACTATAAGTTCGAAAACCAGAAATGTCGGACCATAGGAAGAAAGGTTTATGGCGTTTCAGAATTTTCCAAAAATCAGTTTTTTGCACTTTTTACCCTGACATTTTTAAAACACACAATTTTTGATTCAACAATTTTATATAGCTTAAAAAAAATAATATAGTATTTTGAATCATTAACCTAAGTTAAGTTGTTGTGGATAAAATCCGAAAAACGTGTTCATAAAATCTCCTATGTTAATCTTATGGGAAAATGATTTTTAGCGTTTCCTCAATTAATTTTACTGTAAACTTCACTTTTGCTTTTACCAATCAATTTAGCTCTACAAAACAATCATTTTGGTGTTTAAATCGTGATTCTACGTCCAACGTTGCCGAGATATTCAAAGTACTAAACACAGTGCATTGTCCAATGTTAGCCTTATGGAGGATATTTAAAATTTAATACCTCGATTATTTATGAACAAAAATTATTAAAACCTGGTGTGTAGTTTCACCTGGTTGAGTTATATTGATAATTGCTTAAAAACACATTTATTATCTTTCTTGTTGTAGCAAACCTGCGTACTCAGCCCTAATATTATTCTTATGGAGAATAAATAAAATGCTATAGCCTATATCACTTATTTATTTATGTATTTTTATGAAACTTGGTAATAGTCCAGGCGCTAGTTTTCAATGAGTGTGCATGGAAAGAGGCAGAGAATTTTACTTTTGATTTTAGTAATATGGACCTTAGAGAGTATGAAAACCCATGTCGTCCACCCCGGGGGTTGTCGACGACTTAAGGGTGGGGGAGCAAATTCACGAAAAAGGGAGCATTAAGTCATGAAAAATGTCAATTAGTAAAACGCTCACAGTTACATAGTCTGCCGTACGGCAACGGAATTTTTTTTTTCCTTTTTGTAAGTTAGAATATTGTCTACAAAAACGATGATTACACAATAAATCGTATCTTCATTAGTTATAAAGATAAAAGATAAAAATTGAAAATATTTTTTAAAATATGTTAACATTTTGTATTATTCTAATGTTAAAGTTGCAAAATATCCTAATAATTTGTATAAATCTATATTTATATTTAATTTCCCTTAAGTTTATCAAATGAATATGAGAATGTGTCTTTTATGATGTTTAAATAGCATTAACAACGTTCTGGGTCCGGGAATCCAATGATGGTCCGAGCGCGGCTGATTATGTTCCCAGTGCAGCTGAACCAACAATCACCGGAGCCGAACCGTTGTTGGATCAGCTGTGCTCCGAAGTATGTTAATTGTTTTGTAAGGCTCAAGGTCAGACATAAATAACTATCGACCAATTTCAATTCTAAGTAACTTTTCCAAAATATTTTAAAAGATAATTAACTTCAGACTGGTGAATTACTTTGATGAAAACAATTTATTTTACACCAAGCAGTTTGGTTTTAGAAAAAATGTCGGTACTCTTACAGCTCTCACAGAGTTCACCAATCAAATCATGGTTGCACTGGACAGGTCGCAGACTAGAGCTGGTGAGTTTTGCGACTTGTCCAAGGCTTTCGATTGTGTTGATCATCCGGTACTAATGTCAAAACTTAATGATTATGGGATTAGTGGAAATTTCCTTAATTTAATTTAATCTTACTTTTGTAATAGGAAACAAAGAACCATCATCTCTATAGATCAAAATAATAATTTTTCGGAATGGACAAATACTTGTGTGGGTGTACCCCAAGATTCTATTCTGGGTCCCCTTTCCTTTTTAATCTACATAAATGACCTCCCCAAAGCCATTAATCCTGTTTGCTGATGACACGACAGCAATCATTAAAAGTCAGAACAATACCGATTTATTCACATGCCTCACTGAGGTAATGAAAGATCTAGAAACCTGGTTTAGTTCAAATGGTTTGAAGATTAACATTGTCAAAACCCAAGTAATCAAATTTTCAATTAGAACCAACAACGTAGAATACAATTTCCCTAGCTTAACTGAGTGACATAAATTTTTGGCTTTGCAGTTTGATGAAAACTTAAAATGTAAAGAGCACCTAAACTACATTCAAAATAAATTAAGATCCATTACTTTTGTTTTTTACATTTGAGGGAAAGTGTGTCATTTGAAACCTGCAAAATAGTGTTTCACGCATATGTCGAATCCATTTTGAGATATGGAATAATTCTTTGCGGACAAGCCTCAGGAATAAAAGCGGTCTTTAGACTGCAACAAAAATTATTCGTATTATGACTAACTCTCATCCAAAAAGTTCTTGCAAGTCACTTTTCAAAAATTTTGATATTTTTACGTTAACAGGCTTATATGCTTACGAATCTTTAATTTACATTAATTCAGTAAAAAGCACTTACCAAATGAATTAAAATTTGTTCATAATTATAGCACACGAAACGGTGCACTTTATAGATTCCCAAACCACCGATCGAGTTTTTATGAAAAAAGTCCCCTGTATTCCGGTTTAAAATTGTATAATTGGCTACCAACTCATTACAAATCAATGGAGCTTAAAAAATTCAAAGAAGAGCTTCAATATGATCTGCTTGATAAGGCTTTCTACTCAACTAAAGAGCTGTTTGATAACCCTTTAAGGTATATTTATATCCTTTGTATCTAGGATGCTACTTTATATCAATATATACTATCTTATATCTTTATATCAAACCATTACTCATCTAGATGAATTTCCTGAGAATGAGCGCATTTCAATCATTATATACTGTAGCTCAAAATAAAGTAAACAATATTTCCCAAATGGGTTGTCAAAAAATAAAACCTTTTATCCCTAAATCATCAATAGATGAGCCTGCAAACAAATGGTGTCTGATGGTGCAGAAATAACTGTTGATTGTAGAAAACATGAAATGTGTAACTTCTTATGGGTTCTACGTCGAGTAGGACACACCATGTAGGGCTCAATAGTTTTCCTCAAAATGCATTATGTCCTGGATGGGCACTATTCAGTCAGGCCATTAGTAATTCAGTCCTTAATGTTACAATTGTAGGATTCTATACCATGATTCCGGAACCTCCAACAAAACAAGATTGTGTGTATTCTGCAATGAACAATATTACTAACTTAAACGATCAGCTTAATCAATAACACCAAGTATTATCTTGCGACATGGCCATATATTAAATAGCAAGGAAAATTCAAATGCAAACTAATGAGTTTGAAAACCTAGTATTAAGTTGCCAAAAATTGGTTATCTGTCATTGGTACGTATCTAAGTGGCACCAGTGTAGCAGACGGACTCGTGGAAACAGGTTTATATGGCGAAAATACAACACAAGCTTTGCTTAGAGGTACGCAATATAATAGAGGCTCACAATATAATGTACGAAGTGACTACGTACACGTCCAATGTAAGGGCAAATTCACTTCGCTACCTCTTAGGTTAGGTTAGGTTAGGTTACGTTACGTTAGGTTAGGTTAGGTTACGTTAGGTTTGGTTAGGAGGTTTTCTGGCTCTCAATTTGTTTAAAAAATCACAGGAAAAGTAACGTACGGTGCATAATTTGGAACGGACGTGAACAGTAGCGGCTCACGTCGGACGTGTACGTAGCCTCTGCCTATAATGTATGAAGCTCTACGTAGGATGCAGATGTCAATATTTTTAAATGAAATTCAAGAGGACCCAGTATATGCACGTATTGAACCAGTAATACGCCAACTTCAAGAATCATTGATGAGTAAAACAAAGACTCTGGAGCCATATTCGAGTTGTCATTTGAACAAAGTCAGATCCTACATTCAAAATTTAAAAGGTTTTTGGATGGTAAGTGCAGCACAAATGAGACATTCAAGTTTTGGAATCAGTATTGCAACTTGGTAGAAATTCAAGGACCACAATGAGTTATTATGAGTTTAAAAAATGCAGTTGGTAGAAATATTACTGAACTGTATCCATGCTGAAAGAGATGGGCTTTGGGACTTACACTTGGCAGTGGTTTCAGCCATGCTTCCGTACTCCTTCCTATTCAATCACATTAAATATGCTCGAGGCTGTGTACTTTGTGTTGAAGACATTAAAAAGCTACCCTAAAAAGTAAAAAATGCATTTAACCAAGGCCACTTTTCGGTTAAAAGGAGACCAGGTAAATTCAATAATGTGGCAACTGATCATGCAGTGGAACAGACATTGATAAGGTCTTCAAAAGTGGTTGGAGGAGTTATCGGTGTTTCAGCTAACAATAATGCTTTTCAAAAGTGGCTGATGTTACACTCGAATAAAGCTTCGATAGCGGATATGCTATTTACATTTTGTGGAGCAATGGTGGATCATCCAACCGGTGATGGAGAAGATTGCACCCATAACGAGTGGAGTGTAACTAGACTGACAAGAGTTGAAAAGGATGAGCAGAAATTAATTAAGTTCTTAAGAGATCATGATGACCCCTTCCAAAACTCAATTGGTTAAGGACTCGAAACATTGTCAGTGGACTGGTGGAGGATGAGAATATCTCAGACTTTCTTTTAACAGTTGAGGAAAGAGGTCAAACACTTTATAAAGAATTTATTGGAGAACGGTTGGTTAACCTTAAAAAGGGAATATTTTCTCCCATAAAGCGTAACCCTGTCAAGCCATTTTCGAATATGAGTATAACAGGTCCCTCAGATGAAATCACAAATGCATGTAAAACACAATGATTTAACTTTCATTTTTTTCTTGGCTGCTCAACGTCAATACAATATTGAACGTCTTGGTAAAAATGAGATTTTACAGTATCTTCCAGCGCTGGCAACACCTGACTGTCTCTTAAAGAAACCTACCAGATCTTAGTTAGTGAAAGAGATCGTAAATGAAACAAAGTGTATGGTTTTGAATGACTTGCCTGAACACACAACCAAACAAATTCACATGATAGATGGAATGGCCTTACTTCAATCAACTCCTCTAACAATCCTCAATAAGCTTGGGACAGTAAAAGATTTATGCAAGTTCATCTTAAATAGGATCAACAAGGTGTTGGAGGGTGAAGAGGTTATTCAGTTGGACTTAATGTTTGATGTGTATGACAGGCCTTCAACAAAGCAGTGTGAACAGGAAAGGAGGCAAGGTACAAAGGAACCTCTTAATTTTTCTATTCAAGGAATCCACACAAAAATATCAAAGCAATGGCAAAGGTTTTTGTGTCCCCAAAAACAAACATCAGTTATTATGATCATACCATCATACCTGTTACATCAAATTGCAGTACCAAAAGGTAAATTTTTTACTGTGTCAAGTGGATCATTTGATGGGAATCTACTATGCAGAAAGATGAAAAAGGTGAAATTATTGAATCAATACAATTGAATGTAACCACATAGAAGCTTTTCAATGCTAAAGAGGTATCCCATAATACTGCATTAGTTGTAATCATACATAGCCCTGACACCGATGTATTTGTTTTGGGTGTACGATTTTGGACAAAACTTCATAGCCTAAAATGTTCTGCTTTATGGATTAAAATCAGAACTGCTGACAAACGAATGTACTTGGGCTGTCACATAGCTGCGGAGACTTATGGATGTGATGTTAGCAGTGTAATACTGGCCATTCATGCTTTTTCCGGTTGCGATACGACTAGCAGGGTTGGAACCAAGAGAGTAGCTCTAAACGAGGCAAAATCAGAAGCAAATATTAATATTTTAAGAAAATTTTGAAAGATTGAATTTTATGATGAAGACTTCAAGAAATGTAAAGCGCTATATCTAACGATCCTGAAAAAGCCAGGATCCACATGTAACGAAACTAGATTTAAAATCATATCATTGCATCTAGCATCATTAAGAAACATCAACATCTCAGCTCTTGTGACTGCAAGTGATAGTATGAAACTCCATGTTCTTCGTAGTTGGGCTCGGGTACATATATGGGATAATGCTTTTGAAGCAAACATTACCCAGCTTAATATTGCAAACTATGGCTATTACGAGAACTGTTCTGGATCTTTACGCCCTCTGTTGATGACAAATCCATCCATGCTGGTTGATCTATTACCTCCTTGTAAATGTAAAAAATACAATAAATCTTGTTCTTGTTACATAAAAAAGGTGCCTTGCTGTGGATATTGTAACTGTGTTGGAGGTTGTTGTAGAAACCTGTGTAATTAAAAAAAGATCGACAACAATAAATTCAGATGAAGAGTAAACTGCAACACCTTCGCTAAGTTAGCAGTTTTCAGGCGATTTTGAAATAAATCAAGACTTTGTAATTTAACAACTACCATTTTAAGTAATGAAAATTAGCTACAGTATATGATATATTATTAGTTTATCAATCATACTGAAGAAACAGACTGAAATTAACTGAAAAAGCAAATTTAAAAGTTATTCTTGTTTTTATTTAATTGAGTTATACCTGCAAAATGCAATTCTAATTTTATTAATATTAATTTTGTAACAATAGTGATGGAAGTTCTGTGAGTTAAATAAATATAGGTTTTATAATAATTATTGTTGTAATTTGTAGTAGATAAAACATAAACGTTTTTAATTAAAAACATCAAATGAGTACTAAAACACAATCATTGTAATGTAAAAAAGTATACAAAATTATATTACTGATACAATGTTTTTAATTTAACATTTACATGAATATAAGTAAGAGTGTCTTAAAGATATGCAAGATACAACGTGTTTTATTGTTACGTGAGGTAGATGTTGACATCAGATCAAAACTGATTATGTTTTCAAAGCTTTTCAAATATTTCAACTGCAAATGAAAGTGTACTATGTTATATACTGAAATGAAACTAAAGTTATGAAACACTGTTTTGCATTTAACATTACAATAAAACAAAATCTTTACATAATTTTAAAGATATTTTTAGTTTTTATCTTTTATCTTTATACAACATAGGTTTTCATACTCTCAAAGATCCTTATTACTAAAATCATAAAAGTCAAATTCTCTGCCTCTTTCCATGCACACTCAATGACAGCTAGCTCCTCATCTATAAGTGACTTTATGTGGTATGGTAGTAAGAAACATATGTATGCGTTGGAAATTATCTGAGTATGCATGTTTGCTGCGACAGGGTTTTTTTTTTTGTTTTTGTTGTTTTTAAATTAACTTTTGCCCAAAATAAAAAATTTTATACAAAATTACCTTACAAAATTTTGTAAGTGAATAAAAGTATTTTCTACAAGCCACAAACAAATATTAGCCTTAAATGCACCTAATGGTGGTTGTCTAAAATGTTCAGGCAGCTTACTGTAAAATTTCAGAAAGTTAGTTTTAAAGGAATTGCCTGTAAGGGCCATGAGACTGTGCTGTGGAATATCCATCAGTGTCCTTTAGCCTCTTGTATTATGTTTGTGTATATACTACACGGTATGAAATTCATGCATATTAATTTTGGTGTAAATTGAAACATTGTAAATGTAAATGTTAATGACTATGGACGAATGTGGAAATTGACAGGGTTGTTTGCAGTGCTACACAGATCCAGCCCTCATCAGCATAAATTGGACATTTTACGGGTTATAATGGAGATTATTCATACAACAACAAAAAAGAAAAGGGCCAAGAACTGAGCCTTGCGGAACATCTTCTTTGATAGGTGTCATTGAGGAATTCCTTTAATACTAAAACAAGCATCAGTTTATGAGCCATGATGGACATATATAATCATGGCTTGGTACACACACTGTGTGTTATCCTAACCCAACCCCACCCCTGTTCTCCTGAGTAGCAACCATTTGACTTATTTATAGATTAATATTTAACAAAATCAGGTAATAACTTTTTAAGCCCCTGTTTTCAAGTAAGGTACCTACCTACTCACTTGCCAATCTCAGCACATGGTGGGCCATTACTGACTACCGCAGCTTTCCTAAACCGGCCGAGGACAGATGGGGAGGGAGGGGGGAGCCTGGTCACATCAGGTGCTACCATAACCAACTGATCCTCAGTGAGGGCCCACGAAGCTGTCTGGTAGAGGTAGAGCCCGGCGAAGAGGGTAGCTAGGACCATCACAGCTGACACACAAAGCAACAGGGGTGCTTTAACACTCACCAGTCTAGAAACAGGTTAATATATTGTAAAAAATTGTTTTTTACGTTTTCTAACTCTTTTTTCTCAACTGTTTGAATACAAAGTAGTGTGTACAATCAGTGGTTTTAGTCATGTGTCTAGGTTAACTATTATTGCTTCCTTGATAATAATGTAATAAAGAGTTGTGTCAGTGTCTTACACATTGGTTCAGAGAGTTATTTCCTTAGGGTGGATGGATAATGCACTGAGTGTACAGATATTACATATTTTGTCTAGAATCATGGTAGAATAAACTAATCATGGTGTACTAATTCAGTCAATATTTTTTTGGCTTAGCCACTTTTTCATATACTAGACATTGATACTAGGATCCTATGATGCATATTTTTGGGGAAGCATTGGAAATGTACCCTTAATTGCAGTATTAACTATTTTTTCTTTTGCTTGATGATCCTAATGATAATTATAATACAAGCACTCTGTTGTGAAAGATTTCACATGGCAGTAGATTAACTTGCCCTGCATCAGTATTGTCGATCCAGGCGAAAAGTCGTTGCCACCAACGCTTTTAAACTCGCATGGACTGTGGCAACATATATACATCAACAACATTTTTACATTTCCCTTTTCTTCTTGTCTTTCAGCTCAGTAAAATAGGATTTCATAAAACAATCTACAGTATTAAAAGAATTTCTCTATTTTTGTTCTGCGATTTTCGACCTCTAAAAATATGATTTTGAATATATGTGGTATCAATCAAAAGCTTCTATCCTCAAGATTTGCCATTTAATTACAGTTAATATTTTGTAAAATTTTATCGGACAGTGCATTTTGTTAGAATTTTATGTTGCATTTCTAAAACCTTTATGAAAAACTAGTGAAGTTGAAATGTAATTTAATAAACCTTCTCGTAAATGGGAGGACAATAAACTAAACCCAAAAATATTTTTGATTAAATATTGTTAGAATTGTACTAGCTGATGTCCCGTTCTTCGCACGGGTATGTCGAAGGCTATTAACAATTTAACAATCAGTTTTACATTGTAATCAGGTCATTAACTTAAAAAAAACTCCATAAGATCATCATGTACAGTCTCGCTCCCAAGTAATTCAGAAATACAGTTTTATTTGGATACAGGTAGTGCTGTGCTTTTGATGTTCATTGGAAGCTTGAAAACCCAAGGGACATAGCCTTAAAGTTGGGCTTTTCAAAAAAAGTCTAGGAACGTTTTACCAATAAATGGGAAATCTTTGACAACAAATTTTAAATTAATTTGACTTACCGGGAGCTCAATCGGTGTCAAATTTTCCCAGCATCAGATAGGTGAGAAGTGTACTTATGTATTGTATGGAGTCACTTTTTTTATATCATTAACATGACAATCATATTGCTTTGTTTGTCCCGCTCCCATAATTGTTTATTTATGATAAGCTGACTAACCAACTGGCGCAGAGCAGTCTAAAAAATTGTACTCCGAATAATACACAAGTATCATGAGAAACACTTTGAAATAAACAATAGGCAGACCTACATCAAAATATGTAAACTTAAATTTTTGTATTAATGAATTATTTTTGTATGCAAATTTTGAAGACATATTGAAGATTCTCACTTGATGAAACAACTCTCTACTTTGAGAAGTAATAATCTTTTGCTGTTTGGTGGAAAGGAAAAATAGGTTTATCGGCTATAGGATTAAAAAATACACAGAATAAGTAGAAGATAATATGTTTTAAAATGTAATCTGAATTGCAATATAAACTTAAAATGTATCTATTGCTACAAGAACATTTGTCAATTTTAATTTTAATATAATCTGATCCTGACAAATTTAACAAATTTACTTTCTAGTACCGTATCTGTCGGAATATGTTATGTCTTATAATACCCCTTCGCAGCAAACCTGCGTACTCAGCGAATTTCCAATTCATATATATATATAAATATATATGTCTTAATAGCGATTAAACCTGCTTACCAATTTTCTTCAATATACATTCATATAAGCAAAATATATAAGTTTAATTATTCTCCATAAGAATAACGTCGGGGATGAGTATGCAGGTTTGCTGCAAAAAGGAACACAAGATAAGTGTTTAATGGATATATCATTTTAACTCAACTAGGTGAGGCCCCATACCAAGTTTAATCAATATTCTTATATAATAATGGCAACGTGTAACCACCTATTCCTAGTAAATTACTGAACGTAGAGCGGCCAGGTTGGTGCCTTAGATTTCCCTTCGCCCAAGGATGATGGAAAAAATAAGATATCATAAATTTACTCTGTTATAAATTTGCAATTGACAAAAAACACTGTTTTTTTGGCCTTTTTTCGACATCCCCATGCATAAGGAACGTGTAACCACCTATTCAGAGCAAACTAATTAACGAAGAGAAGCTAGGTTGGTGTCAAAATATTTCCTTTAGGCCCAGTATGATGAAAAAAATACGATATCCTACATTTATTTAGTTATAAGTTTGTAATTGGCAAAAAACACTGTTTTTTGCCTTATTTTATTTACAATTATTTTGTTTACCGAGCCTACTTTGCTTCCAAATTCAATACAATTAACAGCTGAGTAAAGTTAAGGTTGTTTTTGTAAACAATGCAGACAACTATTCCTAACTAATTTTAGGTTTTTGGATTGAAATTTACAAGCAGTAAGGAACACAAATTCCATGCTGAATGGGAATAGAGTTTATAATACTGTATAAAAGTGTCAGCGAAGTTCAATTCAGATGTATGTTGTAGTGAACTAAAATAATATGTTGGCAATATTTATTTTATAAAACAGATGATAATGTGTTTGATTGTCAGTTGATGTTTAGGAGTAGAGAAATGGTGTTGTATTTCTGACTATGAATTCAATAAAATATAACTTTTGTAACTTAGTTTTTCTATGAAACTCTACATTGGTGCAGTAAGTTATGAATGTCTACAAAGATTAGTTTAACAACGTTTGATTGAATAAAGTCCTTATATAGTAGTCATATGTGTTATGATTCAAATCATTGCTATTCACAAAATGTGTTTGTTTACATGACTTATTTTTCCTGATTTGTTAATTGTTTTGGTTTTGATATAATGGATCCTGCAGAAATAAGTAAATTAGTTTCTACAGCTGTTGGTGAGACAATAAGGGCTCAGTTTGAATTTAAAAAGCAACAAGAGATTGTTAAACAAACTCCAGTAGGCCAGGGACAAGTAAAGATTTGTGCATCAAGTTCCAGCTGTATCAAGTCCTAGCTTGGGTATGGTAAGAATGGAATATACGACTCCTTTTGATGAGTCAAATGGACAGTTTACAACATATTTGCAAAGGCTATAAAACTATCTTAGATTTAAAAATATTGATCCAAATAATTCAGACGATGACAAAACATGTGTTCAGTTGCTAATTAACTATCTACCCCCAAAGTTGTACCAAACACTTACATGCTTAACCGCCCTCGACCAACCTAATTCTAAAAGATTTTGTCAAATAACTTCTTTATTGGAAAGTCAATTATGCCCTAAATCAAGTGATATAGCCGAGCAGCATATATTTGCACTTCGTATTCAAAAATCGGATGAATCTATAACAGAATACGTAGCTGATCTAAAGCAGATTTCTCTTAAATGTAATTTTAACTGTAAATCGTGTCAAAAACCAACTTTTAACATTCATTTAAGGACTCTGTTTATTCGTGGTATAAGTAGCAATTCAATAAGACAGAAATTACTACAGGATGATTGCAATGACTTTTAAACCCTTTTTAAGACAACACAACTTTTATAACTAACTTTTAATGAAAGTAGACTCATGTTTGAATCTAATAAACTAAGTAACCATCTAGAACTGAATACCATGATGAAGTAAATTAAATAAAATCCTACAAATCAAACCCTTTTGTTAAAAAATCTAAAAGTAGGAATTGCAACAACTGTGGTGGGTCGTGGCCTCATGAAAATGACTGTCCTGCTAAAGGACAAGAATTTTTAAAATGCAAAAATAAATACCCCCGTCGCAGCAAACCTGCGTACTCAGCGAATTTCCAATGCATAATATTTGTCTGAATTCCACATAAAGCCGCGTACCAAGTTTCATAAAAATATATTCACATATAAGCGATTTTAATTATTCTCTATAAGAATAGCATTGGTAATGAGTACGTAGGTTTGCTGAAACAGGGAACACAAACAATTGATTTTTATGCTAATATAAATATAATTTAACTAGGCGAAGCCGCATACCAAGTTTCATCAATATTAAATCATAAATAAGCTCTATATAACATTTTAGTTATTCTCCATAAGAATAACATGGGGGCTGAGTAAGCAGGTTTGCTGCAATAAGGAACAAAAAAATGGGTTTTTATGCAATTATGAATATAACTCAACCAAGTGAAGCTACATACCAAGTTTTATTAATTTATGTTCAAAATTAAGGGAGTCATTAAATTTTACTTATTCTCCATAAGAATAACATGAGGGCTGAGTATGCAGGTATGCTGCTACGGGAATAACCAATAAAAATCAATTTTTTGTGCAAATATCAATGTACCAGTACTACGTGAAGCCACATACCAAGTTTCATCAACATACATTCATAAACAATCGAGATATCAAATTTTATTTATTCTCCATAAGGATAACATTGGACAACGTACTGTGTTTAGCACTTTGAATATCTCAGCAACGGTTGGGCCTAGAATCACAATTTAAACACCAAAATGATTGTTTTGTGGAACTGAACAGATTTATAAAAGCAAATGTGAAGTTTAAATTAAAATAAACTGAGGAAATGCCAAAAACCATTTTCCCATAAGATTAACATGGGAGATTTTATGAGTAGGTTTTTTTGGATTTTCTCCGCAACCACTTAACCTAGGTTAATAATTCAAAATACTATATTATTTGTTTTTTTAAGCTCTATAACATGGTCAAAACCAAAATTAAGTTTTTTAAAAATTGTAGGGTGAAAAATGCAAAAAACTGATTTTTGGAAAATTTAAAACCCCCATAAACTCTCCTTCCCATGGTCCGATTTTTCTGGTTTTCGAACTTAAAGTCATAAATGTCATTTTACACATTTGAGCCAAATTTCATCGAAATCGGACGTTTTTTACTCAAGTTATCGCATTCACGGACACATATATATATATATATATATATATATATATATATATATATATATACATATATATAAATTTGAACGAATAGTGTTTTTGTCATCTGGGGACCTCAAAACAAAAAATTATCATGGTCTCGGACTTAAGTCTTACCATGAGACCTACGGTAATAGCTTCTTCCCTATAGGGGAAATTCGCTAAAACCATTTTGCTAAAGTGTGTAGGTCAAGATCAAGAGTTAATTGCATTGAATACTATAATTGTACGTGATGAGCTTCAAGCAAGTTCTTCTAATAAAGAAGAATCTATATTTTCCTTAAAAAATAGTAAAGTCTCGCTCCCAAAGTTAACATTAAGTTAAGTAATTCAGAAATACAGTTTTATTTGGATATAGGTAGTTCTGTTAATATCATAGACAAAGAAACCTATGAGAATCTTAATGTAAAGACTCAGCTAAAACCACCTTCAACCAAGCTATATCCTTACCTAGCTGAGAATAATAGGAGTTTTGGATGTACCCCTGCATTATAAAGACCACTCTGTAAATGCAGAAGTATATATGGTTAATGGCAAAGGTGGTTCTCTCCTTGGTTATAAGACGTCGAAGGACTTAGATTTGATACAATTCTTATACACAGTGCAAGAAACCACAGTGCAAAATAAATATCCAAGACTGTTTGACGGAGTTAGAAAGTTAAAAGACAAAAAAGTTCATCTTCATATAGATCCTTGTGTACGTCCAGTGGCTAATCAACATCGAAGAATACCTGTGCATTTACGAAATGCCGTTGCAACCGAAGTAAAACGCTTAGAAGATAATGATATCACAGAAAAGGTAGACGGACCTACTCCCTGGGTTTCTCCTGTTGGTTTGGTCCCAAAGCAAGAAACCCAAACGTTTTAAGGATGTGTATAGACATGCGGGAACCAAACAAAGCTATTTTGAGAGAAAGGCATATTACTCCTACACTGGACGATATAATATATGAACTAAAATGGTGCAAAGATATTTTCAAAACTTGATTTAAATGATGGTTATCACCAACTGGAACTGGACGAAGAACCCAGAAATATCACAACATTTTCTACACATTTGGGTCTCGGAAGGTACAAAAGACTTAGTTTTGGAATTTATTCTGCTGCTGAACTGTTTCAGGATACTATTCGTCAAGTCATATGCAATATAGAAAATGTCCTAAATGTAAGTGATGACATTCTAGTGTATGGAAGAAATCAAGAGGAGCATGATCATGCTTTACATCAGACATTACAAAGGCTTCAAGAAAAAGGTCTAACCTTAAATGCTAGTATAAATGTCAGTTCAATTTGAATGAGCTTAAATTTTTGGCTTCATTTTTTCGTCTGAGGGCATTCGACTAGATAGTGAAAAAGTCAAAGCTTTTGATGAGATCAAAACACCAAAAAATGTTTCTGAAGTAAGAAGTCTTCTTGGAATGATTAATTACTGTGGAAGGTTTATTCCCTAACTTGCATCATTAACTGAGCCACTGAGATGGCTAGTAAAGAAAAACACGGTTTTCCGTTGGGGCAATGAACAATCTCAAGCTCTGGAAATTTTTGAAAGAAAAACTAAAGAACTGTGTTTCGAATTCTTACTTTGACACCAACAAAGTGACACTTAATTGTAGATGCTGGTCCAGAAGGACTTGGGGCAATACTGGCACAGCCAACAGCACAAGATATGAATATAACACACATCCCTTAGCTAGATATGAATTGCTACTACATCCCTTACTCCAACACAAAAGAGATATTCTCATCAGATTGAAAGGGAAATGTTAGCAGTAGTCTGGAGTGTGGACCACTTCAAGACCTACTTGAAGGGCTGTAAGTTCCACTTGCATACTGATCACAAACCGCTCGTGAGTCTACTAAGCACTAACAAATCTCAAATGTCTGCAAGAATTGGAAGAATGGTATTCAAGCTATAAGGTTATGATTTTGCTATTTTTCATACGCCCGACATTTCTAATCCTAGAGACTTTTTCTCACGTAATTCCACTAAAGAAATATTGACTGACTCTAACGCAGAAGATATCATAAATGCAATAACACAAGTGTTCATGCCTAAAGCTCTTTCAAGATCGGATTTTAGTAGAGAAACAACAAAAGATCGATGTTTGAAATCTCTAACTCAAGCAATAAAAAGTCAAGATCAAAGTCTTTGGGAAAAAGAAGAGATAAGACCTTTTTTAAATTAAAGATGAGCTAGCTATAACATCAGATGGAATAATATTAAGAGGAAACAGACTTTTGGTACCAACCGCAATGCAAAATACAATTGTTGATTTAACTCACAAAGGACACCAAGGAATGTAAAAACAAAACAACTTCTTAGGAGTAAGGTCTGGTTTCCAAAAATGGATTCAAAAGTGGAAGAAAAGGTAAAATCGTGCCTACCATGTCAAGCAACGATAGAGAAACACTCATCAGAACCTCTTCTGCCTACCCCAATGCCATTTTCAGCACGGAGTGAACTTTCTGTGGATTTTCAAGGGCCCTTCCCAAGTGGAAAGTACATTATGCTGGTTATTTATGAATATTCCCGGTATCCAGTAACTGAAATACGAGGGTCATCCAGAAAGTAAAGAACGTTTGCTTGCTGCGTCTAGCACAGCTCCCCCATCACCGCCATTGCGTGTGCGGCAGTCCATTCACCTCTCCACCAAAGTATGAGCCGAGTCTCGTTGCTGTGCGGTCACACTTCTTATTTCTACAGCGATTCAAAATGGCGGCGGCAATCGAAAATCCCGCCAAATATGGGATAAGCAGTTTTATTCGGTTTCTGAGTTAAAAAATGTCTAGACCATCAATTTTTTTAGAAAAACACCAAATAAAATTGGTGGTGAAAGTGCAAACAAGTCTTCAAGTCGAGTTTTCAGGGGAAAAAATGGTGCAACAGGTTTAATGAAATAAAATCCATTATGCACGACGAGGATCGGAATGGCAGGTCATTGCTCGCAAAAGACGATTTGAAAGAAAGACTTGAGGGAAGATTGGAGGAAAACAGCTGCTAAAATCTTAGCACATTACATCAATTTTAAGATTTGTTTTTTTTGCACTTTCATCATTAACTTTCTTTGGTGTTTTTCTAAAAATTTTTTAGGTATGGACATTTTTTTACTCAGAGACCGATTAACACTGCTTATCTTAGATTTGGCGAGATTTTCGATTGCCGCCGCCATTTTGAATCGCTGTAGAAATAAGACGTGTGACCGCACAGCAACGAGACTCGGCTCATACTTTGGTGGAGAGGTGAGTAGACTGCCGCACACGCAATGGCGGTGATGGGGGAGCTGTGCTAGACGCAGCAAGCAAACGTTCTTTACTTTCTGGATGACCCTCGTACTAACTAATTTAACTACATCTCTTGTCATAAATAAGTTAACCATAATATTTTCCTTGTTTGGAAGACCAAATATTTTAAAAACAGACAATGGACCACCATTTAATGAAAACGATTTTCATGACTTCTTGACTTCAATAGGATGTGAACACAAAAGGATAACTCCGTTTTGGCCCCAAGCAAATGGATGTGTAGAAAGAATTAATAAAACATTAGGTAGATTTATCCAATGTATGAAAGTAGAAGATAACAACTGGGAAAAACAACTAGGTGAATTTCTGATGATATACCGAGCAACTCCTCATAGCTCAACAGAAGTTTCTCCGGCAAGTTTGTTATTTAATTACAATTACAGATCATTTTTTCCAGAAGTGAAAGAAATAACGACGAACAAAGAGTCCAGAGAAGCTGTTAGCAAAGCAAAAGTAAATGATGATCTAAGCAAAAATAAAATGAAACAACAAGCTGACGAAAAGAGACAAGCAAGGTACGCTAATCTCAATGTTGGGGACTGTGTTTTACTGAAACAACACAAAATAAACAAATACACCCCTTGCTATGAGCCTTGTCCTTTTGAGGTTGAAAAAGTTAATGGAACACAAGTCACAGCGAAAAGATATAATCAGAGAATAATAAGAAAATCCTCTTTAGTTAAGAAAATTGTTCAATCTTAGAAGTCTAGTGAAAACCAGCAAGATATGAACCGATGAAGATAAAGTGATTGAGAAAAATGTAACTAGAAGTGAGGATGTAAGCGATGCTAAGCCTGGTGAAAATCAGCTTAACAAATCTCCAAGAGCCCAGAGAGTCAGAAAAGCACCAGAGAAGTTTAGGACTACGTTTTGTACTAAGTGGGGAAAGATGTAGTGAACTAAAATAATATGTTGGCAATATTTATTTTATAAAACAGATGATAATGTCTTTGATGTTCAGTTGATGTTTAGGACTAGAGAAATGGTGTTGTATTTCTGACTATGAATTCAATAAAATATAACTTTTGTAACTTAAAGTGTTTCGATGAAACTCTACATATGTATTCTATCTTTATATACTGTATAATTCTGTAAGTGAAATTTTTAAGTCAAAATAATGGGCGATTGGAAAGTTGCAGGATGATGGGAGAGGGCTCAAATTAAAAGTCTTGATCTCAGTAACTCAGGAAAAATAGCGGTATTTCGAAAATATTATCAGCAATTGAGAAATAACGTAAAACATCCCTGGTAAGAAAAGCATGTGGATTTAAAAACTTCTGTTTTGTTTGCATTAAAACATGTGATTAGGTGTCTATTTTGTTTACGAACTGACATGTGTTCTTACTTGGAGCAAGGTTAGGGGCTATCGTCCCTTCAAGCCACTTGTATTTACTATTTATATTTCAGTTTTTGTTTACTTTTACTCTTGCAGCGAAATTGGATTTTATCACTGTTAAAGGAACCAGAAGTAGATGATTTTCCTTTGATAAATTCTAGGTCTCAGAAAACATGACAGCAGAGGGTGGAATTCTAGCGGTTCGCTGCTGGATTTGTAGTTTTTTAGGTAGTTTTTAAAGTTTTGTATAAAACTGAATAGACATTTTTTTTAATATCGATGGTAGCCATTATACTCCCTGAAGAAGTATAGCGATGTGTGTATGAGTTTATAAAAAAACATGACTAAGACACAATTACTGTTAAAAATGGGAGGTAAAAATGTGAAGGTAAAATTAACCATACAAGGTTTGTGAATGTTAAGACGATTGATATAATCCAGTTATATTTTTCAAGTTTAGAATTCCGATTCAGTTTTTTTATCTACAAATTTAGTGCAATTTTGATTTCATGTGCTGTATTGGATGAAATTGGGTGGTATTGGATGAAACTCTGGATGGATAAGAAAATTAATTTCTATACAGTTTATAGCTAACTAGAATTTCCTGCGCACAGCTTGCGCATCCCGTTTTGAGAAATGAAAATAGTAAATAGTTAAATAATAAACAAAACTATTTACTACTGTTCTGTTTACTTACAGTTTACAGTTTACTTACAGTCTGTTGTTAAATGTAATCCTTATAACAGCTATTTATTTTATTTAATTGAATCAAGAAATAACCTCGTTGCAGCAAACCTGCATACTCAGTGAATTTCCAATGGAGATATAAATGTCTTAATCTATATATTAATACCCAAGGGGGTTTTTCTTCACAGTCATAACTCGATAACGGCTGTTCAGATTTTAACGTTCGAGGTGTCAAATTAAAGGTTTTTTACGTACATTTGCCAATACGTTTCAGAATTTTAAGAAGTAGCATCAATTAAATACAGTGAAGGGCTAATTTTTGGAACAGTGGCACTATCCGACGGCAGAAGTCTAAAAACTACGTTTTGATTGAAAGTGTGTTATTATAATCTGTTTTAATATCAGATGTTTTGTTATGTTTGTTTACAACTGAAGTAACCTTCCATTGGATACAAACTTGCTTGGATTCGAGCAACAGGGCAGTTAGTATTACATAAAGCCATTTACCAAGTTTCATAAAAATATATTCACAAATAAGCGATATATACAATTTTAATTATTCTCCATAAGAATAACATTGGAGCTGATTACGCAGGTTTGCTGCATCAAGGAACACATTAAATGGGTTTTTATGCTAATATCAATGTAACTCAACTAGGTGAAGTCATATACCAGTTTTTAGCGAATTTCCCCTATAGGGAAGAAGCTATTACTGTAGTCGTCATGGTAAGACCTAGGCCCGGGACCATGATAACTTTTCGTTTTGAGGTCCCCAGACCTCAAAAACATTATTCGTTTGAATTGTATATATATATATATATATATATATATATATATATGTGTGTGTGTGTGTGTGTGTGTCCGTGAGCACGATAACTCTCATAAAAATGATCCGATTTTGATGAAAACTGGAATATTCGTGTAAAGCAACATTTATGACTTAAAATTCAAAAACCAGCCAGATCGCTCTACCAAAAGGGAATTTTGGGGGGGTTTGTACCCCAAATTTTTTTTTTTAATTGTATTTTATATGCAATTTTTGAAATAGTCAAATATTAGTTTTTACCATTGGAATCAGCTTAAAAAAACACACAATTTGGTATTATGATCGTTTCTCTACGTCAATTGGTTACCGAGATATTGAAAGTGCTAAACACAGTACGTTGTCTAATGTTATTCTTATAGAGGAAAAGAAAATTCTTTATCTCAGTTATTTATGAGGTATACTGACGAAACTTGGTATAAGGCTTCATTTGGTTGTGGTCTATTGATACTCGCTCAAAAAAACAATTTTTTACCAATGGCTCCCGTAGCAGCAAACCTGCATACTCAGACCCCATGTTATTTTTATGGAGAGTAATTAAATGCTATGTTTCCCTTAATTATGAATATAAAATGAATAACAACTGGTATACGACTTCACCTAGTTGAGTTATATTGATATTAGCATAAAAACCCATTTTTTGTGTTCCTTGTTGCAGCAAACCTGCGTACTCAGCCCAATGTTATTCTTATAATATAATTAAAATTGTATATACCGCTTATTTGTGAATATATTTTTATGAAACTTGGTAAGTGGCTTTATTGGATAATCGAACGAAGTGAATTGGATAATCAAACTATAAGTGAAGTTTACCTTATAAATAACTTTACTGCTTAGACTGGTAAGAAAGTCAACTCAACAGGCGTGTCTGTGACCAAAATAACTCGATAACGCTTCCACAGTTAAACCTCAAATTTTCCATATAAACTTAACAGTGAAAAATCTCGGTCGATTTTGTTATTCAGATAATTTTGTTCCATTATAACACTATTATCTTAAAACCAAATTAATTTTTTTATCCATAAGAATAACATTGGAAGCCATTTTAGTGGTACTTGAATCGTTAAAATTTAGCCATGTTTCAACAACAGAGTAACAGTAGTTAGTTTACTAGAGTATACTTTGTTATACTGGCTAGCAAAAGGTTTTTCACAAAAAAAACACAAGAGAGATAAATTAAAGTATATTTTTAAGTTTTGAGCATATTTATTATTTTATAAAATTGTTAAGTGTACGTCATTAAAAAATATCCACACAGTTAATATTCCCTTAGTATGCCTACTCTGTGTAAATATCGTCAGTCCTCGGAGGCAACGAGTAACAGTGGCAGACGTCGCATTTGGCAGATTGAATTTTGTATGAGACTCAATTTAAATTTGATCATGTGTTTTGATTATCCTTATATGCGAGGAATGAGCGTATACCTAGTGTAGTATTATGACATTTATATCTCAATTGGAAATTCGCTGAGTAAGCAGGTTTGCTGCGACGAGGGTATTTTCAATTAAAGTTCAACCCATTTTTAGGGTTCGGAGATTGTATCTTTGAAAAGGGATGTGTGCGTTAAGAGAATATTTTAATTTTTCTTGGCGGTTGCATATTGTTATTTTGTAAAAAAAGATAAGAGTTAGTATGTGTATAACAGTTTACTATTACACTAATAAATACATATTGTCCATGTCCTAAAATGGAAAAGTCTAATATTTGGCTTAAACTTAAAATATAAAACCTGTTATAATCAATAAAAAGTTAAATATTTACCTTGATACTACATTTATTTCATGGAAAAAGTAAACTAAACAAAAGAATTAATGTATAACATAAAATTAAATAAAAAACATTTTGTTTTGAACAGCCTTATTATTAACAGTCTTAACCTTAAGACTTGTAAAACTGGTAATGTTTAGTTTTATGATGATAAACAAGAGTTTTGGGCACTTGTCGGTAATGACATTACTGCACGTACGTCATGTGGTGGCAGTTTTACGGGTACGGGTTTTTTCTTTTCACTAATGTAGGGTTCCCCGGATTCCTGTTTACTTTTCGAACATTCCTGGACCAGATTTGACTGTTAACTGAACTTTTTTACTGTAGTTAAGCCGATTTATATCCGAGGGGGAAAGACTCAGCCGCGGTGGTGTTGCCATCCCAAACATATGCAACATTATTCTACATGTAGAACCAAAAACTCTATGTTTTCCGGCAGTCCAAGTACAGCCAACTTAAAAGATTTAACAAATGCATATCCTGCACTAGTTTAGGATGTCGTTCCCAACCTTACTGCATAGAAATCTCAATTTTTCAAACCTTTCGCTTACAACGTTAGTGGCGGGAGCCTTCTAATATAGACGAAAGAGAAAGTTTGCTTTGCAGTTTAAAAAAGGAAAATAGTAACGACATATAATTCACCCTCCACCTTTCTTACTTCAAAAAATATAGGTGGCCGAAAACAACCTTACTTTTAACAAATTAAAAGTAATCTGTATTTTTAATTGTTGTAGACAATCGGTTTTAATTATACATTAAATGTATAAAATGTTATATGATAATGTATATTTATCATGGCAGGGGTATTTTTATGCACAAAAATTAAATATGATTGATTTTATTGTAAGAGTGTCAGGTAATTGTTGTTATCTGACCTACTTGTTTAACCAATGTATCTTAATTAATGTTGAATCAAGACAACGCCAATTAGTTGCAGACAAGCCTGTTTACAACACAACAATTCTTAAAATCATATATTGCTTTTGACACACTGTCTGTCTATCAAAGTGTTTTGTTGCTTTTCCATTAAACACGTTCGCTACCACAATGTTAAAAAAAATCGTAACCACAGATTGCCGCCTCAATTTTGCGGCGGGCGTGGCGTACTCATAGCCCAACGCCGCAGATCTGCGGCGGCTAGGTTCATTAAAATAGACTGCCGCCGCAGAACTGCGGTGTTGGTTTCTTGATACTAAATGAGAAATTTCTTCGCAACGGTCTATTTTAAAGGTTAGATGGTTTAGACACAGTCTACAGGATAGTCCACCTTATATATGCGGCACTTGGTCTGTAGCTAGGACTAGGACCAGTCTACAGGGAAGTTTATGATTTTTTTCGTGGGCTGTCAGAGTGAACCGGCCGCCGCATATATGCGGCGGCTGGTAGCGAACGTGTTAATCAATAAATGTCACATGCACTTCATAGTGGTCTACTTGGCACATTTTCACTTATTTAGTTTTGTCAGTGATTTTTTTTAATTAAATCAATTTATCAGATAGCCTAAATAATCTAATTGATCTGCTTTAGAAATATTTAATTTTTTAAGCATGTACAATTTTATACTACTTTAGTTTTATAATTGTGATTAACATTTTGTTCTGATAAAACAAAAGTGCTCTGCACATTATGAACAAAATTATTTTTTGTTTCTTCTTTAGTTGAAGTTCGATATAAAATATGGACTAGTCAAGAAGCTCATACTCATGATTAAAATACAAATTAAAATTTAAAATAAATTGTTATTGACTTCCAAAAATTATGTTATCTACTAAAAAATACCAATATGTAAGTTTGAAGAGCTGGTCTAACTTTCTCAAATTTCAAGAAAATGGCAGAAGAAAGGCAACAATGTGTGTTTAGTGGGATGGCCCATTAGTAATTGAACATTGAAACCACTCACCAAGTGGACAGCCATCTAGAGGAAACTAATCGATTATTAGCATAAGTTTGTAATCTAATATCCATTCAATTATTAGGAACAAAGCTAAAATCATCTGATATGGTCTATGTAGTAAAATGGAGGTGTTTGAGGTAGGTAACGTCAAGTTTTATTTGTTCGTTATTATTAATATCCAATTAGATCAGTTTGCCAAGTGCATGACTTATTCAAAATAAAATACACTGATTTAGTTGTACTATAGTTCCATCGAGCTTTATTAATGCAAGATTAAAACACCATCCTAAAATGTTCTGCAAAAATAATATTTTTGTAATGTAGACCTAAATACACCTAATGTTTTTGTAAGACCTAAATACACACCATCTTCTAGACTTGCTAATGAGTAGACAACATGTCAGTGTCTAAAATTGCCGTAACACCAAGTTAATGTTCCACACCATTATAAGGAATTCATCCATAAATTTTCCATATTTAGAAATTGTTATTTTTATATCTTTATTGGTTATGTGGTCAGGGCGAAATCACAGGATCTCGCCTGTGCTTACAGTAAAGCTAAATAAATGCACAACTTTATTTCTAATCACTTACATTTGAGGACAAATATCAAAGCTTAAAACTTGGTCAAGTCTGGACTTTTGAAATCATTTTAAAACTTTCTAAACTTGTAAGCGTTGCATCTCAGGATCTATTAAAGCTACAGAACTGCAGCTGACCTCAAATTGTAGCACATTTTATTTACTTTGAAAAAGTTAAGAACATTATACATCTGTGCGGTTCATGTTTTTTGAGATTTGGTAAAATAAAAACAGAAAAATTACCAACAATCAGCGAGCACAGGTCTTTTGAAGCTGCAAACTTGGTTTTACATGACTCGGATGTTTCATAACAAAACATACAAAAAATCATGATTACGCTTTTTTTTAACTAGTGTGTATTATATGTGACTGTTCTAAATAAACAAGATAAAAAACTGTACTTATTCTCCATAAAAATAACATTACACAACATACTGTGTTCAGGACTTTAAATATCTCGGTCAAAAATAACGTAGAGCGATGATCAAAACACAAAATTGCTTGTTTTTTAAGCTGAATCCAATGATGCAAATTAATATTTATATTAAATAAAAATTAAATTTGAAAATTCAAACACACATTTTTGAGGTACAATACTCCCCCAAAACCCCCCTTTGTATGGTGCGATCTGTTTCGATTTCAAACTCGTTTTAATAAATGATACTTCACACATCTGTACTAAATTTCATTATGATCAGACTTTTTTTACGAGTTATGTTCTTACGGACATTATTATATACAAATTAGAACAATGGTGATTTTGGCATCTGGGGGCCTCTCAAAACGAAAAGTGATTATGGTCTCGGGCTTAAGTCTTACCATGCCACCTAAGGTAATAGCTTCTTCTCAGTTAGTGGAATTTCGCTAAATCCAAATTTACCACAATAATTAAAAATACTATTACCTTTAATTAGTTAAATTCAAGGTTTTTTAATCCATTAACCCCATATATTTTTGTAGTAAGAGTGGTGGATGGTAAAATTATATATTTTATTGAAGATATCTTTAAGTAAATGATATCTTTACTTCCCTTTGGACCAGCTGCAACAGTAAAATCCTTGCTGTAACTAATCATCTCTGAAACAACCGCCCACAAAGCTGCATCCCTTGTTTATACAAAATACTGTTTATCTTTTTTTTTGTATACTTTGATGTTTTTAATGCTTTTTTATCTTTCCTTTTTACTTATTAATTGTACAAGACATAATATCTTCTCAATGATACTAAATAATACTTTTCTTAATTTTTATTACAATAAACGGTATCAGGAAACTGACACATACTTTCTCCCTTTTAGCCCAACTTTAATGAATAAATTACTTTTTATTTACTAAATAAAGAATGCAAAGCACGGTTCGAATGTAATGTACAGAAAATCTTGTAAACAAGTTGTTTTAAAAATATCCACCCAAATCCCTGTTTTGTAGGCACTACAGAATTCATTGCTACACACGTGGTTTTAAGAGGGAAAATACCCCCTGTTCCCCCCTAGGGTTATTAAGGGGCAACACATTTCGAATTTCCTCTGTTGGTCAATGCTAACTTGACAAGGATATCAAGTTTGAACGAAATTGATCAGTAAATAAGAGAGAAATAGTAATATTTGTATTCCCCTTAATTGGACAACGTATTGCGTTTACTGCAATTTGAAAATTTAATTTTTCTCTGCAATCAGCAATCGTAGAATAGTAATTCAAACTACTAAATTATTTAGTTTTTTGAGCTCTTTTTAATGGTGAATAGTCATATTTTTTCATATTTATGTTTTTTTTTTAAAAGCCAAAAAAACAGAATTTTTGATGTTTTAAGTCCTGTAATTTCTGAACCTACATTTTTTCAGAAATGCGGGTGGTGTCATTTTGTTGGAAAACTAAATCTCTACAAACCACTAAAGTTTAATTAAAATCGTTTTAGCCATTTTTGAGAAATTTTTATTTTTCATGTTTTTTGGCGGTTTTTGGGAGATAACTACCCTTAAAAATAAAAAAATCCAACAAATTAAAAAAAAAACGCCTGGAGATATTGTGGATTAGTACCTACATACCAAATTTCATAAAAATCGGACCATTGGTTAGGGCTCTAGCTCTGTACACATCCATACAGACAGACAGACACACAGACATCGTAAAAATCACTTTTTTGGATTCAGGGAGCACCAAAGCGAATATTTCCACTAACTCAAATTCGAAAATTTTGCCGAAAACAATACTTTCTCCATATACTATGTATAAGGGGAGAAAGTAAAAATTACTTTATTAATCTGCAAATAACTTTGTTCAAAAGTCTAAAACTCTCACAACAAAAGTCTAGGCCCGATCGTTACAACTTGAATTTCACATGAAATCCAATTTTTTTTTATGATTGAGTGAGGAGTAATGTTGCTGATACAGTAACTCTCGTGAGGTAAAGTATCAACGTGTGATTTCCCCAGGTAGTCGTTAAAGTTCATATAGGTTCCTGAATACAAACATATATTTTCTTAAGAAATGTTCAGGATATCAACAATAAATACAACATAAAATAGTTTTAGTTTATATTAAAAATAGTTTAACACAATTAAATAAAAAATGTTATACAAGTTTTAAAACATTACTAAACAAAATAACCTTAATATATATTTTAAAACTATACAATATAGCAAAATCAAATATTTTTAATACAACATATAGTGTTCTACAGTATAAACAAAAATATAATTTACACAAAATTTACATAACTTATTTAGCAGCTAAACATCCGTTTTACACATATAGTTTTAATACTTTTGCTAAACATTAGCAAACCAAGCAAATGAAGTACATATTGTGTTTATTGTACCAGGTATCATAAATGCTTTGTCTGAACTATTTATGAAGTTTTGTTTTGATTAAAGATTGCATCTTCAAATACAAACTGTGCAACAGAGTGTATGTAAAGAAATAGTTAATAAAAATATTAGTTGTAAAAATACAATTCACCTTCACCTAGCAAAACTTTTAAAGTGTCATTCACTCATTTATAGAAAAGGGTAAATGTGTAAAATTAATTTCCCAATACGAAAGTTTGGCAAAACATATTTTGAGCTAAACTAAGCTAGATTAAGCTAAACGAAGCAGCCTTTCTTAGAGCTGAGATCAAGTTTTCAATATGACATCATAAATATAGGATAGTAACCCCACAACAAGTCTCTAACAAATAAATATTCCTCAACCCCATTAAATTAAGTCAATTTGTTTCTCTTTTCCTCTGGAAAATTCCTCCTATTTCATAATAATAAATAATTATGATGGTACTTAAATATAAACATTATAAATATTAAACATTATTATGTGATTTAAATAAAGTGAGAGATTGTATTTTAGCAAATAAATTACTCAGTTTACACCTGGTATGCCTAGTTTGAATAAATAATACTTAATTGAAGTGTAAACAATATCAAACACTACAGATAAAACTCTGTACTTACAAATATCACAAAATACTGTACTCTATACAGATTCAATTAAAATAAGTTATTCTTAAAAACTGCTAAATATTAGCAGGGTATGTATTTACAAAAATACTACTTAGAAAAAGTAAAAAGGTATTCCTGTTTATAATTTAACTAAAATTCACGAGGAAAGTACAATTAACATTTATCAAGTTTCACTAAGCTCGGAACATGGTTAAAAGCCTGAGGTTCGCCCTGGCCTGCGATGGTCTGAGTTGCCAGTGACGACAGTTCCGTTCCGCGCGATGGCCGTTACACAGGACCTCCAGGCTATCGGCATGCGCTGTGTCTCATGACCTATGCTCTTCATTCCATCAACCACATCCTGAAAAAGAAAAAACCTAATTTTTTTACAATATTCATTAAAATTATACAATCTCATTCACCACTGATGGCATCTTCAGATTCCACAAATAGCTTTAATTGCTCTAGAAGAAGAATTATATGAATGGGCCCACACTGTTGGTGTTTTAAATCAAATATTTTCTATGCTCAATTGCTCAACTTGCTTAAGAGTCTTCATCACTGGAAGTTGCCGGACGCTATCTTCGAGTTTTGTTCCTTAAGGACTTATAGACTCATATGTTGTAAGAGCAGTATCTTGTTCTTGCCGTGTATACAGTCTAGGTCAATATCTTTTTTTTCTATCCAGTGACATCACAAACATTAATTTCATCTTTCATTACAATCACATCTTGCACTCAAATGAGCTGTATTTTTTGAAATAAATTTGACTATTTTTCTTCCTGAAAAAATATTGACTAGTTGAAGAGCAAATGAGTTTGCATGCAGCACGCTGACGAGAGGGAAGTGAATTTCCACATACAAAACTTTTAAAACTCAAAACCAGTGTAAAAACATAGATTTTTTCCAATTTTATTGATATTTGAAAACATTGATTTTTGAAAACATTGATTTTTTGGCTGTTCTGATGCTCCTGGTTTCATTTACCTGCAATGCTAGGAATACAATTTAGCGCATAATAAGGTTAGGAGAAGGTCCAGTTAGGCTTGAAAGTAGGCGCGAGGTTGCTGGGGATGATACAAATACACCAACAAATGAATAACAAGCTTTTCTAATGTAAAAACCCCATAAGACAATGTTCTGTGTGTAGCCGATATACATTTTCTTTAATAACTCGGTAAATATTTATGCTAGAATGACGAGAGAGGGCTTAAAACTTTCGTTTCACTAATTGCCATCTTAAAATAAGCATTAATTTTAAGTCCGGGGCTTCTCTGACCCTTTTTGGGCTGAAAAACTCGAAATTTTAAAGAATAATCCCCAAAAAAAGGGTTTAGAGTTTTCCGATTGTTTCGGCCAACGAACTTGTCTAACTGATTATAGAAAGGAACGTCCCTATCAAATTTTAAGTAAATCGGACAAAAAATGCGACCGCCAGAGTGCATACACACACACATATATATATATATATATAATTTTGAACAACCCCCCAAAACGTGTTCAAGGGGTCATGTTAGGAACTTCTGTGGTGGTCCCGGGCTTAATTTTCACTGTGCAGGTCATGCTAATAGTTCACTTTTCCGTAGGAAATTCACTAATAAATATAATGTACACAATGTAATGGTTTCATATTTACCTTAGTGAGCCCATATTCATAGGCAAACACCATTGGAACTAGCTGATGGTGGAAGCGAGGATAGTCGATGGCTTCTTTGATGTTCTTATCAAACCAGAGATTCAGAATTGTAACCTGCAATAAATATTATCCTTGAATAGCCGTTGGTTTAGTCAACCGAGCACAGTCATGTTGTATCAGATCATGGTTTAATAAATAGCAAATAATGTTTGCTTGGATATAACTATAATATTACCAACTAATAATAGCTAACTCTGGAACTGGGGCATTTTTCACTGAAAATTATGACAAATTGTTTATTGTCAGCCCAAAAACGAAACAAACTGCTTATTTTAACACGTTCACAGTATTATTCATGTTTAATCAATGTAATTATATTTGTTTCCTTGCTAAGCAACAGCGCGAAATCCTATGTGCCACATTAACACGTTAAGCAAAAACCAGCAACTGAGTCGCGCAAAATTGACATAAGATGGACTATCTACTGTTCACAGCGACAATGACGATACCACTTAATATTAGGTATAATGAAACTGGAAATACATTTTACTGGCCAAAACCTATTTCTGATTCTCATTGCTGTCCTACAATATGTGATTTGGTTTGGACTTAAAACAACTAAAAGATTGTTTTTTACAATACATGCTTCACATAATAGGCTACATGCTAGTGAACGCTGACTATTAATTTTACTTCATTTTAAGGATGTTCTTGGACATTTTTGATTATACAACATGACTGGACACAACATAGTAGGTTTGAATGTGAACATTACATCACAACATGCTTGATAAAATTACTAGACTTGTATTCATGCAGTCTAAAATTATCTCTAATCTAACTTAAATAACTGTTAAGATTACTTTAAACTTCCTCTAGTTTGCATCTGTAATAATTCAAAATTCATACCAGTGCTGTGGAGGTGGTAATCTTTGTCCCCCCAGCAGAACCAATAGCTAATCTAACATCTCCGTTTCCATCAATGATCAAGGATGGGCACATAGAGCTCATCGGTCGTTTTCCTGGGGCAATAAAGTTGGCAGGACTGGGAGGGACACCGAAGTAGTTGGTGAGCGCAGGAGCGGAGAAGTCATCCATCTCATCATTCAGAATGATCCCCGTACTGAGAGATGCAAACTGGCTGCCAAACCTGAACATATGGGAAACTCAGGTAAACAAAAGCTGTGCAAAAAGAGATGAATAACAAATTAAATAGTTTATAATTTCAAATTTTATTCTCTGACTCTTATGTAATTTAAAACATCAAATAAAACATTTAAATAAGTCATTTATAAAAGTATAATAATTTATAGTATAGAATTTGATTTTTTATTTTGAAATATAAATAAATATCAAGAACACATGACTGTAATTCTCTTGAGGGGGGACACAGCAATTGTTTTGATTATTTTTATAAGTACGACTTTAAGATTTAAAGCCTTTTAAGACATGACAGAATCATAAATTATTTTATTCATTTGTGATACAATAACTAATTGGTCAAGCAATGATAACTATCAGGGTAACAGAGTAGTCATTTGGCAGTGAAAGTGAGTATGCTGCCATCTTGGCTTTGCCGTATGTGAACTCAAGACATAGGATTCTGATCGCCGTTGAATGGTTTATGGTTGGCGTTGTTCAATAGTAGCTCCAACAATGCGGTATGGTTGATGGTTTATCGCATATGTACATATAAACGTGTGCAAGGCGCTTCAACCATCTTCCCTTAAGCAAAAGAACTTGTATTGGAAATTGTTGGTTGCATAGAGTAGAAGGATGCATAAAGTGTGGGGTCAAGACATTTTTCTAGGGTTTGCTCTGTTGCTCATGACTGATTGGTCCTTTTTTCAGTGTCACTCAACTATTGCGTGACCAGTTAGGGTCACGTGGTTTTGGTTCATTTCTGTGCTCACATCTACATAAGAATAGGTTCCCAAATGGATTGGCAACATCAGATTGGCCTTTCTTCCAACCCCCCGCTTTACAGAAAAGAAACAAGTTAAAACTTCAAAGACTCCGCCTCATGGCCATGTGGCCAGTGGAATTAGATGGTTTACCGCATACTGTACATACATATAAAAGTGTGCAAGGTGGCACAAAGATTATGAATCCTGTGCCGTACGTTTAGAATGTTTGCAAAACAACATTCCAGTCAGTGTCAGTAATCCTGGAGGGAAATCTACTGTTTGACTGGGACATGTTTTTATATCTAACCATTTTAGATTGGAATAGAGTCCAAAATTATGGGGAAAGGTTTTATTTATAAGCTTAACTTAACTGACTTTTTTAAATTTTACAACAAAATTAAGTTGCGCTTCTACTTCTAACAGTATTAACGTCACTAGCCACTCACAGCAGGTTGACGGTACTAGTGACGGCGACCGCGTCCCCCTCCGGACTCAAGACAACGATGTTGGCAGTCCCATGGTCCTCGGGCATCACATAGTGTGCTCCGTAGTCCCGGGGGTCCTGCGATGTTCTGTTGTCCTGTATCCTGGCCCTGATCATCCGTATGTACTCCGGGGATGTTAGGTCTTGCACCACCTAGACAGGTTTGTGTTCATGGTTAATTTAATGTATACACCTTTTAGAGGGTAAACTGCTTTAAGTTTTGTTGAGAAATATTACGCTATATTTATAAATGGATATGAAACTAATTGTATGCCTTCTACAGTGATGATAAAAACTAAAACTAATATTTCTTGCACTAAAATAATGTTCCACTGCAAGGTTATCTATAAGTAATATGTTCTGCGCAAAAAAATTATCAAAAAAATTATTTGAGAATTAATTATTATCTCTCAACCTCTCCCCCTGAGACATTTACTCGTCCATCCACCTCAGACCTACCTCGTTTATCCTACGAGTTAACAGTTCAGTAATTCCAGTAAAGTTCTAGCTATTATTGTATTTTAAACTAGTACTGATGACTGCTATCGCGACCGCAGGTAATAACCAGGTGTTTCAGAAACAAGGCTTGTAGAAATAGAAATCCACAGCTGAATACTCCGGGCTCCGCTAATATGCTAAAATGGCCTAAAAACATAAAACTTTAAGCTACCGCAACTCAAATAAGGTTGCTTTTCAAGAAAAACAAACGACACATGCAGCTTCCCCGACCTCGATTACCCCTAACAAATATCTTTTCGTAGCTTGGGAGCCATTACAGCTCGAGAAACAGCCGCAGACGGACGAATGCACGGAGCGGTCGGATGGATGCACGGAGCCACAGACAAATGCGAATTATAGTATTGATAATAAAAACAGATTTTGTAATAATTTGTGAACAATCAAATGAAAGATAAAATTATATTTAATATCAAATTTAATAGGCTTGATCAACCAGACTACAAACTCAAATTAAGATTTTTTTTGTTTGTTTTTTTTATTTGAAATTTGTATTAATCAAAGTGGTTAAGTATTAGTGTAGTTTACTTTTAAAATTCCTGGGTAATATTCACTTTTGCCAAGTGAATACAAAGCCGATTGAGATTGACTGGCTTGATTAATTTAGATAATTTACTTCAGATTAATTATTGTATATGCACTTATTTTTGATTATCCCACAGCAAACTAATCAGCACTTATGCTAAAATCTGTTTACTTATTTTAAGAGAAAGATTTTAAATTCTGTAAAATGTACAGTACATATATGTATATCTCCTAGGAAATGTTAAGTTGTTCATAAAGTTTATTGACTGCATTATGAACCCCAACCTGTTTGATATCAGAATATTCAGAGTCCCCAATATCAGTACGTCTGCCGTACGCATGTTTGAAGGCCTCGGTTATCCTCTGGACCACAGTGACATCGTCCATGTCCTTGGTCACAAAGCCATCCAACACCTGTAGAATGAAGCCGAGCAGCAGTCCCGAGCCTGGGGGTGGCATCGAGTACAGTGTCAAGTCGTTGGACAGCGAAGCCTTGATTGGCGGCTGCCACTTGACTCTGCAAACAATTGGTAGTTTAGTTCTCTGAAGTCTGAGTGGTTTTGTAAATGAATCTTTACCAAGCTTTTATTAGATTTTTGGCAAGTCCCACTGTGTGCTTAAGGTCTTCCCTCCCCTCAAAGTCTGTGATAAACAGGTTCACTTTCTGTGAGTTGCACATAAAAACCACCAGCCAAGACGGGATTCAAAACCTCGATCTAAAGTGCGCCCTTAGTCGGGAGGATAGTGCCTTAGACTACTCCATCAGGCTAGCTGCTTTGTCGAACTTTATATTACAAGCTAGGCGCTAGATGTATTACTACCAGTTCTTTCTACTAGATTGCACCACATATTGGACTCAGACAGTGCTTCTGAAGGTTGCTTATACCCTAATTAATTATGTTTTTAGGTATCACATATAAATTCACTTGGGGCTCTTTTAATAAAGTGAACAATTCACAATTGTAATGTTAATTACCCAACTATCTAGAGCACAAACTCAGAAATCACCTGTAATCGGCCATGTCCTGGGCTGTGATGATGCCTCCGGCATTCTGTATGTCGGCTACGAAAGCCTTTGTGAGACTTCCATTGTACAACTCGTCAGCCATGAGCGGACTGTATGCAACTCTTCGCAGAGTTTTTGCCAGAAGCGGTAGTTTGATCTTTTCTCCAAATTTTGGCAGCTTTCCATCTTTTTCAAGAACCAAGATGGCACTGAAAAATAAATATTGTGTGCTCTAAGTCGTGTTATTTAAACAACAAATATACTCTAAAATCAAGCACATGAAAGATACAGCACTCTTTACATTTTGCTTGAAACACCTTTATTTACAACATGATTAAAGCTTGTTTTTTCATAATCAACATTTTGAATGACTTCTCTCTTGCATATTTTCTTTTCTTTTTGCTAAACCGCTTGGTGATTTATTTGTTTAAAGAATTTATCCTAGTTTAAGTATCTCAAGAGATATTTTTCAAAAGCTCGGCAGTCTGGTAATTTTATCTGAACGTACCTAAGAGTCTCGCTGTTTCTGATTTCTTGCTCCTTCACCTCCAAGTTCTTAGCGAGATGTTTACCAATGGGCACCCCCTCCTCGCACAGCCTGATGGTAGGCTCAAACAGTTCGTGCCACGGTAGCTTGCCGTAGCGTTCCCAGGCGGCTTGGTAACCCCGCAGCTCTCCCGGTACAGCGATAGACAGCCCTCCTGGGGAAATCGGTATAAATAAAACTATAAGAAACAAGATCGACAACTATATTTTTAGAATTTAGTAGGTTATTATGAACAAGTTATCTGATCAGTGTGGTTCTCCAATTTGTTAAGTGTACATTAGTTTTATGTTTTTCATTTGACTCTGTCACCTATCTGTCTGTGATCTTGACATCATTATTGCATTTATGTAAAAATACAAATAAATCGTTATATTTATACTTTTATTTGTACATTTGACATTTTAAGCAAAATATGGTTAGATGATGCAATTTTTACAAACAGTAAAATCTCTGTAGTATTTCTTGTTTTACTAATAACCTGTTACCCCAAGACAAACCTACCCACGGTGGAGAGGGTGGTGTTCCCGTGGAACATGTCGACTGTGGCTGCGGCCGGAGCTGTCTCCCTGGCATTGAGGGTCTCCACTGTACCACTCTCCTGGGAAACGAAACGGAAATCAATTGTTACAACTAATAATTAAAAGATAAGTCAATTGATCTACAGAGGTAAACAATTCTGTTAAAATGTTTTATTTTTTAAACATCCCCAACAGTAAGCAAATTTTAGAATTTTGTTATACTTGTTATACTTTGTTATATTTTGTTATACCTTGCAGTATGTGATTATGAGGAAGCCCCCGCCCATCCCCACGTTTATACCTTGCTGTAGATGTTCATGAGGATGGAAACTAAGGAAGCCCACACCCAGCCCCATGTTTATACATTGTCGATCTTTATGAGGAAACCCCCACGTTTATATATTGTAGATTGTTATGAGAAACACCCGCCCAGCCCTATGTTTTTACCTTGTTGTAGATTGTCATGAGGAAACCCCCGCCCAGCCCCATGTTGTGGAGACAGGCCGCTCCGTCGCACAGTAATGTAGCTATGGCTGCGTCCACTGCTGAACCTCCCTTCTCCAACATCTGCCTGCGGGACAAATTTAAATAATTAAAAACCTTACCATTTAAATTTGTTTTTTTTCTCGTTTTATATAGATTTTTAACCGATAAAGTTTTGCTTAAGTTGATTAAAGTTAGCTTGATGTATGTTGCTTTCAACTTCAGTGTAACTAATAAATATATGAGTTATCTTACCCCCGCCACAAGGTTTGTACAATGTTGTACAATGTTTGTGTAATAGTCACAATGGGTTGAACAAATAATGCAGACATGATTCATTGCAAGCGCAACATTATCAAAGCTTGTAATTTGTCAAAACATAAAATTTAAAAAACCGTCACAACACAGACACACAAACACTGATACAAATGTGTTTCTGTGTTGTGACAGTTTTTTAATTTTATGTTTTGACGAATTGCAAGCTTAGATAATGTTGTGCTTGCAACAAAACATGTCAGTATAATTTGTTCGGCCCATTGTGACTATTGACGGAGGTAAGATGATCTATTTGAGTCTTGAATATAGTCCAAGGGCCTCAACATGAAGTTTAATGTATGATTTGGTGTGAGTCGTTGGTATAGTAGTAAAAATGATGGAATCTGGAACCCATAAGCTTTACTGAATACTATAGCTCTGATAAGTAAATTTCATCGGAACTGTGTATAACTTGTAACAGCCTGTTGCCTTGCTGTTTGTGTTCTACCCACAGCCTTGAGGCCCATGTGAACTAGCCATCTAGCCACCATAAATGATTCAGAGACACAATATAAAATATTTGAAGTATTCATTATTGCAAAGTAATTGTTTGTTAAGTTTTGCTAATGGTTATTTAATGTTGTATGATTAAATTAGCCTTATCAGTTTTATGTGTTGCTCACAAAGATGCAGCAAAAGTGGCCTAATATGCCATGGTGGAGTCTTACATCAGATACGGTTTGACAGTTTGTCGTGGTACAACAAAGCAATATCTGAATAAAATTCTTATTCTACAAAAGAAGGCAATAAGAACGCAGAAAACCATCTTAGCACCATGGGGCGCAAACTCTACAATGCACTGCCTACAACACTGAAGAATCTGGAAGCACTAGAACTCAAGAAAAAACTGCAAGACTGGCTTGTGGAGCGACCTCTCTATTCATTGGATGAATACTTCAGCATGTCACCAAACTAAAAACTGTAAAGAAAGAATAGATAACTGTAATTTATTTGTATTTTTTTAAACCATTACATTTCTTAATGAAATTTTAAATAACAAATTTTGACTGATTGAGTGATTGATTTCTAGAAGTGTTTTGTCAATTTAGATATCCTTAAAACGGATTTTTTTACAGGATATTGTAATAGCTGAAAGCTTTTGACCCTGTTTTCCAGTTAAGGAAACCTACTCACTTGCCAAACTCTGCGCAAGGTAGACCGTTGCTGACAACCGCAGCTTTGCTGAAACTGCCGAGGACGGAGGGGGAGGGAGGGGGGAGCCTGGTCACATCTGGTGCTACCAAAACCAACTGATCCTCAGTGAGGGCCCACGGAGCTGTCTGATAGAGGTAGAGCCCGGCGATGATCATAACTAGGACCATCAAGGCTGACATACACAGCAACAGGAGTGCTCTAACACTCACCTGACTGGAAACAGGATTTAATTTAATAAAAGATGGTTTTGCACTTTCTAACTATTTGCACAAATGTTCTAATAAAAATATATAGTTACTCATTTATTTATAGATTATGGAGTGAATGCAATGTTTACAAAATACAAAATAAATCTGTGTATATAAATCATATGTAATAACAGGCTGAGTACTCAGCTTAGAGTATAATATTAATACCCCTGTCCCAGCAAACCTGTAAAATCAGCGAATTTCCAATGCATAATATATGTCTTAATACAACATAAAGCCGCTTTCCAAGTTTCATAAAAATATATTCACATGTAAGCGATTTTAATTATTCTCCATAAGAATAACATTGGTAATGAGTACGTAGGTTTGCTGAAACAAGGAACACAAACAATTGGTTTTTATGCAAATATAAATAGAATTTAACTAGGTGAAGCCACATACCAAGTTTCATCAATATTCAATAATAAATAAGGGCTATATAACATTTTAGTTATTCTCTATAAGAATAATATGGGGGCTGAGGAAGCAGGTTTGCTGCAACAAGGAACAACAAAAATGGGTTTTTATGCAATTATCAATACAACTCAACCAAGTGAAGCTACATACCAAGTTTTATTAATTTATGTTCGTAATTAAGAGAGTCATTACATTTTACTTATTCTCTATAAGAATAACATGAGGGCTGAGTACACAGGTTTGCTGCTACGGGAATAATCAGCAAAAAATCCATTTTTTGTGCAGATATCAATATACCAGTACTACGAGAAGCCACATAACAATTTCCATCAACATACATTCATAAACAATCCATATATCAAATTTTATTTATTCTCCATAACGATAACATTGGACAACGTACTGTGTTTAGCACTTTGAATATATCTGCAACGGTTGGGCGTAGAATCACAATTTATACACCAAAATGGTTTTTTTGTAGAACTGAACACATTGGTAAAAACAAATGTGAAGTTTACATTAAAATAAACTGAGGAAAAGCCAAAAACCTTTTTCTCATAAGATTAACCTGGGAGATTTTATGAGTAGGTTTTTTGGATTTTCTCCACAACCACTTAACCTAGGTTAATAATTCAAAATACTATATAATTTGTTTTATTAAGCTCTATAACATGATCAAAACCAAAATAATGTTTTTTAACAATTTTAGGGTGAAAAAAGCAAAAAACTAATTTTTGGAAAATTTAAAATCCCCATAAACCCCCCTTCCCATGGTCCAATTTTTATGGTTTTCGAACTTAAAGTAATGAATGTTATTTTACACATTTGAGCCAAATTTCATCGAAATCGTACGTTTTTTACTCAAGTTATCGCATTCACGGACACACATATATATATATTTTATATATACATACATATATATAAAATATATATATATACGTATATATATATATATATAAATTTGAACGAATAGTGTTTTTGGCATCTGGGACCTCAAAACAAAAAGTTATCATGGTCTCGGGCTTAAGTCTTACCATGAGACCTACCGTAATAGCATTGACTATACTATAGTCAATGGTAATAGCTTCTTCCCTATAGGGGAAATTCAATAAAACCAGTAAAATTTGCAGTCAACAGGTTTATGAACACAATAACAGCTTTAAATCAAACCCAAAAAGGCACATTCATAGGAAAATAACTTTCTACTAAATATTGCTCAAATAAACAGTAAGAAAACTGTTACACTCTTTTACCCTTTTAACTTTCTTTTAATCAATAAATTAATTTATTTCACTATATATGAAGTGTAGTAGCATGTGTATAAAATCAACTATCTGCCAGATATGTTCACTACCCTTATCACTTTAATGGAGGCACTATAGTAATTTGCTTCACACAATGATTTAAGGGAGGAAACCCCTCCTCCTCCCCCCTAGGGTTAAGTCAAGTAGCAACCTATTCTGAATATCCTCTCTTGGTATTAACTGAAACTACACACAGTTGTAATTAAATGTATCAGTAAAAAAGGGAGAATTAAAATTTGACTATCCATATTTGTATGTGATACAATATCTTAACTGAATGAACAATTTATATTTTGATTGTTCTTCAGTCTTGGCCGTCATTGAAAAAGTCTTCAATTATATAAATACTTGTTTTGATAATTCTTCTTTCAAACTTGCTTTGGACTTTTTTATATTTTCATCCTTGATTGTTTCTATAATTTTATTGTAAATCTGTATAACCATATACACTGTAGACATTTTTCTATAGTTCTATAGTTGGGAATATTTAATTTTTATTATTCCTGGTGTAATAGTTATGATTTATATTGTTTTCTTCAAATAATCTTCTAAGGATATGTACTTATATTATAGTTTGCAGGATATGTACAGCAGCAAGAGGAAGGATATCCAGATTTGAAATTTATAGTTTCATACACAATTCAAAAATTTAGGTCAAGTTTTCGCAATGCTTTTAAATGAGATTAACAGCTGCCAAGACGGCCGCAGACGAGAGTCACGTGACCAAAAACGTGTAGGCCCCGCTCGAATCCGAGCAAATTTGTTTACCCATCGAAAGATTACTTCAGTTGTAAACAAACAACAAAACATCTGATATTAAAACGGATGATAACAAAGTACTTTCAGTCAACACGTAGTTTAGACTCCCGCCGTCGGATAGCGCCACTGTACCGAAAATTCAGCCCTTTGCTGTGTTTAAGTGATGCCCTTTCTTGAAATTCTGAGACGTTTTGACAAATATACGTACAAATTCTTTAATTTGGCACCTCAAACATTAGAATCCACTAGCCGTTATCGAGTTATGACCGTGAAGAAAAATCCCTAGCGTATTAATATATCAATTTACAACTATTTCTAAATTAATATCATTAGAGCCGTTTTTCATAAATTTTGTTTTTTTTCATATTTTTGGGTAAAATTACTCTTAAAAATCAAATATTAAAAAAATTGAAAAAAAATTATGGCGATACCGAGGACTATTACTTACTTGCGGTGCCAATATCTGGTCTTTGTTGGTCTCTAGGGACACAATACATACAGACATACAGACAGATATCACTTCAAAAACCACTTTTTGGGGTTCAGTGAGCTATAGAACAAAATATTTCCATTGATAACTCAAATTTGAAAATGTTATCGAAAACAGTACCTACTCTATATACGATGTATTTAGGTGGGAGGGGGGGGGGTTAACAATTACTAGAAAATGTTTACCTACAAGAATGAATAACCAAAATCGTCAGGTAACAAATTATCTGTAGGGAATTGCTAATTCCTTACCTAAATAACTATTTGACATATGATTTTTTTAAATAGGTTAATTTATATGTGTTTTATATACATGTTGAATACTTTTAATGGACAAAATTACTGATTGTATACTTTTAACAGTGCTTCAAAGCTTTAAGAACACTAAGTCAAAATATGTTATTTTACTAGTAAGTACAATAAATGATGCAATAATTATGAACGGAACAGCTTATATACACTTTACCGAATTTTCTATCAAATAGTAACATTTCAACCGAGTACTATTTGTCGGAATAACAAAAGCTACAACTAATAATGCTTAATATTTCAAGTTAACTTAAACTAACCTCTTTTTCAACCCAAACTCGTCCAGCAACACTGTCGAGGAATCAGGCAGTCTAGTTTTCCCCTGACATTGTTTTTCACTTCTCGCATCATCGAAAAGGTCCCTATTCAAAGTTTCGTTGAGCGTCTTTAAATTCGCCCCTAACTTACTATTTTCTCCATTCATTGTAACCTAATGTTTCTCTAAAAACACTGTTGTAACTAAATTCTACCCTGTCTTCAACCTAGTGCAGCCGGCACTCACCCTATCTAGACGCTCCTGCCCACAAAGAGCTACTGATCCGCAGACCGCTAGCAGACGTTTATAATGACGTTTCCCTTATCAGCAATCAGTATTGATCTCTCTTATCAGTAAGTTCTCGTGCGAGAGCCATGTAATTAACACACAACACGCTTCGTTGATTGTTATGTCCACAATGAGTAATTTTACAAGCTACAAATTGTATAACGATTTTTGATTCAAAGGTTATTCAAAGGTTGATTCAATAGATTTATTTTATTGGTATTTTAATCCAGAATTGATTTTCGACTTGATTAAAAATATTCTATATACCTTAACGTTACGAATCTTAAAGAAGTTAAACTATTTTATATAAAAGTAATTTAAACACTCGTGAAAATTAATCGATATTTTATTTTAGAGTATTAGCAGGCCTTTTAATCAAAACTGAGCAAATTTTCTTTCTTGAGTCTGATTTAAAGAGTTTGTCTTGCCTTTTAAGTAGTTTAAGTTCCATACTCATAAAATATGTTGATAATATCAACTGTGTTTTGTTTTATAGAATGCAATTGAATTCATTGATCTCCATATTATCCTGATGGGCAAACACGAACTTTGAGGGCGGTCTGTGCCCTTAAGAGTTAGGGTATCGAAAATTGAAAACCTCTTAGCATAACTACATATCAAGGATATTTTTAATACCCCAATTGTCAAAATTGGTTCAGAAATAACGGATGACTTCTGTTATCCGCTTTATCAAATAATCGCTTTATCAAATAACTCAAAACTCTGTATACAATCCATTTAAATTGCAAACCGTTACATTTCGAGTTGCAATAATATTGCAGAAACACGTGATATGAAATGGAAATGATGATTTACTTTTGAAGGTTATAATTACAACGGTTGACACCAGCATTGTGAAATAATTCGACATGACGAAAGGACATCGGGATTACGCAAGTCAAGCATGCTTGCAATTCTTGTGATTCTGTGATCACCTCATCTCCACTCAACCAATTTTGACCCACTTACAAAATTAATCCAATTATATAGGACGGAATATAAAATACCCCCGTCGCAGCAAACCTGCATACTCAGCGAATTTCCAATGAATATATAACATAACACATTAAAAGACTTAACAGGATTCATAATAAATATATTCACAAACAAGCGATATTTAAAATATTAATTAATCTCCATAAGAATAACATTGGGGATGAGTAAGCAGGTTTGCTGCAACAAGGCACACAAAATAATGGGTTTTTATGCAAATATCAATAGAACTCATCTTAGTGAAGTCACATACCAAGTTTCATCCATATACATTCATAAATAAGCGATATATAACATTTTAAGTATTTTCCATAAGAATAACATGGGGACCAAGTACCTAGGTTTGCTGCTACAGGAACCATAGGCAAAAAAACTGTTTTTTTGTGCAAACAACAATAAACCCCAACCAGATGAAGCCATATACCAAATTTCGTCAGTTAATGTTCATAAATAAGCGAGATATACAATTTTTCTTTTTCTCCATAAGAATAACATTAGACAACGTACTGTGCAATTTCAATTTCAATATCTCGGTAACCAATTGACGTAGAACAATGATCAAAATACCAAATTGTTTGTTTTTTTAAGCTGAATGCAATGGTAAAAATTAAAATTTGATTTAAATAAAAATTACATGTGAAAACCACAAAAAACACATTTTTGGGGTACAAAGCCCCCCCAAAACCCCCCTTCGAATGGTGTGATTCATCTGGTTTTCGAACTCGTTCAAATAAATGGTACTTCACACATTTGTACCAAATTTCATTAAGATCGGACCTTCTTTACGAGAGTTATCGTGCTTACGGACACATATATATATATATATATATAAATATATATATATATATATATATATATATATAAATACATATATACAAATTTGAACGAATGGTGTTTTTGGCATCTGGGGACCTCAAAATGGAAAGTTATCATGGTCTCGGGCTTAAGTCTTACCATGAGACCTACGGTAATAGCTTCTTCCCTATAGGGGAAATTCGCTAAAAGTAACAAACAAGTATAGTAGTAAAGTACAGGGTGTTTATACAAACTTTACAACTTTAAAAAATGTAATTTTGTTGTAGTTAGAATATAAAACTACAAACTAATAAAAATGTTGTTTTTATTTTTTGCACACCTTATATCAATGTGCTTTTCATTACTGGCATGCAGATAATCGTAATCAAGTTTGTCAATAATCAATTCAGCCAAAACACGACTTAACATCGATAAATCAATTAACACCCACACATAATGACATCAATTTCAGCGAACGATGCCATGTCATTATCATCAAATTCTAATCAAACCCCCTGAAGTAGGGTTTCTGATGCATCTCGGTCACTGAACAAACTGTCAGACTTCGGTTCAATAAACCATTCATTGTTGAACTTGAGCGTCCATTGTGGCCAGATTGCGTTATCATCAACTGTTTGTTTTAGTTTTTAAGGCAACACTAATAAACCAATCAACTGATAAAAATTGTTCGAGTCACTCTTTCAAACTGTTTCAAAACTCTCAACGAACCGGGTAAGTGTATACCGGAGCCGGGATTGGACTCGGGTTGGTACCCCCGGGATGGCAGCTTAGATCCTGGATCTGACCTTAGATATATGCCGGTATACAAGCGGGATTAGACTAATGTGCATTTTCAAACAATAATGGAAACATAATAAATATAATAGGTTTATAAAAATAACACGCTCATTTTCCAGCCTCGGCTGTTAAACTCGAGTTCAGATCGAAAAGCGTCACTTTTGGTCCTAGTGATTACATATACTATTATTTATAAATTAAAATTAAGAGGGAAATAAAAAAATGAGTTCGCACGCAGCACGCTGACGTGAGAGAAGTGAATTTACACATAAAAACTTTTAAAACTCAAAATCAGTGTAAAAACATACATTTGTCCAATTTTTATTGAAATCTGAAAACATTGATTTTTTGGCTGTTCTGATACTCCTGGTTTCATTTACTTGCAAAGCTGGGAATACAATTTTGCACATTATAAGGTTAGGAGAAGGTCCATACAGGCTTGAAAGTAGGCGTGAGGTTGCTGGGAATAATAAAAGTACTTTAACAAAAGAATAACAGGCTTTTCTAGTGTAAAACCCCCATAAGACAACGTACTGTGTTAAGCCGATACACATTTTCTTTAATAAATCGGTAAATATTTATGCTAGAATGACGAGATATGGCTTAAAACTTTCGCCTCTCTAATTCCCATCTTTTCACATGTATTAACTTTACATCTGGGGCTTTTCTGACCCTTTTTGGGCCCAAAAACTCAAAATTTGAAAGATTAACCCCCAAAAAAAGGTTTAGGGTTTTCCGATTGTTTTTCCCAACGAACTTGTCCAACAGATTATAGAAAGGAACGTCCCTACCAAATTTGAAGTAAATCGGGCAAAAAGTGCGACCGCTAGAGTGCATACGCACACACATATATATATATATATATATATGTCTATATATATATACATATATATATATATATAAAATTTTGAACGACCCCCCAAAACGTGTTCAGGGGGTCACGTTAGGAACTTCTATGGTGGTCCCGGGCTTAAGTTTCACCGTGCGGGTCATGCTAATAGTTCACTTTCCATAGGAAATTCACTAATAAGGGACGCGTACGATAAATAGGTTACCTGGAAAACTCAAAATATCGACTGAGCAGAGCTGGAGAACGAAGTATGCTCTCTGATCTACAAATTATGGATCTTGCTGTACTAAACCGGCCTTCAACCTCTGTTTGTTTAGTTATATTTATACTGTCAACGCACCACCACCACCATGTATGGTGTAATGCTTCATAGACATTCTAAACCAGTTTCCACTTGGCAATTTTATGTATTTTTGCTGTTATTTAACCTAGATTTTTCATTTGGTGCAAATACTTTTTACAATTTCAAAATAACAAAACGGGCAGTTACGACTTAATAGTTAGTTTGGTTTCGTGCTACCAGAGCCAGGGTCTTACTTACCTATTGAAGATCATTTTGTATATTTATCTATCTCGATATTTCTGGAACAAAAGAAATATTGGGATTAAATCAACATTGATCAGAATTATATGACAACAATCCCGTATCTATTACATCAATTGTACTACTAACTATGTTAATTATATATTTTACAAATTAAATTTTAACTCGACGGCACTTGTTAGTTGTCAATTCTTAGTTTCAGATTACATAACAATGAGAGTACGACAGGACAATTTGTCACATACTTCACTGAGATTTGTCTCATCTTAAACGCTGTTGCATTGAATATTGTAATTCTGACATTTAAAAACGTTCACATTTGAAGAAAATTCTAAAAGATGCACATGAATGAAATCAGCGAGGCTGAAACACAAATGAGGCTAAACTGTACAATTGGCTGCACGGGTCACCCCGTAACCGGAGACGTAGTAATTTATTTCTTGATCAGATTGTCTATTATCGCAAGGACGCTGAGGTTGCGCACTATGCGCAGCGATCAAAGCACACTGTGACCCTTGCCGGGATCAGAGGATCAGACGATCAACGCCACGCGCTGACGGCTGTGGTTACAACATGATCTTGTGTTAGACTTCGTCACTATCCCCTCGTACGCAATGTCATTAGGAAACTGTTAGTTTATATTGCGTGTTAATCAGTGGCAACCAATTAAAGACAGTGCATTGGCATTTGAATTAAGATTGGCCGCTGAACCTTGATTCAAGTTTGTTTTAACACTAGCCGTTACCCGCGGCTTGGCTCGCGAAAAATTAAAACCCATTTGAAATATTAACCTGACCAGCACTATAAAATCTTTTTTTATGTTTTACCATATTTCTTCCTTTGCAATAACTGTTAAACATTTTAACTACGGGTCCGTTTCACGAAAGTACAAGTTACATTTTCCCTGGTAAACCTAGATAGACTTGTAAGTTATTTAGTAACAGGGGTTCCTTGAACAAAAGTTACAAGTATTTTTTAACCAGTAAAATTTGCATATTCACTCTTGTGAAGATTACAGTTTTCAAAAGTTACAAGTTTACATTCGCTTGTTTACCAACAAAAATCACGACTTATTTTCTTGACCTCAAAACTCTTGGTACTTATGATTATAGTTTTTACAGGTGTAACAATTTTTTCACCATTGACAAAAATGTTTGTGAAACACTGCACTTGTACAATTTTAGTTACAAGTATCTGAATAGATAAGCTTGATGTGAATATGTAACTTGTAACTTTCGTGAAACGCGCCCTGGTAATTTTGTAAATATAAGATTTGCATTGGATCTTACATGGCCCGTGGGGTAGATCCCTATAAGGTTGGATGTATACACTAGGTGTACGCTCATTCTACCCGTAAGAGGATGAACGAAGATTGAATTTTAAATACGTTAAAATTAGACGACTGGGAGTGATAGAAAAAAGAGAGCCTCGAAGTAAAAACAATGATTTATCCAAAATATTTTGGTCTCCAACAACATGATATTTAGTTCTGGAGTGGTTATGAGGAGCTGCTTTCAAAATGTTTGGATTTTTCATTAGGTGATTTATATTAGGACTCTAGTAAAATCATACCATCTGAATTTTTAGAAAAATTCGGGTTCAGAAATTATATCACTTAAGAGGTCCCAACATACAGTTTTTATCTTATGGTAAGTTTCGGGAAGAAACTTTTAATATCATAAACTTTAAATATTTTTAACAGTTTAAACTCATCGCCATAAAAATCTCAAAAAGCTGAGAAAATTAGCACTCCAATTCACACACGGCTAAATTAGTATTTTACTAGTGGCTTGAAGGGGTCATAGCCCCTAACTTTGCTCTAATACTCTGCCTCATCTGATTTTTAAAATCTTTACTTCTGAGTAAAATAAAACAATGTAAGTAGGAACACAGGCCAGTTTTCGTAAGCTAAGTAGTAATCACATGTTTTAGTGTAAACAAAGCAGATGTTTTAAATCCTCATGCTTTTCTTATGCGGGATGTTTGGCGTTATTTCTTGTTTGCTGGTAACTTTTTAGAAATACTGCTATTTTCCCCGAGTCCCTGGGATCAAAACCTTCAATTTCAGCCGTCTCCCATCATCCTGCGATTTTCCAAATTCCCACAATTTTGACTTACAGAATCTACCTATCATCTATCCTATCCTATAATCTTATACAAGCAATTTTTGCTTGATTGGTTGGTTGGTTGCACAATTATCTCGAAAACGGCTCCGAGGATTTCCTTAAAATTATGGAAATAACTAAATTCTGGTATGCAAATATGTTCTAGACAGGTCTCATCCCCAGTAAAAATAAAATAATGTTAAAAACTAAATTTAAAAGTTAAAAAATTAACATTGGGCTTATGGAGTTTCAAATCAAAACAAAAGAATTATAACAGCTGTTCATTATCAACCAGGGAACTGGCAAAGTAATACTCATGTTGTTTATGATTATTAACATGTCGTGGTTTCCCAAGGTTCGTAGAGCTTTCAGACCAGGTGTGCTGAGTCGATCTATTTAAGGTTTTTTAGTTAACCGGAAGAGACCTCATAAAAACAGCTGGAAGGTCACGTGATCACCAATCCAATCTGCAGTGTTGCTGGAAACACGATATTTATCGTACGAGTACCACGTTTTCCTCATCAGTGTGATTATAATTAACATTGTTTAACTGCTTACATTCTATGATAAGCTGTTATTTTATGAAACTAATAAATTGTTTTGATTTATTTGTATTATTATATTAATCGATTAAGGGTTTAAATTTTCTTTCTGCATGTCCAGTAACGATTTAAAAATAGCTGTACCATTATTATACCCTTAAGGTTGGCAACACTTTATGGTATGTTGTTGATTTATGAATCAGCTGGACGCCCTCGTAAGACATCTTTGCTGCGAACATTACTCTTATGTAAATAAGCACACCTGGTCTGAAAGCTCTACGAACCTTGATGGTTTCCTGAGAGGAGCAGGGATTAAAAGATGTGAGTGAAGATTACATATGTAGAGTAGTAAAATAAATCAAAGAGACATTGAGCAATAAATAACAACTGGAGTGACCTTAAAAATGTAGAAAAGAGGCAAATGAGTTATATAAATCGGATATATCTGTAGGGGGAAGTGGTGAAATATTACTCCAAGTCATGTAAACAAACTTACTTGCCTTCCCCCCATGTACTCCTACTATTATATAAAACTGGTATGGTGTGTGTCTGTCTGCTTTTTGTTCCTCAATCACTCAAAAACTATAGAACTAATTGGCATAAAAATTTACAGAAATTTTAGTTATCTACCAAATAAACACATAGGCCTATTTTCGTTTTGAAAATCCTATAGGGCTTTGCCCCACGGGAGTTCAAAGTTCCCATGTATTCCTTATGGACATTCATTTTTGTTTGAGCTGATGAAAATACAAACAACTGATCTTGATTCGTAGTAGTTCCACGGGCTAACCACAGAATGCAGCACACATAACTGTTGTATTCCCGGGTGAGATCGGGTACAATAGAAATTAAAAGTGGTAGTTTTTATCTGTCTGTCTGCTGTTGCGGGTTGAACCCGTGCAACACATAGACCTATTTCACTTCCTTAAATCCCCTTGGGCTACGCCCCGTTAACGTCCTAACTTTCAATGTTTACATTTTAGAAGAAAAAAAACATTCAGAAACTGTAATGCGAACAGCTGTGGATACTTGACTTCCATTTGACAGCTTAAAGAGCAGAAGCAATAACAGCTGTTTCAAGCTAACTTATAGACATATACATAGACATTATCTAAATATATAAAAGATGAAGTATGTATGTATGTAGCCTATGGACTCCAAAACCGCTCGAAAGATTGTAATGAAACTTTCAGGCATTATTAAGCATTATTCAAGGATGGTTTGTGTGAAGTTTGGTGCATATCTGTCCAAAGGGCTCCGACCCAGAGGGCATACAGGGGTGCAGTGTCAGGTTTTAGAAATTTAGTGTTTACAAAATTAACTGCTGTAATTAGTAAACAACTTAATTTGGGCGCAGAAACGCGCGCCGGGAAACTGCTAGTTCTGAATAAATACATACAGATGTATATCTCATTCGTCATTACAGCAAAACTAAAAATAAACAACTAATGTTAAAATAATAAAGAACAAAATTATAAAATAACAAAGACAATATGAACCTGTTGTTTTCCGGTCAGGTAGGCAGGAATTCCTGTACTTTCTTCGTTAATAATTAATTAATAACAATAATTAATTCTGTAATTCTTCGGTACACTATAAAACTCTTTGCTGACCAAAAACTTCCTAACAGATTTCTTGAATCCAGCCCCTCTCAAACTTTTAATCTCATCAGGGAGTTTGTTATAAAAAAACAGGTCCAGTAAAAGATGCTTCCCTTTCAGAGAGAGTCAGTCGATGTTGGGGAGTGCGGAGATTATCACCATGCCTGGTCAGATACCTGTGGTTTGCTCCGACAACTGGGAGATCTTCAGCATTACCTATTGTGGTCATGACTACCCTGATTATGAAACTGGAGGGAAGGGTAAGAAGATCAAGCAGTCGGAATATTCCTCTACATTCATGATACGGACAGCAAGTTTTTGCACAAATAAAACTTTGAAGAATGTGGAGACCCACCCCACACTTCAATTCCGTACGTCATGACAGAGGAGAAACATCCATAATAAACCATAAGCAAGGCATTTGAATCTATGAGAGGACGTAAGGTTCTGAAAGCATAACTCAGCCTACTGCACAGCTGAGATATGTTAGAAGACCATGATAAACCACTGTCCACGGTCAGGCCCAGAAACTTTACCGAAGATGTAACATACTTATTAGTATTTGTTATTTTAACATGTACAAAAAACGGGTACATCGCTAGTTATATATAAAGACTAGTGGATTGAAGGGGCCATAGCCCCTAACCTTTCTCCAATACTCTGCCTCTGATTTTTTACTTTACATGCCGAGTAAAATAAAACAATTAAGTAAGAACAGATGTCACGTAGTCATATCCGTCGTCAGTATTAAATTACTAGTAGATGACTAGTTTCGGGACTGCTGTCCCACTTTCAAGGCTACACGTCGCGCGTCGAAATCTAGTTGTAAAACACGTAGTCGTTAGCAAAGCGACAATTGTCCCTAAAATAGTCATCTACTAGTGATCTAGGATTGCCGACGGATAAGGTACGTTAACTTATTAATTGAAGTCGATTTTCAATCCAGGAGGCAAATTATGAATAAACGTAATCATATGTTTTAATGTAAACAAAACAGACGTTTTTAAATCCTCATGCTTTTTTATGGGGGATGTTTTACGTTGTTTCTAGTTTTCTAATAACTATTTAGAAATACTGTTATTTTCCTCGAGTCCCTTGAATCAAGACCTTTAAATTGAGCTTCCTCCCATCGTCCTGCGATTTACCAAACTCCCACAATTTTGACTTAAACATTTCGCTTACAGAATTATATGTAAAGATCAGTAGGCTATTCGACTAATGGTTGTGGAGAAAATTTAAATTTCCATTTAGCAGTAAACCAAGTACATTGTCCGATTTTATTCTTATAAGAAAAACAGAACGACATATCTCTCTTGTATACTGATTAATTAATGTTATTAAAACCTGGTATGTTAGCATTGACCAATAATACGGGATATTTGGAATGTGTTTCCACCTAACCCTGGAGAGGGAGGTGGAGCTATTTACCCTTTTAAAACCCCTGTGAGTACCTAGCGAATTAGATTAAATTATAGCGTTTATTTTATCACTGGTCCTAGCTATTATGTGCCTATTCACGCTTTTTTAAGACTCGGACAATGACTTCAATATATTTTTGGCACCAGATGGTTTTTGACGAGTTTTAACTATATCACCTGAGAGGAAATTTTCCAATTATTATCATTAATTTTCTGTTCAAAAATCGGGTTAAACATACAGAAATATACTTCTTTCTCATTGAATTTAAAAAACGTATTCAATTAAATCTGCCGACAACGAAATTGGTCTTAGGCCTACGATGCAGACAATTGGGATTACGGAGTTTTGGACATCTTGATTGTTTATGAAAATCAATATTGACCACAGAAACTGCAAACAAATATAAACTGTGTTCGGACTATTTCACTGACCAGTAGATTACAAAATGAATTCTAATGTCATGAAAATAGGTGACAGTGAGGTCTTATTTTGGTGCATTACATGTAATAAAGCTAATTTGCACGTATATGATCATTAATAAGTCTCTGCCATCAATTTTTGGTTTCACAATAAAAATAAACTATTCTAAGTCTACACCACTGTTGATTATCAATCACAGTTTTAAATAATCAGCCATGTAACGGAGTTAAACTGTCCCAGTAACATAATTCCAAAACTTATTGTACTAATTTCTCATCACTAGTCCAAACACTTAGCTTTTTAAGTCAAAGTTTTCCGGTAAAATATAAACTAATAATAAATCGAAATATATAAGTATTGTTTAAAACACAACAGCTCACCTTTAACTTACATAACACTCACTTTTTAAACTATTTCAAAATAAAGAAATCGATCAAACAAAACATAACTCCATCAAACAATGTTTACATTTGTGTGATTTATTAAACAAAGATATGTCCCAGCTGACATTTTAAAGACAACCACAATCAATAGCTGGCTACGAAAACCAATTAAACTAATGGAAACAAACATTAAAATTAGTTTTAATAATTATTAATAATCCAAAATAAAATACAAATGCTGTGTTAAAATATCCCTTAGGTATCCTAAATGTTTCCTTCAAAATTTCATTACGATATGTTTTATCATTATGTAGTATTTCGATAACACGCACACGACACAAGGTCATTGAATTTTCTTCAGTAATCTAGTGATTCACTTCGTTCATCAATTATCAGGTCTATATATGTTAGTTTCATATGTAAGCTATGTTCATGCAAAATTCTATGGAACTCCAAATATCCACACATCCAAACATACATTCAAACTTTCACATATAAAATATTAGTGGGATTAAATGTTTAACTAAATCAAAAACTCTGGAGTAAATTGAAACCTTCCCGCACGATTCCGTCACTTAAAAAAACATTTTTCATTAAAAATGGAAATCAACTGGAAACAACGGTATTCTAGGTCCTACTGGGGTCTAGCTATATCACGGGAACTAAGTCGCAGGCCACCACCTAGTTATATATTAACGAGTGCTGAAAAAATTTCATTCTGCTTATCTTTACCGGCGACAACCAGTTTGTAAACTTTGAACCCGGGATTACAGGTCAATGACCTGGGGCGAAATTCGAATTTCTGGAAGCAACTTTCGGATTATCTCTACTTTGATAGAAATTATGAATCGTGTTAAAACTAGTCCTAATTTAAAAGTTTATAAAATACCCCCGTCACAGCAAACCTGCATACTCAACGAATTTCCAATGGATATATAACTGTCTTAATACTACATAAAGCCACTTACCAAGTTTCTTAAAAATATGTATTCACAAATAAGCAATATATACAATTTTAATTATTCTCCTTAAGAATAACATTGGGGCTGAGTACGCAGGTTTGCTGCATCAAGGAACACAAAACATGGGTTTTTATGCTAATATTAATATAACTCATCTAGGTCAAGTCATATACCAGTTTTTATTCATTTATATTCATAATTAGGGGAGACATAGCATTTAATTATTAACCATAAGAATAACATGGGGCTGAGTACGCAGGTTTGCTGCTACGGGAGCCTTTAGAAATTTTTTTTGACCAAATGTCAATGTACCACAACCAGATGAAGCCGTATACCAGCTTTCGTCAGTATACGTTCATAAATAAGCGAGATATAATTTGTTTATTTTCCTCCATAAGAATAACATTAGACAACGTCCTGTGTTTAGCACTTTCAATATCTCGGTAACCAATTGACGTAGAGGAATGATCAAAATACCAAATTGTGTGTTTTTTTAAGCTGAATCAAATGGAAAAAACTAAAATTTGACTATTTCCAAAATTATATGTACAAAATTCAAAAAACCCATTTTTGGGGTACAAAACCCCCCCAAAATACCCCTTCGGATAGAGCGATCTGGCCGGTTTTCGAACTTAAGTCATAAATGTTGCTTTACATGTTTATACCAAATTTCATCAAAATCGGATAATTTTTACGAGAGTTATCGTGCTCACGGACACACACATTTATATATATATACAGTATCGAACGAATGGTGTTTTTGGGGTCTGGGGACCTCAAAACGAAAAGTTATTATGGTCCCGGGCCTAGGTCTTACCATGCCGACTACGGTAATAGCTTCTTCCCTATATGGGAAATCCGCTAAAATAAATAAATATTACACTTTTAGGGTAAATTTAACAATATAGCATTTCAACTAGTCGTAAACTTAATTATTATTAATAATGTTTCGGTGATTTTGCCATTTTCATCTCCTTATTTATGCTCGTGACGGTGGCAATGTCGGCAACACGCTATAGACTGTCACAAATCCTTCGTGGTTTTAAGTCGTTTGTGTTAGTAGGGTGCTATGGCCGGTTCTGGACCACCTTAGCAAACTGAGGAGCCGAGGAGCCCCCCCCCGTGACGTCATCCCCCCCGTGACGTCATCCTCCCCCCGTGACGTCACCCCCCCCCCGTTCACGTGTTGTTTACTTTCCTTGTTTGTCACCGGTTTTTTCCCCATTACGGGATGTTTACTGCTCCTCCGCACGTTAACGCTCATTCCACAAGCAGAAGGCTATGTCGACTGCCACATATACTTTGTGGAACCACCAGGTCATTCAGGACGTGATTGGCCTGGTGGAAATTGCCATCATGGACCAGTTGGTCATTTTGAGATGGGGGTGCCTGGGCCCGGACGGGCGCAACCACTTCATCAGGCGGCGCTACGTCGCCAACCAACCCGGTCACCTGGAGGAGGTGCAGCAACGCCTCCACAACCTGATCGCAAATGAAGAGGTGGCCCTCCTCTGGGTTAAATGCATTCCTTTAGTTTAGGCTTATCATCATATCGTATTGTAAGTTTTCATTCTTCATATGTTGTATAACATTCATGAATCATCTTAGATTTAAGCATCACATTTATTGTAATGTATTAATGAAATAAAATTATAAAAACAAAAAAAAAACAAAAAAAAAACAAAAAAACCAAAAAAAAACAAACAACAAAAACAAAGTGACAAGTTTAGCAAGCTGATGATTGGGAGGACCAGCCCTGTGTCGACCCCCCCCCCCCCGACCCCCCCCCCATCCCGGTTTTATTATTTTGTTTATTGCATTTTATTTTTTTGTTTTTTGTTTGTTTTTTTTGTTTTTTTTTTGGACAAAGGAATCATTTATTTATCAACAAAAAAACTTATAACTATTCCTCGTTATCGGCCGCCTCCTCTTGTTCCTCCAAGCGGTCCAATTCCTCATCTAGTTCACGCAGCCTGGCCATGTCGGCCATGAACCATCGCCAATGTGTTTCGTGCTGCGGCTCAACCACCCACACTCGGTCGATGTCGTCCTGAAGCGCCTGCCGCTCCAGGTACACTTGTCTCGCAGTCCTCGGTGGTGGTTGAGGGTCTTCAGACGAGTCGGACTGAGGCGATGGAGGCGGTGATGGAGACAGTGTGGGCTGAGGCGATGGAGGAGGAGGCCACTGCAGCCCGCTAGGCCCAGGCTGAGGCGATGGAGGAGGCCGCTGCAGTCCGCTCGACGCCGGCTCCAGGCGCTCCAGATCCCGTATTTGCTGCGCAAACGTTTGTTCTAATAGAGCCTCTTGCTCCAACTCATCTACGAAATTTGCATTTTCAAGTGCAAACTCGTAGTCATAGTCTGTCATATCATCCTCCCACGGAGCAGCCATGCTTAACGACTGAGCGAGAGCCTGTTTGTGTAGGAGATAAATCGGACTTGTTATTGTTGGGGAACTTCCCTAGTAAACACATTTGGACCCCCCCCCCGACCCCCCCCCCGATTTTTCCACTATGTAACGTTTGCTTTCCTTGTTTATCGCCTACGTGATGTTTACCGCGCGCGCCTCCGCTTTCACCCGCCGGTTTCTCCAGGTCTTAATCATTCTTCCTACAGCCGCGATGGAGTACACTTGTGTGTATTGCGACAAGCGTTACTCGCGTAGCGACCATTTGCGCCGGCACATGCTGACGCATGTATATTCGCCACTTTACCCATGCCGAATTTGTGGAAAGCAATTCGGCAGAAAAGACAAGGTGGCCCGGCACCTTGCCACCCACCGATATGCCCCGGCCGCTGCTCCAGCTGCCCCCGCTGATGCCCCGGTCGCTGCTCCTGCTGCTCCTGCTGCTCCAGCTGCTCTTGCTGCTCCCGCTGCTCCTGCCACGAGGTGCGCCTCCACCCAGACGTGCGCCCTGGCTGCTCCTGGCCCGAGGCGTTGTGGTGACGCCACCACCCAGACGCCCACCCAGATGCCTACCCCCAGGACACAGGAGGGAAAACCAGTTGGTGAGTAGCAATCCTCAGTTTCTCATTGTTATAATATCAATAAATCTCATTATTATAATATCAATAAATCTCATAAAAAAAAAGAATATTAATGTTGGTTCGTTATTTACAGCTATCGTCAAGCCGACAGCCGTACCGCAGGGATGGTGGACCCCAGAGTACGCCAAGCAACAGCGGCGGCGAGAGGAGGCGGAGGCCAACAGGGTCCACCGCGAGATTCGCCGGGGGTTGATCCTCCAACAGTATCGGCCTCGCCCAAGACCCCAGCTCCGGCGCAGACCACAGCAGCCGCAGCAGCAGCCGTCTCAACAACAGCCCGAACCAGAGGCGGGGCCGAGTGGGGAACCGAGGCCCGAGCCAGAGCCCGAGCCAGAGGCGGGGCCGAGTGGGGAACCGAGGCCCCACGTTGTATACATAAACTCCTCGGATTCAGATTAAATAAAAAAAAAAACCTATTTCCTTTTTCCTTATCTAAAATAAATAAAGAAAATAATTACACAACAAACAAAAACAAAGTGACAAAGTTTAGTTGAGGATTGAGAGGATCAGCCCTGTGCCGACCCCCCCCCCCCCGACTTTCCCCATAGCCAAGCTCAGACCCCCCCCCGACCCCCCCGCTCATTCCATTATTTATGTTATTTTATTATTTTTGTATGAATTATAATTTTATTTTCTTCATCTTTATTATAAATTAAAAACTTAAAATTACTTTTGTGAAGAAGTCTCAGCCCTCTCTTTCGCTTGAAACTCCTCCATTGCAATCTCAAGAGCACGAAGACTCTCCCAGTCTGCATTATATTGTTCCCATTCTTCATCACATGTAGGTTGGGAGCACCAACACGTAGTTATCCGTTCCCACATTTTTTCATATTCCCTTCGCAGTTGGAGAGCATATTCCTCTTCTATCACCTCAACGGTAGCGAGGAGTTCTTTATCAGGGATATTACCTTCCCATACGCTATTAGCATACTTTTCTTCGATTCCCTCGACGATCTTGATGAGGTCCTCATCAGGGATACTGCTCTCCCATACATTATCAGTGTTCATATTGATGGCAATAGTTTGACTCTCTGACTTAAACTGAAACTTAGAGAAACTCAATCTGTTTACTCATTAGTGGACTTGTTGTTCACGGAGGAAAAATCCTTCATTAAATAATTTGTTTACTCATTAGTGGACTTGATGTTCACGGAGGAAAATCCCTCATTATATAACTTGTTTACTTACTAGACTCCTCAAGCTAAGTGCTTGACCAGTCTGAATCTTGAGTTAGTCATGGAAGCATACAACCCACTGTCACTAGCTCAGCAATCGTGTATTGTAATAAGAAAGAATAAATACATTCTGTGTCAGGGGATTGCACAATTGCCAGTGCCTATACAGCGATACGTTGCATCTTGCCTCAAGGGGTATGTTCGGGAACATGTGTTAGTGCTTAACAACCCCGAAACGGATCCTCAAGTGTTAGACTTGTATAATAGATACAATGGCAAGAGAGTCTATCAATGCCGCTACTGTCAGTACACTGAGCATTATTGTAATAGAGTTCTGTATCCTGCAAGAATTGTTAAAGTGTATCGCTTTTCAGACTCTAATAATTTGCAGCACACTTGTTTTTGCTGTGGTAAGAGTGCTTGGGAAGCGGATTGGCCACAAAACAATGATTACCTATCTACTTTGGTGATTTTAAAGTCAATGACCATAAAAACAGTTTGGGAGGGCTCTAGTCACTCTAAATTCTTTTTCTTCTTTCAATAAAGAAAAAATAAAAGATAAAAAATAAAAGGAAAAAAAAACCCATAAATAAAATACTCCCTTCCCCATCATTTTCTAGTATTACATGTTTTGGTAAGGACTACGTGACTGCCTGAGGTTATCTCATTAGTGAGAGTTCTCCAGTTATTTATGTTAGAATCATTTGCTCACAAGCTCCTAGACTGACTAGACCTAACAAAATGTTTAATGTTGGAATTGATGTGTCACTGGAAGGTGAATATTATCATACAAAACCATTTACAGTTAGATCTGCAATTGAATACATTGAGTCAATCGATGCGGAGATATTCCTACAGACGGTGAAGTATTACACAACAGGTCACTTTGCCGAATTGTCCATCAGGATGTGGATTAAGAAGCGGTTGCCTGAACAAAAACGCCTACAAGTTCAAGCTGCTTTGGATGGCATCAATAAACCGCATGTTGCTTGTCAACGCGTGATTAATTTACTTCTTTTAGAATCCGACCAGGTCTTTGCAAAGGTTATTGTAAACGGGGGTTAAGTAAAGATTATAATAAAAATTGTAAATAAAGATTAAAAATAAATAAACAAAATTTCCTTTATCAAAAAAAAACTATAAAAATAAACGATATTCCTTTATCAAAAACTATATGGTTGTAGACTTATTCACAGGGCTAGATGAGGCCCCCCCCCCGCATTGGCCGATTCAAAACCAGCAAAGGCGCAGTGAGGATGCGAGGATGTAAGGCCCCCCCTCCCGCATTGGCCGATTCAAAACCAGCAAAGGCACAGTGAGGATGCGAGGATGTAAGGTCCCCCCCCCCGCATTGGCCGATTCAAAACCAGCAAAGGCGCAGTGAGGATGCGAGGATGTAAGGTCCCCCCCTCCCGCATTGGCCGATTCAAAACCAGCAAAGGCGCAGTGAGGATGCGAGGATGTAAGGTCCCCCCCCCCCGTTTGGTCTACATGCGGCTTAAAAAGCCCCCGCCGACCGGGAGCGGTTGGCGGCGCGTGTCGGGGGACGGTCCTGAAGGAGTTGCCCAGGAAGGAATTACTCAGCGGTTTGCTGACGCTCAAGGTTGCACCCTTGAATTGCTCAGCGGCTTGATGTCGTGACGCGCCCTCTTTGGCCGCCACCGCTCGGCGGGGACATACCCGGTTGCGCGCGCTGCCGGTATATAAACCTGAGGTCCGCTACCGCGGCCTCAGTTTTGCCCGAGACGCCATGAGCAGCAGCAACAGTGCAACCGAGGTGGATCGAACCATCCGCTCTCTGATGGAGGAGCTTGATGCCATGGATGAGAATGCTAGACCGCCTACCATAACTAAGAAGAGGAGCAAGAAGCCCGTTGTTGGATGGACAGTGGACAGGAATACACCTACCGATTCTCCATCATGCAGTTGGAGCGATGCTGAATGTCAATATACAGTAAAGAACCCTACCAACTTAGGAAACGTTTTATTGAAGATGTCGGTATTCAAAGGCGGACGCCCTACGCATAGTTGCGGCCTATACTTGGACGAGGATAGAGACGATGAAATTTGCATATGCCTCACGGACCTGTTAACGAGACTAGAAAATATGTGGATTAATAGCGATACCGGAGTGCCTAAAATTAACGGAGTTAGTAGGATCGTGACTCCACTACCCGCCTGGCGTAAGACCCGCGATTGCGCAACAGTTTGCGAGGGAAAACGTAAGGCTGGAGGCAATTGCGTCATCCCAAAGCGCAAGAAGTAAACACCACAACGACCCAGAAAAACACACACAATGACGTAAACAACTTGTTGACGCAGTGAGCCTATATAATACGACTCGGTGGTGAGCCACAACCATTCCACATCCAGACACTCAACGAGCAGCATGGACCAAACAGGAGACCTCAAGTCAGCCCTCAACAGCTGCAAGGCGGGGGGTTATATCCGCATAGCCGATCTGCGGGACAACATAATTTACCCCATCCGGTCATTTGAGCGGGTGGATACTCCTTATGGCGAGGCGATAATGGCCACTTTGGAGGGGCTAACTGGTGACGACCCGCTGAGGATCTACATGCCTCGTAGATACTTGGCCGTCTTGGGAGACCAGGTCATCGGCCAGTACAACGTTGGTGTGGGGTCGAGGATGAGTCTGGTCAAGAGGAGCGGTCCCCCCGGCAGCAAAGGAGCTCTTCTGGAATTTGTTTGAATAAATAAATAAAAAAAAAACCTTATTCCTTTATCCTTATTAATTTAAAATAAAAAAATAAATATAAAAATAAATATAAAAATAAAAAAATAAATATAAAAACTCAATTAATTATAAGAGTCGAGGCGGTGCGTGGCTGTGTTAGTAGCCACCATGGACTTGAGGTGGAAACACCCGTTCACCGCCATCGTAGCTGGACCTTCGGGCAGCGGCAAGTCGCACTTTGTGGCCCGCTTCATAGGGCACGCCGACCGCATGTGCGATACGCGCTTCGCCCGTATCACCTGGCACTGCGGTAGCGGCGGTGGAGGAGGAGGAGCCGATGACCCTACTGTGCGCTACGTAGCCGGCCTACCCGACCTGGACGACTACGATGGTAGCGAGCCCTCCCTGGTTATCGTCGATGACATGATGCGTGAGGCTGGCCCCGGCGTGGCGGACCTGTTCACCAAGGGCTCCCATCACCGCAACATGAGCGTGTTCTTCATCACGCAAAACCTGTTTCATCAGGGTAGGGGCCAGCGCGACATATCGCTGAACGCTCATTACATAGTGTGTTTCAAGAATCCCCGGGACCGCGCTCAGATCAAACACTTGGCTCGCCAAGTATACCCAGAGAACCCCAAATTTGTGGAGGAGGCTTATGCGGACGCCACGCGCGATCCTCACGCCTATCTGCTGATAGACTTGAAACAGTCTACACCCGAGGAGATGCGGGTACGTTCAGCCGTTTTCCCAGACGATCCAGTTAACTACGTGTACCTGCCCAAGAAAAAGTGATAAATAGGCTGAGCGCGCGCCAGTGTCAGTCATCATGTCACACCGCGTGAAGAAAGACACAGCCCTGCTGACTGATCTGGTGCACGCTACACCCAAGGAACGCAAGGCCCTGTTAAAAGCGTGCGGGAATAGCCGTATCAGGTCAGTGTGTGAGTGTGCGTACAACGTGTTACGCGGGAACGTGCCGCTCACCACCTGTCATAAACGAAAGTTGAGAAAGCACAAACAGGCGCTCAGACGGCTGGTGAAACGCGGTGAGGGTTGGGTCAAGAAGCGACGCTACCTTGTACAACGGGGCGGTGGGATCCTCCTGCCCTTGCTGTTGAGTGCGGTGTTACCTGTGTTGATGCAGAAAGTAATTTGAAAAAATGGAGCACGCTAAGAAAATGGTAGTTGTACCGCAGGAGCTCATCGAGAGATTGCGAGAAGGACCAGGACCAGGAGGAGGAGGAGGAGCAGGCAGTACCAATAAGCCAGCCGGCCTGGACGCTGAGATGCATCGCATACTGAGCGACAAGCGGCTGAACGATACGGAAAAATGGAAACAATATCAACAGGTGTTACAGCGGTTCCTGCACTTTTCCGCGGCTAAACGTCAACCCATAGGCCTGTCAATCATCGAGGGGGAGGAGGAGGGAGAGGCAGGTCCGAGTCACGTGAAACGTGAGTCTAGCACCTCGGAGGAGGAGGGGGTGTTGGCATCATTCCCAAAAATCTACAAGTCGGTGGCGCGCAACTTGTTGCGGTTCATGACCCAGCAAGGCAGCCCCATCGCCTGGGACGCCAGTGGGGTGGTGTATGTGAACAACGAGAAGGTCCCCAATTCCAATATAGTGGACATCGCGCACAGCATAGTGAGAGCGCGAAGGGCGGACCGATTGCCTACCGGTTGGCAACAAGTGATGACCGCCTTGAAAAACATGAACGTGCCTAAAGAATACATGAGCAATCCCACGGCGTTGCGTTACCTAAACGGGGGGCTGGACACTGCATCGAGCCCCTGGGGAGACACGACGGCCTCCTCATCACCCCTGTCACCGAGGTTGACACCAATGCTAGACCGCCTGAGACCGCGACTTCCGGCAGCCAGGAGAAGGATAATAACCGAGGTACCTGACCAGGAATCGTCATTGGACAACTGGGAGCCGTTCTCACCGTAATGGAGAAGCTGTACTATGACCCGAGCCAGCCCGGTTCCCTCGGCGGGGTGGCTGCTCTGGCCAGAGCCGCGCGCCTCCCGAAACGCAGAGCGGTGGAATGGCTGCGTGCCCAGGACACCTACACGCTGCACAAGCCTGCGCGCAAGCGGTTTCCCCGCAACCGCTACGCCGTTTTTGGGCCTCAGGAGCTGTGGCAGGCGGACCTGAACGACATGCGCGGTCTCAGCCAGCACAACGACGGGGTCAACTACCTGCTGACTGTGATCGATGTATTCAGTAAGCGGTTGTTTGCGGTACCACTGAGGAGGAAAAGCGGGCAAGAGGTGGCGGCAGCGTTCGAGAGGATATTCTCCGAGGCGACTCCTCGCTGTCTACAGACTGACAAGGGGACGGAGTTCACCGGGGTCGCTACCAAGCGAGTGTTCAAGAGTCACGGTGTCACATACGTCACCACGCAGAACCCCGATGTGAAGGCGGCGGTGGTGGAGCGAGTCAACCGCACGCTCAAGAACCGCATGTGGCGCTACCTAACCTACAAAAACACGTATCGCTACATCGACGTGTTGGACAGGCTTGTGGATGCCTACAACCGCAGCCCGCACAAGAGCCTGGGTGGTGGTCTGCGACCCGTGGACGCGGACAGCGGCGATGGAAAAACGGTGTATAAGGTGTGGCGTCACATGTATGGAAAGGCGATCCTGCGACGCAAGCCCAGGTTCGAGCCTGGTGCCACGGTGCGCATAGCCAAGGAGAAGGGCACGTTCGCCAAAGGTTACGAGACCAACTGGAGTAAGGAGCTGTTTGTAGTGGATCACGTATACGGGTCGCATCCTCTACCATTGTACGTGCTGCGAGACCTGAACGGGACACTGCTGGAAGGGCGCTTCTACGAGCATGAGATGCAAAAGGTAACGGTTGCCCCGGACCGTATGTACCAAATAGATAAAATACTGGACACTAAAGGGCGAGGCCGCAGTAAGCGCTACTTGGTCAAGTGGGTCGGTTACGGAGAGGACTTCAACTCGTGGGTACCTGCATCTGAAGTGCAACAGCTGCTATGACGACAAAGCGCAGGCAGCTGTACCTGACGTTGCCCAGCAACAGCTCAATGGACTATTATCCAAACAACACCGTGGCTAACTACATCACCCATCTACCGTCAGTCGTGCGATTGGGTGGCGATGGTGAATGGGAAGTCGCTTTAGTCGAGGTCCATTACCCATGCTCGTTTGTAACAGTGGGGGAGGACGCTTGCGTATATCTCTACACTAAGGATGACACCGGCAAGCCTGAACTGACCGCTGTAAAGGTGGAAGCTGGAAACTATAAAGACATCGATGAACTGGTCAACGCCATCAACGCCATTCCAAAATTGGACTTATACCAATGCCAGTTTGAGTACGACAAAGAGATTGGGAAGGTGGAATTGATCTCGATAGACCAGACTGTGGAGCAACTGGAATTTAGCCCCACCCTAGCGTTACAGTTGGGATACGACGTGCGCAATGTGGATTTGATCAAACATAGAAAAGCTATAAGACCGCCCAACTTACTGGCCGGGATCCCTTCGCACATGTACGTGTATTGTGACCTGGTGGAACCTCAGCTAGTAGGTGACACTGTTGCGCCCTTGTTAAAGATTGTGAACATCGACGCAAAAAACTACATCTACGGTGCGAGTATCACCGTGCATTTCACCGACCCTCACTACGTGCCGCTGATGAGAGCTCCTTCGATAGTGTGGAAATCGATTTAAGGGACAGCGTCGGACGCCACCTGCCATTCCACTTCGGGACTACGTGCATGAAGCTTCACCTGCGCAGAGAGTAGCAGCAGCAATGAACCCGAACGACCCCTATCTGGCGTACTACCGCCAACAGCAGTCTGGGCATGGAGTGTCCACGGTATTCAGAGGAGCCGCTTTCCAACGCGGTCATGGCATCGGCAGTTTCCTAGGCGGGCTGATGCGTACAGTGGTCCCGTTGATCAGATCCGGCGCATCGGCGCTGGGCAAGGAGGCGCTGAGGTCCGGTGTGGGCTTCTTGGGCGACGTGGCGGCGGGCACAGCCAACCCCCGAGTCGCAGCCAACGCCCGACTCAGGCAGTTTACCGGGTCGCTGAAACGTAAGGCCGATGAAAAACTGGATCGCGTGCTGAGTGGCGGTGGTGGCGCCTATAAGAGGAGGCGCGTACAGCGAGTGACCCCTCAGTCTCTGGCTAAACTCCTCGGAGTTAGGAAGAAGAAGCGCGCTGCGCCCAAGAGAAAAAGAAAGCCCGCAAAACGCGTCGCTAAGAAGAAAAGAAGCAAGACCGTTGTGCGACGTAAGAAGAACAGGAGTACCGTGAGGGACATTTTTGGATAATGGCGTTTCTACATCAGAAGTCGTGCGAGTGTGTCAAGACCGAGTTGGACCTGTTCTCGCTACCGCCCACGCAGACCAGTATAGAGAGTGGTAAATGGGTGCAGTACAAGCCCATCTCCTCCCTGACAGACGACTCACCCGTTGAGTTCATAGTTCCGGGTCATGGGGACGAGTACACGGATCTGTCACAGACGCTACTGCATGTGAAGGCTACCATTAGAACGGCTAATGGAGGCGCTGTAACGGGTGATCAAGCGATAAAAGAGGTGGGTCCGATTAACAACTGGCTGCACTCGCTGTTCAGTCAAGTGGACCTGTACCTGAACAACAAACTGGTGTCTCCTCAGAACAACACGTACGCCTATCGCGCCTACCTGGAGAACCTGTTGTCCTATGGTGGTGATGCCAAGACATCGCACCTCACCGCGGAGATGTTCTTTGAGGACTATGCTGGGTACATGGACAATACTGAGGAGGATAATTATACCGGACTCAAGAAAAGGAGAGAGTTTATCAAGGGAAGCCGGTACGTGGACATGGTCGGACATCTGCACGTTGACCTGTGCAACCAGGAGAAGTTCATGTTAAACGGTGTGGAGATGCGCTTTCGTCTGATCAGGTCAAAGAACTCATTCTCTATCATGTCTAAAACCGTGACAGACTACAAAGTGGACATCGCCGAAGTCAACCTGTTTATGCGCCGCTGTAAGATCAACCCGAGCGTGCTGTTGGCTCACAGCAGGACGCTGGAGTCGGGCACAGCCAAATATACCATTACGCGCGTGGAAGTCAAATCCTTCACGCTACCCTCCGGTATCAGCAGCAAGACTCTGGACAGTGTGTTTCTGGGTCAACTGCCAAAACGCATTATAGTTGGTCTGGTCAGCAATCAGGCGTTCAACGGGGACTACAAGAAGAACCCGTTCAACTTCACCCACAGCCACGTGAACTTCTTCGCGCTGTACATAGATGGTGAGCAAGTGCCATGTAAGCCGCTTCAACCGGATTACACGTTCGGTCATGAGTTGTGCGTGCTCGCCTACCACACGCTGTACACTGGCACCGGCATCAATTTCTCAGACTGTGGTAATGAAGTCAGTCGCAACGAATACCCCTGCGGATACTGCCTGATGGCGTTTGATCTGACGCCCGATATGGCAGCCTCTCAATCCAGCCACTGGAACCTGGTGCGCAACGGTAACCTGCGCATAGAGATTGGGTTCTCCGAAGCCTTGGCGGAGGCGTTCAACTGCATAGTGTATGCCGAGTTGGACAACGTCGTGGAGGTGGACCGTCACCGCAACGTGACTGTGGACTTTGGTGGGTAAAATGGGTTATCTCCTCCGCCGCTGCCGCCGCCGCCCTCCTACCTACTTAAGGCCGAGGCAGCGCGCGCTCGCTCTCAGTTCAGCCGACCTCGCGAGATGGACGTGCCGCCACCAATCTACAACGAGCCTACCGTCACCGCCACCGGCCTAGTGCGCTGCCATCATGGAAGCGTGGTGATGGACACGCAGTGCTTCAAGGACAGCGACAACGACTATTTGCTGAAGGAGGTCTGCGTGGTGGACGTGACTACCGGCACGCTAATCATGCATCATATCGCTCGTCCGCCCTTCAATCGAGACCTCCTGACCAGCGAGAAACTGCGCGAGAGCGGCTGGCTCACGCGTCACTGCCATGGGCTCGAGTGGGACCAGGGCGATATCGCCTACGTCGCCCTGCTGGACAAGCTGCGGGCCTGCTTCATCCACCGCCCCATCGTCTACGTCAAGGGGTCGCAGAAGAGGACTTTTGTTCAGCGGCACCTGATCATCGAGCCTGCCGCCACCACCGTGCAGGACATGGACGACCTGGGTTGCGGGTCCCTCAACGGACCACCCTCCTGCCGGACCCTGCGCTGCAGCCACCATAAGAGCGCCCTCAACCGTTGCGCTCTGCACAACTGTGTCGTCCTGCGTGATTGGCTGATGGACAACGACAGGTCAGACTCATCGGCCCTCGAGTGTTGCTGCTGCTTCCGCCCACGATGAACACCACCCAGATCGAGAGGAGCCTGGTGCAAGTCCCCGGACTGAGGAGCGTTCTGGTCTGCGCCTCTGACCGTCTACCTCACTCACCCGTTCAACCCCAGACCGCCATAGTGGTCAACACCATGTCACACACTGAGAGAGGAGACCACTGGGTGGCATTCTACTGCTCTGAGGACCGGCTGGAATACTTCAACAGCTACGGCAGGTCTCCATATCAGGCGGACTACCAGAGGTTCCTGAGGCGCAACTCGCGCCGCCGCTATGTCTACAACAGGTATCGACTCCAGGGCTATGGTACTTCCGTTTGCGGCCACTACTGCCTCACCTACCTGTACTGCCGGGCGGTCCTCGGTATGGCGCTCGGTGACTACGTGCAGCTCTTCGATCTGGCGTCCCCCACGGTCAACGACGCTCTGGTCCGCAGGCTCTTCCACTCCATCTTCTCACCACTACATTACTGATACTTTATTTTATTCTTTTTAATAATTGTGTGTTTGTATATTCTTATTATGTTTTGAAATAAATACGATATATTGCAATCACTTGTTGTTGTTCATTTGTCCTTACTTCAATATTTAAGAAAAGTACATGTCCAATATCTCAATATTTTTTTATTTAAAATTTTTTTAATTATTTTAATTTGGAAAAAGTTATAACTTGGACATGTTGATGATTTTGAAAATATAATGAGGAAATACGGGTGAGGTAATAACAACACAGATATCTGCTGTGAACTAAAACTTTTACAATATAATTGCTTACAAATACTATTTACAAATAAATTAAAAATACTATTTACAAATAAATTAAAAATACTATTTACATATAAACATAAGCCTACACAGGGAACTCTTCATCAACGTCATCCTCCTCCTCATCCATTGGCTGTTGTTGATTAACGAGGTGGTCTCGTCCTCCTTCAGCCAGTGGTGGGATGTCCTTGTGTCCCCAAGGCAAGGTGTGGATCCCATCCGCCAGGACGTAGCGCTTGTCATCTTTCGGGCTCAGGGAAAGTTTCTCCACCTGGACTGTGAAGACGCGGTGCAGGTGGGACTGGAACCGGGTGTTGATGGTGGTCTTCAACACCTCGTTGAACAGGCATTCCCTGTAGTCGTTGGGGGTAAGGATGTTCTTGACGACCCCCTTGGCGACTCCCTTGGCGCGCTTGAGAGCCTTGGATCCCGTCTCCTCGCTCGGGTCCTCGATGTCCATGAAGTAGAGCTTGGAACGAAGCCCGAGGTACTCAAACAGGGATCTGCCAGCACACTCGTCCTTGAACTTGCCGATGACTTTAGCGTTGATGGGGCTGTAGCAGGGGTGGGACCTGGGGTAGGCGCTGGTGTCAAAATCCTCCAGGTGTTCCATCATCTCCCTGTAGATGTCCTGAGAGATGATGTCAAACACGAAGCTGTCCGTGTCCATGTAGTCTACGGTCAGGCGGTTACCGTAGCGGTCCTTCATCTTCCGCAAGAACTCGTACATGAGCCACTTGCTCAGCTCCAGGACAGACATGCCGATGTAGATGGGTTTGTCCAGAACGATGTTCACCCTGGCTAGATGGATGAGGGCTACGTCCTCTGTGTAGTAAGTGCGGTCCAGGAAATTGGACTTGGCCACGTATTTGCTGAACCTCTCCGGAGTGCAGACCAGCTTGACGTTCAGGCGCTTGCGCACGTTCTCGATGGTCTTGCCGAAGACCGCATTGTTCATGAGCTTGAAAAAGTCCTGCTCAAACTTGGTCTTGGCCTTCTTCCTCAGCTCGGTGTTCATCAGGATGTAGGGCTCGAGCCATCGAGTCTGGTGGAACGAGACGGCCCTGTGCACAGCCACAAGCTCCAGTCCGTTGTTCAGCGCCTGCTGCAGGATCCTGTAGTGGCAGATGTAGTGCTCCTTGTTGTCCAGGGTGGTCACCAGCTTGGGGAACTTGCCTATTGGAGGCCGCTTGGTCTCACAGCAGTAGGGGAGGTCCCTATGCAGGTCGTGGAGACGGGCGGGGTAGTTGAGGTCCACCTCTAGTATGTAGCCCCGGTCGGCTTCCGCGTCCAACGAGGCGATGTCCAAGGCGTCAATCTCCTCACGGCTGAGCCACTGGAAGTCTCCAGTGGGCAGGTACTGGGACATGGCCCAGCCGTACAAGTTATTGGCATCCAGGTACAGGAGGTGGCGTGTCGGCTCGTCAAGGCGTCGGTCCTCAGGGCGGCATCGCTCGTGGTTGGCCTTGGCGTAGCGGGTGATGGCCTGGGAGATACCTCCTCTGATGCCTTGCTCCACGAAGAGGTACATGTCAAAGTCCCGTAGCGTGTCCAGCTCCACGCCGCAGGTCTTGAGCATGACGTCCCAGGCGTAAGAGGGCAGGGTGTAGTAGTGGGCAGGGTCCAGTCCATACTCAGCCAAAGAGGTGTCGCGGAACTGCTCGAACACATCGGTGAGGAGGGCGATGTCACAGCGCAGGTACTTGTCGGCATAGTCCTTGAGGTGGTTGCAGTCAAAGACTCGCCACACGTTGAGGGCGTGCTCGTACTCCTCCTCCTTGATATCCTCCAGGGTCATGCTGTTTTTGAACGCGGCCCGAGGAGGAAGCTGTCTGGTGGAGTACAACGTGTCGTACGACGTGACAAAGTCGTAGGGGAACACACCCTTCCTGCGCACCAGGTCGAAGAGCCGGTTGTCGGGGAACCGCTTCCTGGTCTCACGCATCTTATCCGTGGGAAGCCCCGCCGCCAGGTTGGCCAGGCTCATGGACAAGAACCTGTAGGTGTCCAGGAACCGCACCGCGAAAGATGACTGTCGTTGGTTGTCCCCGGGCTGGCCAAAGTGGAACCGCTTGGTGAAAGCGATGTAGCACTCCTCCGTGTGCGCCAGCACGTCCACATCACCGGGGTCAATGGCCAACTCCCGCACTATGAAGTGAGCGTCATAGTTGGACAGGTTGTGGAAATAGCAGTTGATGACCCGCTGCTCCCTGTACCGTAGGTTGCACGAGCGGTGCGCCGCTCCTCGGAACTCGTAAGGTGGGGCGTGGTTGTGGTCCCGCACCTTGACGTCCTGCTCGGTGAACTCCTCACCGCAGAGGTAGCAGCGAGTCACCGCCAGGTACTCTTCCATCTCCTGCCGGGTCAGAGAAGGGTGCAGAGCTCTCATGCTGAACAGGAACTCCCACAGCATCAACACGTCCATCTTGAGCCTCTCCATAAACACCTTGGACGCGTCGACCCCGAAGTAGACCCGGGGTTCAAACTCCTCCAGCCCCAACGAGTCCATGATCTGGTATGCAAAGGCGTACGGGACGTGCATGCGCATAGGTCTGGTCCCGGGTGGTGGTTCCGCAGGGTCGTCAGCGACGGGCTGAAGGGAGCACTCAAAGTCCGCGTAGATGCAGAACCTCTCTCGCCGGGTGTACTCGGGATGCGCGAACCGGATCTTCTCCTTTTTCGGCATGTCCAAGCGGAGAGGAGCCTTAGCGTAACAGTAACGCCTGTGCTCCTCCAAGCGCTGAGCACCCGTCAACCCGAGGTTGTTGGGCCGGTTGTCAAAGTAGGCGAAACACCTTTTGCAGATGTAGATCCTGTGGTCATGGGTGGTGAGCTGAGGGCGGACCAGTCGGCTCAAGTTCCTGATGAATGCGTAATGGCTGTTACCCTCAGTTGTCACGTACAGCAGGTCACGATGGTCTTGGAGCTCCCGCCTACATATCTTCAACGGGTATACCCTGTCCTTGAACTCAGGTGTTCCACCAGGCCGTCTCCCCACCATCGCGCGCTCTATCCCATACACGTTCACGCTGATGGCGTTCTTGCGCTCAAAAGCCTTGATGTCCTTCAGTGTGACGGGGAAGCGCAGGTCGGTCCAGTCGTACCGGGCGATGATGTCCAAGGTGTACCTTGCGGGTCTCTGCTGATGCTCCGGGACGAACGCGGCCAGGATCGCGTACATGAAGCACATGTCATCGTTGTTTTGGACATTGATGACTGCGTGCGTGGCGTCGATGTCCTTTGGCAGCGGAATAAACGCCCTGCCTCCGAGCGGTATGTACTCATTCACGCGGATCTCCAGGTCACGTATGCGCAGGTAGGTCCATCCACTGCCCACCAACTCGCACTGCTCCTTCTTGTTCTTGATCGTGTCGAACGTCGCGGAGAGGAAATCCCCCAAGTCAGAGGCCTCGGTCAGCGGGACGTTCTTCGTGTTGAAAGAGCGCAGGCAGGTGGCTCCGTGGATGTTGGTGAACTCACATTCCAGGACCATGTTCACCTTGATGCTGGGATGCCTGCTCCTCACGTCAGTCAAAAGATCAAAGACCTCCTGGAACAGGAAGACGAGCGCTTCCTCAACTGTCAGCAGGGCGTCCATCGGTTGGGACAGTCGAAAGGTGAGGAGGCGTCTGCGGAAGGCTCGATGCACGAGCTGGAACGCTGGGAGACCGGCACCCTCCATCGGCTCCTCCTCCTCCTCACTAGACCCCAGTTGTGGCTCCCTGCTAGGCCCCGGTTGCGGCTCCCTGCTGGGCCCCGGTTGCGGCTCCCTGCTGGGCCCCGGTTGCGGCTCCCTGCTAGGCCCCGGTTGAGGCTCCCCGCTCGGTCCGGGTTGAGGCTCCCGTGGCTCCGCGATGGGTGATGGTGGTGGCCCGAAGTGGTCTCGGATGAGGTTCAACGCGATAGGGCAGCTGCGCGTCTGGTGGCGGTCCCGGTTGTGACGGCGCATGAAGTCCCTGTCGCAGAAGGCGCAGCGGAACCTGGCTGCCCGAGCCTCCAACTCTGCTCCTCCGTCTACAACATATAACGAGAGTTACTACGCTTATAAAACGACGGGGGGGGCTTGGTTGGTTAGGTTGCTTAGGTTAGGATAGAGGAAGCATGAACCGGGGGGGGGGCTTGGTTGGTTAGGTTGCTTAGGTTAGGATAGAGGAAGCATGAACCGGGGGGGGGGGCTTGGTTGGTTAGGTTGGTTAGGTTAGGATAGAGGAAGCATGAACGGGGGGGTGAACACTTATGTGAAGCATGAACACTTATCACAATTTATTATGTAAATTTTTAAATTCCAATTTAAAATTAAAAATTTAAATTTCTTTAAATATTAATTATGAGAAGCATTTTATAAAAAGGTAGCCATGATTATAGTTACTAACCTTGGAGCTCCTCCACAGGCTGTTGGTGGGCAGTAGTAATGTGCCGATTGAGGTTGTCCCTTCTTGTAAATCGTCTACCACAAACGTTGCAGTCATGGCGTCTGTCGTTGTGGGTAGACTCTGCATGCCTCCTCAGGTTTTTGAAAAGGCTGAAGGTGTGACCACAGACCTCACACAAATGTTGGTTGTTCATCTACAACAACAAAGGATACTTAATAACGTTCTAGAGGAATGAAAAATAAAATATTAAAAAGAAACAACCATGATACGCTCAGAATAGCTTCACTGATTTATGTATGCCTCAAACATTGTAATGTCAGGTTCGAAATCAGTTAACTGGAAATTATCATTCGTTGGAAAGGCATAATACATTTAATAAAGAGCTGTTTTAAAACAGGGTTTAATTAAATTTCATTAGTAAATAAAGTGTTGAGAGTACGTCCGAAATAAAAGAAAATTTAAAATGGTTTAGTTAAAAAAAATATTTCTACTTACGTTTAATTAATGAAGGTAATCGAAGCAGGAAGAAGTCACTGGTTAGGAGCACACAAATGAGCACTCAAGTACATTCACAGATCAACTGAGGAGGATCATTAGGCACCGCTCATTAAATAACATAGGAAAACCACAAGTAAACAAGCGCTTGCCTCGAGGTATAACGGGGATGGTGACATCATGTGGAGGAGGGCTTCGTGTAACTATTTACTTCAATTAATATTCATTTTAGTTCTTATAAATTTTACAAAAAAGGATTTACTGCAAACTGTTCCCCGTATCTGTTCCAATCGTTCACCAATAGTAAATACTGCTGTTCATACCGGATCCATTCCCAGTACTCCTTCTCGAATGGATAGTCCTCCGCGAGGTACCTTCTGCCCTCCTCTACCACCCACATCTCATAATCATCACGCGGAAAGGTATGGATGTTCTTATACCGCTCCACTCTCCACAGCAGGTCGCTCTCGTACTGTTCCAAGCCGTAATGGATCCTCGGAACGCACTCTGCCGTAAACTTCTTGTCAATACGTCGAACGCGCTTCCTCCACTCGTACCGAGGTTCAAATGGTCTCCACGCAGACTGGTGTCTCACTCGCCTAACTTTCACAGTCTTTCCCTCCTCACCAACACTCACTTCAACTCGCTCGGTATCGCTGCTGCTGTCAGAGGACATGGTGCCGCGACTCTCGACCGTTAACTGAAGACAAGAGAGGAGTAAACAAGGTTAAAATAAAGGCGCGTGTGGTAAACGGGGGGGACGTCATGGGGGGATGACGTCATGGGGGGGATGACGTCATGGGGGGATGACGTCATTGGGGGGGGTGACGTCATGGGGGGGGCTCCTCGGCTCCTCAGTTTGCTAAGGTGGTCCAGAACCGGCCATAGCACCCTACTTGTGTTTCATGTGTTTTGTTATCTTTAACATTGTAAACCATTAAACAAATTATAAAGAGGCCAAGGATGCAGATTCGACGTTTGTGTACCGGTACACGAGTTGTTTGAAAGTGTCGGAAACTCGTAAATATTTTGAACGTTACAGGTTATTAGAACTGATGACATGAATAACAGTCGTATAAGTCAAATCCTAGTTCCGGGGCCAATCATGTGAATTTTAATAACAGTTTCGGCATTGATTGTTCTAAGATATTGGTAATATGTAGAATGAGGTGGATAGGGGTACAAACTACGATTAATTTGATGAATATACAAACATGTTTTTAAAAGTCTCGATGACATAAGTTTTCATTTAACTTACCAACAAACAGGACACTTTTGCCAATAAAAAGGACACTTTTCTGCCATATCTCTGCTACGACAGCGTATTATCGCTCAATTTTCTTTCCATTTTACGCAAAATTGTGTAACAAGTTCTCACTTTGTTACAGAGATTGCATAACACAAATTGAATTTCGCCTCTGGCGTATTTTATTTACCAACTGTTTTCAAACGACAAACACTTCACTCGGTTAATGTTTATATGTCACTTTTTTTTAAGTTTTAGTTTATCTCCCAAAACATTGTTGTATCGGCTAAAAGTATGTCCACATAGTGACTTGAATAACCTCTCTGTCATTTATTGATTGTTTAAATTTATCGTAAAGTCAAAACTACCGGTAACCATGGTAAAATAGCTTAAATTTTGATGTAAATGTTTTCAAAATAATAATTTATTGTACAAAATACGTAATAAAAGATCTACCAGTGATTCAAATCTTACAGATATTTACCAACAACAACGGTGATCCGCTTACGTCAATAAATTGGTGTATCTATACAATTCAGTGACGGAATAATTTTGTTATTTGTTTTGGGTTATTAAGTTCTGTCCGTTGTCTTATCAATGATGATAATTCTTTTGCATGCCTGCATCATATTATATTTTTGCGTAAAACTTGTAAAAGGCATTAACTGTCTGCTTAGGGTTAATACGTTATAATTTCTAGTATTCTAAAACTAATACTGTTTAATTTTACACTTTTAATTTGAGTGTGTTTATAGCTGGGTATCCACAAATTCATGAAACATAGTGTAAAACAAATACTTTATTAAACTTGCAATTATAAAACCAGCAACATGAATCATTAAGTTAAGTACCCAACTCCCGTTCTATAACATTTCGTTTAAAAATAACAACATTTACTCGACCAAAAACAAAATTTAAATCTTAACAACGCATTCTACAAGTTTTTAAAGTTGTAATTTTTCTTGATTTTACTTGTACCCAGTTCACAATTGGTACTTTCCAAGTAGTAGTTAAATGATTGCATTGAACCTTGAACATTCATTGAACTGACTAGTTTGTTAATTGCATACATAGTAAATTAACTTTAATCATTTCAAACGTTGAAGAGCGAAGTGAATTTGAGCGCCACGTGCTTAGCTAACTCGCCGTCGTGTATAAATAAGAGTTAAATAAACTGTGCTTACCTATTAGACGAATAAATGGGTTAAATGGCTAAAGAGTAAACCCACCATGTATATATATAAACCACAGACTAAATAAAATCAACTATTTTGTTTCTACTTCTTATTAAATGCCTAAAGAGCTGATAAAATTTTAATAAAATACCCTGGTAAGAAGCAATTCTTCAAAATTAATGAACACGTAATATAATCATGCGAAAAGAATACTATAGACTATGAATAAGTTACAAGCCACGCTTCGTTGTGCCTGTGAAGGTAACGTAATGCCTTGACATTTTACTTTAAACCATTCAATAACATTAATAGAACAATGCCGCGGTCTCGGTCGCCTTGCGCGTTTCACGTAGATCGTAGCTGGATGGTAATCATACTGTATAAGCTTATATTTCAGAATTTAAAATTGCCAGTTTGTTTCTGAGGCCAAAGGCTTTCCTGCTTTTAGAGATGTATTACGACTCATTTTAGATACAAAGTAAAGGATTTACAATTTCCATCCTTTCCTTGTGAAATAACAAATTTCAGAAAACTTGTTATTTTTCCGAGTCTCTTGGATTCTTTTATTTCAGCCGTCTCCTGTCATCTTGTGTTCCTTCTATTTCTAAGGTTGAAATTTTGAAAATTTACCCACAAAAATTAAATTAGATGAATTAGCCAGCTGTTAGCCCTATTCAAATTATAAGAGTCTAATTGAATAATGCCATAGCCAATTATATAGTCAATGATAATACTTTGAGTGCCAGACTAATAAGTCCCCTCGTTATGGACTTTGCATATGCAATAGGAAGTCTTATCTTCTGATTGCACAACACTCATATTATTAGTGAATTTCCTACGGAAAAGTGAACTATTAGCACGGTGAAACTTAAGCTCGGGACCACCATAGAAGTTCATAGCGTGACCCGCTAAACACGTTATATTATTTTTTTATTTTTTGGCGAGTTGGTCGTTCAAAATTATATATATTATATATATGTGTGTGTGTGTGTGTGTGTGTGTGTGTGTGTGTGTGTGTGTGTGTGTGTGTGTGTGTGTGTCTGTGATTGCACTCATTGTGAAATCACAGTGCTATAGGATTGACGACGGATAATGTACATAACCTATTACTTCAAAGTGTAATTTTATCATCCCCAGTATCCTCTACTTTCAATCCTGACTGGACCTTGCCCTAACCTTATAATGTGCAACATTGTGTTTCCAGTATTGCAGGTGAATAGAAACCGTGAGCATCAGAACAGCCAAAAATATTTCCTTTTTTAGATTTCGATAAAAAATTAGAAGAATGTAATTTTTAACACTGATTTTGATTTGTTAAAGTTTTTATGTTGAAATTCACTTCCCTTACGTCAGCGTGCTGCGTGTGATCTCGTTTATAATTACATCTAACGAAGACGTGGCGTTCTTTGATAGAAATAAAGGTACTTACTTCTTATTTGCATTTTTACATGCATCCATTTCATTATTTCACTTACTACCGTACATTAGATTATCATCATTGTATTCTACGTAGGAAAAAAACACAAATTTAGATTTAAAAGCGTGATTTATTATAATAAACTCTGACTATGTATTATTAAGTGTACATTTTATTTAAAAAGTTAAATTAAAAATACTAAATGGATTCGTTAGGAAAGATTTTCAAACAGAATAAATAATTGGGAAACAATCTGCAATAACTTCGTGGCATAACAGTTTGAATGAGACGCTTGAAAAGTGATTTTGTAATCGCATTAGAGGCACTCGCCCTTGACCTCAACTTAGTAAAATGTGCTTAAAGAAGTAGCGCCTGCGATATTGAGTAACCTCCCACCCTCAAAGTTATTACTACATGTTTATATTTATCTTCTGCATGTTCCAAAATATACTCTAACCAACCGTAATATGGTATTTACTGTTAAGTCAGAAACAATAAGTAAAAATACTAAACTTTTTTGTTTTTGTTTTTTGTTATTTTTTGCTATTCAAAAAATTACTCGTGGATGTGACGTATTAACCTGTATTTATACCGTATATCCCGGAGCGTTTTTATCACATACGGTCTTGCTGTTTGTTTAAAAAGTAAACAAATTGGAGTGGTAATGTAGTAGACAGTACTCTAAATAAACTGTATTATTTGCTCAAAATTAATTCATATTTTATATTTAATTCCTTTTATAACTCAATCTAAAGTTAAAAATATAATAGACATACATTAAGCATGCACTTAACAAACTATATGAGATGTTCCATTAAAAGCAGGTTATTTTTAACTCTTTGTTATAAACGTTAGCATTTGTTTCACACATAATATTAGCGTGTACACTGGGTCCCATACTTCGCACAGGACTCGCTTACTGTCTAAAAGACGCAGATGTACCAAAACGTTGCCACGGCAAGAGTAGGGGAGAGCAGAGCGGGGTAATACTGTGCGGCGGGGCAATACCGTGAACCGTGTTTTAGCGAATTTCCCCTGTAGGGAAGAAGCTATTACCGTAGTCGGCATGGTAAGACCTAGGCCCGGGACCATGATAAATTTTCGTTTTGAGGTCCCCAGACCCATAAAACACCATTCGTTCGAAACTGTATATATATGTATGTGTGTGTGTGTGTGTGTGTGTGTGTGTGTGTGTCCGTGAGCACGATAACTCTCTAAAACTAGTCCGATTTTAAATAAATTTGGTATAAACGTGTAAAGCAACATTTATGACGTTAAGTTTGAAAACCAGACAGATCGACACATCCGAAGGGGTATTTTGGGGGGTTTTGTACCCCAAAAATGGGTTTTTTGAGTTTTTTACATATAATTTTTGAAAAAGTCAAATTTTATTTTTATCCATTGGAATCAGCTTAAAAAGACGCGCAATTTGGTGTTTTGATCATTGCTCTACGTCAAATGGTTACATAGATATTGAAAGTGCTAAACACAGTACGTTGTCCAATGTTATTCTTATGAAGAATAAGACAAATTGTATATCTCGCTTATTTATCAACTTTTCCTGATGAAACTTGGTATATTGCTTCATATCGTTGTGGTCTATTGATATTTGCACTAAAAAACATTGTTTTGCCTATAGTTCCCGTTGCAGCAAACCTGCGTACTCAGCCCCCATGTTATTCTTATGGAGAATAAGTAACGTGTTATCTCCCTTAATTATGAACATAAATTAATAAAATTTAGTATGTCGCTTTACCTCATTGAGTTATATTGATATTTGTATAAAACCCCATTTTTTGTGCTCCTTGCTTCAGCAAACCTGCATACTGTACCCTCAAATGCCAATAGAGGATAACACTTTGAGAATTTAGGGGGTTTTATATATAATTGCTGGTAGAGTGGGGAAAATTAACACAGCCACATGATGAAATTTAACTTTGCTGTGTATTAAAAAACTTTCAATCAGATTTACAGCAATATATTTACAAGACCTGGTTATGTACTTTAAACTAATATAACCCTTCACCAATAAAAATAACGTGGTTCGGTCTTACTGATACTGGTATGACTGGTTTATCTGGACTACTATAACTGACTGAGTGTGGTTGATATCTGTCTGCAAACAATAAAAAGAAGACTAATTACTAATTCCCTATTAAATTAAAAATACATAAAACATTGGATAGAAGATCCTAGAACATTTTAGTGACAATGTGCTTTTACTTGAACCAAATAAAACAGGTTTGTCTACAACTTTACAATTTCTTACAACAGTTAAAATAGCTCAAAATCAATTAAATTACATCTTTAAATTCAAAACAATCAAAATAACAAAATTCAGAAATACATTTTATTTACTTTAAATTCACAACTAATTAATTATTAACAATTCAATCAGACTTACAATGTCTACAGCAACCACTCTTTTCAAGTCCACTTTTTCCAGTAACCAGAATCTAACAACAGCTTATTTGAACTTTATACCGGTCTGCAGTCCTACCACTCAACAAAAGGTAAATTCCCCTACTTTTAAAGACAAGTTTTACTATTACACTATAACAGAAAATATATAATTTTGCTTTGTGTCATTTCAAATAATAAACTAATTTACCTGGGTACAGAATTTCCCCTCCCTATCTTGAAATTACATAAACAAAATTATAGGAAATCAGTACTTAACATTTATACACACCAATACCATGAAATTACTTAATTCTACAACCATTTCTCAAAATTTACAACATTAACGAATTCAAACATCTTTTAAATAAACCGCGCTAGACCCTAGCGCTCCCCGTAGTGGTCATTACAAATACGCTGATCTAGTTCTCAAATCACCACTAGAGATCAGTACACAATGAATAACAGTCAAATTATTACTTCCGATTTGCAAACAAAAACAACTAATCATCTCTCCTATCTGATAAACAATCTTAATCTACAAATTCCATATTTCCAAAGCATCAAACATTTAAATATATCATCAAACAAAATTATTCTACTATTTAAGTCATCTTAGGATTGAATGCGTAACCTTATTTGACTCCGCGTACTTCCGTCCCTCGGTCAACAACTAGACCACTAGCTAACTCCCCCAAAAACTTTCCCTTTTAGCCAGTTTGGTTTCACTTAGTTCCTAAGTGCATGTCGTGTTTTGTCTCCTCCGTGTTTTTCCCCTGTTTTAACTAATTCCCAGTGTTTTAATTTACCCCCGTGTTTTTAATGTCTTTCCCCTGTGTGTAGTGTTTAGATTTATTGTGTTCAGTGTTTGTGTTCGTGTGAAAGTGTGATAAAAAGTGAAAATTAGTGTGTTCCTTGTGCGTCGGTACCTTTTGTCCCTACCATCCATACACTCACTTACATACTGAATTACGCCACCTTTCGCTTCCACAAATACTCACCGACTCACCTACTCATAACACATTCGCTCACTCAATTATACAAACTTCAGAAACCCACAATTTCCCATTTTAAATCACAAGTTAAAAACAACACCCTGTCTAAACAAGTTCCCTTGACTTATACAACAACGAACAAAAATTTTACTTAACAAATTGAAACCCATAATTTTTTGAAACAACTACAATCCTAAAATAACTTATATACTTTTTAAAATACAACAAAACATCTCTCGAGAATATATACAACAATTATCAAGTTCATTTCGCTTCAGTAGCCGGTCTTATCTCCTTCGTAATCTTGCTTATCTCTTCCTTCATTAGGTCGTTATATATTTGCTTCCACTCGTCTTCAGCTCTTCTTTAAATCAATTATATGGACCTTCTTTATGTCTTCAAGTTTTGCCGGATTTTGAACAAGTACTGTAGAGTCGCTCAGGAAATAACGAATCACATAAGGTCCGTTGTATCTCGGTGCTAGCTTTTTCGAAAATTTATTTACAGCTTTGCTCAAGTAACGAGACTTGACGTAAACTTGCATGTTTATTTTAAAAGGATGGTTTCTCCGAGGAAACTGGTATCTTTCCCGTCTTTGATTTTTGGCAATGCTCCGTCTTACGTTATTTATGGCTTTTTCTAAATTTCGCTTTCTTTCTTCTGGAGTTAACTTCTCGGAAATTATATCGTTCACGTTCCACAGATTGGTTAGAGCATTGTTACAAGGATGGTTAAACATTAAATTAAAAGCACTGGTTTTAGTTGAGCCGTTCATAGCTGTATTTAGACTGGTAGCGATCAGTCCCAGATTAGAATCCCACTTATCTTGCTCTAGTCCGTAAAAACTCCTTAAGGCGTTATTTGTCTCCCGCAAATATCTTTCGGATAGATTTCCATTTGCTCTGTAAGCTGCCAATTTCCTGTGTTCCACATAATTATTGAACATAAATTTCTTGAATTCTTTAGAAGTAAAGTAGCTGGCGTTATCTGACACTATTATACGGGGTATGGAGAAGCTGTCAAAAATTATTTTCAACTTTTCAATTATAAACTTCGACTTACTATCTTTTAGTGGATACAACCACACAAAACGTGTAAACGCATCAACCACAATTAAAATATATTTATTTAACTTGGTTGATCGAGGAAGTGGTCCTGCCAAATCTATGAAAACAGTATTTAGCGCTTGATTAACTGGTACAGATATTAATCGGCCTTCATATTTCCTTTGTTCCGACTTGGACATTAGACATATTTTACATTCACGGACTTTGTTCTTAATGAAATCGTTGAGTTCAGGGTGATAAAAATATTGATTTATTTTGCTTTGAGTTCGGAAAATTCCCATATGGCCACCAATTATTGAGTTGTGATAGAAAGCAAACATTAGGCTGAACAATTTTTTGGGCAGATAGATTTTATTTTTACATAATAAAACTTCATTTTTCAGGCTAAAGTTTTCATTATTAGTCTTATCTTGTACGCTTTTGATTATTTGTCTACATACATCATCATTTTCCTGGTGGTGTTTAATGTCATTCAAATCTAATGGCAACTCATTCAATACATTACAAAAATCCACTTCATTTTTCTTGTTTTCATTTAGGACATTTTTATAATTAGGCTTTTGCTCAGGTCTTTGCTCATTTAGGCTTTTCGGTTTTACTAGTCTACATAGAGCGTTTACATGGCCTAGCGGTTCACTGCTCGTTGATTCTGATTTTTCTCCGTTATTGTCGTCTGCACTGCCAAACATACGGGATAATGCGTCTGCCACTACGTTGTCGGATCCTTTTACATGTTCTACCGTGAATGGTAAGCTAAATAACTTCTGAAACCATCTAGCATGTCTACCACGACTTTTACCAGAACGGAGCATAAAACTCAATCCCTCGCAATCGGTTACTAATTTAAAGCTTCTAGTTTCCAGGAATTGATACCACTTCTCTACACATAAAATAACGCTGTAAGCTTCCTTTTCATACGTACTGTATCGCATTTCGGTAGGTGTGAATTTCTTAGAATAATATGCTATCGGCATTAAAATTCCCTCTTCATTCTGCTGTAACAATACACCCGCGGCTGCTAGATTGCTCGCGTCAGTATGCAATTCAAACTCTTTGTTAAAATCGGCCATCTGAAGTATAGGCGGATTCGCTATTTTATGCTTTAACGTTTCGAAAGCTTTTTGGCAGTCTTCAGTCCATTTAAATTTAACTCCTTTCTTCTTTAGTTGAAACAGTGGTACACATATTTCCGCATACTTAGGTATATATCGGGACCAATATCCACACATGCCAATAAATTGTCTGACTTGTCTTACAGTTTTCGGAGCAGGAAATTTCATTAATGACGCTGTTCGCTCGGGATCAATAGTAATGCAATCCTTTTTAATTATATGCCCTAAAAAACTTATTTCCTTGCAGAAAAACTTGACTTTTTGAGGATTTACAGTAAGTCGGTGTTTTGCTAAACGCTTTATCACTTCAGTCACGTGCTCAACATGGCTTTGCTTATCAGGGCTATACACTACTATGTCATCACAGAAATTTATCATGTACTGAAACTTTATGTCATTGAAGATTTTGTCCAAGTAGTGGGACAGAACACTACTACCTATTTTAAGTCCAAACGGAATCCTTTTCATGCGGTATTTCCCAAAAATAGTAGAAAATGCGGTTAAGTCCCGTGATTTTTCGGCAATAGGACACTGCAAAAATGCCTTGTTTAAATCGATAATCGTAAAATATAGGGCTCCTTTGAGATGCTGGTACATATTCTGCATATCTCCTAGCGGGTAATCCACATTAACTAACTTCTTATTTAGTTCCGAATAATTAATTACAAGTCTGTCATCTTGAGTTAAAAAGGCAGGCGCACTGTATGGACTGGTTGACACTTCAGCGACCCCTTCAGATATCCAATTATCGATTATGGCTTTCATTTTCGTTACTTTGGGAGGACTTAAAAAATATGGCCTGACACTTACTGGTTTATCATCTGTTACTTTCAGTTCAATTTCTAAATCAATGGCCGACCCTATTTTGTCTGTAAACACTTCAGGAAAATCTTTAATTAACTTCTCGGCTTCTTCACACATTTCAACATCTCCTACCTTAATGGCGTTTAAGCTTAATTCAGACAGGTTCGTGCTCGGAATTAACTTAATTTCCTCTTTAGGCTTGAATGAAAAATAACAGGTTTGCCGTTCTAAGTCCAGGTTTAACTTCCTAGAGCACATAAATGGATGTCCTAAGATCATGTCGAAATATTTTAGCTGTAATACTAAAAACGTTTCTCTCCAAGTAAATGAGCTTATTTTTATCTTAACATCACATTTTGTTAAAATATTCAAAGGTTCATTATTAGCTGCTACTATTTTTCCTTGCCATTTGTCTTCTGAAATAATTAATCTTCTCTGTGATAATTTATTATATAGATCGGTGCTGATAAAGTTTTGGCTAGCTCCGGTGTCTATTAATGCTCCTATACTCAAATCATTTCCCAAATTTACAGGAATACAAGGTAAATGAGTCACAGTTTTGGCTTTTATTTTCCTTAAAGCAGGTGAATTCGCTTTATTATAATCCTTTACTATTTTTCTTAGTTCTGATTTGAAATTGGAACTATGACAGCTATATACAGGTTCGCCATTTCCGATTTGAGTTTTGCCTTGAGGAAAGAAAGATTTGAAATTTAGGCTATCAGTCTTTCCCGGCTTACTTAGTTTTTTGAATCTCGTCTATAACAATTGCGCGCGATGTGACCTACTCTTTGACATTTAAAACACACAGGTCTTTCACTCGGACGATTTTTCGACTCATAGCGTGGTCGTTGACCTCCCGACTTATCTAGCTGCTGATAAGGCTTTATCGGGTTTACTTGGCCTACCATTTCCCTAGAAGTGACTGGATTACTTTGATTTCTTAGGTAATCATTATACGCTACATTATTTACATTTATGCATAACCTATCCAAGTCAGAGAAAGTTTCAGGATTTTTCTCAAAGGTTAATTTATTCCTGATGTCTGGATGTATCCCGTTCTTAATAAAACTTACTAGTTGAGTTTCGGTTAAATCTGACTTTAACACCTGATGGTTTATTTTTATCTCATGCACATAGATTGACAAAGGTTCTTGGTGTTTTTGTGGCCTAAAGATCAAATCCTGCTTCAGTTTTTCCCTTAAGGTGATTGGCAAAAATGTTGCGATTATATCAGCATGCAGTAAATCAATGGGTTTCGACTCCCTCTTAAACTCTAATATTTTATTCACTAATGGCGCTGTAGAATAAATAGGTAATATCTCATACAAATCTTGCTGTGATAAAGAGGTCTCATTTTGAATAGTGACTAAATTCCTGAGAAATTGTAACAAAGGCGTAGTTTCCAATCCATTGCATAAGGGAAATTTTTGCAAATAAATTTCTAATGGGTTCGACAACTTTGCAAAAATGCCATTTGAACTAATACTACTATTTACAACTGGAATGGGCTTGGGTAGATTTTCAACGCTCATACAGGGAACATTTTCTTGGTGAACATCCCTAGTGTCAACTTTAGGTTCATTAATTGTGGTTAGGTTAGGTCGCTCAACAGATTTTTGAGGGGTTGAAGAACTCAGGGCCTCAACTAACTTCGACTGTTCAAATTTTTCTTGAATCGCCTCGTCCTCGACTAAAGAAGTGTTTAACTGCTCCTCGAATTCCCCCATCTCCTGGTCTGTGAAGGTATGTTTTAATTCCTCGAATTTCTTGAAACTAGCGCTAATTTGCTCGTTTAATTTATCTAAGCTATCCCTTTTGTCTTGTTCTAATTTACATTTCAATAAGGATAAAGTTCGGTTTTGCAAGTGTGACAGTTTTGCTTTTAGCTTAGCTATTTTCAGCTTAGTCGGATTTTCCCTACAATGTTCAATGAGAGAATCAGCTAAATCACATTTTTCCCTAATACAAGCTATTTCAGCGGATAAGGTATAGTGCCCTTGCAAATTCGCTACATCACTCGGTTTATTAACACAAGATCTTAACTTTTTCCTTAATGAATCTACATCACTATTGTTGCTTTCTTCCCCACGGAGCCTAATTTCATATAATAGTTCATCTTTGTTGAGGTAATTTAAATTATAGTCTGACATCTTGCAATTATACTGAAATTTTCACTTGCAGCAATTTATACACTTTATTATGACATTTCAAACTTCCCTTCTACCAGCTTTTTATATTACAAGCAGAGTTGCGCACTTATGTACCCTCAAATGCCAATAGAGGATATCACATTTGGAAATTTAGGGGGTTTTATATATAATTGCTGGTAGAGTGGGGAAAAATTAACACAGCCAGATTGTAGAACTAAACTTTGCTGTGTATTTAAAATAAAATGACTTTCAAACAACTTTATAAAATTACAAACAAGCCATGGTCATATACTTTATAGTGAATATATCCCTTCACCAATAAATATAACAAGGTTTTGTCTTACTGTTACTGGTATGACTGGTTTATCTGGACTACTATAACTGTGGTTGATATCTGTCTGCAAACAATAAAAACAAGACTCATTACTATTTCCCTATTAAATTAAAAATACATAAAACATTGGATAGAAGATCCTAGAACATTTTAGTGACAATGTGCTTTTACTTGAACCAAATAAAACAGGTTTGTCTACAACTTTACAATTTCTTACAACAGTTAAAATAGCTCAAAATCAATTAAATTACATCTTTAAATTCAAAACAATCAAAATAACAAAATTCAGAAATACATTTTATTTACTTTAAATTCACAACTAATTAATTATTAACAATTCAATCAGACTTACAATGTCTACAGCAACCACTCTTTTCAAGTCCACTTTTTCCAGTAACCAGAATCTAACAACAGCTTATTTGAACTTTATACCGGTCTGCAGTCCTACCACTCAACAAAAGGTAAATTCCCCTACTTTTAAAGACAAGTTTTACTATTACACTATAACAGAAAATATATAATTTTGCTTTGTGTCATTTCAAATAATAAACTAATTTACCTGGGTACAATACTCAGCCATGTTTTTCTTATAGATTTATTACAATGTCATAAATCGTTTATTTATGAATGTATATTGATGAAACTTGGTATGTGGCTTTATGTGGTATTAAGATACATATATATGCATTGCAAATTCGCTGAGTACGCAGGATTGCTGCTACGGGGGTATTTAAATCCGCTAGAGGGGGTAATGAGCGCTGGGAAGTGCTGCTGCGTAGCGGGAAGAATTCGGACAGAGACTGCTGGGGAGATTCGGAGATTCCAGCTTTACCCATGTGTCTGTGACAGATGTTTATGTCATTTTATTAACTTTTCTTATTATATCAACGACTAACTAGAACTGTGTTAAGTGGAATATGTTATAAATCATTTTATTCAAACCAACTGGTTTGGATAGCTCATTTCCTGGGCTATATTTTAACATCAAACAGTAAACACTAAAATTTAAACTTCTTTGTCTTTAGGTTATGTTTGAAAATGTGGCGTCATATCTTCACGAGGCAATACCGCACAATGTTCATGGTATTGCCCCATGTTGTGTTATAACTTATTAATATCTTTATAAAAAAGCAGGGAAACATGAAAATGAACTATTATATGTTTAACATTCGGAGTGTGGTGGGCGTGACACAGCCGAAAGTTGTATTTTTAACTATTGTCAATCACAATAGACCCGTTCAGATAAAAGCCAAGAAAAGGACTTTTTTCCGTAGTTTTGTATAAGCTAATTCACTACATCTTACTAATTTCAATACTAAAATAAAATGTGTGAGTAAATTTTGGATATTTATTTTATTTGTACACAATCTTTGTTATTAACAATGTTGCACGGTGTTGCCCCAGCCCTTGGGGCAATCCCGTGCAATGTTACAATTTCATAAAATGGGTTTAACAACTGAAAGCGGCTCAATATTTCATATACGGAGCCTAGCTTCTGTAGAGAATTTTTGTTTACAAAATAAGATGATTTCCAGCTTTATTTGAGTATCTAAATTAAAGATAAAATATAATGAAGTTTAAGTGCACGGTATTACCCCACTCTCCCCTATTCATAATCAGTATTTATAAGAATAACTTTAACTTTGAAGAACCATGGGGTGCATCCTTAAAGAATTTTATTACTCACTATCACTGAGAAAATATTTCAAACAGGTTCAAAAATAAGAGCACAAATCCAATTAAGCTGAAAACATGGTTGACCTCTGAGTGGCGTCCTCACTCCTCAGGCAGGCCGTCGTCACTGGGCGGAGTATAGCCGCGAAAACTGACGATTCCGTCGACTTCCACTGTGACCGTCACTCTAGCTGGGGTGAACTCCCTCGTTATCTTGGTGGTCTTCTCGCCCCTCTGGACTTGGATCAGCTTGTTATTGTCTTGTGTGAAGGTAGTCTTGACCTCCCGGCCATCCGGAGTAGTCTCGTCAAGCTCCTCGTTCATCCTAAACTTGATGGATATCTTCTTTAACCAAGTCTCCTGAGAGAGAGTGTACTCGCCATTGTCTTCAGTCAGTGTCATAACCGGAACCGCCATATTGGCTATTTCCCTCTTATAAAACGGGATTTTAAGAATCCGCATTATTTTATCGAATTTTTCATCGCTCGATGTCAGCTTGTACTTCTTGTTAAGGTAGGGAGTTAAAGACGTAGTTTCTTCTTTTGTCAGCGGTTTAGCCGTTGCAAATTCGGTGATCACGAATGCCGTAATGAGCACGAAGGCATTCAACATTTTCGGTGAAGTTGTTGTTGATATATACGTAATAAACTGCAGTACAGTATAACAATAATCGAGGATTATATGACTGCCTTCAGGTAATTAACCCGTTGTAGATTATTTAAATCAAATCAAACCCATAACTTCCATATTGTATTCCACATCTATAGTTAAACTATAGACTTACAGTTTTTGCTATTAAAACTTTGTTATATTGGTGAATGTTATTTTTAATTAGTTAAACTTACTGTGTCAGTTTCACTCATAAAATATAATGTTACCCGTAACACTAACCAACTAACTAAATAGTAAAAACCTACCGCCAACTGTACAGAGTGGAAGCATGTACACAACTGCTTGACAGGCGCAGATGTGATTACAAACACTTTCCATGTATTGAATGGTACTGGTACACTTGGAATAGAGTTTCATTTTTAGCAAATTTCCCCTATAGGGAAGAAGCTATTACCGTATAGTCGGCATGGTAAGACCTAGGCCCGAGACCATGATAACTTTTCGTTTTGAGGTCCCCAGACCCCAAAACACCATTCGTTCGAAACGGTATATATATGTATATATATATATATATATATGTGTGTGTGTGTGTGTGTGTGTGTGTGTGTGTGTGTGTGTGTGTGTGTGTGTGTGTGTGTGTGTGTGTGTGTGTGTGTGTGTGTTGTGTGTGTGTGTGTGTGTGTGTGTGTGTGTGTGTGTGTGTGTGTGTGTGTGTGTGTGTGTGTGTGTGTGTGTGTGTCCGTGGGTGCGATAACTCTCGTAAAAAAGATCCGATTTAGATAAAATTTGGTACAAACGTGTAAAGCAGCATTTATGACTTAAAGTTCGAAAACCAGACGGATCGAGCTACCCGAAGGGGTATTTTGGGGGGTTTTGTACCCCAAAAATGGGTTTTTTGAGTTTATTATATACAATTTTTGAAAAAGTAAAATTTTATTTTTTCCCATTGGAATCAGCTTAAAAAGACGCACAATTTGATCTTTTAATCATTGCTCTACGTCAATTGGTTACTGAGATATTGAAAGTGATAAACACAGTATGTTGTCCAATGTTATTCTTATGGAGGATAAGAAAAATTGTATATCTCGCTTATTTATCAACTTCCTGACGAAACTTGGTATATTGCTTCATTTCACTGTGGTCTATTGATATTTGCACAAAAACCCATTTTTTGGCCGATAGTTCCCGTAGCAGCAAACCTGCATAATCAGCCCCATGTTATTCTTATAGAGAATAATTAACGTGTTATCTCCTTTAATTATGAACATAAATTAATAGAACTTGTATGTGGGTATGTGGCTTTACCCAGTTGAGTTATGTTGATATTTGTATAAAAGCCCATTTTTAGTGTTACTTATTTCAGCAAACCTGCATACTCAGCCGCCATGTTATTCTTATGGAGAATAATTAAAATGTCATAAATAGTTTATTTATAAATGTATATTGATGAAACTTGGTATGTGGCTTTATGTGGTATTAAGATAAATTATTATGCATTGGAAATTCGCTTAGTATGCAGGTTTGCTGCTACGGGGGTATTTAATCCTCTGTAATAGAAAATACTATCCTATCCTATACTCTAATACGAGCTATGTGTGTTTGTTTGTTTGCGAGATCCAGCGGAAGGATTTTGCTGAAAGTTTGGGATTAGGGGCTTTTGGGTCTAAAAATCGATTGGTGAAAACCACCACCTCAGGAAAACATGTAATCGTATTTTTCTAAACAACTCATTTGAAAATTGTAACATTGGGCTTATGGAGTTTAAATTCATAACACCAGTTACTATGAATAACATAATTAAACCATTAAATCAGCTTCTATAAATTAAAATATTTGTAAACAGCTGTTTATCATTATGGAAATAAAAAACCTACTTGTATGGCAACTCTCATAATGGAAATAAATAAACTACTTGAATGGCAACTCAAACTATTTTTTCGATAGGCGAGTGAGCGAGGCGAGTGAACGAAGCGAAAGAATTTATCCGGGAGGCGAGTGAGCGAAGCGAACGAGGTCATATTGAAAATTAACAAGTATTTTAAATAAAACAATTCAATGCCTCTTCTGCGGAATCAAACACCGATCATGGCTTGGTTCCCCGGTACTAATCATAAATCATCAAACTTATCATGTTTTTCTTCAAAGAACTCGATTTTTTAAATCTAGCTAAGAATGAAGTTATGGATCCTGGCTGAAGAATCAGTCGGTCTTAGTCTGTAACAAGGCTACACAAGGCATCTCACCCATTCTACACTCATAATTCATTCATATTCGCCTTAAAATACGTCCAGGTTGCGTCGGCGCCTTAAAGAGATAATAGGATACTAGGATACTGTTATCGTAAGTTTTTATTCAAGCAATAAACTAGGTATGATTTAAAACATTAAACTTTCAACTCATTCGAATTTGGCAGAGGCACATAGAGAGTATAACTACAACCCTAGTACAGTAGCACATATCATTGGCCCAACGATGAGGAATGGTAGGAATTATTAGAAGTGGTTGGATAATGATCGGTTTGCAAATCCAACCATAGGAGACGTTGGGCCAACGAATTAATCGTTGGGTAACCCGCGTTGGCAAATCCAACCATAGCAGACGTTGGGCCAACAAAAGCTATGGTTGGCAAATCAAACTATATAATATTATTATTATTATTATTATTAATAGTAATGTATATATTATAGTACACCGTATACTAAGTCATAGTATAGTATGACCGTAAGTCATATATTTTATTATTATAATTATATTAAATATATATATTAATTTGCGCATAATTTAGTTCATCATATTTCATAGCAAGAATAGACACATAAATCAAAAGAACCAAATTACATTGTTCCAACTTTTATTCTCTTATTACAGTGATTTGCGCAGGTAGATTAATTTATAGAAGAATTAAAGGAAATATTGTCCAATGTCCTAGTCGTATAAGTGTACAGTATTGGTAATTTTTATATCCTAGTCCTTCCTTTCACATACATGAGTCAGAGTAGCCGCGAGGGTTAAGGCGAGTGTACAGCAAGTCAAAGGTCGTAGGTTCGAGACTCAACCAAGACACAATATTTATTTGCTGTTCAAATCGTTTATAAAAATTTATATTATTGGTTTACTAAGCCAATTCAATGTGAAATTGTGTTTTTTGTAATACAAAATAATCATAATAATGCAAAATTATAATTCAAAATTATAAACGGTTGGCATTTGGTTGGGTGTTGGTTGGCATTGTTGGCATTTGGTTGGCAAATACAACGTTGGCCCAACGGTGCGCCAACGGACATTTCTTACCGTTGGCCTACGAACTGTGCCAACCATTTCCCAACGTTGGCCCAACGATTTATGCTACTAGGGAAAAGGAGATGGATGCCGCGACAAGCATAAGCTGAACGCGTCCGTTCGTGGAAAGGGAAACTATGCATTATAACAGTTACTAGCAAGCTTCGATAACTAGAGATTAGGGGAACGGCGCGGCGGGTAGTACGGGCCACTTACGGAGATATGTATATAAAATCTATATTTTTGTAAAATTCAGCTAAAACCATGTAATCCCATTTATTTAGCCACTATTCTGTGCTGATTTTGAATTTAAACGGCCGGGCCTAATCACAAAAATAGGTCCTAGAGGAACCAAATTAACTTCAAGATTAAGACATTTTAAAATTAATTGAAGAAGATTGATAGTGTTTTATTTGTTTCTTTTTGAAGATTTTGAACTTTCTTCCAAATTTAATTCTCTATTTAATTATCTGTTGTTTTAAATACGAATAAAAGAAAATTGATTATTATCGATCGAGCCAGATGCTTATGAACCCTACGAACTTTAAACCCTGAGATAAAAGAAAACTCACTTGCTCAATATTGTACTTTTTGATAACTTTTCTATCTAGATGTAAATCCTATACTCTAATATGAGTAAGGTTTGCTTGCTTGCTTGCTTGCGTGCTTGCTTGCTTGCTTGCTTGCGACACGGATCTCAAAAACGGCTCCAACGATTTCCTTCAAATGTTCAAAATAACTAATTTCTGGAATAAAAATAAGTTCTAGACAGGCCTGATCCCTAGGAAAAATCAAATAATGTAAAAAAACTAAAATGAAAAGTTAAAAAAAATAACATTGGGCTTATGGAGTTTCAAATCAAAACAAAAGAATTGTAAAAGCTGTTCATAATCAACCAGGGAACTGTCAAAGTAATACTCATGTTGTTTATGATTATTAACATGTGGTTTCCTGAGAGCAGAGATTAAAAGATTTGAGTTAGGATTACATATATAGAGTAGTAAAATAAATCAAAGGGACATTGAGCTATAAATAACAACTGGAGGGACCTTACAAATGTAGAAAAGAGGCAAATGAGTTATAGAAATCAGATTATCAGTAGGGGGAAGAGGTGAAATATTACTACAAGTCATCTAAACAAACTGACTGGCCTTCCCCCGAGCAAAGCTCGGCCCCCCAGGTACTGAATACTAATTGAATAAAACCAAGGTTATTTGTGATTGTAAAAAAAAGAGAGTTTATTTATTTATTAAATAAGTTATTAATCATTTTTATATTATACGGTTCACAGCACTGGTTGTGACTTGGGTCCCTCCCTCGGGTTGTCCCACCGTGAATGTTTGATGGATCTCGATAACGGATCAAGTGACTCTATGATCAATTGTCATCCGTTGGAGCCGATGGCGCTATAAACTTAACGCAATCTCGCATGCAGCGGGGCCGCCCTTCGTTTTGGTCGGTTGATTCCTCGGCCACGGAAAACGCATTAAACGAGGAAACATTCCGGTTTCAAAGGTCGTTGCCGCGGCAGTCCTGTCTGCAGTCTGACGCGACATTTCCTGTTCTCGATCGAGGTACCGTCCCTCAATCTTTCGTGCGACAGCCTCGTATTTTGGCTTGTGAATCTGTTCCGACGGTTGCGCCCTCACACTCGATTTGCAACCAGACTCAGATCAATCAAAATTACCTGTCCAAAACCGATTCGGTCGTAGTAATGGAACTTCAAAGGAAAATAGGTGAAGTCGATGCTTCGAACGAAATGGAGTTAGTTTCTTTTTTGAAAGAATTAATGCCGATTTTCGATATATCCCCCACCTGCTCAAGTGAAATAATTAAGCTGCTTTTACCAAAGGTCAAATGTCAACTTTTTTGACTATGGATGGAAGCGGTATCTGCGTGCGCTAGTTGGGATGTTCTGCACGAGGCGATTTTGGATCGGTTTGTACCGCCAATGCGTCGCCGGGAAAGTGAAGCTATCGAGCTCGAAAGACCGCAGCGGCCAGACGAATCTTTTTCGGAATATGTTGAGCACCTGCTTTCGATCGCTTTTGCGCTTAAAACTAGTCTGTCAGAAAGAGAAGTGATTGAAATCGCGTTAAATAAATGTAGACCCGAGACGAGAATGTGCTTTACTTTTGGGCGCATGCCGGAGAACATGTATGAATTGAGAACTCTCGCTACCAAAGTTGCGAGCGCTGTTCGAGCAGAGACGCGGTATTTTGGAAGACCGATTCTCAACACGTTTTCAAATGTTCGCCCGCACCTGGACCACCCGTGAGTAGGCCTAGACAAACGTATTATCCCCGAAACGATCGCAACGATTTGAGAAACCGACCCGCCGAAAAAATCGTGAAATGTTTTCGTTGCAATCAGGAAGGACATCTGGCTAGGAACTGTAGAACTTCTTTAAACCGATAAATGACATCGACGCGAGGGACCGATGTCATTCAGTAAAACTGCAAATCCCCTCCCCAAACAAACTTCAAGCTGTAGATTTGAGCGGAAAGTTGCCTTTGGCCCACGTTAGTTTTGGTCCTGCAGTAACATGTACTGCCCTATTAGACTCTGGAAGTAGCAGATCGTTGGTTATTAAAGATTTGTTTACCAAATTAAAAGCTAAAAAGTTAATATCCAACGTCACAAAGATCGCACAAAGATCACAAAGATCATAAAGTGCGCACTGTCGCAAAGTCGCACTGTAGAGACCGCAGCACACCACAAGTTGACTGTTAGGTCCGAAGCCACAATTCATTTAAAATTGAACGAATTTTCTTGGAATTTCACGTTTGGGTAGTAAACCAATTGCCATTTGAAATGATTTTGGGCTACGATTTTATGAATTTTTCAAGGATGTCAATAAACTTGCATGAGTCGAAAGTGAAGTTTAATTTTTCCGGTAAAGAGCATTCCTTTTGTTTATTGGACGAAAGTGAAATCCCGTATTGCGAAAAACCCGATCTCGGAGATTCTCCCTCAGTGTTGAGGAAAAAGGAAAATTTGAAGAGTTAATTAGCCGGTACCACGTCGTGATCATTGATAGGATAGGTAAAGCCAAAACCGAACCGTATAAGATTAGAATCAGCAACAATATCGTTCCCTTCCGCCAAAGACCGTACCATTTACCCCCGGACAAAATGGTAATCATGAGGCAAACCATTCAAGAATTGTTAGAGCAAGGAGTAATTGAAAAAAGTGTCTCCGAGTACAGTTCGAGCGCGTTTTTGCGACCGAAAAAAGAGCCCGGTAAATATAGGCTGGTAGTCAATTACAAGGAGCTGAATAAATTTATAGAAATGGACAGTTTCCCACAGCCGGAAGTGGACAAAATCTTTCAGTATTTCAAAGATGCGAGATATTTCACTACACTCGATTTAAATAATAGCTACTACCAATGTTTGCTACATCCAGATAGCCGGAAATACGCAGCTTTCAACGTAGGTTACGCGCTATATCAACCCAGGACATGTCCTCAAGGTATAAAAATCGGAAGCCAAGTGCTAGGGAGGATCGTAGACGAGGTGTTAGCTGACCTGAAATTTAAATGTGTAGTAAATTTTGTCGACGACCTTTGCATATATAGCAGCGACCCTGAAACACATTATCGCGATCTCGAAAAAGTGTTGGAACGGCTCCGACGGGCCGGCCTGACAGTAAACCCCAGTAAAGTCACGTTAGCGAAAGGCGGAATCCGGTTTTTGTCCCATGTAGTCAAGGACGGTAAGCTGTACGTGGATGACACTAAATCCGATGTGATAAGAAATTTTCCTCGCCCAAAAAACTTAAAAGCCGTTCAGCGTTTTCTAGGCATGGTGGCGTACTACGGGAAATTCATCCAGAATTTGTCGAGCATCAGCAGGCCGTTAAACATGCTTAAGAGGAAAGGTGTCCGATTTTGATGGGGGAAAGAACAAGACGAAAGTTTCAATCAACTTAGGGAATGTTTAGCGTCGCCCGTCGTTCTGCACCTGCCTGACTGGTCACAACAATTCACACTTTCCTGTGACGCGAGCGAATTCGCCGTCGGATGTGTAGTAGAACAACAACGAGATGGGAAGGCTGTTCCAATAGCATTCGCCAGTCGTGCTTTCTCAAACAACCAACTTAAATATAGTATGTATTTAAAAGAGTTCGCCGCCGTTCTGTTCGGCCTTGAAAAGTTTAAAGAATATTTTGCGGACAAACCTTTTATTTTAAAAACCAAATGCATGGCTATTACGTACGTGATGGGTTCGGATAAATCCACTGGCATGCTGGCCAGATGGAAATTAAGATTTTCACAATTGTACGAAAATTGAGCACTGTCGCGGAACTCAAAATATTGTAAGCGACACTCTGAGTAGGATGTTTGAAACTGATGAAGTCACAAGTCCCCAATAACCAGTACAGGAGGAATAAACGGTATCAGGAAACTGACACATACTTTCTCCCTTTTAGCCCAACTCTAATGAATAAATTACTTTTTATTTACTAAATATAGAATACAAAACATGGTCGAATGTACAGAAAATCTTGTAAACAAGTTGTTTTAAATTTGGAGGCACTACAGAATCCATTGCTACACTCGTGGTTTTAAGAGGGGAAATGCCCCCTATACCCCCCAGGGTTATTAAGAGGCAACATATTTCGAATTTCCTCTGTTGGTCAATGATAAATTGACAAGCATATCAAGTTTGAATGAAATTGATCAGTAAATAAGACAGAAATAGTAATTTTTGTATTTCCCATAAGAATAACATTAGACAACGTACTGCGTTAACCGCAAAATGAAAATTTCAATTTTCTCCGAAACCAGCAATCGTAGAATAGTAATTCAAAATACTAAATTATTTAGTTTTTAGAGCTCTTTTTAATGGTGAATAGTAATATTTTTTAATATTTATTTTTTTTTATGAAAAATCCAAAAAACTGAATTTTGGATTTTTTAAGTCCTGTAATTTCTGAACCCGAATTTTTACAGAAATTCGGGTGGTGTCATTTTATTGGAGAACTAAAGTTCTACAAACGACTAAAGGTTAATCAAAATCGTTAGAGCCGTTTTTGAGAAATTTGGATTTTTCATGTTTTTTGGCGGTTTTTGGGGGATAATTACCCTTAAAAATCAAAAATTCAAAAAAATGAAAACAACACTTGGAGATATCGTGGATTAGTACCTACATACCAAATTTCATCAAAATCAGTCCATAGGTTAGGGCTCTAGCTCTGTACACATCCACACAGACACACACACACACACACACACACACACACACACACACACGGACACACACACACGGACACACGGACACACGGACACACACACACACACACACACACACACAGACAGAGGTCGCGTAAAAACCACTTTTTTGGGTTCAGGGAGCACCAAAACGAATATTTCCACTAACAACTCAAATTCGAAAATTCTGACGAAAACAATACTTTCTCCATATACTACGTATAAGGGGGAGAAAGTAAAAAACATTATTTTTACAACATTTCCCTGAAACGTTTGAGTCACTTACTGATAAGCAAAGACAGGATGCTGATCTGAGCGAAATCATACGCAGCATAGAGAATGGAGTTGCAGTGGCAAACTATTCTCCAAAAAACGGCGTTTTGAAAAATCAGAAAAATACCAAATGTTCACCAAAAATCGTTGTACCCCGAGCGATGCGAACCATGATCATGAAATATTTTCATGATATCTCCATGCATTCGCACTGGGGTATAAAAAAGACCACGGCCCGTCTGACAAAACAGTTCACATGGGAAGGAGTTTTCAACGATGTAAAAGCTACGTTAGGTCGTGTAATCTTTGTCAGTTGTCGAAACCAGCTCAAAATTTACAAATCGGACTAATGAATTCGAAACCTCCGCAGAGATGTTTCAAACGACTCCATATTGACACCTTTGGACCACTCGTCCGGTCAGTTTCCGGAAACGCGTACGCACTGGTTTGCGTAGACACGTTTTCCAAATTTAGCTGGGTAATACCATTGAGAAAAGCAAATTCCAAAACAATAATAAACGTTCTCAAGGACAAAATCTTCTCACAACACGGACTACCGGAGATAATCGTGTCTGATGACGCCCAAATATTCAAATCGGACGTTTTCAAATGTTTTTTGTTCGGTCTCGGGATCAAACACATAACCACCTCAGTGGCGAGACCAAATTCCAACCAATCCGAGAGACTCAACAGAAATTTGAAAATGATTCTGAAAATTTATCACTCGCAGACTCAAAACAAATGGGACGAAAACATTCCGTTTCTGTGTATGGGTTTAAATTCTGCTTTACACGAAAGTACCGGCGTGACTCCTGCCTATGCTTTCCTTGGCAGGGAGCTAAACCACTCACTGAAGTTACACTGGGACCTAGATGACGAGTATCCGCCGGACGTTGCAGAAGACAGAATCAAAAAGATTTTAGAGCATTCCATGGCGTCCCACCGTAAAAGCAGGGAGCGATATAACAAAAATCGGAAACCTTCACCTTATCGCGAAGGTGATCTGGTTGTTTATCGCAAATTTACGCACAGCAACAAGGCGAATAAACTCAGTAACAAACTGACTCAAACATGGATGGGGTCCTTTACTGTTGTCAAACTTTGAATCCAGTAAACATTAAAATCAAATAAAATTCGGACCCACCCGTAACAAAAGTAGTCCATGTGTGCCAAGTCAAGAAATATTTTGCGAGAAATTAGAAAGAAAAAAAAACGAATAAACTGGTTGGGATTTCACTGATTGCATATCAAATAGATTTAGTATTTTTCAATTAATTTGTACCATAGATTATAAAATGTGTTTCAAACAATGTATTGATAGAATAATATCAACTGGTGGACAATATATTTCTTCCTCTCGCAGTGTATCTACAATATCGCCATGTCACATAGTTCTGTGAGCGTGTTGGGGGACTCCCAAGCTGTGAGGATGAGCAGGGTGTGGGGGCGGCTCGGGGGACAATGGGCCATCGACTCCACTGTGGCTTACGGAGGCTGGACCACCAACGATCTGAAACGCGCTGTAAGACAACAAGTGACATCCCTACATGGTGTGTGTGTGCTGTTCGTCGCTATTAATGATATTTTTAAATCCATACCGCCCACTCAAATCAAGACAAACATTAAGACAATAATCCATCTGCTTTTATCCCACAACAAGACAATTTTTATTTCAACCCTCTCGCCCACCCTAAACAGTGACACCTTACAACCAAAAATCAAATCCTTAAATATATTTATCCAATCCTTAAATAACCCAACCGTAAAAGTTAACAATTTTCATAGACAATTTCCACCCTTTTCAACACTGAATCAATCGCTTTGCAAACTACGTTACAACAATGGTAGGCCGGACTCAGTACACCTGTCCAGCAAGGGGTATCTACTGCTGATATCGCTTATCTCTCCTCAAGTCAGCGAGGCCGACGCTCCACATGCCGCATCACCCCGCCCCCCGCACCCTTGCGCCGCTGGACAACCTACATCATTCACCATGACGCCTTGACTCTTCGGAATGAGCTGTTGACACTGCATTGGTCTAGACTGCTAGTTATGCCCGCAGGGTGTACACTATAGTGTGTTGTGCGTGCGCGTTCGCACCCTTCTGGGCCGTGTGTGGCCAAATAGTTTGTTTTTGGGACACTAAGGTGTCATTGTAGGAGAACAGCCTTCCCTCTCACGCTCAGCCTCAGTTTAGTTTTTTAAGTCATGGGGAAAACTATTGAGAATTTTGTTTTTGTTAAATGAAACGAAACGTTTATTATGATTATATTACACGAAGTGCATTTTTTAAGATTATATGTTTTCATGCTACTATGTCTATTGCATAATTATTGATTTGTGTAGTATAACAAGCGATTCCAAGGTTTAGTCGTAAGTTATTTATAAAGCATGATAATTTATTTATTTCATCAGGGAACATAAATAAGGTTTTAGTTAGTAGCGGTTGAGCTAATTGTTCAGCTTGACCTCTTTGGCTTTGCATCCCAATTGGCCTCGAGATTGGACAAGCGTTGAGAAAAGCGGGCCTAAAGGCCGCTCGAAGCCAATTTTTTTTAGAGGGGGGAGTTTATGTGCTGATTTTGAATTTAAAACGGCCGGGCCTAATCACAAAAATAGGTCCTAGAGGAACCAATGACAACATAACTCCGGCGTAGGAATACCTTATCAGATAAAAAAGGCACGCCGTCGACGAAGGCGAAGCCGTTGGTCAGTTGGTGTAACGTCCGGCATAGGACAAGGTCTTGCTGCCCCCGAGAGTAATATTAAATTAGTTTTCTTGGCGTCGGTCGGAAGATCAAACTAAATTTTGTTTAGGCGTGACATTTATAACCTCAAGTGTCAACGTATTGGTTTGGATTTTTTTCTCGTAACAGGGAAGTGAAACGTAAAATTCAAAACGCTTATAGTTCGCACGCGCCGACCGACAGTGAAGCCAAGATTCCGTAATTATCGAAACTCATTCGGCATAGCAGCAGCAGCCCACCAACAAATCTTTCCCTTTAAATATATGTTTACCGTCGATTAGGTACAGGGTCGACCCGAAATATATTAATTGTAAGTATTTTAGTTTTTTACTTGTAATTTTTTCATGTCTTAGCCAGTGCCACAAACCACATGTTTTAGTTGTAAGTTGTTATTTATTATTTAGAGTTAGAAGCATGTGATAATATTTATTGCCTATTGCAAACGATTAATCCGCCCATTTCACAATGCATATTGAATGTTGTAATTAATTTAAAGTAGTTTGATGTTTCCAACCAATTGAATTTTCTAACTGTTTATAACGGCCACATTGGTTCTTGCTTTTCGTTGTTAATAATTTAAAATATTTATAGTCAAAAACATAATTGTACACAGCAATTTAATACTTATGAAAACTGAAATATAATCACTGCATGTAACGGCTAAGCCGATTATTTATTCTCTAGTCAATATCAGCTGTCATAATATCGCAACTATTGTCTCAATATTTATTTACAGCTCAAATACACAGTTTATTTCATATTTAAAGGTTTCGATGCACTTGCACTTGCACTGGGTCCGCGGGGAGTAGACATAACCCTACGCTAACTTTGAAGCGATTAAATTCTTATAGGTTGCAAGGAAAACGCCTGATTTGAGTCACAACAATCAATTTGTAAATAAAGCTACGTATACAGACTTGGTGCAGACACCAGTCTTACCCTTGTAACAGGCCGCTGCAACAAGGTGTGGCAATTGCCCCCTCGAATCGTTTCCCCAATTTGCAAATCACACAACTGGCCAGTTGTAGGTATGAACATTTTTTCAGGCGTTGACAACCTCAAATAAATCTTTAAATTTTCAAAAAAAGCCATATATGTCACTTCCTAGTTAGCTGTGGTGTTGTGCTCCCCATTGTTTGATCCACGACCGGCAAGTACCCTGTATTAAAGTGTGTGGGACATATACTAAAGCTGTAAGACATTGCAAAGAATATAGCCTAATTATAATTCATTCATTCAGCCTGTGCTTGAACCAAATGTATTATCGATGTTGAATTTTGCTCATGTAGTTAATCATGTTTGAGTCATTATATTAGTATATAGCCAATCAACTGCCTTGTCATTTCCCTGGGTTTGGGTAGATAATTGCCATAAGCACCTTTTATATTTGTTTCCAAGGTAATCCATATTTACAAACTTCCAGTAATAACAGTACATTAATTATATAGTCGACTTTTAAGCCATATCTGATATCACGCCTTAAGTGGTTTAACTTGTCATATAAAAATGGTGCTCGTTTCTTGCAGATAGTATTTATATCATTGACACACCAGTTCCTAACATTGAGATAATATTCTTTGGGTTACAAAGTAAATACTTCTTACTTATAGAGTTAAATTATAAATAGACACCTTCGAGCCAACTACTTTCTCCGATCCCCTTGGATCTCTGTGGATACCTATGTGCAACTGGTCCAAGCCCACCCTTTTATAACACCTAAAGTCTTCCACTGCGCACCTGTTGTGTATAAGGTGTCCGTTTGGTGTCCACCCCTGGAGAGGCGGACATTTATTTGATGTAATAAACTTTTTTTATTTACAATTCATTACGTGAACCGCATATAAACATTTATCCTAAATTTAATAAATTACTTATGACACCTCCAATTTATTGTAAAATTTCTGGAAAATATATAACCGTCGGGTAGTATGGGCCACACCAAAACAACATAGGAAATAATCAGAAAACAATGTTTATTGTGGTTAAAAACAGATATATTTTAATCACAAGAAAAATACTATATCAGATATAAACTTTCTTACATCTAGATTCCTTTTACTAATTGTTCAGTTTATAATAGTAACAGTAGTAAAATATGTCAACATCCGCACACAGCTGACACAGTCCATGTGCCCAGGCTTTACAAGTCTTACACTGGATCCTGATTTATTCGTAACTTTCGCACAAACAATGCAATCTCTTTAGATGTACCAGGTGTAAGATGTTCAATTATCGCAATCAATAACTTTTTTTACTTTTATTTGGAGTCTTGGGTTATTTCCTGTTTTCTTCTTCTTTTTAGTTTGTTTCAACTAACGTGTCTTGGTTTTTCACAATTGTTATTTGTCTCCTAACTGCTGTAGTTTTGAAGTTTCTTTGTTCTTTTCTTCATTTTTCCTAGCAATCAGCATGTTTTTTATAGGTGTTGCTTCAGCCTTTGTCTTTCAACTTGTTAACCTTTTTTCACTGCATGAGGGCAAAGGAGAAACCTCCTTTAAAACACTTGCAAAATCAGGTTTTCTGATTTTCATAGTCCCAGGTGAATTTGTGTTGACTGGTAGTGTTTAAGATATAAACCAAGTAAATTACTCAAATTGCCCATATACTACCCGATTTTGGCGTGGCCCATACTACCCGACCGACATTGAAAAGGAAACATGGCGGCAATTAAGACGGGTTAATAGAAACGAAACAAAATTTTCAGGTTTGTATAAGAATAAATGGAGCTAAATAATAACTATAGTTTCACAGTTTTATCTTTATATGTAACAATACAGGAAGTTGTTAAAAGTTACTCGAAGCACCGATCTCCAGTTTGAAAACTAAACATAACTAACTAGAAGGCGACACGATGCATTGAAGTTTGAAGTCAACCAACTTCCTGCACATGGCAGGGTGATGCATGCACCTCGTGTCTCGTGCTAAACACAGAACTGTGCTGCTACCTGTCGGCAGATACGAGAAACAGGCAGTGGTCCATACTACCCGCCTCTTCCCTAGTAATTATTCCTGTCATGAGTCGGTAAACCGGAAATATAAATATCACCCGGCTTGTAAAGAGACGGAAAGATCAAAAATTAATTGTCATTACATTATTCAATTAACTCAGTGACAGTATAAAACAGTGTTGTATTTATACTTGTTAGTGAATTTCCTTTGGAAAGTGAACTATTAGCATGACAGCATATAGAAGTTCCTAACGTGACCCCCTGAACACGTTTTGGGGGTCGTTCAAAATTTTATATATATACTATGTGGCTTCACCTAGTTAAATTATATTTATATTTGCATAAAAACCAATTGTTTGAAGCAAAAAGTGCCTCGAATTATATGTAATGAAATTACTTAAAGTCATAAATGTCACTTTACACATTTGAGCCAAATTTCATCGAAATCGGACGTTTTTTACTCAAGTTATCGCATTCACGGACACATATATAGATATATATATATATATATATATATATATATATATATATATATATGTATATAAAGATATATATATATATACATATATATAAATTTGAACGAATAGTGTTTTAGTCATCTGGGGACCTAAAAAACATTTGTCATGGTCTCGGGCTTAAATCTTACCATGAGACCTACGGTAATAGCTTCTTCCCTATAGGGGAAATTCGCTAAAATTTGACATCTTCAAAAATTATATGTAAAAAACTCAAAAAAACCATTTTTGGGGTACAAAATCCCCCAAATACCCCTTTGGATGGGTCGATCCGTGTGGTTTTCGAAATTAAAGTGATAAATGCTGCTTTACACGTTTATACCAAATTTCGTCAAAATCGGATATTTTTACGAGAGTTATCGTGCTCACGGACACATACAGTAATATATACATACAGTTTTGAACGAATGGTGTTTATGGCATCTGGGGACCTCAAAACGAAAAGTTATCATGGTCGCGGTCCTAGGTCTTACCATCCCGACTATGGTAATAGCTTCTTCCTTATAGGGGAAATTCGCTAAAAGTAATCACCGAATACAATGGTAGCAACCTTTGCTGTGTGTGGCTAAAATCTACCTCCAAGACCATGCTGAAAACACTGAATTTTCGGTCTGCCAACTGGCAAAACTGCAAAACTTCGCTATACTTGGGAATATCCATGTTTTTGTAAGACGCGTTTAGGTGAAAGACGTGGATCTAAGTAATGTGTTATATACTAAAATAAGTTTAAAATTTCACTTGGCTAATCTTCTATACCTATAAAAGGCAAAGCCCTCACTGACTCACTCATCAAGAATTCTCCACCTTCCATAGGTAGAGAGCTGAAATTTTGTACACTGATTCTTTATGTCTTAAATAGGACAACTAAGCAGTTTACACGCCGATATCTCCATAGGGCTCCGCCCCACAGACCTTCAAAGTTACCATGTTATTCTTATGGAAGAAAGATTTGTTTTGATGATATCAGATGACTAATTTAAAATATTGTAAACAGCTGTTGCTATTCTACACAAACAGTTAAACCACGGTAGAACGTTGATTTATAATTCTTTTGAACTGGAGTAAGCCAATAATGTTAAAAATGGGCGAGTGTCTTGCAAACTCTACATTACCACCTGTTTCTTTAAAATTTTTTACATACAGCTGTTATTATTCATTGGTTTGTTTATGTTTATGATTTTTATTTTGTGTTGTGGTGTGACAGGTTAAAAGATAATTTATTGATTTTTTTATGTTTATGATCTTTATTTTGTGTTGTGGTGTGACAGGTTAAAAGCTAATTTATTGAATTTTATGATATTTTAGTTTTTTTGTTTTTTCATGAATACACAATTTTAGTAATATTTTTATTTTTATTGGTTTCTTTTATATATATTTTTTTAACACTATTTGGACAAACAGACTCACAGTTTAGAGTTATTCACATGCCTCCAGATGGTTCGTGCCTCTTTCATTCTATATGCTATTCAGTTTATGGAAATCATTTCTACAGCGATCAAGTAAGAGAGGAAATTGTTAACTATGTTTCGACTAATTGGGCAAAATTCCAAATTTTAACTCATGATGTTAAAGGGGATAATTACATCTCCCCTGAACACTACCGTCGCGAGATGTTGAAACCATCAACTTACGGATCAGCATGTGAGTTGATTGCCGCATCTGAGCTCTTCCACTGCATATTCAGAGTGTACCATGATGGTCATTTACTCCAGAGCTTTGGTGTAGAGGGAACAGAATCTGATCGTATAAATTCAAACGGGGCGAAGCCCGCGGGTAACTGCTAGTGGTATATAATATATTCTATTTATGGAACGTTTTGGTGCATTAGCTTGAATTTTAATATAACAATGTAAATTTTGCCCTTAGATCGGTAAAATTTGACTCTTGGAACCGAAAAACGGGGTTTCGGGAGGCTTTTTTGCTACTTACATTTTCATTCGTATTTATTCAAACTTGTATTGTATGCCTGAATAATAAAATAAAACACAATAATTCTTAGATTTCGGGGGGCGACCACCCCTACCACCCCCCTTGGATCCGCCCCTGGCCCATCTAGTATAATTGAAAGTTAAATGTGCTTAAAAAGGTTCACATAACATTTAATGACACTATTTTTGGCAAAGAAAACCATGTGGAGATAAAGTCGTTATCTAACATTGTAAAAGCCTTCCACCAGGTTTTAATCACCTGTTGTTACATACCTCATAACACTGTGGGAAAACATACGAAATTGTCGAGTCGGAGGCCATTGTTTTATAACAATTGTAAAACATTTTGAGCCCCTGGCCTTGCCTTTATCTCGGTTCTGCCCCCAGACACAGGACAATCCTGCGCGGAGTTTAACAATCAAATGTCAAGACGAAAACTGTATTTTTCCTTGACGCCTTTCCCAGTTATTATTCAACTCGGACTGTGCAAATTTGACGAATAATTCGGTGAGATTGCTTATTCTCGTAAATAATATACAATTAGGGGAATCGTGAGAGGTAATAATAATGATCATACATTAGTGGGAATTGCTGTTGTGAGTCTTGTTATCCACTGTGCTCGTGCCTAATAATATAACCGTGGCGTTAATTTAACTTTTAGATAATTTAGTTTGACGCAAGTCGAACCTCAACCTTATACTCTTAATAGGTATGAAGAAATCTTAATAAATATCAAAAATAAACGGTATCAGGAAACCGACACATTCTTTTTCACTTTTAGCCCAACTTTAATGAATAAATTACTTTTTATTTACTAAATATAAAATACAAAGCACGGTCGAATGTTCAGAAAATCTTGTAAACAAGTTGTTTTCAAAAATATCCACCCAAATCCCTGTTTAAGAGGCATTACAGAATCCATTGCTGCACACGTGGTTTTAAGAGGGGAAATACCCCCTATTCCCCCCCTCTCAGGGTTATTAAGGGGCAACATATTTCAAATTTCCTCTGTTGGTCAATGCTAACTTGACAAGCATATCAAGTTTGAACGAAAATGATCAATAAATAAGAGATAAATAGTAATTTTTGTATTCCCCATAAGAATAACATTGGACAACGTACTGCGTTTACCGCAAAATGAAAATCTAAATTTTCTCCGCAACCAGTAATCTTAGAATAGTAATTCAAGGTACTAAATTATTTAGTTTTTTGAGCTCTTTTTAATGGTGAATAGTCATATTTTTATAATTATGTTTTTTTATGAAAAATCCAAAAAACTTAATTTTTTATATTTTAAGTCTTGTAATTTCTGAACCCGAATTTTTACAGACATGCGGGTGGTGTCATTTTGTTTTAAAACAAAAGTTCTACAAACGACTAAAGTTTAATCAAAATCGTTAGAGCCGTTTTCCAGAAATCTTGATTTTTCATGTTTTTTGGCGGTTTTGGGGGGATAATTACCCTTAAAAATAAAAAAATTCAAAAAAATGAAAAATGCCTGGAGATATCGTGAATTAGTACCTACATACAAAATTTCATAAAAATCGGACCATTGGTTAGGGCTCTAGCTCTGTACACATCCATACAGACAGACAGACACACAGACATCACGTAAAATCCACTTTTCTGGGTTTAGGGAGCACCAAAACGAATATTTCCACTAACAAATCAAATTCAAATATTTTGACGAAAACAATACTTTCTCCATATACTATGTATAAGAGGAGAATGTAAAAGTACTGAAGTGTGGAAATGTTAATTATGATTAGCCTATGATGTAAATTATTCCGTGGGGATGACCTAATTCCACTGATGTTAATTGGCTTTGTTATGAGTCAATTGTTTGTGATAAGGTAAGTGGATATAATCAAACTACCTCTTAGCCCATAATAAACAATATTTATTAGTGAATTTACTTTGGAAAGTGAACTATTAGCATGGCCCGCACGGTGAAATTTAAGTCCGGGACCACCATATAAGTTCCTAACGTGACCCCCTGAACACGTTTTGGGGGGTCGTTCAAAATTTGATATATATGTATGTATGTATGTATGCATATATATAGACATATATATGTGTGTGTGTGTGTGTGTGTGTGTGTGTGTGTGTGTGTGTGTGTGTGTGTGTTTGCACTCTAGCGGTCGCATTTTTTGTCCGATTAACTTCAAATTTGGTAGGGGCGTTCCTTTCTGTAATCAGCTGGACAAGTTCGTTGGGCAAAACAATCGGAAAACTCTAAACCCTTTTTTGGGGATTAATCTTTTAAGTTTCAAGTTTTTGGGCCTAAAAAGGGTCAGAAAAGCCCCGGATGTAACATTAATGCACGTAAAAATGTTACTCGAGTTATTAAAGAAAATGTATTTCAACTAAACACGGTATGTTGTCTTATGGGGGTTTTACACTAGAAAACCCTGTTATTCCTTTGTTAGAGTACTTTTATCATCCCCAGCAACTCAAGCCTACTTTCAAGCCTGCCTGGACCTTCTCCTAATATTATAATGCGCAAAATTGTATCCCCAGCTTTGCAAGTAAATGAAACCAGGAGAATCAGAACAGCCAAAAAATCAATGTTTTCAGATTTCAGTAACAGTTGGAATACATATATGTTTTTACTCAGTTTTTTAGTTTTAAAAGTTTTGATGTGGAAATTCACTTCCCTCACGTCAGGGTGCTGCGTGCGAACTCGTTTAATTTTTTAACTCAAAGCTTTATCGATACCCGGTACTATCGAACCCAAAGTACCGATACTCTGATATCGCGTCGAACTGGATCGTAAAATAAACACAAAAGTAACAACGAAGGAGGGTGGGTGAACTATCCTGTCGCCTGTTAGTGAAACACGGAGAATACAAAACTCAAAGTTAACTTTCTATGATAGGTTTTAAGTACCGTTTTTAAGTTTTCTTTCTATAAATATATCTCTAAAACCTAAAACTAACTTTTTTAAACACTGCACATTGTTATACATATGTGGTGATATAACTTGTATCGACCGACGTTAAAAAGCATCTAAATTTAGCGAATTTCCCCTATAGGGAAGAAGCTATTACCGTAGGTCTCATGGTAGTATAAAACTTAAGCCCGAGACTATGATAACTTTTTGTTTTGAGGTCCCCAGATGCCAAAAACACTATTCGTTCAATTTTACATAAGCAGGGTGTTCAGTGTGTGTATGTGGCCCGTGAATGCAATAACTTCAGTAAAAAACGTCTGATTTTGATGAAATTTTGCTCAAATGTCAAAGTGACATTCATGACTAAGTTCAAAAACCAGATAAAACGGACCATGGGAAAGGGGGTTTATTAAGGTTTTAAATTTTCAAAAATTCAGTTTTTTGCTTTCTTCACCCTAAAATTGTTAAAACACTCAAGTTTGGTTTGCATTATTTTACAGAGCTTAAAAAAACAAATATAATAGTGTCTTGAATTAATTATTAACCTAGGTTAAGTGGTTGCGGATAAAATACAAAAAACATGTTCATAAAATCTCCCTTGTTAATCTTATGGGAAAAATGTTTTTGGCTTTTCCTAAGTTCATTTTAATGTAAACTTCACATTTGCTTTCACCAATCAGTTCAGCTCTATAAAACAATCATTTTGGTGTTTAAATTGTGATATTACGTCCAACCGTTGCAGAGATATTCAAAGTGCTAAACACAGTACGTTGTCCAATGTTATCCTTATGGAGGATAAATCAAATTTGATATCTTGGTTATTTATGAATGTATATTAATGAAACTTTGTATGTGGCTTCACGTAATACTGGTATATTGATATTTGTACAAAAAATTGATTTTTTGTTGATTATCCCCGTAGCAGCAAACCTTCATACTCAGCCATAAAGTTATTCTTATGGAGGATAAGTACAGTTTTATATCTCCCTTATTTATCAACATAAATTTATACAACCTAGTACGTAGCTTCACCTGGTTGATTTATATCGATAATTACACAAAAACATATTTCTTCTCTTTCTTTTTGCAGCACACCTTCGTTATTCTTATGGAGAATGAATGAAATGCTATAGATCACTTATTTATTTATGTATTTTTATGAAACTTGGTAAGTGGCTTTATGTGGTAGTGAGAAACATTTGCATGCATTGGAAATTCGCTGAGTACGCAGGTTTGCTGCGACGCGGGTATTTTTTCGATACTACGATACATCGGCTAACCGATACCGAAAACATGGATATCGAAAATAAAGTATCGACACTTACTCATATATTGTACCGGAACGTCAATTGACACTGTGACGAAACGCATGTTGATATTCAGCTGTTTCTGGTTTCTGAAGGGAAAGGACAACAAACAGCTGATTGTGACACGTGACTAGAAAACCTTAACCTCGATCGGATGCTAAAACCAGCTAACACTTTCTTTCATCAGCACCGTCTCAACGCTTCAGCTACTTAGACCACTGGATCGCTATCGCAAATTTGGATCGCTAAAGAATTCATGGAAAACAAACACGAAAATTCGCACTTTCGATATTTGTCAGCATATGTCTTCAAAGAGTGTGCATGTGATTTCATCCGAGAATGTATTTTATTCCTACAAATCTCGCCTAGTCTAAGCATTAAATATACTCTGTATGTTCAATGGTCTAAGCCCCAGAAATTTTCCCGATTTGTTCCTTTTCTTATGTAAACTCATTGGGAAACTCCTCAATTATACTCATTTTTATTCCCCTCTAAGAAGTTTTGACATTACATCCTTCTTTTGTAACTGTATTGAAAAATTGCAACCGTGTAAATCACATCATAGTTTTATAATTGATACCAATAATTTGATGATTTTATTCAAAGTTATATTTTACAAAATATTTAGTGTTCATTTGCCAATTTTTTCAATAAAAATTTAATATGTAAGTCATAAAACTAGTATTGGATCCATATTAACAATAGTAAAGGTTGAATATTCAAAGCCTTCAATCAGCATGCATTCGCTGTGCATGGTTAGACCTTTAGAGAGTCTAAGAAGGTCTCACGTTTAGTATCCTGTGAAGGTCTCGCGAGCATTACTGCTTCCGTGCTTCCTTTCAAGAAGCATTGACTGTTTATTTATAAAGACATATAACGGTAAGACTCCACTTATTATTTAAATGTTAGGACTGAGTACGCACGATTGCTGCATCAAGTACCACAAAATCGGGGGTTTTATGCAAATGGATCCCCACCAGATACAGCAACATACCAAGCTTTACCAATATATGTCCACAAGAAGCGATATAGGCTATCGCATGTTTCTTATCATCCATAAGAATAACATTATAGCTGCTGATATGCTTAGGTTTGCTGCCATGGGGACCAAAAAAATGGGGTTTCCATGCAAATATCAGTAAAAAGCTATATAGTTCCATTAATACATGTTCATTAATAAGCGAGAAAATTGTACTTATTCTCCATAAGATTAACATTGGACAACGTACTGTGTTTTGTACCTTCAACAACTCGGTAACCAACTGATTTAGAGCAATGATTCAAAATACATAAATTGTTTGTTTTTTAAGCTGAAATAAATGGTACAAACAAAAATTGGGTTAACAAAATAATTATATGTAAAAAGTTCAAAAATCCCTTTTTTGGGGTACAAAACCCCCCTATAAATCCCATTAAAAATAGTGCAACCTGCCTGGTTTTTGAACCCATGAAAATAGATCCTGCTTTACACGTTTATACCAAAGTCGTCAAGATCGGACCATTTTTACGAAATTTATCGTGCCTACTGACACACATACATAACATAGATGAATTTTGAACGAATGGTGTTTTTGGCATCTGGGGGCCTCAAAACGAAATAATCATGGTCCCGGGCCTAGGTCTTGCCATACCGACTACGGTAATAGCTTCTTCCCTATAGGAGATATTCGCTAAAATAAAATGTAGGAAAACAAAATTATCTGCTTTGCATTCCTATAACACAGGCTAGAATTTATATATTTATTCGCCTTCATAGTAATAGAGTTCAGATATTCTTCTGGTTCCGACACTTCTAAACACACAATTATTATGTTATTCACTAATGCAACTGCAATGAAACATGTTATGAACATGATCTCTACTATTTGAGCTGACTGACTGAACGTAAGTAATCAAGACTTGCATAATAAACACAGCTCAGGAGCTAAAACCATGGATTGTAATGGTTTAATTTTGCTTCAAATTAAAAAATAAATAAAATAAACATTATGGTAAATTCAGTTTTCATGGGTTGTGTCTTAGTAAAAATTAACATCTTTGGAATGTTTGTTAGAAAAAATGTTTCGATAGCAAATAAATTCGTGTAAATTGTAAAGCCCGAACTGGTTCTAACACTCTCTACTGCATACAATACGCATACATATGCAATCAATAAATGACAAATCGAGTGGTTGCATTGATTTATACATCCTCTGTAGAATCTATAATCAATTGTGTTTATCTCAAAGTATTGTGGAAGAATCTGTATTTTTAAACTACCTCCAAACATTTTTCATCAGACCATGTACGACAAGATTATTAATTACAACATGTAATACAATGTAAAGTGGATTTGCCGTTGGTATGATGTGGTGCAAAAATGAAAATGAACAAATAAACACTGCCTACATGCTAAGTGATTTTATTGAATCGCCTCTGTTATAATCGACAATAAGGACCTTACTTACGGAAGAACAAAAATTGTCATTGACGTACGAAAACACACAGGGTAGAGAACAGTAATTTTTCGTGGCTACAGTAATTTAAATAACATTATTTTCAGGAATAAAGACGCAGGAAATTTATGGAAAAAAATTTCCTTAACCTGTCACCACCACCCAAATTCATTATTTAAATCTATTATAACCAACCATCCTACATAATTTCTCAAAAACATGCAAACCTTACCTAACCAAAAAATAATTTTAACCTATAGGCCTAAACATTATTATTTCACTAGCCTATTATTTCTCATGGAGCTACATAAATTCGTTAAGGAATCACATAAAACGTTTCCTGATGTTATAATAACAAATGATTTACTTATTTGGAAATAAATACAAGAATATAATTTAAAACACAGTGTATTTCTATAACTAATCTACAGTACTGAAGATGATTTCAGAATAACACAAAATAATTAAATGAACGACAGGAGAACTTTAATAGTGGAATGGAGAGGTAAAATCAATTGTCATAAAATAAATTTCTAGATAGCATAAAATTACCTAGAATATTATTATAAATGAATTAGTTGATTTTTTCAGGGTTTTATCTTTTAACAGTAAAGTCCAACAGTAAAGATAACAGATGAGGTCGCCCGGACTGCATTGTTTCCGGGTAGAGTACGAGGCACGTTGTAGTCGGCACAGATAGAAATAAACAAACCATTAACTTTATTACAAACTTAAGGTTAAGCATTTCTGAAAACATGTTTTAACATTAACCTTTTTAAATTAATTAAAATATCGACATAGTAATCAGAGGGACGAGAGGAAAGTTAGCCCCACCTATGTGCACTCACTGTTTATTGTTGCAGTGAATGTATGTATAGAATTGTAACAACACGTATCATGTTACTCGAGAAACTATTTATTGTCACAGCCAACCAAGAAACTATCAGTGAAAGTAGTGGAGTATAACAATCAGAGGGGCGAGAGGAAAGTTAGCCCCACCTATGTGCACTCACTGTGTATTGACGCAGTGAATGTATGTATAGAATTGTAACAACACGTATCATGTTACTCGAGAAACTATTTATTGACACAGTCAACCAAGAAACTATCAGTGACAGTAGTGGAGTATAACAATCAGAGGGGCGAGAGGAAAGTTAGCCCCACCTATGTGCACTCACTGTGTATTGACGCAGTGAATGTATGTATAGAATTGTAACAACACGTATCATGTTACTCGAGAAACTATTTATTGTCACAGCCAACCAAGAAACTATCAGTGAAAGTAGTGGAGTATAACAATCAGAGGGGCGAGAGGAAAGTTAGCCCCACCTATGTGCACTCACTGTGTATTGACGCAGTGAATGTATGTATAGAATTGTAACAACACGTATCATGTTACTCGAGAAACTATTTATTGTCACAGCCAACCAAGAAACTATAGTGAAAGTAGTGGAGTATAACAATCAGAGGGGCGAGAGGAAAGTTAGCCCCACGTATATGCACTCACTGTTTATTGTTGCAGTGAATGTATGTATAGAATTGTAACAACACGTATCATGTTACTCGAGAACTATTTATTGTCACAGCCAACCAAGAAACTATAGTGAAAGTAGTGGAGTATAACAATCAGAGGGGCGAGAGGAAAGTTAGCCCCACCTATGTGCACTCACTGTGTATTGACGCAGTGAATGTATGTATAGAATTGTAACAACACGTATCATGTTACTCGAGAAACTATTTATTGTCACAGCCAACCAAGAAACTATCAGTGAAAGTAGTGGAGTATAACAATCAGACAGATTAAATCTTGCATTAAAAACGAATCAAATCACTTTGCCAGCTCGCTTGCTGATTTCATTTAAGTTTAGAGTACCATGATAAAATACAATGATAGTACATATGATCAAATTACAATATTTAAAAACTAGTGAGCCTGTTCGGGACCTACGATAACTAACCTTAGTTATCGTATAGGGTTAGTTATCTATCGTATAACTTTAGTTATCCTAGGCCGCTGTTACTCGAAACCGAGCAAATTATTCCATCTGATTAATAGTTTCGTCTTGAAGGTTCACGATCGCCCTTATAAAACATAACACAGCTGTTTTGGTATCCAACTAATACAAATTATTATTCTCCATGTTCATTTTATGGACAAAAAACTAACTTCGAGGGCTACTTGAAGGGCAAACTTCAAGTGCACGAGTATTTTCCGTGCCCTTGAAAATAAAAATATCGAAAATTATAAACTTTATGCAAAACTACGAACTGAGGTGCATTTTTACCTTCAAACATTAAAATTGCCCAAGAAATAAGGAAGGAGTTACGTTGACAAAAACCGGCTTCACGTATTATTATTTAATAAAAAAATATAGATTAACAGGATGTGTTTTTACCAACTGTTATTTAATCTACGATCTTAGAAGAGTACTCATCGAAATACTTTTAAAATCGAAAAAATACCGGTAAATGTTTTAGATTTTTAAACTAATGCAATAATATAATACCTTTTCATGCAGTTGACATAAGTATACAAATGGAAAACATTAAGTTAATTACATAACACGATAACTTTACTTTTTATGAAGGCAGTTACATTAAACTGAACGAAGAATGTTTAGGTCAACTCAGCACAGTTTTGTTGCAAACAACAAAAATACTTTAGTGACATAAAACCTGCAAAATAAAAGCATTAACAAATAGTTCTTTTTCTATAACGGGAACACTAGTCGGTGTTCCGTTCTCCGCACGGGGATATCACAATCATATTAGCCACATATTTTGAAATATTTTTACACTATAATAAGCTGACCGACTAAATAAATCAACTCTATAAGATTAATACTGGAACTCTGGAAGTCCATGGGGCAGAGCCCTGAAAGTGGTAGTTTCTCAAAATTCCAAAAGGCACATAATCTATAGAGTAATCTTTTGATTGATACCAAACAATAATACAAATTAGTATTTGTTTAAACCTAAAATCACCGTAAAAATACAAGAAATTCTTTCAATAATCCAAACTATCAGCAGATTTAAATCACAGCGATATAAACAGCCGATTGCAATATTCCGTTGCGAGTAGGGCAAGTAGGTCAAGACAACTAACAGGTGTTACGTACCCCAGTGTCGCGTTGTCTGTGTGTCTGTGGTGTGCGCCGACCTGTGCGACACTGCGACTGCCGCGATAGCGAGATGTGATATCACAGGGTCGCAGCGTCGGCGGCGGCGGCGTGCATGGGCGTCGGCGTCGCGGCGTCGGTAACAACATTGCATAACTGATGAGTTTTGAGCCGAATAGAATAACTAATTTTCGTTAGTAAAGTTATTTCCTGGTTTACCCATCTGGTGTACTCTTATAAAAGAAAGTTAATGACTATCTGTCGTCATATATATTTTTCTCTCTTTCTGTAAGTTAAAAAGCTAATTCAAAATTAATCGTGTTATTAAATAAGTAATTGTTCAATGTATCTGAACCTAGCTAGATAAGTGCGGTGTGATCTTGTTCTGTAATCTTTATATATAAATCTGTAAGCGAAATTTTAAAGTCAAAATTGTGGGAGTTAAGCAAATTGCAGGATGATCGGAGACGGCTCAAATTAAAGATCTTTATTCCAGAGACTCGGGAAAAATAGCAGTATTTCTAAAAAGTTACCAGCAAACAAGAAATAACACGAAACATCCCCCATAACAAAAGCATGAGGATTTAAAAACGTCTGAATTGTTTACATAAAAACATGTGATCCTACTTAAAAGGTTCTACTTTCCTCAGCATGAAAATCAGATGATGCAGAGTACTGGAGATAGGTTAGGGGCTTTGGTCCCTTCAAGCCACTAGTTGTAAATTTAATTATGGCATTTTAGTTTATTAATGAATTTTCTATGGAAAGTGAACTATTAGCATGACCCGCAAGGTGAAACTTAAGCCCGGGACCACTAAAGAAGTTCCTAACGTGATCCCCTGAACACGTTTTAGGGGGTCGTTCAAAATTATATTTATATATGTATATTTATATATATATATATGTGTGTGTGTGTGTGTGTGTGTGTGTGTGTGTGTGTGTGTGTGTGTGTGTGTGTGTGTGTGTGTGTGTGTGTGTGTGTGTGTGTGTGTGTGTGTGTGTGTGTGTGTGTGTGTGTGTGTGTGTATGCACTCTAGCGGTCACAGTTTTTGTCCGATTAACTTCAAATTTGGTAGGGACGTCCCTTTCTATAATCAGTTGGACAAGTTCGTTGGGCAAAACAATCGGAAAACTCTAAACCCCTTATTTGGGGATTAACCTTTCAAATTTCCAGTTTTTGGGCTCAAAAAGAGTCAGAAAAGCCCCGGACGTAAAATTAATGCATGTATTAAGATGGGAATTAGTGAAGTGAAAGTTTTAAGCCCCTTCTCGTCGTTCTAGCATAAATATTTACCGAGTTATTAAAGAAAATGTATATCGGCTAAACACAGTACGTTGTCTTATAGGGTTTTTACATTAGAAAAGCATCTTATTCATTTGTTTGTGTATTTGTATCATCCCCAGCAACCTCGCGCCTACTTTCAAGCCTGACTGGACCTTTTCCTAACCTTGTGCAATGTGCAAAATTGTATTCCTAGCATTGCAGATAAATGAAACCAGGATCATCAGAACAGCCAAAAAAACCACTGTTTTCAGATTTCAATAAAATTGGAATAAAAGAATTTTTTTATACCGGTTTTGAGTTTTAAATGTTTTGTTTGTGGAAATTCACTTCCCTCACGTCAGCGTGCTGCGAGGAAAAATCGTTTTTAGCTTAGTTTCGTATATTGGACTTATATTAACTTTATTGTTCATCTGGGTAAATAAAGCAATTTGATTCTGAATCTCTCATTTCTTTTTAGCGAATTTCCCCTATAGGGAAGAAGCTATTACCGTAGGTCTCATGGTAAGACTTAAGCCCGAGACCATGACAGTTTTTTGTTTTGAGGTCCCCAGTTGACAAAAACACTGTTCGTTCAAATTTATATATATATATATATATATATGTGTCCGTGAATGCGATAACTTGAGTAAAAAACGTTCGGTTTTGATTAAATTTGGCTCAAATGTGTAAAATGACATTCATGACTTAAAGTTCGAAAACCAGAAAAATCGCACCATGGGAAAGGGGGTTTATGGGGGTTTTAAATTGTCCAAAAATCAGTTTTTTGCATTTTTCACCTTAACATTTTTTAAAAGCTTAATTTTGGTTTTGACCATGTTGTAGAGTTTAAAAAAACAAATAATATAGTATTTTGAATTATTAACCTAGGTTAAGTGGTTGCGGAGAAAATCCAAAAAACCTACTCATAAAATCTTCCATGTTAATCTTATGGGAAAAAGGTTTTTGGCTTTTCCTAAGGTAATTTTAATGTAAACTTTACATTTGCTTTTACCAATCTGTTCAGTTCCACAAAACAATCATTTTGGTTTTTAAATTGTGATTCTACGCCCAACCGTTGCTGAGATATTAAAAGTGCTAAACACAGTACGTTGTCCAATGTTATCCTTATGGAGAATAAATAAAATTTGATATCTCGATTATTTATGAATGTATGTTGATGAAACTTGGTATATGCCTTCACGTAGTATTGGTACATTGGTATTTGCACAACAAATTGATTTTTTGTTGATTTCCCGTAGCAGCAAACCTGCGTACTCAGCCCCCATGTTATTCTTATGGAGAATAAGTAATATGTGATGACTCCCTTAATTATGAACATAAATTAATAAAACTTGGTATGTAGCTTCATTTGGTTGAGTTATATTGATAATTGTATAAAAACCCATTTTTCCCTTGTTGCAGCAAACCTGCTTACTCAGCCCCCATGTTATTCTTATGGAGAATAACTAAAATGTTATATAGTTCTTATTCATGATTGAATATTGATGAAACTTGGTATGTGGCTTCGCCTAGTTTAATTATATTTATATTTGCATAAAAACCAATTGTTTGTGTTCCTTGTTTCACCAAACCTACGTACTCATTACCAATGTTATTCTTATGGAGAATAATTAAAATCGCTTATATGTGAATATATTTGTATGAAACTTGGTATGAGGCTTTATGTGGTATTAAGAGAAATATTATGCATTGGAAATTCGCTGAGTACGCAGGTTTGCTGCGACGGGGGTATTTGTAAATACTTCTGATCTAATGAGCTGAGATATTGCATGACGATAGCCTAATAATTTATACTGAGTGGGCTTTTTCATGTTTCAGGAATTCCTTGACCCTGTCTCTCCCCCAGGTATTTTAATTCTTATGAATATTAATTAGTTTATCGATTACAATAGTAAAAGAATTTGGCATTTACAAATTATATGGGTCATTGTGACTGTTAGATCCCCATGCAAATAACAGATCACCATCTGGTTTCAAATTATAAAAGAATCTCTTGAATTTTGTTCAGCAATTTTAGGCCTCTTAAACCATTAATTTTCTTACTGTGTATATTTCGTATCAATTGAAAGGTCTTATGTACTCAATATGTGCTTTTGGGGATTGAAAAACATCCGCACTGTCAGGGTTCCGCCCCATACGCTTTTATTGTTCTAATGTTATTATTATGGAATTATATTTAATTTAGTCAAACAGCTGAATATAATGTTAAAGTTAAATAAACAGACTCTTGACACAAGTTATATGACAAACGTCAGCTATATATGATTGGTTACCTGAGGAAAATGGCAGTTAGCATATCGGCTTAATTATTTTACTCCATACGAGACCTCTAGACACATTAACCTCGTTTAGTTACCTGTATTATAATTGGTTCTTATGGCTGTAAACACAATTTAATCAGCTGTTAATAATTTTATACTGTAGTTTATTAAGCAGTCAAAGAAGTCAGAGAAAAATCTTTTGGGTCTCGCATGAAATATGGAGGCAAAAACCTGGCTGGCGTACAACTTACTTTTTTCTTGGTTCTTTATTCTATGATACAGTTCGGGGCACGGTGCATGTGTCTGGGAAAGGCGAGAAACTACTCAAATTTCTCATAAATAAAAGGAAACAATAACGAAGATAACCAAAACAAATGTTTCAAAATTAAATAAATGAATTTTGCTTTCTGTTGACAAAAGTATTCTGTAACACTAACTAACGGTACTAAGCCAAATAGAGACGAGAAGTAATTCCAGAAGCATACGCTAACCATTCGCCAAAGCACTGTGCCCCGAACTGTACAGTGGCCTTCTATCATTTTGGTGCATGAGTTATCATTATGAAAGAGTCTGGTAGGAATCTTCCTGTAAAATCACTAGGTTGAATATCAAGGACATGAGAACAGATCGTTTGAGACACAAAACACTCAGAACCAAGGTATTTTTAAAATGAACAATTAACCAGATACTTTAAATTCAGCTTATTCTATTGCACATCACCTAATAGACTAGAGGGTGAGGTGCATAAGTTGGCAGCAGTGGCGGATCCAGCCAGGGGGTGCGGGGGGGTGCGCGCCCTCCCCTTGGACTCAGAAAATGTATAATTAGTGGGTAATAGTGTGACGCTGTCTGTCGCTGTACTCGTTTTTGTTTTCAATATTTGCAACACTGCAAATACATTATTTGCACCAACACGACTTACCTACTGGGCAATGATCTACAAAATGGAGCCTCCCCTATAACGGGTCGCTACGAATATTTTTAACAGTACAAATCATGGAATGTGTATGCCAAGATAATGAGCCCTGGTGGTAGGACGGTAAGGAAGCAAGTCACCATAGAACGATACGCCCTTTATGTGTGCTAAGTAACTTACTGCATCCAAAATGTTACAAGATAAAAAGTTGTCGATCAATACATAAAATTAGAGAGTCACTGAGCTCCTTAAATCCGACAAGCACAACTTACTATCTGTAAGGTAAAGGCACCGGTGAGGGCTGAGCATCTCCTAGGGTAACGCACCATAGCACCCGGCCTATTGCCTTTGGCTGCCCTAGTGGCACACACCGCAGCACCGGCCCTGCAGTCTTCCTTAATCTTCTTCTTTTCTGAAACCTTTGCGTTCTACCTTAGCCATTTTGTGCGCGTCGGTTTAGCCTTGAGTAGTGTGTGTAAGTAAATGATTCGGTATAAAATGTTTGTTTTTCGAGGTAGTAGTACAAAATGTGTATATTTATGTACCTACTGTTTATTGTACATTAGCCATTTTGTGCACGTCGGTTTAGCCTTGAGTAGTACATGTAAGTAAATAATTCAGTATAAAATTTGTTTTTCGAGGTTGTATAAAATGTGTATATTTATGTACCTACTGTTTACTGTATCAGTGTAATACATAAATATTACACTTTTCATTGTGAAATAAGTGTTACAATGTGGTGTTTTATTTGTTAGCATCATGAGTGAATTGTATTTAGAGAGTACCAACAAAACTTCCTCCCGTTGCTGTGGGACGTTATCGTTTAGTGAGAAAAAAATCTCAAGTGTGTTCCCCCCTCAACAAATTCCTAGATCCGCCCCTGGTTGGCAGTTGAAATTTTCACAATCAGACACATAATATCATCAAGCTATAAAAATATTCCAAATATGTAAACAATGCACTGATAAAACATTTATCTTAAATGGTTTAAGGGAGTGGGTAAAAGGAATGGTGAAAGTTCACTGTGTTTACACTTTAATAGCTGGGGAGCTTAGAGTGCTTCGCCTCGTAAACTGAGATTTTCCACATCGATGCACAGCAAAATATTGAAAATGCTGTGAAGGTTTGGAACTGGATAAGCTGCAATTTGTCTTTGGGCATTAATGATGCTTTTGAAGAGCAGATCCACCTTTGATAGCAACGTGACCAGGATTTAGATTGTTCTCTATCAAAAGCGTTTCAAATGCCACTGCAGTGTTAAAAGATACACAAAATAAAATTTAATGTAAAGCAATTAATCAGTTTCTTTGAATGTTGTCAGGGGATGTTTTACTACCCTACCTTAAACATTAGGTTTACTACTTGGAGACCAATATAAATGTAGATATTTTTTAATTTATCTTTTTAATAAGAAATGCATTCCTAAACGTAAACCAAGGTTTGAGTGTTCAATGACAAGTCAGCAACCAATCATTTCATTTTTTATAATATTGGCCATCAAAATAAGTTTGGGTGGCAGTGTCGTTGACTATTTTAGTATCTGTAAATTCCAACCACATGTATTTATATCAATGTTATGAAAGAAAGTAAATAAATAAAACTGAAACACATGATGCGTGAGTTTTGACCTTAAAAAATCAAATGGAAAATTATAAACAAATTTCTGTTCATAGTAATTTCATTGGTACAGTATGTTATTGGTAAATTAAATGATTCTATAAAATAAGTCTACAAATATCTGTAAGTTCAAAATTATAATTTGTCATATAAATGTATATATTTCTTTCTAAAAATAAGTAATACATTTTCTTAGCTGAACTACAATGTATAAATATGTCTATGAAATTTTACAAGAACTTAGTATACAGCGTCCTTCTTCCAGACAAAAGTCTTCTCAGTGTTTTTCAACACACAACCAGCCTGAAACTGCTAAAACCTTGATAAACCCAAAGGATAAGCGATTAAAAAACTATGTATTAACGAAACTAAATAAAATCCATGCAGAAAAACAAATCCTTCTAGCAAAGAAACGAAAAGCACTTCTCTGGTATAAAATGATTCTTGACAAAATGGTTAGCCCTCTGATTGAATACATGCCAAGTGTAACTAATTCTTATCATCTTTCAAAGTTAGCAGACTTTAGGACTAATGAAGGATTTTCAGAAAGATCCATAGAGACAAACAAACAGAGGATAGTTGTCCGTCCTAAATGTGTGGAAGAGCCGTTGCCGATTCTAATCAAGCCAGAATACAAAGTTTTAAAATGCCGTAAAAAAGGTTGGAAAATCATGAACAAACTGACAAAAGCTAGGGATTCTAAAAACGAAATGATAAATAAATACAAAATCTGGAAGAATAAAGTTGAAAAAGATCCTGAAGTTCAGAAGAAATTTGGTAAAAAACAGGGGCTTCTGGTTTATGACCTGTTTTTAAAAGATGCTATCGAGTCCAAAATAGAAGATTTGATGCCTAGTATTAAAGCAAAAAATGAGCAGTCAAATGTTTATGATTTTAGATTCCAAAGTGACCCAGAACTTGAGCAATGTGAAAATCACCTTATGAAACATGTCGAAGTAGTTGCTTCATCAAATAAACTAACTGCCTCAAACTCTAATAAAGGTCTCAACCGTAGTAAAACTGTTATTCCAAAGCCAGTACATACAAAAACTACTAATAAAACTGATACCACCTCAGTAAAGACAAAAACTATTGATCCATCACCACTGAAAAAGAAGGAGGAAAAACTTCAAGTGTTAAAGGTTAAGCCGTCAATTCATTCCAAAGACGAAAATCAAGCAAAACCACCAACACAAAGACCCCAACATAAACCAAACTGGGTAAAAAGTGATAATAGAATGAAACTTGCTAAATCAGAACCAGCAAAAGATAAAGCTGTGATAAGAAAAATTGATGTTCCTTCAAAAATTAAAAAGCCTGAAGTCATTCATCCAGCAAGTAATAACACATTGTCTGTTGAAAACAGGGTGCGTAACAGTGCAGTTTGCATCAGGCAAAATGTTGATGAAAAGGAGGCTGAAAAGAAGGTTTCAAACAGTAATTTCACAAGGGCTGAAAACCTCTCTGAAGTTTTATATGAAAAAAGTAACGATCCAGGTACGCTTCAAGATGGAATTTTTAAATTAAGTGAGAATATTTTGGATGAAACTATAACACCTGATAATAAAATTACTGAAAATTATGAGAAATATTTAGTGATAGAAGCTAAAGAAAATATAGTAAATTATCCTGTGGGGACCTATGCAGATATTTGCAGTGGAAGTAAGGCAGAATCTGCAATATTTGAATCAATAGGACAATCTGACACTTTAAGTAATTTAAAATCAAATATTGTTGTTGATAAACCAAATAATGTCTTTGGGAATCCAACATCTCAAGGTGATGTTAGATTTGCTCAGGGGAGAGATGTTGATAAAATTGAGAGCCAAACTGAAAACAAGAATACAATTTTTAAAAATTCAACCGAAAATGTGAACACTAATTTATCTGAGTGTGAGTTAATGGATGGTCCGAATGTTTCAAATAGTTTAGTTGTGCAAGATAAATCTGCCAAAACAGAAACGACGACAACATCGAGCAGTAATACATTAAAAACCACTTATTTAGTGTCTTTTGAGGTAAAAGACGATGAAGCATATTTAAAAACACGCAGTCAAGTTATTGCTGATGAAATTAAAGGAGATTTGATTGACTTAAACATTGTTCTTGAGGAAGAAAAAAAAGAGAGGTTAGGAAGAAAAAATGAAACAGTATTAGAAAACCCGAAACGCACCAGTGATGATGTGAATGTACCTTTAAATACAAGTAAAAGTGAATCACAAAGCCAAAATAAAACATATTTGCCCAAATTCGAAGACAACCCCAAAGAAAATATGAAAATCAACATCACGTCATCCATAAATCAAAATGTTTTAACTGAACCTTTAACGAACAATTTATCCAAAACTGAAAACATTAATTATTTCAAATCACAGTCAGCATTTCAGTCACATGAAAACCCCCAATCATTAAACGAAAATAATATTTTAGAAGATAAATCAAGTAAAAATATAACTGAAATAATAATGAAACCTAAAACTCTTGAACCAATGAAAGAACACATTAATAAAGATTATAAGGATCCCATGAAGACAGAAGGAACAGTTAGTGTATTAAATGCTAAACATAAAAAACCCCTGAGTAAATCACGCTCTTTGGAACTCATTGGACAAGATAAAAAAGGAAAAGTATTAAGACATAAGAAGGCAGTTACAGAAAAAGAGAAAAATCTGCTCAGTAGTATGCCCGACAAAAGAGTAAAAGTTATGAATAAAACAAAAGAACTTGGTCAAAGTGAAAAATATCAAGAAATAATAAATTCTGTCAAAAAAATCATTCCTAGCAGCAATTCAAATGAAAGCACTTTAGGAATAAATACACCTAAGACTGTACTGACAGACAATAAAATAAAAAACAATGTTAGTATGTCTAAAAACTATACTAAGACTTTAAATGAATTAAAGGAAATTATAAGTGAACTGCCTGGAAGTGACAATCAACAAACAATTGGTGCTACTAAAAATAGACACCATTGGGAAATCGAGAATAAAAATAATAAAACCAGTGAAACATTTCTTAAAACTGCTGAGAAGGGAAATATAGGTTCAAAAGATGACAATTTGGAGATTAAACAAACTAATATTGAAACAAATAACAAAATTAAACAAGAAACCCTTAATACAGTTAAAGAAGTAGGTAAAATCGTAAAAGTCAAAGAAGAACTAAAACCACTAAGTGCAGAAAAAAATTATATTGAAGCATCAATGACAGCTGATAAAGAAAAAGAAGATGGCAAAACTCATTTAAAACCATCAATGTCTAACACTTCCGTCAATAAAAATCTGATGGAAAGTAACAAATTGGGCTCTCAGATTGGAAAAAAGGAACACACAGAAGAAAACAGCAGAAACTTGAGTCTAAAGACAAATATAACAAGTCCTCAAGCACATCATATATTGTCTAATCACTCAGATAAAATTGCTGAACAAAAAGAAATTGTATATCCAGAAAGAACCCTTAAAACCAAAAGCGTTAGTAATATGAAATCTAATGAAAGAAAATCCGAGGGGAGTCAAGAACCAGTAAGACTAAACATTGGTTCCAAAAGTATGAAACCAGACGAACTAGAGGCAAATCAAAACATCACTGGACTTAAAAATATACCACACAAAATAAGAGATAAATCTACAGGAGATAACACAAGTAATTCACCAAAAGATCACTCATTTGCAAAATCAAAAGATACAAGAAGGGTTAAGTCTGCTGAAATTGAAGTCCATAGGAATTCTGATAATGAAAAAGATTCAAGTACCGGTAACTTAAGAAAATCTACTGATTCTAAGCCATCGTTCTTCAGAGTAGAAGAGAGTAGAGAAAACAGCAAAATTATAAAAGCGAAAAGTGATTTAAACATGAATAAGATTGAGACTCCTAAAATTAAAGGGCCAAAGAGAATCAATATACCTCCAGAAACTAATAAATCAGGGGGTATGCAGAGAGTTCTGTCTATCACTGGATCTGAGAAAGCACTGCGAAAAATTAAAAGTAAGGTTACTGCTGAATCTAGAGAAAACAAGGCGAAAGATCAAACACTGAAAGAAAAGGATACTTATGTTTCAACTGTAATGAACAATAATAAAACAAATTCTAATGATAATGAACAATTTAAATTTTCCGTGGACAAATTTGTAAACGATTCAAAAAACCCTATTGTAAACCAAAGAAAAATAACACAATATACTCGTTTGGGTGAAACAGTGCTTAAAAAAAATACTATAAGTGAAAATAATCTGATAAAAACGGATAAAAAAGAGATACCTTCAGCTAATACTATAAAAGGAAAACACAGTAGTTTGGAAACAATGGATAAACAAATAGTTGAATCACAAAAGCCAGCTCAGACACCACCAAGTGTGTTACAAGGCAAAAATAAGAACACTGAATCAAAATTGAAAAAGGAAACACAGCCAACAGGAATACTGGCAAAGAAAACACTAAAAGCTAAAATAATATCAAATGAAAAACCTAAAAGAAATGTTCAGTCATCTAAACTAACTGGTGATGTCAATACATTACCAAAAAATACTGTACAGAGTAGAATACAAGTAAACAGTAGTGATACAATAAATAAAGAACTACTCAATCTTAGTAAAAGATTGGAGAATAGATGAAGTGCCGAAAAAGTTCAATAAGGCAAAAGAACAAAGCTTTATGGTACGTCTTGGTTAAAACTTATTTTAAATTGAAAGTTTATTTTGAATTTATTTGAAAATCTTTTATTACATTTTGAATACAAATATTTGTTTATGTACAGTCTGTGGTTAAGAAAAAAATAAAATCATAACTGTTGATCTTGATGTTTTCATTTTTGTTTTACAATCACTTTTCTGAAATCGATAATTTCATGTAAGGCATGAAAATGTGGTTTACCATTTATAGTTTGACTGTCTTTACAAGTTTACACTTAGGTACAACTGTTACACAAATAAAATATTACTTTAGATTTCCCTTGAACAAATCGACTCACAAAAAACACTCGCAGACATTAAATGGGATGCTAAATAAGTGACCTATTAACGGAACTTGTGCAGAATATATGCAACAAACAATTTGAGTTAAGACTGATATTTACTGGCCCTGCCACCGCTTGGGGTTCGTTTCTCCAATCAAACTATTGGTTACAGCTTTACTAACACCATTTGTTGCATATATCTTACATAAGATCTGGAAGAAAATTGCTTATTCCGCGGCTCAACTGTAACTTACAAACTTCACCAATCTTAATACATTTTCTATGTTATTGAATTATTATAAAAACTCATATCAATTAGGTTTGAGGAGGATGGGAGTAAGATGATAGCACATCCAATGTCGATGGATGGAGGGGTATGGTTTCAAAGCGGAGTCCTTCCTGGACTGTAAAACCATCTAATAATTACAAAATTGTATCGGCACTAAGCAGTATTCTTAATAGCAGTCCCAAACACTGCAAAAAATGTAAAATGTTGAAATAGTTTCAATAGTGTGTGGTTGGGTTTGTTTCTATCACTATATAAATGTAGAAATAGAATATCATTTAATGAAAAAAGATCAAATCCCTGAACTTTTATTTTATTTATGGTGTATCTTAACGTTTTGAAGTACCAAACTTTCTTTAAGGTCTGGACCTTAGGTTCACCGCCTGGACTATAAATTCCATCGCCTCTGATACGGTTGCTACTTTACAATAAACTCCCTCTAGTCCGACCGCACTACCCTTGGTTGGATTGTTAAATGACTGATAGAAGCGGTGGTGATTTTTTATACTTAAAATACACTAGACTCTCATAAATCCGGATTGGACGTTAGAAATGGGAGAAAACTCCTGGATCTCGAAAAAGGTACAGGCATTGGTTTGCCCAACTAACGTACTAGGGACACACAATAAGGTTCGGTTGACGTGTGAGGATCTTTGAATCTCTGAATCCGTCCCTTCAACAACACAAACATAAATCCGGATTGCACTTATTAGGACTCTCGGATATCGGGAACTTCACGGTTTAGCACCTTCGGTTTTCATACGATTATCCCGCATTGCACAAATGTCATGTAGTTTGCATCGCCAGGTGCCCAACCATGCCGTTATCGGTGTTTGATATTATTTACGTATCCAGTGTGCTGCTCTGTTCAGGTCTTCTCCTGTCGAAGACTCATCACTAACAATGTAAATGAGTAGACCGGTGACAGTTTGTATTACAGTATACTTTAATGATTTACAGTGTTATATTAAATCTTTATAAATGAACATAGATGTAAATAGTTTCTGATTAAACCATAGATTTTTTAACATTTACATGTAATAAATGTGTTCCTCTGATAATCCAACCGTTTGTTGTGTTCCGATCATGCTCTGAGTCCTGTTGGTGATGGATTAACGAAGTTCTACTGAATTACGGAGTGATTATAACCTTCTTCTGGAAACTCACTCTTATTAGCACATAAACGTAAATGAACATTGTCATAATTGTTCACTATAAAGACAGAATTGATGATTCATGCCAACCTCTAGAAATCCAGATTTTTCAAAATCTGGACCGGCCGTCCACCACATTAGTCCGGACTTCTGAGACTCTAGCCACTGTACCTACCTATAATACCATACCTGTTCTTAAAAATCAACTTTTAAGATGGTTTAAAGAAATTAAGCAAAGAAACAAAAATCTCCAGTCGACTGAGCTAAGATGTTTAATTAATGAGCTAGGTGTTTATTGCGATGGATTTTGGCTGGAAACTAAACAAACAAGTTGTCTCCTCCTGATTTCTGCTGAGGAAAACTCTCCCGCGTGTGGTTGACTAATTTTTGCGAGGCCGAATCATGAGCAGACCAAGGCCAGTCTAGAGGGAGTCTACTGTTACTGAATTATTTTGACATTGTCCCTTTTTAAGATTTTACTTTGTAGTCAAATGATACGACCCAAAAAGATATAATTTTCTTGCCGGCCTAAAAAACTTATACAGCTGAATTAGATGTACTAAAGGATTAAAAAAAAATGCATATTATAAACTTTTAAACAGGAGTTTAACAATATGGCGGCCATTTAAAGATGGCGGAATTAAGTTTTTAATAAATTAGTCATATCTTTCTCGAAGTTTCATCAAAGTTGTTCATAAATAAGCAAGTGGTAAATTTTATTTATTTCCTATAAGAATAACCTGGACGACTTACTGTGTTTAGCATTCTCTATAACTCGGCCACGGATTGATGTATACCCAAAATGAAATAGTCAAAATAATTACTCTTTTGAGCTAAATTAGTGGATTCTTTTGAGCTAAATTAGTGGAAAGTCATATGCTGTATTATGTTTGTATTAACACTTCCTGTGATACCTATTCCCCATAAGATTAACATGGGGAATTTTTTGAATAGGTTTCCTAGTTTTTTCCGCAACCACTCAACTTAATAATTCAAAACCAGATGTCCTGTTGCTCAAATCCGAGCAAGTTTGTACCCAACTAAAGGTTACTTCAGTTGTAAACAAACATAACATCTGATATAAAAACGGATAATATATCTGAGAATAATGCGGATAACGTACTTTCAATCAACACGTAGTTTAGACTTCCGCCGTTGGATAGCGCCACTGTTCCGACAATTCAGTCCTTTACTGTATTTAAGTGAAGCCCTCTCTTAACATTCTGAGACGTATTGGCAAATCTACGTAAAGAATAAGTTGAATTTGACACCTCAAACATTAACATCCGTCCAGCCGTTATCGAGTTATGACTGTGAAGAAAAACCCCTAGCATAAATTGTTTAATACAAAGCATAAAGTGTGTGTTTTTAAAACATGTAAATGAAAAAAATCTGAAAGGTTTTTTAAATATAATTTAAACACCATCAAACCCTCATCCCATGATCCAATCCCACTGGTTTTCAACTTGTTATACTATCATAGCAAACTATAAGGTACTATCATAGCAAATTAATTCAAAATCAAACTGTTAATTCAAAAGTCACGAGACTGTTTACACATTAACTTAGATACGAATCTAAAAATATGTATATGTACAAATTGGGTCATAAACCGAATTATATATTCAAATTCTATAAAAAATGGTTTGTTGCAGCTAGGTTGGTTGATTCTATAAATAAATAAGTTGTAAAGTTATTATGGTCACGGGTCCAAGACTTACAGAGCCGACTCTGTAATAGCGTAATAGTGTATTTTCAGCAGAGTAATTCGAAAAAATCGACCAAGGTAATAGCGTATTTTCAGCAGAGTAATTCGAAAAAATCGACTAAGGTAATAGCGTATTTTCAGCAGAGTAATTCGAAAAAATCGACTAAGGTAATAGCGTATTTTCAGCAGAGTAATTCTAAAAAATCGACTAAGGTAATAGCGTATTTTCAGCAGAGTAATTTGAAAAAATCGACTAAGGTAATAGCGTATTTTCAGCAGAGTAATTCGAAAAAATCGACTAAGGTAATAGCGTATTTTCAGCAGAGTAATTCGAAAAAATCTGAATTTGTAGATTTAACATTTCAACAGACAGACTAACAAATACTTAACGATCGATCGTGATATTAACGGGGAATATTGAATAGGGTTTTTTCTTTAAAATGACACCTTAAATGTCGAAATAAGCAAGAGATATAGGACTTCTCAATGTTTGAAGCAAATACTGTAATGTTCCCAGTCTGCCATCTTGATGACGTCATCACAGGGGTTAGGATCAAATCTCGTTATGTTATAAATCATTGTAAAGCTTATAATATTGTATTTTTGAAACTCATAATAGCGATGGATTTGAATTTAAACACTAGAAGCGATAGGTAAAGTCCAAATAAACTTACAATATTGACTATATTTTATAAGATTAATGCCTTTAAAGTAAAATTTATAGTTTAGGATATATAGTAAGTTTAAGTAATTAATGCCATGTAATGTTTACATATTTCATTAAATAAATAGAAAACCAGGCCATATATCGTATATATTGTTAGGGCACGTTATTTGTATACTAAAATTATCTATTCGACAACAAAGATTTGGCAAATTTGGATAAAGAATAACTGAGATATGACTAATTTATTAAAAACTTAAATCCACCATCTTTAAATGGCCGCCATCTTGTTAAACTCCTGTTTAAAAGTTTATAGTATGCATTTTTTTCAACCTTTGGTACAACTTATTCAACTGTATAAGTTTCAGGCCGACAAGAAAATTATACCTTTTTGGGTCGTATCACTTAGACTATTATTGCTAATTATCTAGTTGGGAAATTCTAGATAAATGATTGCAAGTTCATATGACAAGTTTTTAGTTGATGAGCTGAGAAAAAAAACTAGATGTGAAAACTGGGCTAGTACACTGAACACAAAACGCTATTGTCGATTCATAAACTTTGATAAATCTTGTGAATAACAAACAAAATATCAGCATTATAAACTAGGTGAGCTAAATAAGGTTAACTCCATAAAGGGTGAAACCTTGTCATATAAAGTCCCGCTTTTAGCGAATTTCCTCTATAGTGAAGAAGCTATTAACGTAGGTGTCGTGGTAAGACTTAAGCCCGAGACCATGATAATTTTTCGTTTTGAGGTCCCCAGATGCCAAAAACACTATTCGTTCAAATTTATATAAACAGGGTGGTCAGTTCAGAAAGGGTCATTACAAACTTCGGGGGCTGGTAGTACTGATCAATTTGAACAAAAGATTTGATACATACATAGGTCGAAAAATTTTACGTTTAGCCGCTAGCTTCCATTTTGTATTTTTAACATAAAAATTAATATCTCTAGAACTATTTAAGCAACACAAACTAAACTTTACATGTGCGTTAAATAACTAAAGAAGCAAATAATAAAAATTATTGTTGTCTTAAATATTTTCAAAATGTGGCCTGTTTTAATATTTTAAAGCCAAATAACAAACAAACCATTAATTTTATAAAAATATTACAAGATACAAAATACAAAAAAGATGAAAATTCTTAAAACAATTCTAATGACACTTTATTCAACGCAATCCATCAATGCATCAGCAAGAAAATGCACTTTTAAGGTTTGCTTGTACAAATCGGGGACAAGAAGCAGTGCATTTGGGCGCTCATTATTGTTATCTTTCTCATTGCAGCAAACCTGCGTACTCAGCCCTAATGTTATTCTTATGGAGGATAAATAAAATGCTATATATCACTTAATTATTCATGTATTTTTATGAAACTTGGTGAGTGGCTTTATGTGGTAGTGAGAAAATATACATGCATTGGAAATTCGCTGAGTACGCAGGTTTGCTGCGACAGGGGTATTTAGATTTCCGTAGGTCAAGATAAACATCTGAATTATCTAAATTTTGTATTTGTTTTAGCGAATTTCCCCTATAGGGAAGAAGCTATTACCGTAGGTGGCATGGTAAGACTTAAGCCCGAGACCATGATAACTTTTTGTTTTGAGGTCCCCAGATGCCAAAAACACTATGCGTTCAAATTTATATATATGTATATATATATCTATATATATGTGTCCGTTACCACGATAACTTTTGAAAGAAACACCCGATTTTTATGAAATTTGGCACAAATGTGGAGAGTAGCATTTATGACTTTAAGTTCGAAAACCATATCGATCACACTATGGGAAGGGGGTTTACAATTTTCCAAAAATCAGTTTTTTGCAAATTTGACCCCAAAATGTTAAAAACACTCAATTTTGGTTATAGCCATTTTATAGAGCTTAAAAAACAAATAATTTAGTATCTTGAATCATTAACCTAGGTTAAGTGGTTGCGGAGAAAATCCAAAAAACGTGTCACATGTTAATCTTATGGGCCAAAGGTTTTTAGATTTTTCTCAGATAGTTTTACTAAAAACTTCACATTTCTGTTTATTAATGTGTTTAGCTCAACAAAACAAACATTTTGGTGTTTTAATCGTTGTTCTACGTCCAACCGTTGCAGAGATATTCAAAGTGCTAAACACAGTACGTTGTCCAATGTTATCCTTATGGAGAATAAATAAAATTCTATATCTCGATTATTTATAAATGTATATTGATGAAACTTGGTATATGGCTTCAACTAGTTGTGGTATATTGATATTAGCACAAAAAACAAGTTTTTTGTTGATAGCCAACGTAGCAGCAAACCTGCATACTCGGCCCCCATGTTATTCATATGGAGAATAAGTAAGATTGTATATCTTCCTTAATTATGAACCTACATTAAGAGAACTTGGTATGTAGCTTCACCTGGTTCAGTTGTATTGATAATTGCAAAAAAAACACATTACTTACCTTCCTCGTTGCAGCAAACCTGCGTCCTCAACCCTAATGTTATTCTTATGGAGAATAAATAAAATGCTATTTATCACTTATTTATGGATGTATTTTTGTGAAACTTGGTAAATAGCTCTATGTAGTAGTGAGTCACAAATATATGCATTGGAAATTCGCTGAGTATGCAGGTTTGCTGCGACGGGGGTATTTTGTAATTCTTATAAATGTTAACTCAACATAGAAACTTGAATTGGGTACAAATGTATATTTTAATATGGTAGATAAAATTCACTTTAACTAAAACATTTAACGTTCAACTAAAGATATCGGTCAAAAACTTTGATATCAATTTTAGTGAAAATGATTATAAAGAAATACAGTATAATTAAGTCAAATAATTCTAAGAGAAATCACACAAAACCTTATTTGTATCTTAATATCTCTTTAAGATGCTGAAGCTACCTGGGCGTAGTCAGATAAAAAAAACAAGTTGTTTATGTTTTCAGTTTTTATATAAAAATAAGTTGTTATCCCTGACTCCTCCATGTATTTGACACTTCCTTACTATTCCAGGTATGGCATACACCCTAATAATAATAGACAAAAAATTCACAACAAAGTTAAAGTTTCTATGTTGAACAATCCTTGTTATAAAAATATTTATAAAATACGATTTGAGTAGAAATCAAAAACATGCAGAAGCAACATTGCCATTTTACATATTGTTTGATTTTTTCTCAACCCAAGGAATACGGGACCGAAGAGTTTGATAAAAGGCTGTATATTTTGGGTAAATGAATGTTATTGACCTAAATAACAAATGTTATGTAATAAAAAATCATCTGAATTGTCTTAACTGTAACAATTAGAGAAGGTTATTCACGCAATAAATGTTTGAAACAAATTATGTAACCGAAATGCCAGATTAACATTTGCCCTTACCCAGTAAAATGCTTCAGTATCAATAAAGTTCATGGAAACAAGTGGATGCCAGTTTTTTCTTTCAAATCCAAAACAAACCAGTACAAACTCATCAATCCCATCATCTAACCAAACCCAAATAAAAAAAAAACAACATATAAAAAAATGTAAGGGAAGTTTCAAGAAAAATAAACACTTTTTCTTTATTTTACAAACATTCTATATTTAACAAGTTAATTACAGTTTGACATTATTTACAAAACAATACTTTAAAAATATACTTTGGGGCAAAAATTAACAATTATGTGTTTTTACAAATAATTAATCTACAACTTCATTAACTGAAATAAATTAATAAATGAAGTCTTATAAAAAATATATGGCACATGGGTCATTATCAACTAAACAAATTTTATTGATAGTTGAAAATCAATGTTAGATGAGTAAAAGAATTAATGTAAAACAAAGATCAAATAGAATCACACTATAATGTCAAAAGAAAATAGAAACCAGGTCAATTCTCTTGTATAACTGTATTAAGTTTGAATTGAAAATTTAAACCAATGTAATGTAAATATTAACAGTTATAAGGCTTTTCAGGAAAAGTGCTTATCTGGATGTTTGAGCAATTAAGTACATTCCTTTTATATATGTTTTACTTGCCTAAAAATAAAAAAATTACGTTTAACCAAGAGTACAAAGAATTATTTTATTTTTATCTTTGGTTATTTTCTTTGTTCTCTTGTCTTAAAAGTTATTTAATGCAGATAAATACAAATGTAGTACTTTAAAATAAAAAAATCTGATTTAATGTGACATCTTTAGAGCTACATTACACTTTGGTTACAATTTCAAAGTCTTTTAACACAGCGTTGAAATTAAGACATTTAAGATTATGATTAAAACCTAACAACTTGTTATGCAGGTCTATTAATCTGTGCCAGTATTTCTCAATTTTATATTTCTTGAAATAAAGTTTAACTTTCTGTCCCTGCAAAATAATTTACTAATTGATAAATGTAAGCAACAGAATTAAAAGAGACAAGTAATAAAGATTAAATTATTAGTGAAACTAAGGCAAATGTTTACAGTGTACTCATAACATCTATATACAACATTAATCTAATCTACTAAGTAACACTAAATTGTTCATGATTCATGACAAAACTTAGGTAATTTATAAAGTTTTTGAATACTTACAATCAACCGTTAATTCACCGTGTTAATATCTAAGATCATGGTCTAAAATAATTTAATATAAACACTTATGTAATACTATGGTTCTGGTATGAAGGTAAATTAAATTTTACAGTTAAAAACAATGAATATCATTGTGTCAAAAACATTGACTATTCAAAAACTTTATTGGTTGAATATTTATTTAGACCAATATTTATTTTACACAATAATTATTACAGTAAGCCTTAATAATTAAATCAAAAGACAAATTAATTCTCGATGGGAACAAATTATTTAGCCTATCCAGTAAGATTGTAAATAAATAAAATAAAAATAGATTTGAATTTGTACTTGAAGCAATAAGGTACGGTACAAGCAATAATAACATGTACATCTTTTAAAAAAGTAGCATGGTACTTGCCATTGATAAACACCTAACCCTAAAAAGGTTGTGTGGATTATTAACAAATATTTCATAGAAATAAATAATACTTAAATGTTAAAATACAAAATAATACATACAAAATTGCTTTGAACAAAAATATTTTGATTTATTAAAGGCATTGTTTATTACAACATTTACAATTATTTACATCAAAATCACATATTGTTATCACTTGAGTCAGACTAATTATGGTTTTAAGGATTTAATTTGAATTGAAGCATAGTAAAAATATTCAAAGTATACAAGACTGTTTATGACCATGATGAGATATATTTTTCCAGCATTATTGTTATGACTAATAATTGAAGGCAACTCTGATTGTTTCTTATATTAAATCTATGTATAAAATCCCTCAATCGAGACTGTCAAATCGTGCCCTAACAAGACTTTGAATTTTTTTAACTTCACAATACAGTGGTCTTCAATAATAAAAATAATTTTGAAATATAAAACTAAAGAACATGAAAACATGCTTCATACCAAAACAGAACACTATTTCTCTTACACCCGGAGTAATTTTAAAACAATTTATGAATTAAGTCTGCATACTCTACATATGTTACAAATCTACGTAGGTAGCATGTCCATGATGTGAAAACAATTATAATCTTGCCAACAAATTGTAAAGCTATTCTAGAAAGAAATTTGTGAATTTAATTTGAGTGTTTTAACTTAATCTTAGTGCAGTCTTTAATTGAGGTATCGTTACAAGGCCAGAGAAAAAGTTGCAGTAGTAAGAAAACAAGTATGAAAAGAACAAAATAATAGTGTAATGGCAAGAATGGTTATAACTCATGGCATGCTCATTTTACTTAATTTTTTTTAATCATCCCTTTCTACATATCTGAAATCATCTACCAAATCTAACACGTCTCATTACTGTTCCGAGGTATTGGCTGTTTACAAAAGTCATAATCAATTTAAAAGTTGAATAAAGCTCACCATTTCTCTAAAGGTCCTTTGTTTTCTAGTAAATAATATAAAAATGTGGATTTTAATCCTTATTTATCACAAAAACATAAAAAATTTCAGATAAAGCTCAGTAAGAGTCAGTAAAATAAACCTCTATCCAATTCCACCTTAATCAATGTCCAAAAGTGAAGTAACAACCTTTGACGGAAATTAAAATCTAACTGGTCCTGTGACTATATCTCTTACCAACAACAGAAGGCCACAAATGCCTTGAGAAGGGCCAAATTTTATATTTTAAAAATCTTTGTATTGCAACTGAACTTCTAACGATAATTTTACAAGCCTTGGTTGGTTCCAGCTTTTCTTCAAGAGGACTTGGTGGTCCAAACAACTGTGTCACACCTGTGCCAACAAAAGTAGCAGCAGATGTTGTTTTACCGATGTCGCAGTCACGAAGGACGACATGAAGGAAGTTTCTTTACACTTAAACACGAAGTGGGTCTCCTCCACGAGGGTTTACTCGATTTCCGCTCCTCGACAACTTCACTCGCTCCATTTGCTCCGCTTCCATTCCCAATGTTCTCAAGGTTGCCGTTGCTTGCATAGTCGACAAACTTGTGGCTTTCTGTAAAACAACATCTTACTCATGGAAAGAATTAGAGTTACCAACATTAACAGGCAGAAAATCGACAATGTGACAAGTTCTTAGTTTTTACCCTCAACAGAAAAGTATTGAGGAGTTCAAGACTATTCTAACTAGGTTCAAGTTCAGACATAGGTGTTTTAGCAATTCCATTTTAAACTTTTCTGAAAAGTAGAGATGTGCGAGTACAGGTTTTTTAAGTCGAGTCGAGTTCAAATCAAGCAAATGACAAAAGATTTGAATCTCGAGTTTGAGTCGAGTATACAAATAAATAAACACATAGGTTGAGTTGAATTGGATCAAAACAGTGTATAGGTTCCATTTATAAATGTTGTTTTTTTAAATATAATTTTATAGTCACTATGACCTGAAAATAACAATAGTAACTTAGTAAGTAAAATAAATGGATTCCTGCTTCATTGGAAAAAGGTAAAGTACATTTATCTGAAAGTAAATCATACAAAAGTTATTGCATAACATTTTGCCATGAAGATAAAATACTTTTAATCTTTTGGTATTAAGGTTGTTATAGCCTATATGACATTAATTAACAGTTTCATTAAAAAATAATCTCAGTTTTTTATCTTATTTCCTCTTTTTTATTCATCCTATGTTTTGCATATTACGTTTAGGCCTAAGTTACATCTTTCTACAAATGGGGAAAAAATTACATTAGGCCTATAAGTTAAAATAAACTTTATTTTAATATTTAAAAGGCCTATTACATGTAATACATTTTAGCCTAGTTACTTACCACATAAACTGTATTTACTAACATATCTTAGCATTAATTTTAACACTAATAGTCCTAATAAGAATAATCAGTTAGTAACAACATGAAGATATGTTTGAAAGTGCCTGGCAAATCAATTGATAAAATCGAAGCCATGTCTTAAATAGAGTTTTAAAATATTACAAATTATTTAAAAAATCATTAATGAAACTTAAACAAGGCCAAAACAAAACACTTGTCTTTAAAACAGCTCAATGCCAAAGGACAGTTGAGCCTAAAATTAATAGATTGATTCAATTTAAATTATAATGGATAAAAAAACAAGCACAAAATTCTTAGGCTTACCAAATAGATTTCATTACAAACCTCTTTTTGATATTTTAATTTTAAAAATTACAAGGTTATGTTAACTCAAAATTGGACTATACTAGACAGTGTTCATACAACACAATCTAAAGGTCCTGGTAAATCCTCCATTTTGCTGTAAAGAGAAACACAAATTTATAAGCCACTACTTACTTATTTATTAATAAAACACTATAATCCACATCACAACTCTTAACACCTCAAGTGCGTTCACACTCAATTTGAATTAACAGACAACGCGCGGCCGCGGACAACCCTCAGTAGCATGGGTAAACGGCGGGAGTAAACTCGCTCGAAACCTTCGAGTTTCAGTAAAACCTCGAATTTCAGTGCCGAACTCGGCTCGAACTCGAAATTTTGAGTACTCGCACCTCTCTACTGAAAAGTTTTCCTCATCATACAGAAAATCTAGTACCTCAGACTTAGCTTGGAGCCTGCCATGACTCAAAGTTCCTAGCAGCATATGTGATGAAGTTGACCAAACCTCACGTTTCCACCCACAGCTGAACAATGGTGTCAGTCTGTTTTTGTTTGTGGATTCGTGGATTTTCGTTGTGGATTCTTTGTGTTGTTTTCTCAATGCAAGTGAAAGATCGTGATCAGACATCCAGGCTTTGAAACCTCCGTCAGCAAGTTTAGCTTTAACTGGATTTTGCGTCTAGCAATGAAGGCTGAAACGGAATTGATGAATGTTTCGCACTTCTGTCTCCTTTAGCTTTTGATCTCAGGAGCTTTAGTAAACAGCATTCTATGTAATAGAAGTCTACATCTGCATATATTCTACCCTCAAATTTGTAAAGAAGGATAGTCAGTTAAGCAAGATTTGAATATTCAGACTTCAACAAGGGAGGCCTACAATTATGTATGTTTCAAACTAGTCCCAATTCATATAGGTAAGAAATTCAAATCCTTCAAATTGGTAAAGAACACTGCCATCTTATCCCGCTGAAGACTGAAACGGAATTGATGAATGTTTCGCACTTCTGTCTCCTTTAGCTTTTGATCTCAGGAGCTTTAGTAAACAGCATTCTATGTAATAGAAGTCTACATCTGCATATATTCTACCCTCAAATTTGTAAAGAAGGATAGTCAGTTAAGCAAGATTTGAATATTCAGACTTCAACAAGGGAGGCCTACAATTATGTATGTTTCAAACTAGTCCCAATTCATATAGGTAAGAAATTCAAATCCTTCAAATTGGTAAAGAACACTGCCATCTTATCCCGCTCCCCTCCCCCAATGCGTGAGTTTTCCCTAGAAGTAGTTTTCCCTAAAAGTAGTTTTCCCTAGAAGTAGCTTTCCCTCTTCCTTTCCCTTCTGAGAAATACAGTAATATCTTGCTACCGCAACATCTGTCTACCACAACCTGGCCAAAAAAATTCCCTTGACTTCCCAGATTACTCTTATGCTTTATACAATTTCAGTAACAGGATTAGGATCATTCTCAATTTGGTCTTGTTTTATAATAATTTGTTATTATGTAATTTAATTTTGTTTAACTAAATATATAAATGTTAATTTAAGGGGAAACTTCTTTACGTATCAATGAAATAAATCAACTAATCAGAAATGTTTCCTATTAACCGGAGAGCAAAGTGTGGATTGAATTAAATATTGAAATTTATATTAAAAGTGAACAATAATAGTTTTATACCGAAAGAATAGCTTTCACAGCGTTCTGCGGAGGTTAGGTTAGTTTACTCTAATTGCCATGACGACTTTAATTTTCAGGTAAATTGCTAAACAAATTAATTGATACCCCAATACTGGGAATTTGTTTTAAAAAAATTATTTGGGTTGGCAAACCTGTTTCCTGCAGTTTATGCTAGTCCCGCCCATTTATCTCCAAAATGATCAACCAATAGCATCACAGCATCTGATATAAGGGCATGGTTGGCATTATATTTCTGAGATGTTACTAACTTGACCGATCCTTACATCGTTCAGGCTCATGACGTCACTAGTTTAAAACGTTACCAAATTGAAGGGATCGCTCCAACAGTAATCTTATCAGCCAAGTTACGATAGGAATGTCGTCTGGCTACCTAGGATTACCTTAGGGCTGCAGCAAACATGGCGTAAACAGTAGTGACAATTCCTTCTGCAGTGCATCCTCCAAGAGGGGTATTTAGATCGGATGCCAATTTTGTTGTTTATGTTACAACAACCCAGTCTTCCATTAATGATTTCAAGCCAGTAAATTTTCATAGTGGTCAAATTGCAAAAGTGGTAAGAATAGCCAGACGATTACCCTCTAACACATCGTAGTTCCTCCACAAGTATCGTCTGTTTCCTTCTTTCAGGCTCAGAATAGTTAAGTGGGGAGCGTTTCATAACCTGCAGGTACAGAACATCAAGGTCCTCTTTTATTTAAACTTAGTATTTTTTCTGTTTCAAATTGTTTAAGTTCTTATTTATAATTTTTTTTAATTTAGGCCCTAGCTGTTTCAGAAAGTCAAGGTACAAAACAAATAGGTTGTATAAATACATTAGATGTAAAACCACTAGTTTCACGTTAAGTTTCACAACGTCCAGGTAAGTAACTCGCTCGCTTTCAGTCCATTTGGAGACAAAAAATATTTGAAACCAGTCGATCCGTAAGCTATGTTTTAGTTCTGATACGGAGTACACAACATAAAGTTTCAGAACGTCACGTACAGACCGATCCAGAATGGTTGTGCACCTATCCTTAGGCACACAACAGCCGAGAACGGTTTTGAGGATGCCTGTATTTCACGTTCTGTACCTTGATGTTGTGAAACAGATGTAATTACCCAAAGGAGTAGATCCAGATTTGGTTTGGAGTGAAATCACATCAGCGTTTACAGTATAACAAATACTATCTTGACGTTACGTACCTTTACATTTTAAAGTGTTTTATGATAATACCTTTTTGTTTTAAAACTGGATGTTTTGAAAATTGTTCTTTCACATTTAAATAACTGAGACTTGACGTTATGTACCTTTACGTTCTGAAACCACCCAATATTTTAAATAGGACCTTTGCGTTCTGTACTTTGACGTGAAACGGACCCGTTAGGTGAAAGTTCATAATATCCTAGGGAATGGCTGTAATCTCGAGTTTCCACCGCCACTAAAAACTTTAAACTGGTGGCTACAATTCCATCGATCCACCAGAGATTTCCCTGCACACTCAACGATCACAGTAAATGGGGATTGCTTTTACTCGTCCTATTATTTTATATGCTAAATTATTTTGTTAAACGAATAAACATATGTTGATGCAATGGAAAACATTTGTATGTTAGTAACAACCATCAACTAAGCACATATTTACACATTTTATTCGTTTTAATATGTATACTGAGTGGTACTGACCAATTTTGTATGCAGTTTGATAACAATTGTTGAGAACTCTTTAAACTTGCTGCATTAATTGAATTTAACAGATTGTCTTCGTAAAAATATAAAATAGGTTTGGAAAGGCGACACTGGCAAGGCCCGCCAGCAACTCGGCCTAGTGGTCCCGACATTACCAACAGTCATAAACCACACCCTACTACCCCACTCCAGAGGAAATAGAAATTACCAATCATTACGATTGTATACCAGACTAATAACTTACACAGAAAGCTGCAGCGGACAGGTTACTATATTCTCAAGTTGTAATGTAGTCATCTATTTCCAAATTGATCAACCAATAGAATTACAGCCACTAATAACGAGTATAACCAACTTGAAATGTCAGTATTTAATCCAACAAAACATCGATCTCCCAGTTTGAAATGTTATCAGGTTGAAGGGATGATAACACCCTCACTAATATTCACCAGCTCAGCTTTGCTTTCTGTTGGCCCGGAGGAACAACTTTTCCTCGTTGCTACTATAGAACTCAGCCTTCACATCTTGACAGTCTGAAACTGTAACAGCTAAACCACATAAAGAATAGTAGACTATCAGTCTTTTGAATTGTTGATATCCTCGGAAACTTTACAATAGTTGAATGCCTTAGAATAAAAATTAATAAAAAACTTATCCCAACACCAGTGTCTCTCTGACAGGTCTAGTTTCTTGCTCCCCAAACTGGTCTTGCGATTAAAATTAAGCAGACAGAAACCATATTTAATAACATGTAGCCCAAAAGCCTACTAAAAGAACATGCAAATATATTTTTACTGAACAAAACATTTTTAATAGCAGTAACTCAACAAACATATTTTATTTACAAACCATTCAGTTCCCTCTCGGTGAAATACTCGGATGAATATTGACTTTCGTCGTCTCCGTAGTAATAATTGATAAGGTATGGCAACACTGTACTGCGGTGTAGCTCGTCCCCCCGTAGTGGCGGCACTGGCACCTCGTCTAACGTACGCCCGGGCTTGCGAAGGAACCACCTGTAAATAATCAAACTTAACTCAATAACAACAATCTCAAGATGATAAAAATGTTTGTCTAAACAGTTCACTTTAAACTAAATATCCTACAGCAGTTAAAGTTAAGACTAGCTCTTTTTAGTTATTTTAGGAAAAAATAAAATGCATAAGTAAGCAAGGATAATTTAGTAATCCTCGGAGGATCTAATCTCAAGGGAATTGAGTAAAAGAAAATTTTTAAATACTAAACAAATTCATCGAGGATCTGAATGGACTTTTAAAGTGGTCCACAAACAGAATATCATGGTTATATGTTGAGGAATCAAACCATAGAAACTATAAGTTATATTGTATTCAGGATGTTTTGTATCATTCATTATAATAATATAGTATATTTCCTAAATCAAGTCAGATCTATCAGGTGTATTTGGTGGACTAAGGTAATCAAGAATATTTCTATGGTGAGTGCCTTTTAACTATTTAAAACTAGCTGCTAAGCCTGTGATTTGCAACAGGGTGAAAATTCAGAGTAGAAAAATTGTAAACAAAACAATGACAGTCTGTGAAGTCAAGAGCCTCAAATTAGCCGGGTGGGGATTTGCAATGTTGCCATATGCGGGACTGTCTAGAGCGAAAATCATATGTTTTGGGCACAAACTGGCAACTGCCGGATCTTGTGTCCGTGAGCTAACAAATTAGCCATATGTTAAAATTTATTAAGTCATATATTTTGATATTTGTTTATATTTTCGTAGTAAGTCAATATTGAAGTTCCGATCTGTGATAATTATTTTGAATAGTTTAAAATAATCTACCATAGTATTGTAACTTACTATAACTAAGATTGATTTCTATTTAATCCTTTGTTTAATTTGTGACTTTGTGATTATTAGCGAATTTCCCCTATAGGGAAGAAGCTATTACCGTAGGTGGCATGGTAAGACTTAGGCCCGAGACCATGATAACTTTTTGTTTTGAGGTCCCCAGATGACAAAAACACTATTCGTTCAAATTTATATTTATGTATATATATATATGTGTCCGTTACCGCGATAACTTTTGAAAGAAACGCCCGATTTTGATGAAATTTGGCACAAATGTGTAGAGTAACATTTATGACTTTAAGTTTGAAAACCAGATTGACCGGACTATGGGAAGAGGGTTTTATGGGGGTTTTAAATTTTCCAAAAATCAGTTTTTTGAATTTTCCCCCTAAAATTATAAAAACACTCAATTTTGGTTATAGCCATTTTATAGAGCTTAAAAAAACAAATAATTTAGTATTTTTAATCATTAACCTAGGTTTAGTGGTTGTAGAGAAAAGTCCAAAAAACGTGTCCATAAAATTGTCCATGTTAATCTTATGGGAAAAAGGTTTTTTGATTTTCCTCAGATAATTTTACTGAAAACTTGACATTTGCTGATACCAATCAATTCAGCTCTACAAAACAATCATTTTGGTGTTTTAAGTATTGTTCTACGTCCAACCGTTGCAGAGATATTCAAAGTGCTAAACACAGTATGTTGTCCAATGTTATCCTTATGGAGAATAAATAAAATTTTATATCTTGATTATTTATGAATGTATATTGATGAAACTTGGTATGTGGCTTTGTGTAGTACTGGTATAATGATATTTCACACTAAATGGATTTTTGTTGATTATCCCCGTTGCATCAAACCTGAATACTCGGCCCCCATATTATTCATATGGAGAATAAGTCAAGTTTTATATCTCCCTTAGTTATGAACCTAAATTAATAAAACTTGGTATGTAGCTTCACCTGGTTGAGTTATATTGATAATTGCAAAAATACACATTTTTTATCTTCCTCGTTGCAGCAAACCTGCGTACTCAGCTCTAATGTTATTCTTATGGAGAATAAATAAAATGCTATATATCACTTATTTATAAATGGATTTTTGTGAAATTTGGTAAGTAGCTCTATGTAGTAGTGAGTCACATATATATATATGCATTGGAAATTCGCTGAGTACGCAGGTTTGCTGCGACGGGGGTATTTTTTCTTTGTGTTTGTGCTTAACCCTTGCAAATCAGTATACTGTTGGGTTTAAAATTAAATCTGACAAAATTTAATCTGAACAAATATTGATACCGGTACTAAAAATTATTCTTATTAATCTAAATTAAAACTTTATAAGTCCTCGTCTATTTCGTCTATTAAGGAATAACTAAGCATCACTACCGGATTTTTGCCCATACAAGACATCGAACAAGACAACGGATCGAGCAGGGAGCAGGGCATAAAGGTATCAAAATTCCCACCGAACTTATTCCCAAGCCAAACCCGAACAAAATATCGAATCAATCTTTCTTAAAGAAACCGCATCGAGCGCGCTCGGTGCTCGGTCCGATGTGTTGCTCGATGTGCGGGCAAATGTCCGGTAGTGTGTGGCCGCCGTAAGTCAGGAGAACATTGCCCAGACGTGAACTTCGCCCGACGCCGACGATTCTTTTGATCTTTGCCAGACAAATCCAAATAGTTTACGTCGGGGCGGGAATCCACCATAGGCAGGTGGAACATTTGTGTGACTGTCCACTTAAGTGATATCCCGTGTATATGGTGGGCTTTACACAAATGTGGCTCTCGCAATATTGCTGCGGAAAACGGCTTAACTAACGCAACATCCTCTTTCAGTTATACCCTTACAATATCTATATAAATAAAGAAGAGTACTTGACTGTGTGTGGATCGCCGTACGGCTAAACTACAAGGAGGTAAAGCATGAAATTTTCAGGGTCGGTTCCTTTAGTTACAGCTGTTGTACCTGACTCTCAGTTTCCTCTAAATCCTCTAGGGCTACTCCCCGTGGGACATCCAAAATTCCAATGTTAATCAAATGAGACCATACAGTTACAGTTTTCTGCTATTTATTTAATGTTATTCAAATAAGCAGCTGACACTAGTAATTTACTTTTTTAACCACATTTTATGCCCGGGTGAAACCGGTATAATCAAGTAGTATGATATAATAATATATATTATGCCAAAAATATTAGTATCAATTTTGTAAGACTAATAATGACCTAATTATTTTAAGTTAACTGCCTGAGAGTCATGAACCTTTTAATTTCTTATTCCCAACATCAAATAGAAAAATATATTTAATGTAGAGATGTGCGAGTACCGTACTCGAAATTTCGAGTTCGAGCCGAGTTCGGCACTGAAACTCGAGGTTTTATTGAAACTCGAATGTTTCGAGTGAGTTTACTCCCGCCATTTACCCGCGCTACCTAGGGTCGTCCGCGGCCGTGCGTCGTCTGTAAATTCAAATTGAGGGTGAACGCATTTGAGGTGTTAAGAGTTGTAATGTGGATTTTAGTGTTTTATTAATAAATAAGTTGTGGCTTATAAATTTGTGTTACTCTTTACCAAAATAGAGGATTTATCAGAACCTTCAGATTGAGTTCTATGAACACTGTCGATATAGTTGAAATATTGTTGAATTAGGCCAAAACCATGTGGACACGAGGCTAACTGAATTCTTTTTATTCTTATTCATTTAAATCAAGTTAACTTTCCCTAAATTCTAATAGCCTAAAGTAAAATAAACAAGGCTAAGATATTATTTTCAAGAAAAAGGGTTACTGTAATTAAATATTAGCAAGGATCTTGAGAGAGAGAGAGTTTCCCAGCACGAACACCATTTCCTGAGATTTAGTTTTTGATTGCAATATCGACTGCAGCTGAGGACATTACATTTGAACATTAAAATAAAAGTAAGATTAGGAACCCACCCCTACCTTCGTAAATAATATTTGTAAAAACCCTAGATTTTCTCAAGATGCACAGTGTTGTAATTTTAAAATAAATAGGCCCAAGTTTGTTACTGTATATTTGTGTTTCATTTCACAGGTAGAACCAGGTAAAAAGGAGTTAGCATAAGAATAAACAAACCAAGATAAAAACTAGGAATAGTGCAAAGTACCCTTTACTGTATTAACAAAAAAATAGTATATAAATACAAACAAACAAACAAACAATTAGTGATTATATATTATTGGGGAAGTTTACACATGTAATAGGCCTTTTAAATATTAAAATAAAGTTTATTTTAACTTATAGGCCTAAATGTAATTTTTTTTTCTCCATTCGTAAAAAGATGTAGCTTAGGCCTAAACATAATATACAAAACATAGAAAAAATATAAAAGAGGAAATAAAATAAAAAACTGAGATTATTTTTTAATGAAACTGTTAATACCTTATAGGTTATAACAACCTTAATACCAAAATATTAAAAGTATTTTATCTTCATGGCAAAATGTTTTGCAATAACTTTGGTATGATTTATTTTCGTAAATTGAAAAGCTTTATGATTGAAAAATAGGTTTGTTTCTAAAAGTTGGCAGTCTTATGAAGAGGGATGGATAAGGTCCCAGTGTTCCTAAAATTGTAGTGAGCAGTGTCCCAGTCCCAGGTCCATGTGGCCCTTGCCTAAATCTGGCCCAGTTCACCCTTACAACAACTCTTAGACTGAGAAGTTAGGCAAAGTGTTTACTCACGGATGATGTCTTATCTGGTGCAACGTAAATCGCATCTGTGGCTCCTTTTCTAACATTCCACACAGCAAACTTGCAAGAGGCTCCTCAACCTGAGAAATTGAAGTTTGTTTTTTTTTTAAAGTATAGTTTTAAATACGGTAGGTCTGTAGATTTTCATGGTAAGGAACATTATTTCAGTGAGCATGTGTCAAGTATTTTCTATTATTCTTTTAGGTTACAGCTATCAACAACTAATGTATTGATCAGATAAAAGAACATTAAAAACTAATTAAGCCCTCATATCCATTTTTTTTTTTTTTTTCGGTCAAAATCCAATTCAACTTAGTGTGCATCTTCCATGTTGAGCTAAAGTGCTTTTGCCATCTTATGGCAAGGGAGCATAGTTTTCCTTCATCCACCATAATTAGGGGTGTGCGAGTATTCAAACTTCGAGCTTTTTCAAGCCGAATATTGCAGTATTCGGCTTAGCTCGAGATTTGCAAAAAAGTTTGAAGTTCGAGCCGAAGATTTTAAACACCGACTAATGAAATGAGCCGTCTACAAAAGTAAATTTAAACCAAAAACTTTCCAGAATCAATGTAAAGATTCTCGTAGTTTTTGTCGGTAGAGCTCCATAACAAATATAATTCAGCAATGCTAATACTTTCGGTCCTTCGTTTAGAAAAATAACCAAATATTAAAGTACCTACTGTAATATTTTTAACTGCCCACCTGATCAACAAATGAAATGGATCTACTTTCTCTACGCTCAATCACATCAAATGGACATTGGTGATATTATCACACTATTCTGTTTGCAGTACAATGTTGCCGTTACCCAGTTGAGTTTTGCAATATTTCACGGTTTATAATAGCTAATACAACAATCGTATTGCTCCACAAAAAGCACCCCAGCAAAAAACTCAAATATATGAAAACACTTTTTCTAACTGTTGCAGCGGTACAGTCATTTCTGCAACTTACAACTTCAAACATTACACATTATTATTTTCCCTGGACTCTGAAATTACATCTGGCAACACTGTTGGCTTGCCCAGTTTGCGAACTGCCTTAAGATGGTAGTTATTAATAACTAGATTATTAGATTATTAGATTTGGCCAAATCTCATGTATTGTATATGAATATTGTGCGGAATTTAAATGTCTTCAATTTTGTTAATTGGTAAAATTTGTCTATTTTAAGTACTGACCACGGAAAATCCAAAAGAATAGAAAAATGTAATATTTTAAAACTTAAGAACCAACTTTTAACTGTAATTACTACCATTAAATATAAAATATCACCACTTAATATAATATTTTTGTGTAGATATTTTCATAGTGAACATTTTGAAATGTACATGATAATAGCAAATGGTTTAGTTATTAAATAATACCGTTTTAAGTAAAAGCTTACATAATTATATACTTTTCCCGCCATTTTCCAAGATGGCGGATTTTCCCAAGGTGGGAATTTTTGGGAACTCTCAGGAAACGATGAGGGATATGTCAGGAACACATCCCAGGAGGTTTCATAATTTAACTAATTTGTTCCAGGTTATGGCATTTTTTGCATAACTGTCCTGTACTAATAGGCCTAATCAAAAATGCTCAAATCTCAAGAAATTTGAAAAATTCAGCCCGGCTTGGCTCAAGTCAGAAAATCACTACCGGTCTATTGCACACCTCTAGAGAAAATCCCCATCAAAAGCTCGGCTCGAGAAAGCTCGAAGCTCGAGAACTTAGAAGAAATCTCGGCTCGTCTCGAGCCAGAAATCACTATTCGCACACCCCTAACCATAATGTTATGTCAATAATACGTCCACTCCTGTAAATAAAACCATGAAATCCACATCTTTCTTAGCTCATGTGGAGTAAGGGAGCTGCTGCTAGTTGTGTATATTTTGATTGACATTACCCCTACAAAACTTTAAACAAGCTTTACAGACTTTATTTACACTAAAAAATACACACAACAACAAATATGGCTAGCAAAACTATCATTGAGTCTGAGATTAAACGTAAAGATTCATAAAGCAAACTTTTTCATATTACAAATAATTTGTAATAATTCTCAATAAGTTTGAAATTTTGTTTAAGTACTTGCTCTTTAGGTACGAACAATGATTTTACTCACGTGAGGTCTAGCAGTTAACATAATTAATCTCACACCAATTATTGATATTTATTTATGAAGCTATACTAATATTCTACATCCTTAAATTATGTCACTGCATGACTAATACAACTGTTGAGGTAACTATCCTGTGATCATCATTGACACATTGTAGTACAGTAGGCCTAGTTGTTAGTGTGACAGACAAGAAATATATTACCGTATTCCAAAAAAATATTGTTTTAACTGGCATTAAAAAACGCTGAAAGAAAAACTGCATAAGCTAATGACACTAAACATACCTCCTCAGGAATCTCCACATTGCCTCGGCCTATGGCTTCAAACAGCCTGTAGATGTTGTCACCTTCAAACGGGTACTTGCCCGTCGTAATGTTAAACCTGCAAATGTTGTGATTTGCTATATCTCAGAGTACTCAAAACAAAACGCTCACTTGTGAAAGTAAAGCTCATCATTATATATTGTAAAACAGTATTCTACTTTTCCTGCACTTATCTTGTCATCAAAGTATTTTCGTGGGTCACACTACTTCAAAAGAACAAACGTTTACGTTTGTGGGAGTTGAAAGTTGAGATAACGTAGATTCAGACTCAGATTCTGTATTGTACCAAAAGAGACATTTAAGTAGTTGTTATAAATATAAAATTACACTTCCAAACATCATAAACATTGAGCTAATTAAAACTAAAATTCTCTACCTTATAGGACCCTCTGTCAATAAGAATAGCTATCAATCTGAATTTAAAATTATTCAGATGAACTTCCTATTTTAGGCTGTCATCATTTATGTTACATTAATTCATTGTTTTAAGCAGGGATATTTTTAGTTCTAGAAGCGGCGATATTTTTATCCTACATTAGCTAACTTAACATATATTTTATAGGAGAGCAGTATCAGAATAAAAATTTAACAACATGATACTTTGCTACGTTATTTTGATTAAATGCTAAGTTTTTTCACCTCACCATCAGATAACACTTTTGCTAACGTAATGGTAAGAAAAAATCACAGATCACTGACGACAAATATAGGTGATGCGCCAATTGGCCAGAGGCCAGTGTCAACAATAGTTGACATGTGGGCTGAATCCAGCAGACTAATGTCAACTATGGTTAATGCTTTCACTCAACTTGAATATGGTTTTGTTACACTTTTGTCTATTTTATCGTTTTGTTCTCATTTTATGTTTGTCAACTACGTTTGTCTTTGTATGGGGAATCATTACATTCAACATGATAAATAAAAAAGAAAATGTTGGTTTGTGGTTAAATTTAGTTAACTATAATTAGTCCTAGTTAAAGAACAGGTTTAATGGATCAGTTTAAAAAATAAATTAGCATCTTAGAAAATGGTTTTAAAGTAAAAACATTTTCTAAGTTCAATTCCAGTTCAGGGGTTAAAAACTAAAATGTTTAAATCATCATAAACTATTGTTAACGTTCAGTGACAAACTTTCTAAAGAAAAACGAGTAAATTTCAAATGAACTGAACTAAGAGTAACCTGATTCTTACAGTGTCACACCACTACTCCACACATCCACTTTGAAGCCGGCGAATTGTTCGGCACCGTTGGCGATCTCCGGTGGCTGGAACGCAGGTGACCCCTGGCTGGTGAAACACGTGTCGTCAGGGGCAAACATGTCCAGTGCCTGCGGTCATGTCAACAGACGTTATACGCTGTGTTTTTTTTTTGTAATTTCACTACAGCAGCAATGTTAAATCTGTTAGAGGCAACAGCATTAACAGATCTGATTTCTGTCTTGGCACCCACTGCATCAACAAATTTTCAAGGCTGTACCACTCTATATGTTTACTAACCAGCTTCAACAAGATATCCTCTGAATTAACTTATCACTTTTCATCAGGTTTCATCACTGTAGTAGTCAGTCAAATCGGTCACACTTTTCAGTAAAATCAACATAATTAATCTTTGTTAACAACATCGATTAGACAGAAAAATGCAACTTCATCTTGATGATTGACTGCCAACTTGATAATGGAACAAAAATGTGTCTTAATCTGATTGTAGTTTTACACAGGGCCAACCCCAGCCATAGTACAAACAATACGTTTCTGCAGCAAAAGAATTGTCTGAGTATGGGACGAGTGACCCCAGGTGATTAGTCCACATGCAATATGGACTAATCACCTGGGGTCACTCGTCCCATACTCAGACAATTATTTTGCTGCAGAAACATATTGTTCGTACTATGGCTGGGGTTGGCCCTGTGGAACACTGCAAGCCACTCTTTGTTCAGTTTCAAATATGTACAGTCATTAATCTTTACATTTACACAGTATTAGTTTACACAAAAACTAACCTACACCATTTTCATACCAGGCAGGAATTTCATACACACAACACAAGAGGCAAGAGTACACTGGACATTCCGCACCACAGGCTGGCAATTACAGGTAACTCTTTCAAAATTTATTGTGTGAAATTTTATAATAAGCTGCCTGTTTCTCTTGGTCAATTAACAAACCTTGATAGTTTTAAGGATAAGGTTTACTTATGGCTTGTGAACAACCCATTTTACTCTATAACAGAATTTTTAGAATCAGTGGTTGTCGAGCAAACTGCCTAATTGGCTCAACTGTGTTAAATATAATTAGCTTTAAGTAACTGACTATGCCCATTTCATGTCTTGTATTTTGATCAACGGCAATAAATATTCTTGATTCTTGATTCTTGATTCTTGACAACAAAATTTGAACTGGAGAAGAAAGGTAATATAAAACCATTATGACAATGTTTGATCTACTTTTAAATGTTTAACACTGGTGGTACTATTTTTTAGAAGTGAGATAAATATGCATAATCAGCATGTTTTCAACATGGACTAGATATTATTTCTAGTTAACATCAGGGCGACGCATAATAATTCATCCAGTAGTAAAGGTAATGCAAGTTCCACTATACATAGATTTTTCAAGATACAAAAACAGATTTAACTATTATTTAAGAAATTATTGTGCACATTTTCCACCACTGATGAGTAAAAAACAATGTTTCGGGATCTGCAATCTGACCCCGTCTTCGGGTGGAAAGAATACCTAGAACACAACAAAATTAGTGGCACAGTCCAGTTCATGTGTTCGTTTTTTTTTCTAGCTTTGCCTGGACTATGCCACTAATTTTATATGTTCTAGGTATTCTTTCCTCCTGAAGACGGGATCCAATTCCAGATCCCAAAACGTCGTGAAACTTTGTTTTTTACTAATCAGTAGTAGAAAAGTCCTCAATTTCTTAAATAAAACAAACTCACCATCACCAAAAATGAATATTAAACAAAGATTTAGCAGGTGTAGCAACTCACCTCCGCGACTCCGAGATCGGATATTTTGAGTGTTTTGTCGATCGTCAACAGCAGGTTGCTGGGTTTGATGTCCTTATGGATGATCCCTTGGCTGTGAAGATATTCCAGTCCCTCTATCAGTTGGCAGAAATACCTGGGGCAACAACAGAGTCTCATTAGTCTATTAGCTGTACCTATAGCATTACTTTATAGTTCCAGTACAGTACAACCTCCCATATCCGACCATGACGGGACCGGGCCGTGGTCGGAACGGCCAAAAGGTCGGATATCGGGAGGAACGTAAAATGCCGTTCCCAGGTACAAAAAATGCCACACAGTATTGTAATACAACTTTATTTTCCACATACAGCCATTCCACATCAACAACCACGGCTAAACTGACAGTTTTTTACCCAAAAGTAAAGCATAGTATCGATGAGTCACTTTTTCAAGTCTGTACAGGCTCGCGAATGGAAACGGACCGTGAGAGCGCGAGTAAACAATAGACAGACGGACGGTTGGACACTAGGTCGGATATCGGGAGGAGTCGGATATGGGAAGGTCGGATATGGGAGGTTCCACTGTATTATACTGTATCTTTAATCTAGAGAAAATCTTATATGGAATATATGTATATACCGTAGTTATTATTATTAACTTTGTAAAGACAGCACCATGTATTCAATTATTTTTACTTAATGAAGGCCGACCTGTTTAGACTTTAAGGCAATGTTCATGGTCATAAACAAATTATAATACAATTTCCCATTGTTTACATAAATTTAAATATATTACAAAATAACAAAGATTAAATTTATTCAATATTTTAAATCAAGTAATTATATTATATACCGGTAATTAAAATAATTAACTTTATTTTAAAGTACATTTAATATATAATAATAATCAATAAATGTTTTAAGCAGGGCCTAAACAATATTATTTTTCTTGAGTTTATAAATAACTTAAGGTAATAGTGCAGAAGCAAATCAGATTTTTAAAAACTCTCTTTTTGTGATTTTAAAAAATGAAATCAAGTTTGTTTAGTATTTTTATTCGTAATCTGCTGGTAAGAATTGTACAACGAATAATCAACACATAAAAACATAAACAGAGTATCAGAGATTAGTGTTATCACAGTCAGGCCTGCCTGACTTGTACCTCCGAAGGTCACCAGATAAACTCGTCACTCATACCGGCGCTTCATTCTTATGGAAATTCACAATTTACAACGGAGACATTATGTAAACATCAGATTCAGCTTCAAGAATAACACGGCTGTCAACTAGGTTGAATATATTTCCAAAGAGAGCAATGTTACAGTTTAAAGTACCAAAGTACTTGGAGACTGCAACAATCTATACAAGTTTTTTATTTTATTCAAATTGTTTTTATTATTTGAAAAATGCTCAAAATTTCTAATGAAAATTAGTATTGTTACCGGGTCTTAAAAAGAGTAATTGCAAGATAAACTACAAAAATATTCCAGAATAATTATTTTATAACAAAATAACATTGACAATTTCTACTGACTATCATGAGTTACACTAGTATACGGAAGGACAAATTGCAGTTTCATCCAACTCCTTCATGTTATCGAACTGATACTGAATGTTTAGATATTTTTGAGAAGTGGAGAAGTATGTCCAGTTACAGTTACAGTTAATAACCTCTTGGTAATTTTTAATTTCAAACAGAAAATCAGAGTTTTAGTAGATTTTTCTCAATTCTGAATTTTTGGAGATGGATGTTCATATGGTTCCAACAAACTAAGGCCCTTAGGGTGGTCATTGCACAAATTAATGTCTGAGTAGTTTGTTCAAGGAGCAGAAAATGTGTGGGCCCTTAAAATTAGAGGGGGACCTGTACTCGGTATGGTGCACACTATTACATTCATATTTATTCATTTTGCGGTTCATCATCATACTTCATATTCATTCAGCTGTTTAACACTTTGCTGCGTGTGACATGTCAAAACAGGAAAATCTCATATATTTAAATGTTGAGCAATGCTCCGCTTTCGGGATACCCGCAGCGAATGCGTTAACATTTTTTTCCAAGGACTTAAAAATATGTTTAGTTTCACTTGTTAAGAAAAAAGTTCCATGTATTTCATACTTGTGTTGGAGCTTCCATACGGCAATCATACAATTTACAATTTGAAATTGCAGTTAAACAGGTGTATAGTCTCTTAACCACTATAGGGTTTTGTTTAAATTTAATATCAAAAGATCGGATAACGAGTTAGATCTGAAGAGGGACCAAATTTCCCAGACTTCAAGGTAACTAGACATTAAGCGCTACAACATCTTGTATAATAACCCGATAATAAATTTTAGTATCCCTAAATTTTTCTGTATTTTTCCAGTTACTATAGGCCAAGATGTTAAGGATTTAATCTAAATAAGTTTCTTTCCAGAATTTTAAAATGCACCTCCTAGATTGTATCCAGGTTTCTCTATATATTTATAGAAAGTGGCTGGTACTTTATAGATATTTTGCAATTTATTGCATATAATTTATTTATCGATTGCTCTAATAATGATAACATAATAATAATAACAGCCTCATTATAGCTGAGCTTTTGGAAATATTTTAATATACAGAGGAATACAGTACCCCACAGAATATCCAGAGTTATGTGGCAGAATATTGATCCAGATAGCAAATATCCAGATAAACTGGAGCTACTTTATCATCCCATGAATAACGATCAGGACACCAACGACTGCAATATTGATGCTGAAAATTGTGTGGAATACTGTAAAACAGAATAGATGTGCGGATTTTGTAGGTGTTTAACACGTACATTAGTGTAACTATTGTGGTTGCATCGTTGCGTCTGACACTCAGAAGGTGCTAGCATGGGAGACAATCGGATTTTTACTGTGATTTAAATTTTTTTTTATTTCAGGAAAGTTTGTCCGGTTAATCCAGGATCTGGATTATTCGGGTCTGAATAATCCATGGTATACTATTTAAGATCAGCGAAATATTTTGCACCAAGTATATTCTTCGTCTCAATATACATTTTTGTATATAAATTATTGCTCTGAAAATAAAAAATAGAGGCAATATATTAGCATTTTGGTCAGACTCCTTCCTGTTGTTTGGAGTAAGGTGTTGTTGCAGTATTCTGTGTACACATAATCTATATTACTATTACGCTACATGCAAACTTTGTAAACAATAAGGCTTATTTACCCCCACATATATTCTACTAAAACTTGCGTCTGGGTGTGCAGATGTGCAAACTGGCTTTAGATTTTCGATTTTGGCCTCAGGGCTCTGCCCCACAAGACTTACCCCCATGATATTCACATGGAGGAGTGTTTTATTTGGTTTATGTCACATGGGTTTTTCTTAATTAAGTTCAATTAAGCTGTTTTAACCCTTTGCACTCCGACGTCTGATATATCGGCTGTCGCTGTTTCGGCCAAAAACTCCGCGATCCAATATATCGGCCGTTCGCAAAATGTGCGAAAAACTCCGACATCCGATTTTTCGGACGTCCACGAAACCAATTTTACTGGCTTTATAAAATATCCAAATGCGCTACCTTTGCGATAAATGGAAGCCAGATAGTTGTGGAGTATCACTGTGTAGTCAGTATCGATTTACTCTATGCCGATTTTTGTGTGATGAGTTGTTTTGTTGACGTTATCCCCACCACATGTTTTGGTTTCATTGAGAATCAGATGTTTGTTGTTTACACTGACATATTTTGTTATTATTTCAAGTTGTAGGTTATTTTTATATGCTATATTCAGTTACATCAGCTATATTTAGTATAACATGAATTAGAATGATATTTCTTCTGAAGTAGGACTTCAAATTCGCCGACTTGACGTTCACCTATCTTAGCTGATGTAGGCCTAGGCTAGGCCTAAGGCATAGTTATTTTTATATTTGTTTACTTTTGGAAGTTTTATGACATTTTATGTTAATAGTTAGAGTTGTACAAAAAAGTTGCAGTAGATTTTCTGGGCAACAAAAATTATTTTATTTTTTGTGTTATAAAAAAGCTAAAATTTGGAGGACCGCTTGTAAATGAGCCTAATACAATTTTAATTTTTTTCCCTTTTACTTGCTTGTTTTTCGAGATAAATGCATGAAATTTTGTGTACATGTTTATAACTAAATGGGGAATCTGAAAATATCAATATAATGTGAGGGGCCAATGGTTTATTTTTTAGCTATTACACCTCAAAGTTAACTTTTACGTAATATATATATATATTAGTTAAACATTTTAAAAATACGTTATTTTCTTCTAGTTACAACCATTTTTTTTAATGTTTGAAAATTCATAAGGAATAAAACAAAAAACAAAAATTATAACTCTATCTGCTAAAACATAAAATTTACAGCTTTTTTCCCAAACCCTTGTAAAATTGATTAAAAAGGCCCAGAGTTTTTTACTAGTAGTTTCAGTGTACCCGGAGTTTTTGGCAGGGACCAACAATTTTTGTCCGGAGTGCAACGGGTTAAGGATTATATCTTACTACAGACTGTAATTTTTTTGTTTGCTATTTAACTATTTACTATTCTCGCTTCTCAAAACAGGATGGCAAGCTGCGCATAGGAAGTTCTATTAATCTTTATACTGTCTTAATCATCTAGGCTTTCAGTATTTTTAACCATCAATACGTTTAGCCAACCTGGCAAAACTAAAGGTATAGTTACCCATTAACATGCTTAACATCATAAAAGCTTAACACCTAAAATGGTAAAGAGAATATAACAGATTTCAAAGATATTCTTACCCATGGGCTTGCCATTCAGGGAACTTCTTCAATGGTGTGCTTTCAAGCATATCCTGCAACCCTCCAATACAAAACTCCATAACTATGTACATCTTCTGCTTCTCATCGTTGTACATCACATCAACCAGCTCGATCACATTTTTGTGCTTCAGTCTTCTCAAAAGTTGTATTTCTCTATAATCAAGTGGCAAATTAAATAGTTACATAAAAATACAAATCGACTGCACAAATACATACCATATATTTGTTTAAAGATGTGTAATAGTTTTGCAATGTAGTAAAGGATCTTGAAATGTCGCGTACTGAATTTGAATACCCACAAAATGACTTTTGGTTGAGAAGAAAAGGGTTTAATAGCTTTTTCAGATTTTCCAGGAATTGCCCAGCTATCTTGTTGCAAAAATGTATCACTTCCAGAATCAGAGATTTGTTTAGCCCTATATTTTGGTTAGATACATTTTCAATTTCGCGACGATTACTGGGAATAGTAGGATCACCCAAAGTTCTAACTGCAGTGCATTTTTTTAATAGCAACATAGACGTTTTTGTTGCAAAGCTTTTACTTTCTCCCCTTATACATAGTAGAAAGCCTTTTATACATATGGAGAAAGTATTGTTTTCGTCAAAATTTTTGAATTTGAGTTGTTAGTGGAAATATTTGTTTTGGTGCTCCCTGAACCCAAATACCCCCGTCGCAGCAAACCTGCATACTCAGTGAATTTCCAATGAATATATATATGTCTTAATAACACATTAACCCTTTCAGTGCTATGGACCGATATATCGTCTATTGAATCTTTTATCAATAAACACTGTTACGTCTTCATAACCGATTGTACCGTTAGGCGCTCAGTCTACAGTCTGAGTCTGACATGTAGTGAAACCTGGTAGACACAAACTGAGCTACCTCGTCCAGTGCCTAGGCTCTAATACCGCCCGGTCCACTACAGCTGCTAGTCTGATCAGTGGCTGTGCGGTCTAAGGCGTTACCTTCCCGGCCGGGGGTAACACTTGGATCGAGGGTTCGAATCCCGTCACAGTCGGTGGTTTTTATTTGCAACTCATGGAGAGTTCACCTGTCTGTGGCAGAGTTGAAGGGGAGGGCGGACCTTAAGCAAACGGTGGACGACTCGGGTCCAAGCTGACGGGATGGGTGGATTCTTTATGAGTTGCACATCTGATCAGATGTTTTGCTACTTTTTACCTATCCTTTACTGTGTGTGTGTCCAGCGGAAGCACGTTTTTATTAATTTTAACTGTTCAGGCGTTCAAGATATTACAAAAATTAACAAAACATCACAGATTCAACTTCTCCTTTCAGAAGCTTAGCACTCAAAGGGTTAAGCCTACCAGGATTCATAAGAAATATAAATAAGCGATTCATAAGAAATAAATAAGCGATATTTAAAATATTCATTATTCTCTTTAAGAATAACATTAGGGATGAGTATGCAGGTTTGTTGCAACAAGGAACACAAAATAATGGGTTTTTATGCAAATATTAATAGAACTCATCCACGTGAAGTCACACACCAAGTTTCATCCGTATACATTCATAAATAAGTGATATATAACATTTTTATTACTCTCCATAAGAATAACATGGGGACCGAACCGAGTACCTAGGTTTGCTGCTATGGGAATCATAGGTGAAACATTTTTATTGTTCAAACAACAACAAACCACAACCAGATGAAGCGATATACCAAGTTTCGTCGGTTTATGTTCATAAATAATCGAGATATAAAATTTGTCTTTTTCTCCTTAAGAATAACATTGGACAACGTACTGTGTTTAGCACTTTCAATATCTCAGTTCGGTAACCAATTGACGTAGAGCAATGATCAAAATACCAAATTGTTTTTTTTTTAAGATGAATTCAATAGTATAAACTAAATTTGATTTAAATAACATTTACATGTTAAAACCCCAAAAGAAATTGTTGGGTACAAAACCCCCAAACACACCCTTCAGATGATGCGATTTGTCTGGTTTTTGAACTCGTTCAAATAAATGGTACCTTTCATATATGTACCAAATTTCATTAAGATTGGATCTTTTTTACGAGAGTTATCGTGCTTACAGACTCTATATTAGTCAGACTATATATTAGTTTTAAGCATAATTTTATTAACAGAGTACCCTTTTTGGTTCCATCATAATATGTTGAATTAGACGACTAGTTTCAGACCTTTAGGTCATAGTCATGTCTACATTATTTTTGTAACCTCACATAATGGAAATTAATTAAATGGTAAACAAACTAAGAATCATATGTTAAAAATAAACTTAGCATTATGTAAGGTTACAAAAATAATGTAGACATGACTATGACCTGAAGGTTTGAAACTAGTCGTCTAATTAAACATATTATGATAAAACCAAAAAGGATACTCTGTTAATAAAATGATGCTTAAAACTAACATATTAGTAGCCCTGTTCTTATCAATATATATATATATATATATATATATATATATATATATATATATATATATATACATGATGTATAAAAATTTCAACGAATGGTATTTTTGGCATCTGGGGACCTCAAAACGAAAAGTTATCATGTCTTACCATGAGACCTACGGTAATAGCTTCTTCCCTAAAGGGGAAATTCGCTAAAAAATTTCAACCAGAAAATAGATTTACCGTACAGTATTATATCTTAATACATACAGTATAGTTGCTCCTGCCGATTGCCCGCAAACTCGGTGACCGCGCCCGAACTCTGCCAAACGCACCTGAAAGGCTCATACAGTGCACAAAACATTTTGTTTATAACCCTTCTGACCGATGCCGGATTATTGAAAGTGCCGGATAATCGGATGCTGGATTAGCGGGCTTTTACTGTAGACAGTTTATTGAATCATTTGTTCTAATACAGAAAATAGATCATATCATTTTATAATATTATTATTTAAATAATATTATATTCTAAAAAAATCAAAACTTATGGACTTACATATTTAGGTCTTAATTATTTGCTGATAAACTTGATAATAAGTTAATCATATTGTCATCGAACAACTTTTGGAAATTTTCACTCAACGCATTTTATTTACGATTTATCAGAGGCCCTAACGATAATTCTGTGCCTAAAATAGGGTTATGATTGTGAATACGTAGAGCTATCTTATCACGGGGGGGGGGGGATTTTGGATGCTGGTTAAAGAGGGGTGTAAAGGTGGCCTGTGATAGGCTTGCACAGGGTCACGTGAAAGCTGAGTACGGCCTTGCACACGCGTCACATCACAACTACATTGACACAGTTTCTAGTCAGCTGTCAGTGCTCACTCGGATTTCCGCCCCAGGCTACCAACAAGACAAAGAGTAATACTAAGTACTTTTTCCCGTTTTTTCAATGAAAATAGAATCGCCATATAAAATAGATATTTAATTTATATAAATTGAGTTTTGCTGATTGACAGCTACTGTCAGTGTTATCACTTCCAGCAAACAAAAAATTGTTCATTTATAATTTAACAAAAAAACTGATCCAAAGATATTTTGCCATTAACCCTAGCCGTGGCCATCCGACCAATTTGGTCGGATTTTTATGTCGCCTAGAGTGGCCCACCAACCATATTGGTCGGATATAACTGAAAATTTTGTAACGTTAAAAAACCAATAATAATAAACTCAAAAGTGATCAATATCATTCGAAAGATCACATTATGAACTTTAATTTTATTAGGTACAGAAATGAACCGTGTAGCAGCTGTATAACAATGTTACGACTATTAGAAATCAAATGAATTTTTGGCGCAACGCAATTGCTGCAGCTGACGCTCTGACAATGGCAAAACACGATATTTTTTAAATTACCCAGCTCGGGTAATTTTTCTCGCAGGAAGATGCGGTTGGTACCAATGCACAGCTAAAGAGTAGCCTTTTATGTTGGCATTGATTTTTAGAATGAAATATTGATTGGACAGGTTATATGATTTTATGAAAACAGGTGTTTCTGGTTTTTTTGTGTAATAACCAATCCGACCAAATTGGTCCGATCAGAAGATCGCGTTTATATGCAGTGTATGTTATAGTTACTAGTCAAATAATATGTTATTTTGAAGAGGAAGAAATGTAGAGTAATTTAGTTTTTCAATTGACAGCACTGTTTGCCTTTGGCTTCGTCACCAAGGAATTCTTTCATTACGTCACATTTTTGCCTGATCGGCAACTGCGCAGCTGTTTACAGAGTCTCAGTCAGTTTGTTTGGCTCGCTCCAAACTGTATATTGTATTTGGTATCACTGTAAACAGCAGATTTCAGGCTTTATTTCTATATCTGTCTCGATGTGATGTGTTTTTATTGACAATATGACATGACATCTGAAATATGCAATGTCCAGTCCCAGTCCAAAATGGCGCGCTATGTTATTGTTTGACCGCTGTCAGTTGTGTAAGCGTGTTTTAGTTATTTATTTAGCCGAAGTTACACAAAAATGGATTGTAGTGACATTCGGGGTGTTCTTGAAGAAAGTATTAGGCCTAGTGACATTGATGACGATTCAGAGGGTAATATAGGCAGTGATATTTAGGTGAACGACTTTCCTGATGTGTCATAGGCGTCATAGGCTAATTGGATTATTTATCTGGTAGGCCTAGTGGTGAGTTATATATTTATATGTATATTTCTATGTATTCTATGTATAACATGTTACCGTATATATTTCTACGTAGGGAACTGAATGTACTACAACATGTTTATATTGATTTGGGGGTAAAACATTTGGCAAAAAAGTTATTTAGGTACTGTGAAATTTTTTTTTCCAAATACGCAAAAACAGCAAAACATTCTTTTATTTATATTTATTTATAAGTGATAACAACTTTTTACCATCAACTTTATGACTTTTTTGGATTCCTTACTTTACAAACGGAATATGTATATATCATTATTAATATAGGTACATGACTTATTTACAACACAAACTAACACTGTACAGTTTACACATATTTCGGGTTTCCGTTTATTATTATATTACGCCCCTAAAACTTACAAAAAAATTCTTTCCACAAGATGTTATATATTTCTATGTAGGGAATTAAGATTGTTTACAAAATGTATAACTTATAATGAATTTTCCATAAAAATCTGTAGACAAAATTGTACCGAGGCTGTTTTTGAAGTTTCTAAAAAATCTATATTTTCCTAGATCTATTTATTTTAGGATTTCTAGATTCCCCTGGGGTGCAGTTCCGTATCTGGGCTACCTTACTATCGAATGAAAATATCGAAGTTTTAACAATCGATGTATTTATCGAACAAGTCTAATTGAACATTATTCGTTTTTTTTTATAATCATATGTTTTTTAACAATAATAATTGAAATTGTTTATTTACATTTTACAATTACTATAACTTAAAGTTAATAGAAATGGAAGCCGAACGTGATTGTGATTTTGTGAATTTTCGCTATTTGTGTAAAAATGTGTTCAGTTCGATCGAAAAATGTGTTAGTTTTCTTCAAGAAAAAGAACTTATACCTTATAATCCTAATTGTAATGTGTGTGGAGATAAAACAAAAACAGTAATACGTTGTGAAAATTCCGTCAAATTCCGATGCCAAAAAAAGGTCAATGGCGGCCACGACGTAATAATTAATGCGTTGGAAAACACCTTTTTTGAAAATGCAAAGTTCGGTTTGATTAACATTCTAACTTTAGTTTAAGTTATTATTTTTGTTTCTATTTGTTTGTCGGTTACTTTTTGTAGTAATCGATATAACGATTGATTAATTTGAGTAGTCAATATATTGATGGTTAAAACTTTGATATTTTCATTCGATAAATACATCGATTGTTAAAACTTCGATATTTTCATTCGATAGTAAGGTAGCCCAGATACGGAACTGCACCCTTCCCCTGCTCTTTCCGATCAAAATGAATATGAGGTTGGCTAGGTTTACTTCTACGGTTGAATTTATACGAATTTTCAAAAAAAGGTCTGCAAAATCGCCAAATCTGCTTGGCCATTTCCCACTTCAACATTAGGCCACTGCTAGGGTTAACTTACCGGTACAACCTATGATGAAAAAGGAAATTTCCAAGCGATTCCAGTCCTACCACTCGCTTCCAGGTGGAAACTAAATTGACCTCGCTTTGATTTTTTGAAACATCATTTGTTAGATGATTTTGCAACACAAACAAGGCATAGTTAAGTCTTGCGCAAATTTTAAATTCAAATGTAACTCTCAATTACGATGATAAACTACCTGCTATAAAGTTCATTCATGAAATAAAATGAAAGTTTTGTAAAGCTTAATGTTATCTTTTGATTTGTATAAAATTGATCCTATTCCAAGTGCTTTTTCCATGATTTTAAGTTAGTAGCCTATATCTTAAAAATATCCGTAGGATGTCGACAGCCATAGACCTAAATCATGTGTCCAAAATGTTAGACTAGAGTCTATTCTAAACTATACTAAGGTAGTACGGTTTCGAATGCTGCATAAGTTATACCTACTGACCTCCGAACGTTTTCTTCTCCATTTGGTATTCTTCTTAGTTTCCTCTTCTTCAAAATTTTAACTGCATGTCTACAAAGTGTTTCAGTGTCCATCATTTCTTTCACTTTTGCATAGCTACCTTCACCTAACATATCACCCATAACATATTTTCCTATCATTTTACACCTCTTTTTTTTCGTTTGATAAATAATTTGATCAGAATTGACCCTATGGAACCCCAACTCGGTTTCATCGTTGTCTTCATCATTTATCCAAGTAACTCCCGAAACAGGCTTGAGATCGTCAAACAATTTACAATTCAAATCTATGTCATTTGTTTCAAATTCATCTAATGTCATGTCACTGTCCATAACTAAGGATAACACATCTCAACTCACAAGAAATAAAATCTACCAAGCTTACTATTTACGAATATTATTTAGTAAACCAAACCTAACCTCCAAATTTAATACTATTGCTATTGAAAAAAGAAACGCCCATTATGGAAAAACTAAAAAATATTACATAGCAGCTAAAATAAAACAAATCAAATTTGTTGTATGAAACTATTATTTTAGATTACTGTATTTTGTTTGATAAGTAAGAGAGTTTTGTAAGTTGCAAACGAAATTACTCTTCTTTCAAACTATAAACTTACTAGTGACGTGACACGTTATATTACAAACATTGTTGACCACATGTGACATGTCCATGGGCCAGGACCATCACAAGGGTGGGTGGGGGGGAAAGGGCAACCATGGTCTTTCATTGATTTTAAATAAAATATTTTAAATTTCTGTGTTTAAAATCAATGGTATTTTTTCCCAGTCCCCTAATTCTAGGGGCCCCGGCCGAAAGAAAAAAATTGGGTAAATAGGGGTCTCTGAGGCCCCCACAGAGCTTTTGCCCGAGGCCTCCAAAAGGTTCTTGGTAGCGATCTCCATCTTAGTGAAGTCACATACCAAGTTTCATCCATATACATTCATAAATAAGCGATATATAACATTTTAAGTATTTTCCATAAGAATAACATGGGGACCAAGTACCTAGGTTTGCTGCTACAGGAACCATAGGCGAAAAATTGTTTTTTTGTGCAAACAACAATAAACCATAACCAGATCAAGCCATATACCAAATTTTGCCAGTTTATGTTCATAAATAAGCGAGATATACAATTTTTCTTTTTAGCGAATTTCCCCTATAGGGAAGAAGCTATTACCGTAGGTCTCATGGTAAGACTTAAGCCCGAGACCATGATAACTTTTCATTTTGAGGTCCCCAGATGCCAAAAACACCATTCGTTCAAATTTTTATATATGTATATATATATATATTTATATATATATATATATATATATATATATATATATGTGTGTGTCCGTAAGCACGATAACTCTCGTAAAAAAGGTCCGATCTTAATGAAATTTGGTACAAATGTGTAAAGTACCATTTATTTGAACGAGTTCGAAAACCAGATGAATCGCACCATCCGAAGGGGGGTTTTTGGGGGGTTTTGTACCCCAAAAATGTGTTTTTTGGGGTTTTCACATGTAATTTTAATTTAAATCAAATTTTAAATTATACCATTAAATTCAGCTTAAAAAAAACAAACAATTTGGTATTTTGATCATTGCTCTACGTCAATTGGTTACCGAGATATTGAAAGTGCTAAACACAGTACGTTGTCTAATGTTATTCTTATGGAGAAAAAGAAAAATTGTATATCTTGCTTATTTATGAACGTAAACTGGCAAAATTTGATATATGGCTTTATTTGGTTGTGGTCTATTGATATTTGCACAAAAATCCATTTTTTGCCCGATAGTTCCCGTAGCAGCAAACCTGCATACTCAGCCCCATGTTATTCTTATGGAGAATAATTAACGTGTTATCTCCTTTAATTATGAACATAAATTAATAGAACTTGGTATGTGGCTTTACCTAGTTGAGTTATAATGATATTTGTATAAAAGCCCATTTTTAGTGTTCCTTATTTCAGCAAACCTGCATACTCAGCCGCCATGTTATTCTTATGGAGAATAATTAAAATGTCATAAATCGTTTATTTATGAATGTATATTGATGAAACTTGGTATGTGGCTTTATGTGGTATTAAGATAAATTAATATGCACTGGAAATTCGCTGAGTATGCAGGTTTGCTGCTACGGGGGTATTCTCCATAAGAATAACATTAGACAACGTACTGTGTTTAACACTTTCAATATCTCGGTAACCAATGGACGCAGAACAATGATCAAAATATCAAATTGTTTGTTTTTTTAAGCTAAATTCAATGGTATAAATTAAAATTTGATTTAAATTAAAATTACATGTGAAAACCCCAAAAAACACATTTTTGGGGTACAAAACCCCCCTTCGGATGGTGCGATTCATCTGGTTTTCGAACTCGTTCAAATAAATGGTACTTTACACATTTGTACCAAATTTCATTAAGATCGGACCTTTTTTACGAGAGTTATCGTGCTTACGGACACATATATATATAAATATATATATATATATATATATATATATATATATATATATATATACATATATAAAAATTTGAACGAATGGTGTTTTTGGCATCTGGGGACCTCAAAATGAAAAGTTATCATGGTCTCGGGCTTAAGTCTTACCATGAGACCTACGGTAATAGCTTCTTCCCTATAGGGGAAATTCGCTAAAAATAAATAAATAAATATAAACATACATATAACGTATAAAAATTTGAACGAATGGTGTTTTTGGCATCTGGGGACCTCAAAATGAAAAGTATCATGTTCTCGGGCTTAAGTCTTACCATGAGACCTACGGTAATAGTAATAGACCTACAGTAGTTAGTCTATGGTAATAGTTTCTTCCCTATAGGGGAAATTCGCTAATAAGCAAATAAACTAAACAGCTGGGTCTTAGTGTACACATTTGGAACTAGTGTTGGGATATCGAAAGAAAATATCGGTATTGATATCGATAATAATATCGGGCAGGGACTATCGATATCCCAATAATATCGAGGCCAAAATATCGATATTGTGTAAAATATCGATATTACATATAATCTGCTTTGTAGGCCAACAAAAAGTGAAATTTTTTGCAATTATGGAAACTAATTTTGCACACATCTATGAACCACATGCTTAAAATCTAGGCTATTTTATGACCATTATCATTATAACTTTGCAAAATATTGGTTTTTCAACCAAACTGTAATTATAGGACGCAGACTCACAATTACTGATTTAATCCAACATTATTTGTTAAAATAAATTTGAATAAACAATTGTTGGAAACAGGGCCGGATTTAAGCATAGACTACATAGGCGCGCGCCTAAGGGCCCGCACCACACGAATCCCACATACAACAACCTCAAACAAGCAAAAAGAAAAGGTCGCCAGCTTGCTGACCTGGGTGGTAAGGGCCTGCACCACCGGCTGCGCCTAGGGGCCCACAGCTCCTAAATCCGGCGCTGGTTGCAAATAAAAATGGGATGAACATAAATTGTAACCTAGTTGCCTTTTAAGAGGATTTCATAATCTTAAATGAAAATGAAATTTTAATCACCTTACAGGCATTTCATAGCCTATAAATAGTATACAGGCCCTACACTTAACTACAAATTATTATTCTAGTTAAGTGTTTAATAATACAAGTCTGTAGGATCATGCGCTATAATATTTTTTTACGATACAAGAATAATGTGATTGGTGGTATGATCGTTATACCATTGACTATAATAGTCAATGGTTAGTTATACACAATGAATTACTACACAGAATTAATCATTTATTTTAATAATTAGTACATTTTTATAAAAAAATACATAGAAAAAATTTATCGTAATTTCGATATATATCGTAAGAAAATATCAACATTGTAAATATATCGGATTCCAAATATCGATACAAAAATATCTAATATCGGCCTTAAAATATCGATATTTCCGATATATCGAATATCGATACCAAACACTATTTAGAATTCGTACTTATCTAATTAGTACTTAATACTTATGTACTTGGTACCCTGCACCCAAAACTCTCTCAAAGACAAAATAAATAAATGTACGTTTTCGTGTTTCAACATCCAGTCTCATTTTCGCTATCCTTTGAAAGAATCCTTACCTATACCATGTCTCCTCTACCCTTTTAGATCTAGCCATCTTCGGTCTCTAACGGTACATTACATTTTAGAATATATTATAAACATAACCTAACCTAATTCATTTACTGATCTGATTGCCACTGATTGTCTATTGCTTGTGCTTGATGATGTCGTGTTCTTGTCTTGGGGCTGGTGTTATCATTATCAATTAAAGTCAACTCTTCAGTCCTTCGTTTAGATCATCTTTAACCAAAAATCGTTAATGGTTGTTAGTTTGGAAAGTCTTCAGTCTTGTTGTTTTGTGCAAAAAGATGAATAGGTAAACCTAGCAACTTTATTGATAAACCTTAGTACGGTAGGTCTTCATGTCTTGTTACTTTACGAAAGCACTGTTTTTTTATTTCCTAATGGATTCAACTGAAAGAACACAAGGTGAACCTGCCGAAAATTGTAATAGGCCTAGTAATGAAGACCCATCGTTTGTTGATGGAGCTACCTTTAGTCAACTGGGCACAATTGGGAGTAGTGGATCAACTTCAGACCATATTACAGTTGATGCTGTTCATCCTTTTTTCACTAATTACCGTAATATACAAACATATCATTGTAGAGAATGTAATGAAGACTTTGAGACGAGCCCTAAGGCTCTTAAACATCATTTTATGAGCAAAGTGCATACACCTATTTCTAGCTGTATGTATTGTCATTTACCAGTTTATGAGTACATCCACAATGGGAATAACCATATTTATCATAGATGTGAAGAAGAAGTATCTAGGACTGGAGGAGAAGGTGATACCATTGATGTCAGTGACAATCTATTGAACTCATCTATGTTAGATGAATCATCAAGTAATATCAATTCATCAGTTTCAGATATTTCTACAGATAACACAAGTGTTTAGGTAGGTAATGGCTATGCCTATATGATTTAATTTATTGATTTGATAAAACAAAGATTGGGATTATTATATTCTTATGAAATTGACTTAACAAGACTTATAAATAGGTACCTGCATGCATGCAAGTTCAAATATCTAAAATATAAACTGTATGGATAGACCCTCCAAAGTCAAAATAAACAACTAAGGATACCGATAACCTGGTAATAATTGAATACATAATTTATGCAGACTTCTGATAGAGTTACCGGTTCGGTAAAAAGGGAGAATAATTTTCTTTAATTGCACTAACCTTTTAATTTATTTATTAACTTCCTTTGCGTATACTGAATTTTATCTTAGAATATTTTGTCTACAAGAAAATTAAGCCATCTAGCATTAGTTTTGGATTAGTTTTGGTAGTTGGTCTTGCCAGATGTTGATAGGGTTATATGTCCTCTTTTCCCGGGGCATGTCCTCTTTTTGGATCATTCTAAAACATCCGGGTGGATTTTTGAGAAACCCACTATTTGTCCGGGTTTTTACAAACAGAAAACTGAATATTGGGAATTACGTTTCTATCGACTTTATAATCAAGATTAAGTCGATATTTAGTCAAAGAAGTAATAAAATTGTCAGTTTTGTCTCCAAAATCTCATTACTTTTTATTAGAAAATGTAATTTTTAGTCCTTAAACTCAAATCAGTTGGTATCCAAATCCATTATGGTTACGTTTTGCCTTTGCGCTGTGTTTATTGTCGCCGTCGCTATTGGCTGCATGTCACCTAGCTGAATCCTGAGGTTATGCGGTTGTACCTGAGACGTTCTGCATTCGGAAGATAGTTTTTAATATTCCCAAAATTACGTTAATTAGATGCAATGCCTAAAAAAGGTTTTTATGAAATTGGAATCTTAAATCCCCCAAATATTAATTGTATGATTTGAAAACAAAACACATCATTGTAAATTAAACATCTAGCCTAACTATTTTAAATACCTGATTTTCATACTTAACTTTAATGTGGGCGGGTGTCATGTTTTCACGATTTATTAATCCGCCTCTCAACGGGTACGTGTGTCCTCTTTTTTAACCTATAGAATATGGTAAGCCTAGATGTTGAGATCTGCTCATGTGGCAGTAAATTAAGATGATCAGATCTGTAGAAGCCTAATGCAGAACATTCTTTATTAACAGTACCAGGGGGTGAATGGGGTCCCCTTAAAAAACTGAGTTCGGGGCCCTCCAAGAAGATCTTAGAAAATTATTTGCCAAATTGTGAGTTTTTGTCCAAATATTATTTACAACAGGTTCTGTGTTCACATTCATAAAATTGTAATAGGCTACAATACAATCTGTCCCAATGTATATAGAAACTGAAATACTATTTATTATAGTAAATTATTATTTTCACTATGTGACATGCAAAACTTAACTACTGTAATAAAAGAAAATACTGTACACAATTATATACTGAAGAGGAGTGAATAGCTGTCAATAACTTAGAAATTACTTTAATCTTATTATGAAACTTAACTAACACAGCTTAAATTCACGTTACATTACAGCAGCAAGATGCATCTCATTGTTTCTACTTTTAACTATGACTTGTTCTGTCCTGAAATTGTTTATGAAAGTGAAAACTCTCTCTCCAATGGTGCATTGGTGCTAGTATGAAAGTGCATTAGCTCAGCTAAAAGCTTAGGGTTAGAGAACAGTACATTTTTTGCCTCAAACTATCTGAAAATAGTTCAACCCATATTAGCTTTTTCAATCATTGATTATTTTTATGTTAAACCATAAAGCGGGACATTTGGCTGTCCCCACAGGAATCGAGGGGATGCCGGGACATACCTCGGTAAAGCGGAACTGTCACACCAAAAACGGGACATCTAGTCACCTTACAGTAAATATCAAACTGGTAGTCACCTTTCTCCATGAGCAGTGTCTGGACCCTTCTAGAAGACCAAGTACGGCCTTTGAATTAGGCCTAAACCTGCTTCAGTGAGTTGTCAGTTATTGTGGTCATTGTTCCTTTAGTATGAGACTCAATCTTGTGTAATTTAAGTTCTAAGTTAAAATACATTCTAAGTGAAGTTCTATGTTATAGATACAGTACCTATAGAACATTGCTCATGTGCAAGTCTCTGTATGTTCAAACATATTCAAATGCTAATGACAAGATCTTTTATATTTTTAGGTGCCAAAATGTTTAGTAAAATTCCAGCTGACTTTAAAATGTGCAGATCTTTGAATATGTTTAAAAATAAAATAAAACAATGGCTATTTAATTTTTACCCAATTTAACCCTACCCAATTGTTGCAGTTTCCTATAAAAAAATGCCACTGGTATATTCACAAAATATTTACAACAAAATTCATGTATTCGAAAGATACTGGATAGAAAGCTGATATGGAGCAAAACTCATGTTCATAAGAGAGCGCTGAGAGGGGTAACCGACGACTTTCAATTAATTTATTGATTTAACATGTTTTAAATTTTATCTGGTTTAATTTTAATGTGCGGTTGAAAAACAAATTTGAATATGCCCGTTTTCTCCCATTTCTCCCAGAGCCAACCAATATACAAGCCAACTAGCAATATTACATGTAAAAAAAGCTATGGCTATGGTCTTATGTGATCGCTAGTATTATTGCTAGTATAGATTATTGCTAGTATAGATTTGGTCTTGTGCTTTTTATATTTATGTAGTTCTTTGCTATTTTACAATTAGTTAAGGTTAAAAATGAACAAATGCAAAGAGGCAATACAGGGTCTTTCAAAAAGAAACATACACTTTCCTATGAATTAAATTAAAGTACATGATTTGCATTATTTAATTTGGTCATAAGTGGTACCACTGCAAAGCTAATAAACTCAAGTTTGAATTCCAACAGCTGATTGTTGACAACAATGTAGCCATTGTATATTAACCAAATGGCTTTTACTTCTTCAGAAAAATCTTATTGAGTGTTGGAATATGAACAACTCAGGGAGTAACCATTGTGTAACGCCACTTTTGGACTCATTTTCACAAAGATTCTCTACAAACTAGAAAGCCAATTTATAGCTGGCACAATAAATTCAAGAGGACAGGTTTTTTATACAAAGGCAAAACTATAGGGAGACCATGTAGATGAAGAGTGTGGATGGAACTCGATTACCGAACGAAGTGACTGCATACACGTCCAATGTAAGGGCAAATTCATTTCGCTACCGCTTAGGTTAGGTTGGGTTAGGTTACGTTACGTTACGTTATGTTACGTTAGGTTAGGATAGGTTAGGTTAGGAGGTTTTCTGGCTCTCAATTCGTTTTAAAAATCACAGGAAAAGTAACGTACGGTGCATAATTTGGAACGGACGTGAACAGTAGCGGCTCACGTCGGACGTGTACGTAGCCACTGCCATTACCGAATAATGGACGTCTGCGTTTTTGACACACTGAACAACTCTTGAAAACATGCTTTGTTCATATATGTAAATACTATTATTCTGTGTATCATACTTTAACAATTATAACCAACCAAAAGTGTGTTCTTCATTTTGATAACCTCTGTATTATGTGCCCATTTTTACTTTCACATAAGCACAAAGTCATATTAAAATATCTAAGAAGATTACAGGAAAAACTATCTACTAGCCTAAACGGCAGATGTGGATAATGTAGAGTAAAATAGGGGAATTATTCGGGACAGTAAGTACCCATGGTGGGAAATCAGCTGGTGAATATTTCAACCACACATTAATTTCAAACTGTGTATAAAAACTGTACCTTAGTATAGATAAACAGCTTCAGAGTAATTGTGTTCATTGCATAAGAGCGCTGTGATATATCAATAATTGAAATTTTTTATATAAAACTTGTTTGTGATAATGAAAACTGTAAACACCATTCAATGTGTTCAAAGCTTATCTGTAACGGAATAAAGTTCCAACCTTTTGTAAACAAAGCCCTTTGATGGTAATTTAGTGAATAGTTATGCACTCTTTTAATTGCTTCAAGAATTAGGAATGGGATTTATGCTCCAGGCCCAGAGCTTGCCAAGTTGTCGTCATGGGTGAGGTACCTATAATAATAAGAAACGTGGTGGTCTAAATACAGGGTGCAGCAAAAGTCGGTTAACCGCCGCAGACCACGCGAGCGACTTTGTTTATGTCTTGCGTATCTTATCTGGTATGGCACGTGTATTGTGAATTGAGTAGCCTGCTTAGTCACTGGGCTTAATTTCATGTGATTTTGGTATGTGGGGACTACAATATTAAAAGATGATGTGTTTTCTGTGAAACCTCGAAGTTTGGACCTATTCAGATAACTTTTAGCGGACAATTTAAACATTTTATTTATATCACAGTTGTGTTACAAAATATGTAAATCATTGATAAAAAGGGCAATAAGTGTATAAAAGTGTATGAAAACAAAAGTGAAAACTTGGAGCAGTTTCTGTAACGGTAAATTACAATTACACTGTTTTGAAAAATAGATGTTACATCGAAGTAGCATTTTCGGTTAACTGACTTTTTATAATATGAACTCTTGTAATAACTATCCAACTAATCAAATCCCTACTGTTCAACCATCCGAATCAATTTTAAAGGATAACATTCAAATATCACAGCAACTTAAAAATTTACCATAGTGATTATTTGCAAGATTAGAGAGAACTGTTTGATGACATAGGGGACATTATTTACATCTTATTATTCGTGACCACTTATACTCATTTAAGCTTTTTTTAGCTTTGCTTGCCCCTCTTCTGATAAATGTTTTTTTTTAAGCAAAACTAGACTCCCCTGTCAAGTCTTTCTTCAAACCAAGCTTGACTTAATTTTATAATTTATACCAAACATAAGCAGGTTTTTTTGTTTAATTGTGGTTGGTACTTTGGTATTATACGGATGCCACTATTTTTGGAGGTTAAATTTTTACCGGATACAAAGGATAACTACATAATTTGAAAAAAACGTACTTTTATTGACTTACTGTACAAATTTTACATCATTCTGATGAGCGGTCTTTGTGTTGTGCCTCCCAAAAGGCAGCGATGTCCGCTAGGATCGTGTTGAATGCGTCGCCGCCGCTAGCAGCCACACCCGATCGCCACATGTACTCCGCCAAATATACAGCGCGCTGCGGCAGTTATGTTAGGATGGCTTATCATAAAAATACGTACGGTTTCCTCTTCATTTCGAGGTAAATCCCACACCAAAAGAACGTCACTCATTATGAAAACAAATGTAACGTAGTGCACGGCAATAAATCACTCATGACACTGACCCAGATACAGGCGGTGACAGGTGATGCGCGCACTCCGGTCAACTTGGCCTATTTGGAGGGGGTTTGGCGGCTGGAAGTATGACTCATCAGGTATCATTCGATTCGTAACGAAACAAGGAAAGTCCTACAATCATTTTTATGATAACCCATCCTAACATAACTGCCGCAGCGCGCTGTATAAGGGTGGCATCCGTATAATACCAAAGTACCTTGTGGTTTACACTATTAAATATGACATATTAAAATTAAAATACCATCATTTTAAATTGTACGTATGAACATAATAATATACTTTTTGTTGTTTGTTAACATTTCCAAATAATGAAGAGTTAAAGTTGGGTGATTAAAGTCCACTCTTGGTTTATAATATCTAATGTATTTTAAACCAATATGTACAAATAAATGCTTAACATGTCTACTTGCCATGAAAGTTCCTTTATAACCATGGTCAAGCCTTTATAGTTGTCCATTGATATACCGGGGCTGAATAGATATTGTTTAGTTGAAGCCTAAGTTTAATTAAAAGTAGAAGTTAGGTAAAACCTAAAGCCCTTGGGACCAAAACATAACTTTGATCCTGAGTCTTATTTTCATAATAATATTTTCATTGAATGGTTGATGTAGTCTAGTGATATTTTTCTAAACGTGTTACCAATTATAGCATAATTTTTTTATTGTATTTATTTATTGTATGTACTAAATATATGTGATTTAATATGTTATTTATCATTAAAGCAGTGTTTATTATCGAAATGCATATTTTATTTTTGTGTAACCTAATTTCAAACTTCTGTTCTTAAATTAGACACACTGTATTTTAGTTTTGCTTCCTTTAAACTGATGTGTAAAAAGTTATAAAAGCTCTGGATATATTAATCTATTGTTCATTTTGATGCTCTCCGAACAAATAAAGGTTTTAATAGCGATATCCATTGTCAATAAATTGAGTATCAACAAAGAAAGGATATTTCTGTCCAATATCAAGGGGAGGTGTTTCTATGCACTGTTAACAGTGACCGCATGCAGCTTACGTAACTCATTTAAGGGAAGGAGTATTTAGCCACACAGTATTATATTGTGTGGAATAGAGGGGATTTGGTCAGAGCTAAGTAACATAAACTGTTTAAATTTCACTTTCAAGTTATTAAAAGAAAAACTCTCAAATTAATTGTTTTAATATTGTTTTTTAGTGGCTGGAAAGGGCCATAGCCCCTAAACTTTCTCCAATACCCTGCCTCATCTGATTTTTTTAGTGAATTTCCTATGGAAAGTGGACTATTAGCATGACCCGCACAGTGAAACTTAAGTCCGGGACCACCATAGAAATTCCTAACGTGACCCCCTGAACACGTTTTGGGGGGTCATTCAAAATTTTATATATATATAGACATATATTTATGTGTGTTTGTTTGCACTCTAGCAGTCACATTTTTTGTCCGATTTACTTCAAATTTGGTAGGGACGTTCCTTTCTATAATCAGTTGGACAAGTTTGTTGGGCAAAATAATCGGAAAACTCTAAACCCCCTTTTATTGAGGATTAATCTTTCAAATTTTGAGTTTTTGGGCCCCAAAAGGGTCAGAAAAGCCCTGGATGTAAAATTAATTAATGTAAAAAGATGGGAATTAGTGAGGCGAAAGTTATAAGCCCTCTCTCGTCATTCTAGCATAAATATTTACAGAGTTATTAAGACAATGTGTATAGACTAAACACAGTACGTTGTCTTATGGGGGTTTTACATTAGAAAAGCCTGATATTCATTTGTAGGTATCATTTTCTCATCCCCAGCAACCTCACGTCTACTTTCAAGCCTGACTGGACCCTCTCCTAACATTATAATGCACAAAATTGTATTCCCAGCATTGCAGATAAATAAAACCAGGAGCATCAAAACAGCCAAAAAATCGATGTTTTCAGATTTCAATAAAAATTAGAATAAATGTTTGTTTTTACACTGATTCTGAGTTTTAAAATTTGTTCTGTGGAAATTCACTTCTCTCACGTCAGTGTGCTGCGTGCAAACTCGTTTACTCTTTACTTATATGCTGAAGAAAATAAAACAACATAAGTAAGATCACATGTCAGTTTGTAAACAAAGTATACACTTAACCATATGTCTTAATGTAAACAAAGCATACACTTTTAAATCCCCATGCATTTCTTATGGGGATGTTTTACATTATTTTTCGTTTGCCATCAACTTTTCAGGAATACTGCTATTTTTCCCAAGTCCTTTAATTTGAGCCGTCATCCTGCAATTTGCCAAAAACTCACAATTTTGACTTAAAAATGTAGCTTACAGAATTATTTATGAAGATGTAGAGTACCTTTTTACCTTAAGCTCCAATTTTTGTTATTATGTCCTGATTTAATCAATGTAAACATAATCTATCACATGATTAACAAACAATGGAGTTTGTCCGATACACAACAGTAAAATGCTATAACATTTGAATATATCTATATTTATAAAAAAGGATGTTGTTTTGTTTGTTTGTGTATATATATATGTTTAGTTTATGGACTCGGACCCCATTCGACCGTTTGCCATGAAACTTGGTATATATATATGTAAAATTTCACTGAGAAGGTAAAAGCCATCCATTTAGTTCTAATTCAATTGGGTTCCTCCTAAGAGGTCCAAAAGGGTTCCCGTATGAACCTTATGGAAAGATATTGTTGTTTACATAAAAGCTAATGACATGTTTAGTTGAACAGGTGATCTTGGTGATATTAGTTTTAGTTGGTAATAGACAAAGGCATGATAACGTCTGCCGGGTAACAGCTAGTCTTATATAAAATTTCTCTAGCCTGTTTTTCTGTCAATCTGCGAGATCTTCCTTATTCCTTTATCAAATTCCATGATTTACCTCTCATTTTAAAACTTATCGTGCCAGCTAATGATGAAAAATAGACCCACGGGCTAGAAATGTACCGCTTCTCTCATGCTTATTAGAGCTGAATACGCAGGTTTGCTTTAAAAAAGAAAATACAAAATGTGTTTTTATGCAATTAACAATTTAACTCAACCAGGTGAAGCTACGATCCAAGTTTTTTTTATTTTTTATCATTTTTATTTTGTAATTTGTGTTCTTAAAGGGACCAAGATGTAAATTGTAACTTATTTTCCAGAAGAATAACATTAGGGCTGAGTATGCAGGTTTGCTGCTCCGGGGACAATCAACAAAATATTATTATTCAAATATCAATATATCAATATCACAACTATATTTTTTAATAGGTGAAGCCCCATATACCTTGTTTCATCAGTATACATTTAAAAATAATCGAGATGTCAAATTTTATTTATTCTGCATAAGGATAACATTGGACAAAGTGTTCTGTGTTTAGCACATAAAATATCTCGGGATGTAGAATCACAATTTAAAGACCAAAATTATTGTTTTTTTTAGAGCTGAAGTTATTGGTACAAATGTGCCGTGTTCAGTAAAAGTAACTGAGGAAAAGCTGAAAACTTTTTTCCCATGAGATTAACATGGGGAATTTTATTAATACATATTTTGGAACTTCTCCACATTTATTTGTTTAAAATTCATTGTTGGTGATGGCGAGTTTATGTTATTAAAGGAATTTGTTGCGGACATTTTCCATCACTTACTCTAGCAAAATGTGTTTTTACTAATAAGTGATGGAAAATGTCCGCACCAAATTCCTTGAATAACACTAAACTATTTGTTTTTAAGCTCTATAAAATTGTTAAAAACAAAAATTGAGAATTTTTAAATTTTAGTTTGAAAAATGCAACAAAAATAACTCCCATAAAACCATAATCTCTTTGGTTTTCAAACTTCACATGAAATGTTATGTTCATTCTTTTATGTAAATTAAAAAAGTCATAAATGTTACTTTACACATTTGTGCCGAAAAAATTAATTTCATTTTCAAAGGTGATAGACGTATAATGTTATTGGATGTTATATATTATTGGATACCCTGTATAACAAAATGTACCTAATTACTGGCACCAGAATGTATTTTAGAAATTATTACATTTTAGCGAATTTCCCCTATAGGGAAGAAACTATTACCGTAGGTCTCATGGTAAGACTTAAGTCCGAGACCATGATAACTTTTTGTTTTGAGGTCACCAGATGCCAAAAACACTATAATTTGTTCAAATTTATATGTATGTATATATATGTATGTCCGTGAATGTGATAACTTGAGTAAAAAACGTCCGATTTCGATGAAATTTGGCTCAAATTTGTAAAATGACATTCATGACCTTAAGTTCGAAAACTAGAAAAATCATGGAAAGGGGGGTTTATGAGGGTTTTAAATTGTCAAAAAATCAGTTTTTTTGCATTTACACTCTATAATAAAAAAAAATAATTTTGGTTTTGACTATGTTATAGAGCTTAAAAAAAACAAATAATATGGTATTTTGAATTAACCTAAGGTTAAGTGGTTGCGGAGAAAATCGAAAAAACCTACTCATAAAATCACCCATGTTAATCTTATGGGGAAAAGGTTTTTGGCTTTTCCTCAGTTTATTTTAATGTAAACTTGGCATTTGCTTTTACCAATCTGTTCAGTTTCACAAAACAATCATTTTGGTGTTTAAATTGTGATTCTACGCCCAACCGTTGCAGAGATATTCAAAGTGCTCAACACAGTACGTTGTCCAATGTTATCCCTTATAGAGAATAAATCAAATTTGATATCTCGATTATTTATGAATGTATGTTGATGAATCTTAGTATGTGGCTTCACGTAGTACTGGTATATTGATGTTTGCACAAAAAAATGATTTTTTGCTGATTATTCCCGAAGCAGCAAACCTGCGTACTCAGCCCCCATGTTATGCTTATGGAGAATAAGTAAAATGTAATGACATATGAATTATGAACATAAATTAATAATACCCCCGTCGCAGCAAACCTGCATACTCAGCGAATTTCAAATGGAGATATAAATGTCTTAATACTACATAAAGCCACTTACCAAGTTTCATAAAAATATATTCACAACTAAGCGATATATACAATTTTAATTATTCTCCATAAGAATAACATTGGGGCTGAGTACGCAGGTTTGCTGCAACAAGGAACACAAAAAATTGGTTTTTATGCCAATATCAATATAACTCAACTAGGTGAAGTCGTATACCAGTTTTTATTCATTTATGTTCATAATTAAGGGAGACAGAGCATTTAATTATTATCCATAAGAATAACATGGGGGCTGAGTACGCAGGTTTGCTGCTACGGGAGAATTATGCAAAAACAATTTTTTTGAGCAAATATCAATAGACCTCAATGAGATGAAGCTGTATACCAAGTTTCGTCAGTATACGTTCATAAATAAGCGAGATAAAAAAAAATTATTTTCCTCCATAAGAATAACATTAGACAACGTACTGTGTTTAGCACTTTCAATATCTCGGTAACCAATTGACGTAGAGGAATGATCGAAATACCAAATTGTGTGTTTTTTTAAGCTGAATCGAATGGTCAAAACTAAAATTTGACTTTTTCAAAAATTATATGTAAAAAATTCAAAAAACCCATTTTTGGGGTACAAAATACCCCTTCGGATAGGTCGATCCGTCTGGTTTTCGAACTTAAAGTCATAAATGCTGCTTTACATGTTTTTACCAAATTTCGTCAAAATCGGATCATTTTTACGAGAGTTATCGTGCTCACGGACACATATATATATATATATATATATATATATAGATATATATATATATAGATATATATATATATATATATATATACAGTATCGAACGAATGGTGTTTTTGGGGTCTGGGGACCTCAAAACGAAAAGTTATCATGGTCCCGGGCCTAGGTCTTACCATGCCGACTACGGTAATAGCTTCTTCCCTATAGGGGAAATTCGCTAAAACCTGGTATGTAGCTTCACTTGGTTGAGTTATATTGATAATTGCAACAAAAATTTTTCCTTGTTCAGCAAACCTGCTTACTCAGCCCCCCATGTTATGGAGAATAATTAAAATCGCTTATATGTGAATATATTTTTATGAAAATTGGTATGCGGCTTTATGTGGTATTAAGACATATATTATGTATTGGAAATTCGCTGAGTACTAATTGCGACGGGAGTATTAGTCAGTGCATCCGCGTGTTGGAAGAGAGACCATGCCCATATAACAGTCATTGTGTCCCATTTAGATTACAGTTGTATGCGGGTCCAACTACAGCCGTTAGTTGATCTAAAATGAATTAAATTATTATATTCTAGAAGCTAGGCATATAATTTTGATAACCAAGCAAGATATTATAACATATCTGCTGATTGTTTGTATTATTGCCATTGTTGAAATGCAGTGAAAAAATGTTTTATTTTATTTTATTTTATTCTATTTGTTTCATACGACAAACACCACTTTATATTTCATCAAGAATAATTTGTATCTGAACATTCTGAAAATTATCTTGCTGTTAAAACGTCTCATGCTTGAAAATAACTAACCATTCATCTAATAATCAAAAGAAGCAGGATTCTGAGATACCACGTATATTTGTGGAAAACATAAACATTTACAAAAATGCCCACAACTTTTTTATTTATCAAGGTAATTGCATGATTTTGTGTGTGTGTGTGTGCTTATAATTGCATGGGATTTATAAAAAAAAATAATGGCATGTAGTGTAACAATGTAATTTTAGCGAATTTCCCCTATAGGGAAGAAGCTATTACCGTAGTCGGCATGGTAAGACCTAGGCCCGGGACCATGATAACTTTTCGTTTTGAGGTCCCCAGACCCCAAAAACACCATTCGTTCGATACTGTATATATATATATATATATATATATATATGTGTCCGTGAGCACGATAACTCTCGTAAAAATGATCCGATTTTGATGAAATTTGGTATAAACGTGTAAAGCAATATTTATGACTTTAAGTTCGAAAACCAGCCAGATCGCTCTACCCAAAGGGGTATTTTGGGGGGGTTTTGTACCCCAAAAATGGGTTTTTCGAATTTTTCACATATAATTTTTGAAATATTCAAATTTTAGTTTTCACCATTGGATTCAGCTTAAAAAAACACACAATTTGGTATTTTGATCATTTCTCTACGTCAATTGGTTACCGAGATATTGAAAGTGCTAAACACAGTACGTTGTCTAATGTTATTCTTATGGAGGAAAAGAAAAATTTTATATCTCGCCTATTTATCAACGTATACTGACGAAACTTGGTATACGGCTTCATTTGGTTGTGGACCATTGATATTTGCTCAAAAAGACAATTTTTTACCCAAGGCTCCCGTAGCAGCAAACCTGCGTACTCAGCCCCATGTTATTCTTATGGAGAATAAGTAGCGTGTTATCTCCCTTAATTATGAAAATAAATTAATGAAATTTGGTATGTGGCTTTACCTAGATGAGTTGTATTGATATTTGTATAAAACCCCATTTTTTGTGTTCCTTGCTTCAGCAAACCTGCATACTCAGCTGCCATGTTATTCTTATGGAGAATAATTAAAATGTCATAAATCGTTTATTTATGAATGTATATTGATGAAACTTGGTATGTGGCTTTATGTGGTATTAATATACATATATATGCATTGGAAATTCGCTGAGTACGCAGGTTTGCTGCTACGGGGGTATTTTTACTTATAAGGGTTAAAAGTTGAGATTTATAAAAAATAATTTAATTTTAGCGAATTTCCCCTATAGGGAAGAAGCTATTACCGTAGTCGGCATGGTAAGACCTAGGCCCGGGACCATGATAACTTTTCGTTTTGAGGTCCCCAGACCCCAAAAACACCATTCGTTCGATACTGTATATATATATATATATATATATATATATATATATATATATATATATATATATATATATATATATATGTGTCCGTGAGCACGATAACTCTCGTAAAAATGATCCGATTTTGACGAAATTTGGTATAAACATGTAAAGCAGCATTTATGACTTTAAGTTCGAAAACCAGACAGATCGACCCATCCGAAGGGGTATTTTGGGGGGGTTTTGTACCCCAAAAATGGGTTTTTTGAATTTTTTACATATAATTTTTGAAAAAGTCAAAATTTAGTTTTGACCATTCGATTCAGCTTAAAAAAACACACAATTTGGTATTTCGATCATTCCTCTACGTCAATTGGTTACCGAGATATTGAAAGTGCTAAACACAGTACGTTGTCTAATGTTATTCTTATGGAGGAAAAGAAAATTTTTTATCTCGCTTATTTATGAACGTATACTGACGAAACTTTGTATACAGCTTCATCCCATTGAGGTCTATTGATATTTGCTCCAAAAAATTGTTTTTGCATAATTCTCCCGTAGCAGCAAACCTGCGTACTCAGCCCCCATGTTATTCTTATGGATAATAATTAAATGCTCTGTCTCCCTTAATTATGAACATAAATGAATAAAAACTGGTATACGACTTCACCTAGTTGAGTTATATTGATATTAGCATAAAAACCCATTTTTTGTGTTCCTTGTTGCAGCAAACCTGCGTACTCAGCCCACAATAATTAAAATTGTATATATCGCTTATTTGTGAATATATTTTTATGAAACTTGGTAAGTGGCTTTATGTAGTATTAAGACATTTATATCTCCATTGGAAATTCGCTGAGTATGCAGGTTTGCTGCGACGGGGGTATATATATATATATATATATATATGTGTGTCCGTGAGCACGATAACTCTCGTAAAAATTATCCGATTTTGATGAAATTTGGTATAAACGTGTAAAGTAACATTTATGACTTTAAGTTCGAAAACCAGCCAGATCGCTCTATCCGAAGGGGTATTTTGGGGGGGTTTTGTACCCCAAAAATGGGTTTTTTGAATTTTTTACATATAATTTTGGAAATAGTCAAATTTTAATTTTTACCATTGGATTCAGCTTAAAAAAACACACAATTTGGTATTTTGATCATTTCTCTACGTTAATTGGTTACCGAGATATTGAAAGTGCTAAACACAGTACGTTGTCTAATGTTATTCTTATGGAGGAAAAGAAAATTTTTATATCTCGCTTATTTATGAAGGTATACTGACGAAACTTGGTATACGGCTTCATCTGGTTGTGGACCATTGATATTTGCTCAAAAAAACAATTTTTTGCCAAAGGCTCCCGTAGCAGCAAACCTGCGTACTCAGCCCCATGTTATTCTTATGGAGAATAAGTAACGTGTTATCTCCCTTAATTATGAAAATAAATTAATGAAATTTGGTATGTGGCTTTACCTAAATGAGTTATATTGATATTTGTATAAAACCCCATTTTTTGTGTTACTTCCTTCAGCAAACCTGCATACTCAGCCGCCATGTTATTCTTATGGATAATAATTAAAATGTCATAAATCGTTTATTTATGAATGTATATTGATGAAACTTGGTATGTGACTTTATGTGGTATTAAGATACATATATATGCATTGGAAATTCGCTGAGTACGCAGGTTTGCTGCTACGGGGGTATAGACTTTCTAAACTTACTATAATTTTTGTATAAAAAAATATGTAATGGAATTGTCTTTTGACAGTTTTACATTTTGTTTATTCTGGTGGATTAACAAAAAAGCATTATATCGTCACACTGCTCTCAAAGATTGATATTGTATTGATACACATCTTTACACATTCGACGTGATGGCACTGCCTTGTTATGAGCAACACGGTTCACAAGTGTTTTGTTCAGGTGAGATCCGAGCCAGGATGGAGAGCCTGCAGCAGCAGTTGACAGACCTGAGAGTCCGCAGGCACCAGCAGGAGCTGGAGATTGCCAACATTGAGAACTACACGCTGCGGCAACGCTTCCAGGACATACTGGACAACTTGCTGCAAGAACAGCTGGAGAAGGAGCAACAGGTAGCCCAAGCACCTCTGGCTAGCAATATACCCATCGCAGGTGCCCTTCCCCCAACGTGATTGTCTGTTCACACCTCTTGCTTGCAAAACCTAAACCTGTGTCCTGTTCATCCTTTCACACTTGCATTGTTGTGTGCTTCACCGGTTAACCGGTTGAGAGCACTCCACTCGCTACTCAGACGATTATGATTTAGAGGACAACCTGCAAAGTTTTACATTTTAGTTGGCAACGAATACACTTTTACAAATTGTTTGTTCAAAATCAGTATTATGTTATGCTTTCAGTCCTTTTAGGAAATACCCGTTTTTGAACATCAAGAGAGAGTCCTAAATTTCTTTATATGATTGCTTCTCTAACCCTTTCAGTGCTATGGACTGATATATCATCTTTTGAATCTGTTACTGCTTCATAAGCGATTGTACCATTAGGCTCAGTCTACAGTCTGAGTCTGACATGTGGTGTAACCTGGTAGACACAAACTGAACTACCTCTTCCAGCGCCTAGGCTCTATTACCACCAGTCCGCTACAGCTGCTAGTCTGATCAGTGGCTGTGCAGTCTAAGGCGTTACCTTCCCGGTCAGGGGTAACACTTGGATCGAGGGTTCGAATCCCGTCACAGTCGGTGGTTTTTATGTGCAACTCATGGAAGGTTCACCTGTCTGTGACAGTTGAAGGGGAGGGCGGACCTTAAGCAAACGGTGGACAGCTCAGGTCAGCTGACAGGATGGGTGGATTCTTTGTGAGATGCACATCTGATAAGGTGTTTTGCTACTTGTTACCCATCCTTTACTGTGCGTGTCCAGCGGATCACGTTTTTATTAATTTTAACCGTTCAGGCGTTCAAGACATTTAAAAAAATCAATAAAACATCACAGATTCCACTACTCCTTTTAGAAGTTTAGCACTCAAAGGGTTAAATATGCAAACTCTTCATTAAATCAAATTTGGATAAATTATCCAAAACTTTATTATCCTATGAAGAGCTGATCAGATTGATACTGCTTTATGTGCATTTATGAATTCTATGCAGGGTGTCTCATGTGGGAGCCAGCCATATGACTTGCATGGCACATGATTGGCAGGTAGCCTCTAGCCGGCGCCAAACGGCTTGACCAATCGGAGCAAAGTTCCTAAAGGCACTTTGCGATCGAGGTGTACAAATTTGATTAATTCGTATGGTGACATAATGAGCATCAGGTGTACCAATATAGTAAAGCGGCAAACATATATAGTGCAAAATTAGTTCCTGAATTATTATAGGGATGATCGTGTAGATTTTCCTGCAATGTTAATAAAGAATTAACACATAATCTATATTAGTATAAATAATAAATGTGAATTATTTTTCACCAAAACATAAGAATTTTTCCTGCAATGTTAATAAAGAATTAACACATAATCTATATTAGTATAAATAATAAATGTGAATTATTTTTCACCAAAACATAAGAATATTTTTAATTCATACTTGTTTGTACGAAATAGCTAGTTTGCCTGACTGTGACTTATAGTCCGTGGCATTAGGACAACAATATTTCACTTCTGGCTACCGATTTTTCTCTTTTTTCCGATTCACATTACTTACCTGTAATAATTCAGCTTTACCACCATGGTGCACGGCAGTCTTCATTAAAAAATAAATATAAATATTGTAATACAAATATTGTTTTTATGTTTAACATACAGAAGTTTGTACTGAAAAATGTTGCTGTTCGTTGATTAATATTCAATTTGTTGAATCCCTTTGTTTTAACCGTGGTTTTGGGTTATCCATGACCCTCCAACCGGTCATTACCCGGGATAATCGGAAGTTGACTGTATATGTATATATATGCGTCCGTGAATGCGATAACTTGAGTAAAAAACGTCCAATTTCGATGAAATTTGGCTCAAATGTGTAAAGTGATGAAAGTTCGAAAACCAGAAAAATCGGGCCATGGGAAAAGGGGGGTTTATGAGGGTTTTAAATTTTCAAAAAATCAGGTTTTTGCATTTTTTACCCTAGAATTTTTAAAAACTTAATTTTGGTTTTGACTATGTTATAGAGCTTAAAAAAATAATAAAAATATAGTATTTTGAATTATTAACCTAGGTTAAGTGGTTGCGGAGAAAGTCCAAAAAACCTACACATAAAATCTCCCATGTTAATCTTATGGGAAAAAGGTTTTAGCGAATTTCCCCTATAGGGAAGAAGCTATTACCGTAGTCGGCATGGTAAGACCTAGGCCCGGGACCATGATAACTTTTCGTTTTGAGGTCCCCAGACCCCAAAAACACCATTCGTTCGAAACTGTATATATATATATATATATATATATATATACAGGGTGAATCTCGTAAGTTGTCCAGTATTGATTTCAGACAAACCGTTGGTCCTACGATGATGAAATAAAATTATTTCCCACTAAACCAACCCCAAGGAATAACGTAAAAATATTTTTAACGATTTTTAAATACAGGGTGTACCAGAAACTGAGGGTCACTAGTCCGAATCTACGAAATATCAAATACAAACGTATATCATGATGTACATCAAATTAAAGCTCTTTTCAATCCAAACCATTTGGCGGAATCGGATTTTGATTATTATTGATTCATTTCAAAATGGCGGCTGTTTTTGTGAAAAAATTAGTATTTTTTTGAATACCCTTTTTTCTTAAAAATGCAGATATCTTGATTCTGATTCAAATATCGCATTCCTTATGAGCTAAGCTTTATTTTGATATGCAACACTTCAATATTATCTCAAAAACAAAAAGTTTCAAAAATATCAGTTTTTGAAAAGATGTACATAGCCAAAACTCAAAAATTTCAAATAGCACCATATGTCAAATAGCATATCATTTTAAAGGTATTGCAATTCTAAGAAACTTTCAAATTTAAACCTTATGCGTATCTATTTTGGTTTTCGAGTTATCAACAAAAAACATGTTTTCCCACATTAAAACGCATGTTATTTGTTAAACATGGTGGTAATAGTCAGCTTTACCAGCCTTTACCACCATGTTTAACAAATAACATGTGTTTTAATGTGGGAAAACATGTTTTTTGTTGATAACTCGAAAACCAAAATAGATACGCATAAGGTTTAAATTTGAAAGTTTCTTAGAATTGCAATACCTTTAAAATGATATGCTATTTGACATATGGTGCTATTTGAAATTTTGGAGTTTTGGCTATGTACATATTTTCAAAAACTGATATTTTTGAAACTTTTTGTTTTTGAGATAATATTGAAGTGTTGCATATCAAAATAAAGCTTAGCTCATAAGGAATGCGATATTTGAATCAGAATCAAGATATCTGCATTTTTAAGAAAAATACAGGGTATTCAAAAAAATACTAATTTTTTCACAAAAACAGCCGCCATTTTGAAATGAATCAATAATAATCAAAATCCGATTCCGCCAAATGGTTTGGATTGAAAAGAACTTTAATTTGATGTATATCATGATATACGTTTGTATTTGATATTTCGTAGATTCGGACTAGTGACCCTCAGTTTCTGGTACACCCTGTATTTAAAAATCGTTAAAAATATTTGTACGTTATTCCTTGGGGTTGGTTTAGTGGGAAATAATTTTATTTCATCATCGTAGGACCAACGGTTTGTCTGAAATCAATACTGGACAACTTACGAGATTCACCCTGTATATATATGTGTGTCCGTGGGTGCGATAACTCTCGTAAAAAAGGTCCAATTTTGATGAAATTTGGTACAAACGTGTAAAGCAGCATTTATGACTTTAAGTTCGAAAACCAGACGGATCGACTTATCCGAAGGGGTATTTTGGGGGGTTTTGTACCCCAAAAATGGGTTTTTTGAGTTTTTTACATACAATTTTTGAAAAAGTAAAATTTTATTTTTCCCATTGGAATCAGCTTAAAAAGACGCACAATTTGATGTTTTAATCATTGCTCTACGTCAATTGGTTACTGAGATATTGAAAGTGCTAAACACAGTACGTTGTCCAATGTTATTCTTATGGAGGATAAGAAAAGTTGTATATCTCGCTTATTTATCAACTTATCCTGACAAAACTTGGTATATTGCTTCATTTCATTGTGGTCTATTGATATTTGCACAAAAACCTATTTTTTGCCCGATAGTTCCCGTAGCAGCAAACCTGCATACTCAGCCCCATGTTATTCTTATGGAGAATAATTAACATGTTATCTCCTTTAATTAAGAACATAAATTAATAGAACTTGGTATGTGGCTTTACCTAGTTGAGTTATATTGATATTTGTATAAAAGCCCATTTTTAGTGTTCCTTATTTCAGCAAACCTGCATACTCAGCCGCCATGTTATTCTTATGGAGAATAATTAAAATGTCATAAATCGTTTATTTATGAATGTATATTGACGAAAATTGGTATGTGGCTTTATGTGGTATTAAGATAAATTAATATGCATTGGAAATTCGCTGAGTATGCAGGTTTGCTGCTACGGGGTTATTGAATATATACATGAATGAAAAAGATTTAAATGATTTTTTTTGAACTCAGAATAGTTTTGATTTATATAGTTTTTCATTGCAAATAAAACAACAAAAATGGTTTAACTGTAGGCAAAAAATAAAAAAGTTATGATGTTTTTACGATACCCTTACAAAATTAGCGTTTGGGCCTGGAGTTTTTGGCTAGTACCTCTACTGCACAACCTGGAGTTTTTGCATATGCCAAAAATGTTTGTCTGGGGTGCAAAGGGCTAAAGATGCTGGGCGGGACGTATTTACGTTGGGGCTTCATTCAAGAAAAGCGGTTTTAAAACTAATCAGGATGAATAAAATACGTCTTACGACACTATAAAGTATATTTACACTTATACTGTACTTACATACAAGTTGATAAAATATACACAAAAGATGGTACAAGGCGATCATTTCAACCAGTTACACCGGTCATCATCAGGCCCAATCAAAGAATGACAGAAACAAGATGGCGAACAGCTTATATACTATTGGCTTTAGAACAGGTCTAAACTCTGAATTGGCGTTATTCAATTTCATGGATGAGGGAACGGATGGAATTAACCATGGACAGTGCACTAGTGGTCTTTTCCTTGACATAGTAAAGGCATTTGACACAGTTTACATGGCATTTTGTTAAGAAAAATGTACAATTATGGATTTAGGGGAATATCACAAAAGTGGTTTCGTAGTTACTAAAGTGAGAGACAACAGTGTGTCAAAATTAATGGAACTTTAAGTTTTATAGGAGAAATAAAATATAGGGTGTCACAGGGCTCAGTATTAGGTGCAATTTTATTTATTATTTTTATTAATGATTTCTGTAGTGTACTATTTAATGGTAATGTTACTGCATTTGCCGACGATACTGCGCTTTGCTATATAGAAAACTCGTGGGATATAGTACATGAGAAAATTAGCAAGGTTTAGATGCTGTTAAGTGGTGGTTTCTTACTAATAAGTTAGTTTTAAGTGCAGAAAAAAACTACAATCATTAATTTTTCTTTAAGGTAGACAGTCACTTTTTCTCAAAAATTGTTTTATAAGTGTGATGAATGTTTATTGCGGGGTGTCAAATGTGATAATTGTTCAATAATTAACTTAAGTAGCAGCACAAAATATCTGGGAATCATGCTTGACAACGAACTTAATTGGAAAACGCATATAATAAAATTACAAGCAAAAATCATAGCCAGCATTCGTCTTTTTTATTTTCTGCAGAGTATTTTCCTCTCCAAATCCTCAGAAGTTTATATTTTCTCTGGTAAATTATAGACTTGAATATGGCGTAGTATTTTGCGGGGGCACTTATTTTAGCGAATTTCTCCTATAGGGAAGAAGCTATTACCGTAGGTGGCATGGTAAGACTTAAGCCCGAGACCATGATAACTTTTTGTTTTGAGGTCCCCAGATGTCAAAAACACTATTCGTTCAAATTTATATATATATGTGTCCGTTACCGCGATAACTTTTGAAAGAAGCGCCCGATTTTTATGAAATTTGGCACAAATGTGGAGAGTAACATTTATGACTTAAAGTTCAAAAACCAGATCGATCGGTCTATGGGAAGGGGGTTTTATGGGGGTTTAAATTTTTCCAAAAATCAGTTTTTTGAACTTTTTACCCTAAAATTGTGAAAACACTAGATTTTGGTTACAACCATTTTTTAGAGCTTAAAAAAACAAACAATTTAGTATTTTGAATCATTAAGCTAGGTTTAGTGGTTGTGGAGAAAAGTAAAAAAATGTGTCCATAAAATTTCCCATGTTAATGTTATGGGAATATGGTTTTTAGATTTTCCTCAGATAATTTCACTAAAAACTCCACATTTCTTTCTACCAATAAGTTTAGCTCTACAAAACAATCATTTTGGCGTTTTAATTGTTGTTTTACGTCCAACCGTTGCAGTGATATTCAAAGTGCTAAACACAATACGTTGTCCAATGTTATCCTTATGGAGAATAAATAAAATGTTATATTTCGATTATTTATGTATGTATATTGATGAAACTTGGTATGTGGCTTCAACTAGTTGTGGTATATTGATAATATTACAAAAAAAGTTCTTTGTTGATTTTTCCCGATGGCAGCAAACCTGCATACTCGGCCCCCATGTTATTCATATGGAGAATAAGTAAAGTTTTTTATCTCCCTTAGTTATGAACCTAAATTAATAAAACTTGGTATGTAGCTTCACCTGGTTGAGTTATATTGATAATTGCAGAAAAACACCTAAACTTATCTTCCTTGTTGCAGCAAACCTGCGTACTCATTTATAATGTTATTCTTATAGAGAATAAATAAAATGCTATATATAGCTTATTAATGAATGTATTTTTGTGAAACTTGGTAAGTGGCTCTAGGTAGTAGTGATACCCATATATTTGCATTGGAAATTCGCTGAGTACGCAGGTTTGCTGCGACGGGGGTATTACCAATTGTAAAATCTATTTCAACCTTACAAAAGTTATTTGTTAAAGTAATTTGTAGGAAACCCAAGTATGATGCCTCTTATCCATGTTTTCAAAAACTAGTTGTATTTCCTGTAAGATCACTTTTCCTGTATAAAGTATTGAAGTTGTTTCATATTAATTCAACATTTAATAAGGAGGATAATTATAAATTGAGGTTGAGAAATGCAAGTTGTTCTTATGTACCGAAACCAAACTCAACATTTTTCACTCACACATATTACACATTGCTCCAAGAATTCACAATAAACTTCAAAATGTTAAAACTTTGATAAATCATAAGAAATTCATTAAAAAGGTAAGACAATGGTTGAAGGGTTTTAAAAATGTTGAGGTTTTATTACAAATGTGGTTTAGTCATGTTAAGCACACTACAAAATTATTTTAGCAAAATTGGATATTTGGAGTTCGGTTTAGTAATATTATGATAAGTATTTATAATTTATTCTATTATATTATTACATTTACAATTCCAATACTTACATAGAGCATAATATTTCAAGTTAATAACCTGTACATAGAATGTAATGCATGTATTTGTTAGCTCTTGAACTCTTAAAAAGCATATTTTTTTAAATTTTGTAAAGGAACCCCTAAACGGACATTGTGTCTTAGGGGCCCTATTTATTTATTTTTTCTGCACAAAAATTAGTTTCAATGGGTCAGCCTGGTTTTACTTTTTTGTATAAAAGATTATTGTTTGTGAATTTTGTAATATTTATGTATAGAAAAAAATAAAGATTTATTTATTTATCTATTTATTAGCTACCGAAAGTTCCGGAAACAAGTTGCGTTAAGTACTACCAGAGTCAAAGTTGACCTGTTCATTGATCAATTTATCCCTATCCTTACATTTTCCCTTAAAAATAAACAATTCTTCCCATGCATTCATTACATTTCCTTTCTTAAAAGTATTGAGAATATTCAAATTGTCTTCAATTGTTCCCAATGAGTGGCTATTTTCCAGGAATTGTTTATTTTTAAGGGAAAATGTAAGGATAGGGATAAATTGATCAATAAACAGGTCAACTTTGACTCTGGTGGTACTTATCGCAACTTTTTTTAGGAACTTCCGGTAGCCAATAGTATATAAGCTGTTCGCCATCTTGTTTCTGTCATTCTCTGATTGGACCTGATGATGACCGGTGTAACTGGTTGAAATCGATCGCATTTTACCATCTTTTGTGTATATTTTACCGTCTTGTACATGTAAGTACAGTACAAGTGTAAATATACTCTATAGTGTTGCAAGACGTATTTTATTTATCCTGTTTAGTTGTAACAACACGTATCATGCTAATAAAGAAATTATTCAAAACTAATCCAAATAACCACATGCCATATATGTCCATGACAAAATCAGAGGTCAGGAAGTGATAGAAGAAGCCAGTGAGGTGGAGCCCTGATGTCTGGAAAAAATTATCTGAAGTTTGTTATCCTCCTCTAACAACCTGGTATCGTCCGGAAACAGATTTGAGGAGCCTTTTTTTCAATCGCCTGGAGTACTCTGTTCTCCATAAAAATAACATGGCAATATTATAGCAAATGTTGTTGAGGGGGGGGGGGTGTACACATCCAACGTTGGGGCACCATTCAAGGTATTGATCTTTGTAAAAAAATTCCAAAGAACCATCACAAATCAAAGATGGATGTTGGGAAGTGATAGAAGAAGATGCCAGTGGCGCGGAGCCCTGAGGTCAGGAAAAGATTTTCCGAAGTCTTTAAGTCCCCTAATAACCTGGCATGGTCCGGGAGCAGATTTGATGAGCCTTTTTTGCAATAACCTGGAGTACTCTTTTTTCCTCCATATACCCATGACAAATGTTTTAGCGACTGGGGCGGAGTCCTAAGGTCGGGGTCATAAAAAACCTACGATACCCTAATGTTATGGATTAATGACAATTGGCTAAAATTACACAAAAACTAAAAGAATGACATTACACTTTGGCCTGGTGGGCGGAGGCTTAAGGTTTGTGGGGGTACGTGTCCAACGTTGGGGCATCATTCAAAACATGCAGGTTTGTAAAACAAATCCAAATAACCATAACACGTTCAAATTGGACGTCAGGAAGTAATAAAAGAAGCCAGTAAGGCGGAGCCCTAAGGTCACGAAAAAAAAAATTAAATACCTTTTGTTCCCTAATAACATATTATGGTCCGGGAGTAAATTGAAGAGCATTTTTTGCAAAAACCTGGAGTAGGCTACTCATTTTATCATAAGAATAACCATGGCAATATTTTAGCGACTGGGACAGAGCCCTAAAGTCGGGATCATAAAAAACCTACCCAAATTTTATGGATCTTTGACAATTGACTAAACTCACAAAAAAACCGGAAAAATAACGTAACAATTTTTCCAGAGGGGCGGAGCCCTAAGGTTTGTGGAGGGGACATATCCAATTGAACGTTGGGATATCATTCAAGACATACGGCATTATAAAACAAATCCAAAGAACCATCACACGTCCAAATTGAACGTCGGGAAGTGATAAAAAAAGCCAGTGGGGCGGAGCTCTGAGGCCGCAAAAAATTTTCCAAAGACCTTTAGTCCCCTAACAATGTGGTATCGTCCGGGAGGAGATTTTAGGAGACATTTTCATGCCATTTAGGAAAAACCTTTTCTCCATAAGAATAACATGGCAGCTTTTGGTGCCACTGGGGCACAGCCCTGAGGTTTAGGGGAAAAACAAAAAAAATACATAGTTAAAATGTGTTGGTCCCCTATAACGCTGTTTTCGAAATCACTTGGGACACATTCGCACAACTACTTTATAAATATATATATATATAGATAATACACAAAAATAAATCAAAAGCTTGATGACCTGATCAACTGTCTGGGTTTCGGAGGTAGGGTTTAACACTATAGTCTCAGTCTAAAACACAGTTTTTAGACTAGGACTATGAAAATGGATTTCAGAGTTTGAGTTTGGCGCTAGTCCAGGACTAACGTTAGACCGAGTCTAAATTGTGGAGGGATAAACCCGGACTTGGACTCTAGGTTTCAGAGTCGAGGATTTAAAGTTTTTAAACTTACTTAAAGTTTTGTTATTTTTACTTCACGACCTCACAATGTGCTATATTTATTTTTATTATAATATTAAAATGGTGAATATAACAGTGTATAAAGATATACAAAGGTTTACTATGTAATGTTTTATTAAGTTTAATTAAATACTGTAAAAAATGCCTAATATAAGCAATAAAAAAGTAAATCGTATTAATAAAAACCCGTATGAAAAATGAATACACTATCACAATTAAAATAAAGGTCTTGTTATTTAAACACATTAGTACTATATTAGTACATTCTAAAATCAATCAAGCTGTCTGAAAAACGCACTTTAATTAAGATAATAGAATTAAATACAATTTCAAATATGAAAGTCTAGTTGGAATATTACAACCATAAAGGACAAAGAATTATATGTGAAGTGCAAGAAGTTTACAGATTCCATACTATGAAAAACCTTAACAAAAGTAAACGATCATTATACTCATTCATATAAACAACTGTCAAGTAAATAAACGGTATCAGGAAGCTGACACATACTTTCTCCCTTTACGCCCAACTTTAATGAATAAATTACTTTTTATTTACTACACATAGAATACAAAGCACGGTCGAATGTACAGAATATCTTGTAAACAAGTTGTTTTAAAAAACATTCACCCAAATCCCTGCTTTGGAGGCACTACAGAATCCATTGCTACACTCGTGGTTTTAAGAGGGAAAATGCCCCCTATCCCCCCCAGGGTTATTAAGGGGCAACATATATTTCGAATTTCTTCTGTTGGTCAATGCTAACTTAACAAGCATATCAAGTTTGAATGAAATTTATCCGTAAATAAGAGAGAAATAGTAATTTTTGTATTCCCCATAAGAATAACATTGGACAACGTACTGCGTTTACCGCAAAATGAAAATTCCAATTTTCTCCGCAACCAGCAATTGTAGAGTAGTAATTCAACATACTAAATTCTTTAGTTTTTTGAGTTCTTTTTAATGGTGAATAGTAATATTTTTTATGTTTATGGTTTTTTATGAAAAATCCAAAAAACTGAATTTTTGATGTTTTAAGTCCTGCAATTTCTGAACCCGAATTTTTACAGACATGCGGGTGATGTAATTTTGTTTGAAAACTAAAGTTCTACAAACGACCAAAGTTTAATGAAAATCGTTAGAGCCGTTTTCAAGAAATTTTGATTTTTCATGATTTTTGGGGGATAATTACCCTTAAAAATAAAAAAATTCAAAAATGAAAAACGCCTGGAGATATCGTGGATTAGTACTTACATACCAAATTTCATAAAAATCGGCCCATTGGTTAGGGCTCTAGCTCTGTACACATCCACACAGACACAGGGACACACACACACACACACACACAAAGAGAGGCATCACGTAAAAAACACTTTTTTGGGTTCAGGGAGCACCAAAACAAATATTTCCACTAACAACTCAAATTCGAAAATTTTGACGAAAACAATACTTTCTCCATATACTATGTATAGAGGGAGAAAGTAAAAAATTGAAAAATTATAAAAATGTTACACTACAGAATTGTATAATACCCCCGTCGCAGCAAACCTGCGTACTCAGCGAATTTCCAATGCATATATATGTGACTCACTACTACATAGAGCTATTTACTAAGTTTCACAAAAATACATCCATAAATAAGTGATATATAGCATTTTATTTATTCTCCATAAGAATAACATTAGGGTTGAGAACGCAGGTTTGCTGCAACGAGGAAGATAAGTAATGTGTTTTTTTTGCAATTATCAATACAACTGATTCAAGTGAAGCTACGTACCAAGTTCTCTTAATGTAGGTTCATAATTAAGGGAGGTATACAACTTTACTTATTCTCCATATGAATAACATGGGGACTGAGTATGCAGGTTTGCTGCTACGGGGACTATCAATAAAAAACTTGTTTTTGTGCTAATATCAATATACCACAACTAGTTGAAGCCACATACCAAATTTCATCAATATACATTCATAAATAAAGATATAGATTGGACTTAGAACAACGATTAAAACACCAAAATGTTTGTATTGTTGAGCTAAACACATTAATAAACAGAAATGTGAAGTTTTTAGTAAAACTTTCTGAGAAAAATCTAAAAACATTTTCCCCATAAGAGATTAACGTGGGACACGTTTTTTTGGATTTTCTCCGCAACCACTTAACCTAGGTTGATGATTCAAAATTATTTTTTTTTTAAGCTCTATAAAATGGCTATAACCAAAATTGAGTGTTTTTAACGTTTTGGGGCCAAATTTGCAAAAAAAACGATTTTTGGAAAATTGTAAACCCCCTTCCCATAGTGCTATCGATCTGGTTTTCGAACTAAAGTCATAAATGCCACTCTCTACATTAGTGCCAAATTTCATCAAAATCGGGTGTTTCTTTCAAAAGTTATTGCTGTAACGGACACACACACACACACACACACACACACACACACACACACACACACACACACACACACACACACACACACACATACACACATATATAGGGGCGGCCCGTCAGTTTTTCAGCGCCCGTGCAAAGACCAAATTTGCCGCCCCCCGCCCCCAACCACATAGTTCCTCCCTACACCATAGTTCTGAGATGGACTGACACGTGCTCGCCTCGCTCCCTCGCTTGTTGTTGCGTTTACGATGTTTCTGGTTCCGTGCTATGCTGATCACCTGAAATGACAAGCTATGGAACACATTCAGATAAGAGACTTGTGTAGTTCAAAATCTTGATTTCATATATTATTGTCCTGGAAATGTATCCCGTTTCCGATCTTCCGCACCACTAATCTGTTTCAACAAAACCCAGAACCTCAAATAATTAAAAATATAAATTTGTAAAAACAACAAATGTGCACACTTGTAGTCAACGTATCACAACACGCTGTGTATCATAAAACAATTTTGTGTTTCTTTAAGAAAAATAATAATAAAAACAAACCCTTAAAACTGAGTAGGAATGGTGAAGTACATACTGATAACAGTACATCTGTTCTGAGCGTGGGAAATATTTCGTCCAGGGGAACCAAAACAATAATCAAAACTCTGATCAAACCCGACCGCGATTCAATGATGGTTCCTGGAATCTGTGAGGCTGAAGTTTGCAATGGATACAGCAAAGTTTGTATGAAAAAAAATAACTAATGTTTTCTGAATATAATATTTGTTTATTGATTCTAATGTATAACACGTTTTTCGGTTATACGGACTCTATCTTCGAGTAAAAAATGTTATCAAATCTGAGCGCGTATTTCCCGCCGATTTCCGGAGAATCGCTACCGATCTACTGCCGTATTTTCGGCCGTTATTACGTAATAAAGTCGTCATTTCTGGACAGTATTTTGCTTTCCATCGTCGTTAAGTTTTTTGTGTAGCTATAAAGCTAATTTTAATTTTTTTTGTATTCTGTGATATATTGAATCTTACCTTATAAAAGGGTTTGTTTCAATTAAGTTTAATACCAATGACTCTAAAAACTCAAGATGGGTGCAAACTTGTTTTGTTCGTTAGTACTATACTGTGATATACTGTCGCAACTTATTTAAAGTATTGCCAATTTGTAAGAAATACAGATGATTAGTCAATTAACCACGACCAGAGCTCAAATAATCTTAATATGTAATGAGGAGAGGTATGTTTAATTCTTAACATTTCCCACTCCATCTCCAATACTCCGAAATGACTCAGTTAATAAATAAGAACTTGGTTGAAATGGTTACTAAACAGACGGAACGATAAAGTATATTTTTCAAAGTAAGCTAAACGAGTGGACCTTACAAGTAACGATGTAAGGGGGCGCCAAAATCTGAGGAGGGTGCATCATAATTCCCCCTTATTTCATATAATACTAAACTGAAATAGATCAAACCCCTATTCAATAATCTCCAGTCTCCAAACCATATCTTTCCTCATCCATAGGAACTAGTTTAAAACAATCGACGTGGGCGGATTAAAACAATTAGTTGCATTGTGTTACTTTATATTTTAACATTGCAAATTTCTTGCATCGTATTGCAAGTTTTATTCAAACTCTCAATACCAATCAGAATGTTACAAACCGATAGAGGTCAAAACAACTTCTCGTATTTTGAAATAGAGGGGAGCAGAAGATGTATTATCTGATTTGTATATTTAATGTTTAAGTATGATGAAGGTGCAACATGGTGAATACTCCATAACTTTCTTTCAAATAATGTCTTTCAACAACTTATAATACTAATATACAACAATTTGCAAAATCAGTTTTGGTTTTTATATATATACAAACACTTTATGTTAGCGCTACGGCCTATGCCCCCACCCCGCACCAGGTGGCGTACCGATGGGGGGGTTGTGTGGGGGGCGGTCCGACCCAGGCCCCGCTTTGGCATAGGCCCCCAAATTTTGAAAAATGTTATCAAATCTGAGCGCGTATTTCCCGCCGATTTCCGGAGAATCGCTACCGATCTACTGCCGTATTTTCGGCCGTTATTACGTAATAAAGTCGTCATTTCTGGACAGTATTTTGCTTTCCATCGTCGTTTATAGCCGATATTACGCGGCAAGGACGTTAATTCCAGATTATGTCATCTGTAAAGTCTTCAATTACAGCCGATAATACGTGAGTCGGTCGCCATTTACTTAGGTTGTTATTTATGCCCAATTTATGTGTAATACATAATGTTATGTCTCGTAATTTTCGGCCGATTTTACGTGGTGCTATCGTCTTTGGCGGCCGTTTACTACGTGATTTGGCAGGTCAGGATCATCCAAAGATTGGCGGGAAATACTCGCTCGAACTTTGGAGTATTTTTTAAAACTTTGAGTTCATTTGACTATTTTAAATACAGTACTCAAATTTTTACAGTACTCCTAATACATCGTATACACATATACGAATAGGCCTTCCTCTTTAACCCCTAATGTATATCCCCCTACATTATCCTAATGTATATAGGCCCCTACAAATATATCCGCCGCCCCAGGCCCCCAACTACGACAGTACGCCACTGCCGCATCCCACGATCCGTTATGAGTGCCGAGCGCCGCCCCCCAAAAGCGCCGCGCCCCGCGCGCCCCGTGCTGGAGCACGGCTCGCACTGCCCTAAAGCCGGTACTGCACATATATATATAAAAATTTGAACGAATAGTGTTATTGGAATCTGGGGACCTCAAAACGAAAAGTTATCATGGTCTCGGGCTTAAGTCTTACCATGCCGCCTACGGTAATAGCTTCTTCCCTATAGGGGAAATTCGCTAAAAACTATAAAATGAATCGTAATTGACCTAAGTTTAATTGAACATACAAACGTACACCGTGCAAACGTATTAAGCGCAAACTTTATACAGAAAAACGCACACAATAACACCCCTTAGCTATTAATAGCAAAATAATTAGTACAACTGAACCCCACGGCAGAATGATTTCAGCTGATAGCTGATAAAAAACAATAGGGGAGGCGCGCAGTTAGTAAAACAACTTTCACAGTTATCGGCTGCTCGGTCGTGGTGCCACTATTCAAAAACTAAAATTTACCCGTAATTCCCGCCTTAAACCTGGTCTTAGTTGAGCCATAGATTAAGCATACTCCTTGGGAGTAATCAGCTGTTTGTTGTATACAAAACATTCTTAAAATCTCACCAAAATGGCTTGTAGGCATGTACGTTTTGTATCATTTGACAAACTTAAAAGGCGAAAATGATACATCTGACAATTTTGGGGGTATCGGAATTTAGTATTTAAATCTCATGGCCACGCGTTACTTGGTTTTCTCAAACTAAGGCTGAGTTCCTGATCAAACTTCTCCCATAAGAATAACATGGGGAAATTTTAGGACTTTATACTGTACTAGCTGTGTACCCCTCCTTCGAACGGGTTATATGTCTAATAATAGATGAATTTGAAAAGAACAACAACCGAATTAATTTTACAATATTTATATTACACTTTACGTATGTTAAGTACAATTAAATCAAAATTAAGGAAATATATATACTGGCAGATAATTCAGGTGCTGTTACTGAGTTGAATCGAGGAACACTGTCGGGTAGTGAATGGTGTGGTCCTGGTTAATAAATAAATACTTTGTCCATAAGAATAACATAGGATCTTTAAAACCCCGTGGGCAGATTCCTAAGGTGATTGCCAAAAATCCAATTAACCTAAAACCTTCTAACGCACATACAGAACATAGAAAAATACCCCCATCGCAGCAAACCTGCATACTCAGCGAATTTACAAGTTCCTTTAATATGCATAGGATCTTAACTACCAAGTTTTGTCGGGAAATGTACATAAATAAGCGAGTTATAAAATGTATTTTACTCTCCATAAGAATAACATTGCTTACCACTTTTAATATCTCTGTAACCAATTGACTTAGAGAAATGATCAAAACACCAAATTGTGTGTTTTTTAAAGCCGAATTTAATGGTGAAAACTAAAATTTGACTTTTTTAAATATTACATGTAAAAACTTCAAAAAACCCATTTTTGGGGTACAAAACCCCCAAAAAATACCCTTTTGGATGGAGCGATCTGGCTGGTTTTCGAACTCAAAGTCATAAATGTTGCTTTACACGTTTGTACCAAATTTCATAAAAATCGGACTTTTTTACGAGAGTTATCCTGCTCACGGACACATATTACATATAACATATATAGATATGTTTTAGTTTTTAAAAGTCAGATGTAAAATATTTGTTTATTTTTATTTATTTACTGTTCAAATTCCATTCTTTCTCCTTTATTGCTTGAAAACGTTTGTATTATAAACGAAAATTCGCAAAAAACTTCTGTTTCATTATTTATATCTATCTGTTTTTATATAAAGTCGTTTGGCACTTATACCGCAAGAAATATACATAGTTTCGAACGAATGGTGTTTTTGGGGTCTGGGAACCTCAAAACGAAAAGTTATCATGGTCCCGGGCCTAGGGCTTACCATGCCAACTACGGTAATTGCTTCTTCCCTATGCGGGAAATTCGCTAAAAGTTTAATCGAAATCAGTGCTCCCGTTTCCTTGTGAAAAGCGAACAAAACGTGACCAAAATCGCACAAAGTCACGTTTTTGAGCGGCCGCCATTCTTTTTTCAAAAGGCGTATGTCAGTTTAAAGTAGCCTAAAATCTGTTCTCGCATGTATAGAACGAAGACAAAAGTTTCATCAATCTCAGTGCACCCGTTTTCTCGTGAAACGCGAACAAAAAACCCGTCTTTGAGCGTTACCGACAAACAGTCAAATAGACAGACAGACGCAGACAGACAGAAATTGAGATAAGACTTCTTGTTTTGGCTTTCCTAGGGTGTAAAACGTGAAAATATGCACAAATTTCATAATTCCAAGCAATATACAGACAAACTCTAATTTTATTTATATTGATATAGTTAAACAAACTTAAAGGGAGAAAATTATATATCTGACAATTTTGGGGAGTATCGGAATGTTTAATCTTCAAATTGGTACAAACTCCATGACTACACGTTGCCTGGTTTTCTCAAACTAAGGCCGAGTTCCTGGTCATAATTTCTCCCATATGATTAACATGGGGACATTTGAGGACTTAATACTTAGTATCATTTAACGAACTTAAAGGGAGAAAATGATAAATCTGGAAATTTTGGGGAGTATCGGAATGTCTAAGCTTCAAATTAGAACGAATTCCATGACTTCACGTTGCCTGATGGTTTTCTCAAACTAAGGCCGAGTTCCTCAAAATCCTAGGTAAAAATTCTCCCATTTGATTAACATGGAGAAATTTTATGATTTTATACTTCTTATCATTTAACGAACTTAAAGAAATAAATTGATAAATCTGACAATTTTGGGAAACATTGGAATGCTTAAGCTTCAAATTGGTACAAATTCCATGACCAATCCTTAAATATATATACTGGCAGATAATTCAGGTGCTGTTACTGAGTTGAATCGAGGAACACTGTCGGGTAGTGAATGGTGTGGTCCTGGTTAATAAATAAATACTTTGTCCATAAGAATAACATAGGATCTTTAAAACCCCGTGGGCAGATTCCTAAGGTGATTGCCAAAAATCCAATTAACCTAAAACCTTCTAACGCACATACAGAACATAAAAAAATACCCCCATCGCAGCAAACCTGCATACTCAGCGAATTTACAAGTTCCTTTAATATGCATTCATAAATAAACAATATATAACATTTTAATTATTTTCCATAAGAATGACATGGGGGCTGAGTACGCAGGTTTGCTGCTACGGGGGTTTGTTGCCTGGTATTCTCACACGAAGGCCGAGTTCCTTTAAAAATATTCTCCCATTTAAATAAGATGGAGCAATTTTTTAACTGTCAATATTTTAAAAACTGAAGCGTTATTTTTGAGTTTTACAATTTTCTGTTAATCTGCAGTGTTACACAATTAACACATCGATTGTCCAAATCGGTTGAAAAATAAAGACGTAGGAGGCCGAAAAAACTGAATTTCTTAGCTAATTAATATATAAGATTAAATAATTGTCCCCAGTATGCCATGTCCAGACCTGTGAAATGAGACCCCTCTCTACGACGTTCGCTCAAAATTTAATCTTAATCGTCAAATTTGGGCTTACGGAATTGGACATATAGATTTTAGCTGTCGACAATATACATGTTAATACAACCAGTTTTATAATTTTTAAAACATTATAATTTATTTATTTTTGTAAACATCTTGAGACCTCAATTGTTTTGCGTCCACTGTGGAGATTTATCCATTCTATACTTCCTGTAAAACAAAATAACAAATCCAAATTACAACTTGTTAAGGTTAATAAACCTAATTTATGATGAAAAATTGCGAATAAACTCCAAAACCTAATTGTATTATATTCAATTTTATATAATAATAGCCTACCTGTAAAAAACGCGATCAGTGCATTAGTGCATTTTAGAGAAGAAATTTTACAAGAGAATGAAGTACAAAACATAATCTGATGTTTACATTTTAGTGTAATCTGACAATTTAATTGTTACATGGAAAGTGTAAGACATTTTTGTAATTAGGTTAGTTAATGTTTGGTTCGAGCCACGCCGCCGGCGCCGGGCCTTGTTAATGTTGAAGGGGAGGAGAAGGGGAGAATTCGCAAACGTCGTGCAAAAAGTCCCGTGCACACTTCTGATCTCCTGATACTCGGCGGGCAACCCGCGTCTTGGGACGAGATTCGCATCTTCAAGGTCACATCACACACTCGCCAAACTAATACAAAACCAGCTGATTTTTCCCTTTTCAGTAAAAAATGGCGCCAACTCGAAGCATCAACGAAAAAGTCGAAGATGCTGCGGAAATTCAAAATATACCGTTTATTAAATATAACCGCATCAAGCAATTCATTTTAAAACATTTTTTGCCGAAAGAGAATCGATTTATTTGGCGCTTGCGCAAAATGGCGACCAAGGAGGCGACGACGCGCGACGCGACGCGAAGGTAATCGATGTACGCGAACATCGATTATTTGAACCGATATTTCATACCGATATTGCAATGTTCAAAATGCTTTTTAACTCAACGTGAAAATTGAAAATATGTCATTACGTCCATTCAAATATATCAAAATTAACCACGAATTTTAAACATGGAACGAGAAACCCGGCAAACCAGGAATAATATAAATGTTGTTCGAAGATTTGTTAATCCATATTATTTTGTGAAGTGCAAAAGTGACAGTTTACAGGGAACTTTTTTGTTTCATTCCCTGTATGAAAAGCACGGTTACTATTTGTTTTATTTAGGCCTACTCTTAATTTGATAAAGTGTTGTTAATATCCACTTGTATTGATCATGTTAATGAATTCTAATTCCCCTTATTTCATTCAATTCAATTCATCTATATAAATGCGACAGATCAGATAAACAATCCAGTAATATTGTAGCATGAAACATTAATTATATTATATAAACAAAATCATAGCGCAAAATAACAGTGGTAATAAAAACAGTACTACATAAATAATCAAATCATGCACTCAATCCATCATGTTCATTAAATTCAGACTCAAGCTCACTAAAGGCACATAAATAGTTCGTAACAATCAACTATAGTAAATAAATGATTAAACATTAATAATTACTAGTATACAATGCATTCAGTTTAAGACAATAACCACCACCCATTCAACGAACAATCAAAAATATAACAAAGACATTTTCATATATTACTAAACAATGCAGTTCTAGCGAAAATATATTTTTGCTTAAATCCGTCAATTTGAACGTGATAATGTTAATCTTTTATGAGCGTGGGGACAATCTTTGGCTGGATGAAAATCCCATGACTGTTTAAATCCCACATATGATCTAACGTTATAATTTAAAATATTATTATTTTTAAGTCTAGGTGCTCAATCAAACCACCTTTAGCATTTATGCAAAATGTTAAAAGTACACTCTTTTTGGCAAATTTGAAAACCACAGTGTACTTTTAATTAAATTACCTCAATATAACAGCAACAAATACCATTCCAACAATGCAAACCAGCCGATGATGGAGAATGGAGTAAAGGAAGTAGGGTTACCAACTTTGAACACGACTTATGACACTTGTAAATAAAATAGGCTTTCGTAAAAAAAACTCCGTTTATAGCTGCGCGCTATCAAGATATCATCGATGTCTTTATCAATCAACAATATGTAATTTATGATTAACAAATTGACATAAAGTCAAAAAATTATCAGTGTTCTTTCTTGTAAAACGTATAAAACCAACTATGAGAACATGGTAATTAGGTAAAAGAGGAAACCTGCAGATATCGATATTCCTAAGCGATATATCGATGATACTAATATCGCGACTGCCTCCTACCGAGTAATCGATGTAACCTTGGTTAACCCCACCCTTCTACTTCCACAACACATTTCCGAACAGCTGAGTTGAGTTCTGCAGCGTCGATTCAGTTTTAGTTTCGCATTCGATTCACTGCAGTGAAGAACCTCCACGTTAGATATCGCCGCATAATTGTTCTTGACGTTTCTTTGTGCCGCGTTGCTACATTCAACATGTTTGGAGGATTCGGTGGTGGTCAGTAAGATTTCTGTTTCGTTATTTTATGTTAGATTCTGATCACGAAATTGATTTTCCTATTGCATTGCCTGTCATTACCTGTACTGTTGAAAAACGTGTTTTAACGAGTTGACTATAAGCATGTTATGAGCACGGCTATCGAAATAGTTTTCCATTGTTAAATTATCGACACTAGTTCAAACACGAAAATTATTATATTTATCAGAATGTTGTATTATTCTGCGGAATTATAACGTAAGAACGTTATTTAAGCATAAAATGTAAAACTACTTACACTAAAAGGCAAAAATAACGTTACAAAATTCAGTTATTAGTGCCTACAATATGTTTTATATAGATAGATTGGATCCATATGGAAAATGTAACATGTTATTTTCATTGATATCGTTTACTGTGATTCGAAATATCATGCAATAGATATAAACTATATTGTATATTGTAACTGTATTGTATACCTTTAACAATATGACGTTGTTTTCGTACTGCTACTAACCGTGTTGCAATGTTTAATCACATAAAGTAGTTTGGTTTTCAGAGGCTTGTTTGATAGGTACCAGATAAAGGTCTTATTCCTTTTTACTCGTAGTCTCTTTTTACCAATTTTTTACATAGATGTCATAAAGTTTTTCCATATACAATTTGATTATAACACATTAGATAAAATAAATAACCCAATAATTATGCTTCTGCATATATTGTTTCTATTTCAAGAAAATTTTTTCCTACGTGTTAAAATACTAACATGGAGACGACGACGTGAACATTTTAATGCTGTCGATAATACTATATTTTGATTGGCCTCATTTTAATCGAATTCAAACTCAATTCAGATTATTAAAATTCAAGAATTATTTTAACTGTATTAAAGTTAACTTGTAATTATTATTTTTTTTGTTAAAAGATGCGCATTTTTTTAAACACAATAGTTATAAATTTGTCGCAGTTTCGTTGTTATTCGACACCCAACCTTAGCAAATATTCTTACTTAATTGTTTATAACAATTTTAAATAGTTCGACCTTCTTAAAAATGTATTGGAGATATTTCCGTTTTTGGTTCAAGGGCAAGGGGTGGCCCCTCCTCACACACGTTGAGTAGGCCTAAGCTTAACTTTTCTCAGCTACTTTCCGCATGATTCAGTGGATTATTTTGCGAAACTAAATTTTTGCGGTAAATTAATACAAACAAACATCGTATCAATTTAGAGTCAAGTGTTAATTCCAATTAAATAATTTTATGTAATACTGCTACACCGTTGTGTCCTTTAAACGAAATATCACAATAACCATCAATATATTATAGAACAAGAAATTGGGGGCCGAGCTTTGCTCGGGGGAAGGCCAGTCAGTTTGTTTAGCAACTTCACCTTGGAGCAATATTTCACCACTTCCCCTACTGATAATCAGATTTGTATAACTGATTTGTCTCTTCTACATTTTTAAGGTCACTCCAGTTTTTATTGTATTTATATAAATGTATTGTATTATTATTGTATATGTATATATTGTATTTATATGTATATATATATATAAATACTCCAGTATTTATTTTTATTTATTGCTCAATGTCCCTTTGATTTTATTTTACTACTCTATATATGTAATCTTCACTCAAATCTTTTAATCTCTGCTCTCAGGAAACCACATGTTAATAATTATACACAACGTGAGTATTACTTTGACAGTTTTCTGGTTGATTATGAACAGCTGTTACAATTATTTTGTTTTGATTTGAAACTCCATAAGCCCAATGTTAATTTTTTTAACTTTTCATTTTAGCGAATTTTCCCTATAGGGAAGAAGCTATTACCGTAGTCGGTATGGTAAGACCTAGGCCCGGGACCATGATAACTTTTTGTTTTGAAGTCCCCGCAGACCCCAAAAACACCATTCGTTCGAAACATATACATATATATGAATGTGTCCGTGAGCACGATAACTCTAGTTAAAATGATTCGATTTTGATGAAATTTGGTATAAACGTGTAAAGCTACATTTATGACTTTAAGTTCGAAAACCATCAGCCAGATCGCTCTATCCAAAGGGGTTTTTTGGAGGGGTTTTGTACCCCAAAAATGGGGTTTTTCAATTTTTTACATATAATTTTTGAAATAGTCAAATTTTAGTTTTTACCATTGGATTCAGCTTAAAAACACACAATTTGGTATTTTGATCATTTCTCTACGTCAATTGGTTACCGATATATTGAAAGTGCTAAACACAGTACAGTGTCTAATGTTATTCTTATGGAGGAAAAGTAAAAATTTATATATCGCTTATTTATGAACGTATTCTGACGAAACTTGGTAATATGGCTTCATCTGGTTGTGGTCTATTTATATTGGCTAAAAAAACATTTTTTGCCAAAGGCTCCCGTAGCAGCAAACCTGCGTACTCAGCCCCATGTTATTCTTATGGATAATAATTAAATGCTGTGTCTCCCTTAATAATGAACATAAATTAATAAAAACTGGTACATGACTTCACCTAGTTGAGTTATATTGATATTAGCATAAAAACCCATTTTTTGTATTCGTTGATGCAGCAAACCGGCATACTCAGCGCCAACGTTATTCTTATGGAGAATCATTAAAACTGTATATATCGCTTATTTGTGAATATATTTTAATGAAACTTGGTTAGTGGCTTTAGGTAGTATTAAGACATTTATATCTCCATTGGAAATTCGGTGAGTATGTAGGTTTGCTGCGACGGGGGTATTAGTTTTGTTTATATTATTTGATTTTCATCCCTTGGGGATGAGGCCTGTCTAGAACTTATTTTTATTCAAGAAATTAGTTATTTCGAACATTTGAAGGAAATCGTTGGAGCCGTTTTTGAGATCAGTGTCGCAAGCAAGCAAGCAAACATACAAGCAAACGTTACTCATATTAGAGTATAGGATAAATTTAATGCTGTTAATTTAAATTTACAGTGTTAATAAACAATGCATAAAACTAGCTTCTCATCGTAATTTTCTGCCGCATTTATTCCTATTCTGATGTATTTGATACAGTGTGAACATGTTGTTATGAACGTCATCGTTTGTCTAGGAACTCCAGAGTAGGTAAGTAATCGCAATCAGCCTAATTACTGAATGTGAATGTGACCTCTACAAGTGACTCACCGGCCGCCCGACAAACCTCGGCCGGTTGTGGGTTTGAAAATTACCACAATAATACACAAGGCCGTCGTTTAACTACGTAACAACGTGACAACTCGGGCCATTCGTAGATAGCGCCGTGTCAGTTTGACATTCTTGGCAACTAAGCGCCATTGGAGACCTAGCTTGGCCGTACATTAACCAGTTGTACATATGTATATACATTATTTAAATACGACCTGTAAAGAGGGCTTTTAAATTGTTTAGTAGGCAATAAAGCGTTCATATATTGAGAAAATTGGTTGGTGATAGTCAAAATTTAATACAAATGCAGAATTTTTAAAATAAAAACTGTGTATTTTTCAGGAAACTATACAGATTTATTATAATTATAAGAAAATTCATAATTTTAGTTTTTGATGGTTTGAAAACTTATAGATCGCTAAATTATTTTGATTTATATTACATTTTTTAAATTCGTAATTGCAGTGGATTTGTTATTTAACAATTTATCAATACAGCAAATTGAACTATATTTTATCTTCGTTAAGTTGATGGTAATTTTCCTCCCTTTTTACTTTGAGTTCTAACTAATTCAAATTCTCATATTCAGGATCACTAATTTAGAGTTAGCTAAATTTTGTTTTTAATATTTGTCTTGTTTGACTAAACCAGTCTATTTTCATACTTATTGCATAAGTAAAATTTGCTGTTGGGCGGAATTCGTCCTGGAAATATTACTATATAATAACTATACCATCAACCAAAATCTAACACTGGTATGTCATTGTATTACTTGTTTGATCTTGCATGCAATGTTACCGTAATTGTAAGGGCGTAGACTGAGACATGTCTGAAAGCCTGTTCGTGCCATCATGCACTTGCATGTTGGTGTGCAAAGGTCAGAACCATGACGTGATTCTCTTTCTAGGCCAGGCATCTCTAGGTCGATATGTTGCCACATACGGGTTTTCTTTCATCTTTTACTACACGAACGAACATGTAACTTTTTTTAATTTTCAAACTCAATATTTTCAATTCTCAACCTTAATTTTACTTTTGCATGTTAAAATCGACAGAATGAGGATACAGTATTTAACGTTAAACAGTACTGCTGTGGTATCCAGCTTCTAATATAATTTTCACATCTCACAGCGCAAGGTTTATGACACGTTTGTGAAGGTCGATCGGATATATATCTCGTTATGCATGTTTCGGGCAAAACATCGACAACTCTGGAAACACGGTTTGGGAGGGGGAAGGAGAACAAAAGCTATCCTGGTTCTGTAATGTGTACACACGCATTATTTATCGTAATTTAGAACAATGCTATTTACATGTAAAATTCCTGTGAACTCAAATTAAGAGTGTTCAATAAGTTGATTAATCTGTAAATATTTATACTATTAATTTCTCAATGCACCATTTCAAATTTAAAACGAGTTCGCACGCAGCACGCTGACGTGAGGGAAGTGAATTTCTACATAAAACTTTTAAAACTCAAAATCAGTGTAAAAACATTCATTTGTCCAATTTTTATTGAAATCTGAAAAATCCGTTTTTTTGCTGTTCTGATACTCCTGGTTTCATTTACTTGCAAAGCTGGGAATACAATTTTGCGCATTATAAGGTTAGTAGAAGGTCCAGACAGGCTTGAAAGTAGGCGTGAGGTTGCTGGGGATGATAAAAGTACTCTAACAAAGGAATAACAGGCTTTTTTAGTGTTGTGTTTAGTCGATACACATTTTCTTTAATAACTCGGTAAATATTTATGCTAGAATGACGAGAGAGGGCTTAAAACTTTCTCCTCTCTAATTCCCATCTTTTTACATGCATTGATTTTACATCTGGGGCTTTAATGACCCTTTTTGGGCCCAAAAACTCGAAATTTGAAAGATTAATCCCCAAAAAAAGGGTTTAGAGTTTTCCGATTGTTTTGCCCAACGAACTTGTCCAACTGATTACAGAAAGGAACGTCCCTACCAGATTTGAAGTAAATCGGACAAAAAATGCGACCGCTAGAGTGCAAACACATATATATGTATATATATATATATAACATTTTGAACAACCCCCTAAAACGTGTTCAGGGGGGTCACGTTAGGACGTTAGGTCTTCTATGGTGGTCCCGGGCTTAAGTTTCACCGTGCGGGTCATGCTAATAGTTCACTTTCCAACGGAAATTCACTAACAAGCAACACAAATTGGAAAAATGTAATTCTGTAATGTGATTATATTACATGGAAGGCTCGTATTCTTTATACTGCGTAGGATGGGCTAACGTATGTATGGTAGTGTAGACGGCCCTGGGACCCCACATTTAGAAACTGTGATGATCGGGAAGGAAGGCCGTCCAATGTTGGCGAGGGCCTTCCTTCCAAGCCTGCAGCAATGGATTGACCTTCCTACTAACACTTCCTCTTGTATTTTCCTTATCACTAGCGTTTTGTTTAAATTGATTGTTCAATAAATCGTGCATACTATTTGACAAATTTGTTCAGTTTACGGGCTCTTTACTGTCTGCCCCAAAAGTGTGCACCGGTGGCCTGCATTGTCCGTTATCATCCACGACATTCAATAGCCTAAGAGGCGAAATGGGATGGACGAAACCACAGTACGGAAGCATACCTAAATATGGAGTAATTCACAATAAACTTTAAATCTAACAATTTCCAAGGGCTTGGTAATTATTCATCCACCTAATAAACAGCCTAATAGTTGAATCAATGGCAATCTAACAGAAGGCATTTCATTGGTCTTCAATTAATCTATATTTGATCTTACCCAAAAGTACGTTAATTTACATTTGCATACGTAAAAATTTGAATAAAACTGAAAAACCGTCACATTTTCATCCGTATTTTATTATATGAGTTTGAAAACTGGTTGGTTAGCAATTAAGTTAACCCTTGCTCTATATTTTAAGACAGTGTTCAAATTAAGTATCGGGCGAAAGATTAAGATTAATATTACATGATTAATGTATGAACAAATATACAATCAATAAGTCATCTAGAATGCAAAAGAGTTTTACGTTATACAAAAACCTCAGTGTTCAATAATTGATTAGGAATTAAAAAATAAATCTATCCTATACTCTAATATGAGTAAGGTTTGCTTGCTTGCTTGCGACACCGATCTCAAAAACGGCTCCAACGATTTCCTTCAAATGTTCGAAATAACTAATTTCTGGGATAAAAATAACTTCTAGACAGGCCTCATCCCCAGGAAAAATCAAATAATGTAAAATACCCCCGTAGCAGCAAACCTGCATACTTAGCGAATTTCCAATGCATATATATTTATCTTAATGCCACATAAAGCTACATACCAAGTTTCATCAATATACATTCATAAATAAACAATTTATGACATTTTAATTATTCTCCATAAGAATAACATGGCGGCTGAGTATGCAGGTTTGCTGAAGCAAGGAACACAAAAAATGGGGTTTTATGCTTATATCAATATAACTCAACTAAGTGAAGTCACTTACCAAATTTCATTAATTTATTTTCATAATTAAGGGAGATAACACGTTACTTATTCTCCATAAGGATAACACGGGGCTGAGTACGCAGGTTTGCTGCTATGGGAGCCTTTGTCAAAAAATTGTTTTTTTGAGGAAATATCAATGGTCCACAACCAGATAAAGCCGTATACCAAGTTTCGTCAGTATATGTTCATAAATAAGCGAGATATAAAATTTTTATTTTCCTCCATAAGAATAACATTAGACAACGTACTGTGTTTAGCACTTTCAATATCTCGGTAACCAATTGACGTAGAGAAATGATCAAAATACCAAATTGTGTGTTTTTTTAAGCTGAATCCAATGGGACAAAATAAAATCTGACTATTTCCAAAATTATATGTAACAAATTCAAAAAACCCATTTTTGGGGTACAAAACCCCCCCAAAATACCCTTTCGGATCGAGCGATCTGGCTGGTTTTCGAACTTAAAGTCATAAATGTGGCTTTACACGTTTATACCAAATTTCATCAAAATCGGATAATTTTTACGAGAGTTATCGTGCTCACGGACACATATATATATATATATATATATATATATACAGTTTCGAACGAATGGTATTTTTGGGGGCTGGGGACCTCAAAACGAAAAGTTATCATGGTCCCGGGCCTAGGTCTTACCATGCCGACTACGGTAATAGCTTCTTCCCTATAGGGGAAATTCGCTAAAACTAAAATGAAAAGTTAAAAAAATTAACATTGGGCTTATGGAGTTTCAAATCAAAACAAAAGAATTGTAACAACTGTTCATAATCAACCAGGAAACTGTTAAAGTAATACTCATGTTGTTTATGATTATTAACATGTGGTTTCCTGAGAGCAGAGATTAAAAGATTTGAGTGAAGATTACATATATAGAGTAGTAAAATAAATCAAAGGGACATTGAGCTATAAATAACAACTGGAGTGACCTTGTACAAATGTAGAAAAGAGGCAAATGAGTTATACAAATCTGATTATCAGTAGGGGGAAGTGGTGTAATATACTCCAAGTCATCTAAACAAACTGGCTGCCCTTCCCCGAGCAAAGCTCGGCCCCAGGTACTTGTAATAAATTAACAACTTTAGTCGAACATATAACCTCAATCCTCAACCGCTTATAAGTTGATTAGAATCTGTATACAATTAATGTATGAACACAAGTGTTATATGTTAACAAGTGGAATGCTACAGAGCGACGAAGCGTGACGGACCAAACAAATAGCAATCATTGCCACGGTATTTCCCTACATTTGACTCGCTACATTGACGATTCGTTCGTTTAAACAATTGTTTCGAACATTTAAATTTAGTGTACAGTTGTTGCAATCAATATTTTCTTGTTCACATTTCCAAACATTTATTTAATCGTGACTCGGCATTGAAGTGTCTTGCTGGTTGTGACACTGTATTCTTATATTGCTAAATTAACCGTTAAAAGATCTAAAAAAAATGTAGGCACAAAACACAAGTCAATAGTTGTTCGACCTTGATATTGCTGTTCTGTTATCAGTACGTTATTTTATTATCAAGTATACGAACATTCTAGAACCTTAAACTCTGATAATATAATATAATGACTCATAATGATAAGTGATAATATAATGACTCATTGTTTTATTATATAGTATAAATCGTGTTTGATGATGATTCACTTGGTTTTAATTGTGGCTTGAGTAAAGAGCGATTTTTGCTTTGTGATAACCTGCAGGTTATTGATTCTGGCCAAATCCCACTTTTTACTCAATATTTTATGAGCGTACATATTTTCAATATAAAACCATCTTTCCCTCAACAAACTTGTCGAAGGAGTGAAAAGGCGAAGTAAAATAACAACATTGCGGCATCGGCATTGTACAATCAAGAATGCCTCCGTGGCGCCGCCATCTCTCCCCCTGCACGTAGTTGAAATTCAAAACACATGAGCAAGCCAGGAATGTGCTTCGTCGGCGACTTATAAAGAGTTTCCTTTCTAGCTTGCAGTTGCGAAAGCTTGTTTTGACCTTCTGCATATCTGACTTAATTTGATAAGCGCATTTCAAGGTATCGGCGATATTGTCCATTACGTTTTACCAACTAAACTACCTGTTTACCAAATCCTTATATACAATGTTAATTGTACACTTTAAGGTCATTTTTTGTTAGTGTATTACGACTACATATTAAATGTATTCCTAACACTGAAATACTTATTTTAACGTAGCACATCTAAGTACTTATATTTGTTGATTTTTTTTTGGATGGGGCTAAATCATTTAAAAACGAAAACTATCAATTAAATTTTTAAAATACGCATAAACCTACAAAAGTTTACTTTTAAATAGTAAATTGTTGACATTCTGGATCGGCAGATTTTAGATATTGAAGTTTTTAATTTTTCACTCTCCATAGCAATCTAATCATAACGTGGATTTTTCTTGGCTTGTCATTTTTCCGCATACAAATGCAAAACTTGTTTTGGAATGTTGTAGAGGACGATCTTCTTCAAAGAAACCTTTAATTACTGAATGCTTAATTTTTGTACGTGAATTTAAGAGTTCCAAACGGCCATATTATCTGAAATTCCCGTATATTTGAGTCACTGTAAAAAGTCTCGGATCTAACCAGCGACGCGTCAGAGTGAAATACGCTCACCACTGTTATAACCGGCCCGTGCCCCTGACACACTACGTCATCAACCTTCTACTACAGTAGTTGTTTTGTTTTATGCCTCGCGATCGTAACTTGGCACCCGGACAAAAAGGATGAAACGTCATTCCCACAATGAGTCAGCTGCGAGATTCCTAACCTGCATCACTGTGGCTGTAATACCCGTCAAACTGGTCCACTGGTCCACTGGAGCCAGTATCTGAAGGCAGTGGTAATGGTCATCAATGAGGGCTATTTTTATACTTGATCAGTGTCGCGGAAGCTAGTCTGCTCTCGTAGACTCAGTGATTATGTTTTTCTAAACCAGGGAATTTTAAAATTTATTATTTTTACTGAGAATTGATAAATATTGTATATAATAATTCTTATAATATGCTAGGTAATGAATTGTCCGATAATGCAAGTCTTCTCATTGAAAAATGCTGATTTTATTTTACTTAACATTATTATTCAAACATTGTAATGTTATATTGAAAGAAACATTTTATCTAAAGGAAATAGTGTTGGGATATTTCATACCATTTACTTTATGGTTCACTAAAATGTGCAATAACAAAAACGGAAAAACATTTATTTCTGATCTTTGTTATTCATTTACGATACACTCACACGATTATTTTGGTGCTGTACCGTTAAATAATATAAACTTTTTCTAACTCCAAAGGAAAATTGGTTATTGCCTCAAAAGCGTATCCCCCTGTCCTTTGGAGACCCCTGAAGGAGAAATCGTTTCCAATTATATATTTAGAGACAAGAAGAATGAAAATAGACCAGAGCAAGCCCGCAACACACTTATATAGCTATATTGGGTGTTGTATTATCAGTAATACATAGTCAAGCGCTAATACGGTGGCTTCTAACTTTAATATTATATGTGGTGTTGAAACAAAACACTCTAACAATTGTTTTTTGGCTGTTCTGATGCACTATGTTCAAGGTTCGATCAAGTTTTTAACGAATCCTTAAAAAGACACATTAGAATCTTCTATGGTGGTCCCGTGTTTAAGTCTCACCGATCCTCATCATAGTTCACTTTTCCATCAGAAATTAGCTAATGGCAGGCTCTTCTACTAGTTCCAGTGGCAATATTGCTAAAAAACAACACACTGAATCCTGTGAAAATCCCCCATAACACACTTGGGGAAATGTTCCCCCCCATTTGCAAGGGATTTTATCCCAAATACGCAATAAGACTTTCATCACGTTTCTCGTTGGTTATACATTACGTAATCATATTGTAGAACTCAATAGCTACACCCCAAAAGTTTGGGGGAAAGGGATTTACCCGTTCGATAACTTATAACATTTTACAAGTTACGCAACAACGGGCGGGGTGGGTGGGGTGGTAGCGTGGCGACTGCCCCTCAATTGTAGCGTAGACTCTGGCACAGGGCGTTTTCACTTTACAACAATTACTGTCCCATCGACATCCGGACTGACGCCATTGTTTTGTCAGCTGATAATCTGTAATTGGAGTGCAGTGGTGTTTATGTACACTGGACACCATTTGTAACAAAGCTTACTGCTTACTAGCCGGTGCCCGTTCTACGCAAGGGGATCTCGTAGAAGTAGAGCCAGATGGTTTGAACATTTTACTTTATAATCAGCTGACGTACTAAACAAAACCATATTATTATTACCATATATTATTAACCATATATATATATATATATATATATATATATATATATATATATATATATATTAACTATATATTATTAACCATATTATTGGAGTTCCATAACATCGGAATTTTGAAGCCCATTGGGCTAAACTCTGAGGGTGGATTTTTTTCAAATTATAAAAGGTAGAAAGAGAGAGGCGGAACTTTCAATTGATACCAGACATGTACTGTATGCAAATTAAAGTTAAGAACCATAAACCATAAAACCACCAACCATATAACCATAAAATCGCCGAAATTTATTAAAATAATATATAGATAGATATAATAGATATAGATAGAGTGGATCCTCTTTTTAAGTTACCTTCCCCAGACATATTGTCACTTATTCATTAATTCACGTATTATTTAAAATTACAATGTGGCATGTAGAATTAAATATTGTAAAATATAAATCAGTTACTCAAGTCAGAAAAAAAACTGTAAAATAGTTTTCTGGGCTCAAGTTAATAAATTAGTTTCTTGTCTCTAAAAAAAAAACTAAAATAAATTTATAAATAAGTAAGATGGCTTTAAAACTTGTTTCGAATGCGATTTATAATTCTAAAGGTATAAAACAATGTATACTTTCACCGACGTGGCAATAATTTGTAAAAGGACCTGAAGAATATTAGGATTGAGTCGGAGCGGTAAACCGTATAAACAGTGGGTGAAATTGGAATCTCTAAAACAACTGTGTCCTAAAACCAAAGCTGAAATATTTTCTCATCCAATTTAAACTATCTTTTTCATTTTAATCCAATCTAAAACCGTTTATCCTCAGCCCTCAGCTGCATCTGCAGAGTCTACTCGAGATAACCGGAAGTGTCGGGTATCCTTCACGGGTCGGAGGTCCCAGAATGCACGCGGAGTTGTAGGTTTTTGCGGTAACCAGAGAGTACGACACTCCAGGTCTTTATGTAAGCGCGGCAGTGTGACCGCCGGCGTCGCTCTGAGGTCACCCGAGGAAGGTCAAACCCATACCAACAACCATCCGCACCAAACCCATACCAACAACCGGTTTGCGCGCGGCTCAGCAAGCATTGCGAAACGTTTGAGATGCAAGAGAATTGTTTTTAACACAAAACCATTGAGCATCGTTAAAAAAATATTTTTTACCAGCGGTACCAACGAGGTTAATATATCTAGAGGTCTCGTCTGAAACTTACATGTTGACCGGCATTTTCCTCAAGTAATCGATCAAATCCAGCAGACAAACATATAACTTGTGAAGAGAGGATTTGATAGGTTACAATATTGGTTGCCATGACAGCAGAGGGGCAAAATGGTGGTAGACCATGCATGTTTCACTTTTTTACCCCAGTCGAGACCTCTATATATACTTACCTCGCAGAGCGGAACCCGGGACGTGTTGCTGCGCCCCCAAAAGATACTCACTAATAATATGTACATTAAAACTCCTTACATGTAAATAAACAGCTGTTTACAATAATATAAATGTGTCATCTGATAACATCAGAACTAATATTTCATCTGATTAAATATACAAACTTTTTACTTTACATGAATGACAGTAACTTGGAAGGCAAGAGGGGTGAAGTCCTAAAGTTCTGGGTTATAGGACACTGATTTATGGTCTTAAATCTCCATCGGGTTAAACCTGAACCAAAGCTCAGGGTTTTGTGGGTGAACCATGCAAGGTTTCATAACTTCGGTTGAGCGGTTTAGATTATATAGGGAACATATATACTCTATACACACATGTGTACATGCATTTATATATATATACTGATTAAGGTTGTCTGGGTTCAGTGGCAATTCTCTGATCACTATTAATAATAGTAGTAATCAACACAGTCCAAACAATATGGTAAACAGTTAAATATTATCTCTTTGAACATGCTGGATCGATTAGAAGATGTATCTTTCTTTTAAGTATATAATAGAACTGTCCAATTAAAGATACTGTTAACTGTAAATTTAAGTTTTTAGAGCTTACATTTATTTATAGCATTATATAGCACATTGGAAGTAACTTTTAATGGTTTATAATTTCTAAGAAAACTTCTATACAATTTTTTACATATATTGAAAATGTAGTTATCGTTTCGAAATAAATAATTTTAAATATAAAACAAGAGAACAGTTACAAGTTAACTGACTCAGTGAAGTGAAATTATACACTACTCCATGGAGTCTGTCTAGCCATCATAAAAACAACTGATCGTAAAATTACTTTGTTGACGTTATATACGCCTTTATCACTTGCGAGTTGACGTGTACTGTACTGGTACTACCCATTCATTCATGATGACTTTGTTGTGTGGCGAATGGAGTTGTAAATCTATCTCGCTTGTCATGGAAATCGCTTAGCGGTAAACTTTTCATCGGTTGAAAAATCCGTCACATTGTTAACCCTTTATGCCTTATCTATACACAGGGTCTTTAGTTGCGTTTTTGTGCCGTCATTATTCAAAGACAAATTTTATACTTTCATACAAATAAGAATTTAGCGTAAGTGTCGAATATAAAGTTTTTTAAACACTGACTGCATAGTGATAGAAAATTGATAGCAAATGTTAAACCAATTATATAGCTGTAATAAAATCACATTAATTTTACTTTATATCACCTTATTTTGAATTCAGTTTTACCACTTTTTATTGAACGAGAGTAGGCCTGTGGGTTTTGTTATTTTTTACGTTTGATGACGTAACCATTGTTTACACAATTTAACCAAGTTTAAGTTTTAACGTTTCATATATTGGTTAGGGTCTAACGCGAATACATTTTCTCCTTAATTTAAAAATCAAGTTTTTTCCCAAATAAACTCATGAGTCATACTAGCATAAGAACATAAGAATATTAAGAATTATAAAAGCTAGCGACAGTGAATTAAATTTAAAAATGTATATACACAAGTTAAATACGTAGGAAAATAATAGATGAGCACCATAGGTGTTGAAATTCCGCTTGTAAAAATAGGACTAAAGTAGCTGAAGCTACAAATTCCTTCTAATGAAAAGCAAAGAGCCACATTCCTTCTTCATGCGGTCATTTATGCAACCGGAAAAACACTTATGTATAACAGATATACTGGAGACGCAGTTCGAAGGAAAACACATTTTTTTATATTAAAATTAGTTTTCGTTAAATCATCAATGGAAATGTTCTATGACCATATACAAAAGTATATGATATTGTAAAGTACCTTTCTGAAATCTTCTACGAGTATTAACTCGATTTATGAAAATACTAATGACTCGCATTCACAAATGCAAGACATGTTACTAGCAAGCGGATTAGTCGTGAACATTTTATTTGATAGAACTCACAGTATGATGTCCATTATACTCAATCTGAAAGTTATCGTTTCAGGGAGTATGAGTTAAAAGTCTACTCTAAACACTTTATAATTACTCCCCATTGCGATAGAATGTCTACATCGGTTCCGGATAGTTAACTTCACAGTTGTTGACAGCACTATGGTCATATTCATTCACAATTGTAAATCAAAAAAAGTATTTATAGGCCCGTAACTGAAAAGAAGTCTCAGGTCCAATCAGCAGTCTGGCATTATTTGCTATGGGGTTTCGTTGTCAATTAACAGCCAGATCAATTACAACACATTAAGCAAACGAAAACTACTCGCGAGTACGGTAACTACAAAGCCAAACACTCGTTCAGGGATCATCATCATCACCTGGAACTGAACTGAGTCCGAGCGAGGCAGGATGCACCATGACGTCACATCTGGCCCATTCCCCGCAAGCGTCGCGCTACGTGTTCTTCGTGGCGCTCAGGTCTATAATTACTAATTACGCCGCTATCCTTGGCTGCCCACTCCCCTGCAGTTTTCAGACCTTCCATTACGATTACGAGTAAAAATAGTCGTGATCTCAAACGATCTTGATGATACCATTGTTTTCCGAAAGAATTTCCTTCCAATTGTTCCTTCGTCTACATGAGTCAGATAGATTCCAGAGTTTGCTCCCGTTTTTTGTTTGTTTTTTTTTTTACTGAGGACACCCGATTTGTCGAGCTAGGTAGCAATTTTCCTCAATACCCATTTTAAAAGTGTCGTTTGATGATGAATCTACGACGCGAAATTTTAACATTGAGTATTTTTTCCATACTCGGCTTGCACACGATTATAATAAAACTCACGTAAATATTACTTAAACATGTTCAAGGGAAACTGATAGCGCTCCTCGAATTGAGTTAATCGTTCTTCTTCTATACTCAGCAAGCCACTAACTTCATCACCTACGGTACTCACATAATCAGGAATTGTATAGGTTATACAATTGCAGAGAATGTTAACGAGCTAATTTCCATAAATATTGTAATCATGATATAGTTTTTTTTATTACATCTGCAACTTTTCCGCCATACCAACTGTAGAATGTCACGATTCGCATGTAGATAACTTTAACCTCAATCACGAGGGTGTGGCGTGACGCAAATTGACAAGATGGCGGACACCCTTTGATGAGAGGGCGGGGAGACCTTGGCATCTGCTCCATTGTTGTGGTGCCAACTTTAGAAAGTTAAAATGTTTCATTCTCATTTGCATTACAGTATACACCAGAAACAATGAATTCATAATTTTTTGTTTAATTGTTGTTCTACTAACGAAATTAGGTAAAGCTCATGATATATGTGACGCAGCGAACTAATAAACCTTTTGTTTTCTTTATGACTGTTTATCGAAATTTCAATGTTAAATGACAAAGCTCCAAGTAATTAATAACTGACTTTACGTGAAGCGATATTTCACGTGATATGAGACAGCCTTTGTTTTGTCGAGATTTCTACGGGGGATATTTAATGAACAATAATAAAGAGGGGGGCCTCCTGAACTTGAGGATTAATTAAACTCCACCTTACCGTCTGCATACATGAGAAGAGTCAAATATTGTAGGTATTAGCATAGCATAGACTAACTACAGAACTGTAGTTAGTCTGTGTTATAACCTAAAGTGTTTTGGATGGTGTGGATGTTGTTACATGTTGCATGTAGAGAGTATTATCTGCGACAGTAAACTATAAATTTGCAACTGAACTGAATTGAGCACTCAATCATTGTTGAACTATATTTGGCAAGCGTCACACCTGCGTAATACCTGTGGGAAGCAACGGTAGCCGATGAGACAATATTAATTTCGTGGTCTACAAATTAATCAACATATTTAATTTGAACTCATATACAATGTTACAAAATTATATAATACAAAAAATCAGTAATGGGAATCAGAGTTTTGAATACAGTAAGATCTATTCAATAGTAAGATATATCCGCGGGAACAAGGAAGAGGCAGAGCAAAATGTTGTGGCCTTGGATCGGCTGGAACCGCGCAGTTGTCTTGGTCAAGGTTGTGTTTTTATCCGCAGCGCCGCACCGCCGGGACTGCACGGTCGCGGTCTCGCTCTCGCGCGTATTTGGATCGTGGATCTGAAATACAATCAACGATTGAACGATTCTACGTAGTGGATTACAATATTGGTTACAATTGTATTGTAAAATAGTTACAATATTTTCCACTTAAAAAAAATGCTATTCCATTGGAAACCAATATCCGTAAGAATAATATTGGAATACTCTGGAGTGGAGCCCTGAGGGACATCTTCGCGTAAAATTTAATCTCAATCGGTTCAGGAGTTTTAGCGTTACCACGGAACATGATTATGACAGACAGACACCATGTTCATTTAATACGGTAATACAGTAGCATAAGTTTCACGCATAGGTGTAAATTGCTTATTAGTTTTTATTTCACGTAAATTATAGAGGGCAGTTTTCCGACAGATAAATAACCAATAAATACCCGAAACCAAATGATCTATGTGAAATAGTGAGCGGTTAACATATCGTCATTGAAATAACTATTGCTGTGCAAAACATTAAATTTTGTTGTTCAATGGCGTTAGATATTTCTCAGATTTGCATTGAAGGCATTTGTATTACTATCCAGTACACACCTTTTGACAAGTATAATATCCTAGGAAATTTGTTTTTGTTTTCAACTGATTTACTATTTGTTGGAAGTTGAGAATACGGTACCTAAAACCCATAGTAACGAGAGACTATTTTAAACAAAGATTTACAGATCGCGTGTCTGGCAATTCGTCCAAACAACGGCCGTCAAACGATTTCTATGTGGCTATTCGTCCAAACAACGGCCGCCAAACAATTTCTGTGTGGTTATTCGTCTTTTGAACATCCGTTAGGTTAGTCCAACACTAAACAGGACTCCTGAAACAAAATTAAACAATTTTGATGTTTTTCCCATGTATTGATATCACAAGTTGATCACAACTGATCCATATCCGATTTTTTGTTTTGTCAAAATGTGTTGACATATATCGAGTTAAATTCTAACCCTTATGTTTAGGGTTAGAATTCTTATACTCTTAGTTCTTAAAGTTCTAATTAAAATGCATGAGATTAAAACTATATTATATGTTCATATTTCATCAGTACACAACCATTTTCAAAAGGTTTGAATATATTACAAACATTATTACATCATTGCAAACATAATAATCGATATTTAACATAATATTGCACAATAAACACTTTCATTCGATATGAACTATTCACCCTCTGCTTTTGACTTCATGTTGGTTGTTTAGAAGATGCGGAATTCTCTGGTAAGGAAAAAACACGAGAAAATACAAATGTTACGCTATATCTGTTAGTTGGTCTATGGCAGAGAGTACGAGAATGCAACTTTATTTTGTTTGGAACGACCATTTATTTATTTGCCTGAAAAAGATGCGGGTCTAACCTTGTGGAGAGTATTTTAAGCGAAGACATCAGTTTGGCCCAGTACCAGACGACTTGAAACGATTCCCAGAGGGTATTTTTCTTCTGCTGATTTATCTTTTGGCAACACTGATTACTTACTGTTGATGCGGATTCTGTTGATCTCATCTTTTGTTCCAGTAGTCAGTGTAATCTCTCTGTTTAACTATGACCTTAAGATTATAAATATGTGGTTGTTCATGGGTCGAATTTAATCAATTACATCACAATAACCATCTCTATTCTTAGATAAAGTCTTGTTTATGAAAAATTATTTAAAGTGAGTGTACAGTGTAATATGCACTTCCTTCGAAACTGTCATGTGGAAATTACAATTTACATGAAATAGGAATTACAATGAACCACAGAGAATAAATAATTCGTTCTTCTCTGTGATGGAACTTAATTTTGAAGAATTAAAATGTAATGTAAGTTACTTATTAATGTCTACCATCCACAATCTGACTTGATAAAGATTGCTTTATGCCCATTTCAAATAAAAAGTGGCTTAAACTAAAAGAATAAATAAGGCCTGCAACTCGAATTGTTCACTTAACAAAATCCATTTTTATTTCTTTGACTATATCATTTTTACATATACAGTTTGCCTATTTTAATTTTACTAATCCTCTTTTAATATCATTAAGATGTTAATTTAACTTTAGTTGGCTTTGTTTAAAAAACAAATTATTGTGTTTACATATCGATATTTATAATTATAGCTTACTTACTGTAAGCTATAAAGCAAATTGGTCTTGACTTGGAAACACACTTTTCATCTCACAATTTTATTAAAATCAAAAGAATATGTTTAAACTTAATATTTTGAATTTAAAATTATAGTTTACATCTCTTAAATATCCTGAAATTATCTTGAATTGGGCTCTTGATTTTGTCAGTTCAGTAAAGAAGAAAAATTGTTACTAAACTCAATACGTGCTTGATTAATAACTTGTTCCCAACTTTATGAACCTGAATAAATATATGTCTTTGGAGTTACAGTCAGTCGAAATAATTATAGAGATTAAAAACGATTTATTAGCAACTTTTTAGATTATGGCCTAGCGAATAAGTAAAATGTAATCAGTTTCCTGTAAAGGGATCTCGGCCACCAATTCAGCAGTAGTGCATTGCAGCCTGCGTATCGACCGGTTGAAGGCGCCAGGACGGTCTTATTATGTCTTCATGTAAAATGTCTGTTTGTTTTTGTTGAAGCTGTAGTTATAGCATATTTTAATAACATCACCTTGTACTGTCAATAATATCTTTACTCAGTATGTACAAAATAAACTAAACTGGAATAAAGATTGAGTTTACCTATAGAATGATGGATTACCTATTTGGAATAGAATTTATTTAAAGAATGGTTTATACAGCTTCGATCCAGTTCAATAAATTATAATTAATTTTTCAATTTGTCATAACACAAGAGAACACATTGCTGCAGCACATTATTTTTCCACATTACAAATAAAGTACCAATTTTATTACTGAAATAGGGGCTTTTTAACCATTAAACGTCAAATATTTCTGATATTTTATATAGTACGCGCAAACTGCGTCGCGGAGCCACTGCAAGGAGCACTTCGCCTGTCCCAACGTTGACAGAGCGAGCGACCTTTTTTCCCCTTCTTGTCAACTAAATCTCGCTTACCTTCTTCCCCCCTTCCTGGTTACGCCGGTCTCCGGAACGGACGTCTTCAACTTCAAGTCTCCAAGAAATTTGCACAACCGATGTTTTAATTTTAAGTATAGGGTATTTTAGAGACAGTATGGTGGGCTAACCAGCTTATTAAGGGGAAACCCATAAGGTTTGCCCCGATACCGGAATGTAGGGAACAAATAGTAGTGTTCGGGCCTGGCCCGAACACTTTCCAACAGGTTAAATTTTCACCACGTTGAGACATAATTAATCGGACTCCCCAGAAGATTATCCATAGCTTTTGATTAGCCTGCAGTAATTCTATACATTCATTTACCTTAAAGATTGGTTACCATGCCCTGATCAGTATTGCAATAACCTCAGATGCCGATTTAATATATATCAGTTTTTGGAAGGATCGTTAGTTAGTTCATTACAGATATTTAGGTTAAATCAAAGCTGGCTAAGTAGGCTTTCTGGTCTCGGGTAAAAGATCTTCGACCCTCTGGTCCCCCAAGCACGTTTCCCACCTTAATTATATAGTTGGTATAGGTATTGCAACACAGGCGTGGAAGACAGTCCCACTTCCATTTAGGTATTACAGCTCATTATTTCTAATTAGTAGCAGAGTCAGCACGCCCAATAGTCTACTCCACCAAATTAACCATCTAGTTCCCCCCTTTTTATCCTACATATGGTAGCTTATAATTGACTATTTCCCCCCTCGGCTTCAACACATACATCACTAGCCCTAGCAGTGTTAATTGTACTGTTGAACCAAATTAATGGACACAAACACTTCAGGATTCTTCCTCAGAAGTAAAGCTGATTCCATGACAAAAAGAGAGGGAAGAGTTTAAGATTCTCAGCTCCTTAAATAAGCTCACTGAGCAAGTGTCTGTGTACACACAGTGGTACGTATCTTGTTTAATGTTGCGATGTGGGTAACTGTATATGCATCCTCCTTATTACAACACACTTAAGGAGGAGAAAAGAACTTTTGGCTATGGTTCCTCCAACCTAAAACATAATTCCATAGAAACTATGGAAACATGCACAACACACTTTCAACAGGACCTCAATTTGAACAAGCTCCTGGAGTCTGTTATTAGTTAAATAACAAATGTTGGTCTTGCAGATATTGTTCCTATTTAAATTTTCTCTTCTGTTTCCAGCACTCAAGAACCTATCCAGCCAGGTGGAGGATGTGGTGGAGAAGACCAAGAAGGAAGTGGAAGGGCTCGCAATAGAGAAGAAGAAGGAAGCTGAGAACCTCGTACAGCAGCAGGTCAAGAAGACGAGTGAGGCTCTCATGCAGACCAAAGCTGGGGTGAGTATTTTTTCTAAGGCCTGAAACGGCATTTTGACAAAAAAATTAGTATAGTAGCTCTTCAGATCATGTGAACCCATTTTTGTTTAACTGTTAACTAGCTGGTGTCTTGTTCTTTGCACGGAGATCTCACAGACATAGAGACCAGATGTTTTTAAAACTTTCCTTTATAATCAGATTTTAGTAATAAAATAAAATAACTATAAAATAAACATAGAAACATATAAAACAACGCTATAACACGGTATATTGAAACACTGAAAACAACGCTCTTTGAGGCGGAGCCCAGAAGGTAGATATGTTTTTCAAACACTCAAAAAGCACATCTAGAAGATACCAGCTTTTGATTGATACCAGACATGTTTGCAAAATAGTAGGTTTTAGGTTGAAATTTGCTGAACATAAAATAGATAAATTATTTCAATTATATAGATTGGATTCCCATTAACATTATTTTTGTAAACAGCCTTTTAAAAGTAATTATTATTACAAACTTTTCCCCAAGTATAATAATCTATAATCTAATTTGTTAAAATCATCATAATAAAAAAATGTCTTGTAATGTAGCTCATCTAATATATTAACTCATTTTGTCATTGAGTATTGACATTGAGTAATACCTTTTAAGTATTGACATAATTTAGTAACTTTAACAGTTTTCTTATTATTAGTAATTTTTACTTTCAACAGTTGTTCTGTCCCCCTTCTTGTTTGGGGGTTCTGAAAGGTTTATCGTCTCAATGCAATGTAGTGGCAACTAACTTAACTATTTCATCTTCCACCCAGGTTGAGCAGAAGGCTGTGGGAGCCGCTTGTGACGCCAAGAAGGCAGCCATCGACGGGTTTGACAAGGAGTGTGCCACAGCTGAGAAGGCAGCTGATGGAGCGGTCAAGGAGGTAAGAGGAAAAAACTTGGTAAACATTTCTGGCGAAGTTAAAGTTCATCTTGCTTGAATAAACTAAAAAAAAAAACATAAAAGTTGAAATTTTGATATTTCATGTTTTAAGGTATAATATATTTATGATTTTACCCACACAAATTACAACATAAACTATCAAAATATGATTGGTTAACGTTTAGGCTTCAGAAACAACTCAAATTCATTCACGTATGTAAAGACATGGGCAAGATAATAAAGTACACACACACACACACACACACACACACACACACACACACACACACACACACTCTGCTTATTTCCCTCAAACTCAAAAATGTATTTGTATCGTTATACTCTAGGAACTGATTAACTTATAAATATTTTTCAGATTGGGGGATTAATTCCAATTTTAGGAAAATTAATTCCGGTATGTGAGAAACTGAAGTGGTGTGTAATTTTTTTGTGAATTCATAGTTGAGTTTTCCTAGAATAACACTAACAATCTTCAGTTAGGCCTACATTGTTTATGACTAAAAACAAAGAGTGTTTTGTTTTGTGACCTTTTCAAGTCATGATCATGAATTAGTGTGCACACATATTAATCAAATTCTTTAAGATGTCTCCCCTATTTACTCTGGAGCAGTTACCTTGACAAAAGCAAAGTCATTGATAATATCCTAATCTCTTAGTGCAATTAGCATTCCTTCTAGATTGTTGCATTTTCTGATCATACCTTATTTTATAGTAACTGTAACAGTACCTGGGGGCCAAGCTTTTCTTGGAAGAAAATCACATATTGGTACTTTGCTTGCTACCATATGAGCAGAGGCAGGTTTACAGTATTGAAGGCAATAGCCCAAGTCTTTTGAACGGATCGCTTGTTGTGTGGGTTTATAGATATCAATCATTTCTTGGAGGTAAGGGCTTTGTTACTCGATCTTTGATGCCCCAAAACCCCACATTATCAAAGTTTAAAAAAATATTTTTGCTGGATTATGAGACCTATTTTGCATAAAACAGACATTGTTTGTTTAAGATTCTGTACTCTAATCCTATTGTTAGGATATGATAGTAACAAAGCAGAGGTCTTCAAATTAAAATTATTTATATTTGGTCCTGGGTAAAGTCTCTGTAACTCTCTATTTTACAGCTTATGTTAGAAAATATTATTCATTTGAGGGCCTTATCTGCTACAATTAGACCAAATCCACCTGTTTAACTCATTTGATATAAAGCATACCTACTTCCTGACAGTTCTATATTTAGTAACTCTACAAACAATAAACAACACCAGAGAAGGCTGGCCACTCCCCCGAAGCAAGATTCTGCTATAAGTTTTAAACATATGAAAGCACAAGTTAAAAAGAATTGAAGTGGTACGTATCTTGATAATGATGTGATGTGTAAGCTGTTGTTTAACGTTGACTTGTGTTTAAAGAGGAAATTGCATGACTTCTATGTTCTTGCCTATGCATTGAAGTGTGAATTGATGATGCTTTTTAATTTACATTTTTGTTAATTTTAAATTATTTCCGCATAACTGTTTGCGGTGAAAAGTAAACATAGCATTTGGAGACATGTTAACGTTAGAAGCGGATTGTGTAGTGTTTAGGAAACCCCATCCTATTTCATGATTTCAAGTTGAGTTCTCATGTATCTTTACATTTTTAAGGTAAGTTGTTGCATCTAACAGAAAACATTTAGTTAAGGGAATTCAGGAATATTATACACACATTACATGCCATTTTTTAGACATTTATGTATAAGAAAAGCATTTAAATTTTGTTGAGTAACTAGTCCAGTACTTAATAGCGTTGTGATTAGAGTAAATACACACAACATGATCTATGTACTGGTAATGGCATTGTACGATGAACTTGCTCCCAAAGTTCAGTGTACATTGCATGGAAAACACTGTGCATGGTAAAGCATGGTTATAAATCCTCTGTTTTCTTTATTTTTAAATAAAGTGAAAAAATCATACCCATCATTTTTTAAATTTTATTTTCTTTTTACCTGCTTATTATTTTAAGTTTGTATTGTTATGTTGAATTGTCGATGTTGTAAACTCGGTGTCACAGGCCACAGACATTAAGACGGAAGCTGCGGCGACGACAGAGGCAACTACGGAAGCGGCAAAAGAGGCAGCCACTGGCGCCAGTGAAGCAGCTACTGGCGCCAGTGATGCGGTCAGTGGGGCAATAGCTGGCGCAATAGGAGGTTTAGATGGCCAAATACAAGGAGCAGTGCAAGGTGCAGTTCATCAGGTAACGTGTCAAAAAATATAACAAAATCATAGCTTAACTACATTTAAAAATTGCCTAAACATTTTACAGACTTAATTAATGAAAAACTTGAAATAATAGATCGACCAATGTAAAAGAGCTCAAATTTAACTGGTAGGCTTTGCCGAAATCAGATTAATCTTGACTAAATATCCAGGCTTGTCTCTTTTATGATGAGGCTACTGTGTTAGCTTCATTAGTTATTACGGGATTTATTTATATTTACTAAGTATAAGAAACTAGATAATAGTTGTGTAGGATGTAACACAACAATGCAGTTTATGACTTAACTATGCCTACAAATTCTAGTGCACTATATGACACAAGACTCATTTGTGGAACTAACACGTTACCGGTATCAGCTTTTTTCATCGTAACAAATGTCGTGAATCAGAACTAGTATTGAAACATTTCACTAATAAAGTATTAACTCTACACTTGCTTTCATTTATTAACAACTAGCTGACGTACCCGTTCTTCGCACAGGGGTTTTCTTTACCCGTTCTTTAGTATTTATATTTTATATTTTATCGAACACATCATTTTTTAATGATTTTACACACTCTTGATTTATAAACCAAAAAATATGATACCGTATCATTTGACCACAAAGAAGTTAGAAAACAAAAAACTTATATTGCGTAGTACACAAGTGAAAACGTGTTATAGATCAAATATTTCAAATATTTAGAAAAAAAAGCTGCACCAAAAGGTTTGGGTGATATACCAAGTATAGTGGGTGATGTACCAAGTAGTGGGTGATGTACCAATTAGTGGGTGATGTACCAAGTAGTGGTTGATGTACCAAGTAGTGTGAAGGTAAATCTGTAACACTATGAAATCTTACCATGACCTTTACCTCAGTTTAGGTAGTAGAGTTGCGAAAGTAAAGACACGCAAAAAAAAATTGATATACGATTTTCAAATTATCTAGCCCTTAATATAAAAAATCAAACAAATAAAAACACTCACCAAATATCATAATTCATGAATCTCTTCACCATCAAGAGGTATACAGCTAAAAATCCAAAGTGTTTACCTTCCTTTCTCTTATGATTCCACAACACAGAAATTCAACGCATGTCTCACTGAAAACCAAACAAAGATGAAACTAAACAAACTCTCCTGTGTTGCAGGTTGGGGAGGTGGTCGATCAGAAGTTGAAGGAGGCAGACCACTTTGTGGATGAGAAGAGGGACGAGGTGGTGAAGCAGATCAAGGAGGCGACTGGGAAGGCGACCGGAGAGGCGGAGGCCGGTATTGGGTCGGTCCTGGGGAAGGCCAAGGGGCTACTCAATTGTGAGTATCACCACATCTGGTATGGTTATTTGTGTAAAATATTATTATGATATTCAAATATGACAATGTCGGAGTTGCTGTCTGCCGGCTATGTGGGCAGTTCCATGAAACTCATCATATCTGAAAGTGAGGCCCTTGGAGCAAGGAGGATAAGGCTGCTCTTTGGAACCTCTGAAATATACCGCAACACAATAGCTCAGAGGTAGGGCGCTGGACTCGCAAGTCAACTGCGGTCAAGCGCAGGTTCAATCCCGGCCGACTGTTGTGTTAATTTTTCACAAACAGTCACCTCTGGCCTGCCCATGTGACTATTTCCATTTATGGTACCTCGCTGTCTTCAGATTGCCGCACAGGTCTATTGGCCTGTGGCGAAGGGCAGTTGAAGTTTTTTTTTGTTAGAAATTATCTAAATTGAGGCAATAATAAAAAACAAATGTGTGTGAGTATGAAGATATTAAATGTAAGGTCACGGATGTTTGGTTTTTAACAATGGTTTGTTATGGACGTTTCTAATGATTCAAGAGTTCTTATCATGAGAAATAAAAAAAACAATATATTGAAAATCAGCTAGAATTATTGAAAAATGTTAGTTTAAAATGACAGGAAGACAGCTAATTCATGTTTACTCAAAATAAAACATCCATAGAAATTTGGATAGAGGGTAAATTTTTCGCTTTTAGGGAAAGTGAGATGCCCTGAACTTTTAATAAAGTTTCTAATAACTTTAGTAGGGTTAAGACTCATATTTAAGGATACAATCTGAATGACGTTTTCTCTCTGTGTTAAACTGTGAAGTTTCTAACATCATCTGTCCGATTGATACACTCTATATTACAAAACATATAGCTATATTAGTTATGATAGATTCATTTAAATAAAAAATATTATATTTGAAGAAAACGTTTCTGTATTAAACTGATGGCATTAAATAAATGGTTCGGTGACTTCAATCCACAAGCCGCTCTACGACCAAAGTAAACACTGGAATATAACTGGTGGGTTGAATCCCAGCTTACGAATCAAAACCAAACAAGAGAGCTACCTCAACTGTTGTTACAGTTGAGTTGGTACTGTTTGTCATATAAACTCTACAGTTTATTGTATACTTCAGTAATATAGATGATGAAACATTGATTCTTCTTCAGTTACTTAAGAAGAATGATTATGCAACAAATAATATTCATTATATAGTGAGTGAATGGTCTTAGAAATATATATTTGTTAACACTCATTTAACAAATTAGTTTTGATATTCTTGAATCTGTTTACATTTACTTTATTATTTTTTATGAGTAAATGTGGGTGCAACATTTTGATCAAAAGTAATAACATAAACAAATGTTCATTATTCAAAAGAATTCATAAGATCAACCATGCAATGCAACTTTTGCATTCCTGGTGAAAACAGGAATCCAGGAAATTAAGTAGCTAGTTCAGATATTATTTTTTAAACTCATTATCATTAGTATTATTTTCATAGAGTTTCCATAGGACTGGAAGGTATAAGTGCTGCTTCACTTTTAGAGCGCAATTTTGCTTCAAGATTTGATAGTTTAAAAAGTTCTTGGATATTCTTAATTCAGTAGAACCATAACCAAATCTCGGTAGGTGTGCATGGCTTAGAGATCACATATATTAGTTATTCGCTTTTGGCAACAACCCAAAATTAAATAAATTTAAAACATTTCAAATTAATTACCAAGAAACCTTCTACAACCAAGCATAATTTTAAAAGGATTTTCTTAAAATAACAATAAATATAATGGTATTTATTAAAACCATTGTGCTTTTAGCGAATTTCCCCTATAGGGAAGAAGCTATTACCGTAGTCGGCATGGTAAGACCTAGGCCCGGGACCATGATAACTTTTCGTTTCGAGGTCCCCAGACCCCAAAAACACCATTCGTTCGATACTGTATATATATATATATATATATCTATATATATATATATATATATATATATATATATATATATGTGTCCGTGAGCACGATAACTCTCGTAAAAATGATCTGATTTTGATGAAATTTGGTATAAATATGTAAAGCAGCATTTATGACTTTAAGTTCGAAAACCAGACAGATCGACCTATCCGAAGGGGTATTTTGGGGGGGTTTTGTACCCCAAAAATGGGTTTTTTGAATTTTTTACATATAATTTTTGAAAAAGTCAAATTTTAGTTTTGACCATTCGATTCAGCTTAAAAAAACACACAATTTGGTATTTCGATCATTCCTCTACGTCAATTGGTTACCGAGATATTGAAAGTGCTAAACACAGTACGTTGTCTAATGTTATTCTTATGGCGGAAAAGAAATTTTTTTTATCTCGCTTATTTATGAACGTATACTGACGAAACTTGGTATACAGCTTCATCTCGTTGAGGTCTATCGATATTTGCTCCAAAAAATTGTTTTTGCATAATTCTTCCGTAGCAGCAAACCTGCGTACTCATTCCCAATGTTATTCTTATGGAGAATAATTAAAATTGTATATATCGCTTATTTGTGAATATATTTTTATGAAACTTGGTAAGTGGCTTTATGTAGTATTAAGACATTTATATCTGCATTGGAAATTCGCTGAGTATGCAGGTTTGCTGCGACGGGGGTATTTAGTTCATGGTTCTATTTTAGATCTAGTGACATTTTCTTGTAACTGCTTATATTACCTGCATTGTTTTAAATGCTTGATATTTGCAGTAATCTTTAATTTTGGATGTATGTATATTAAATATATAATATTGTACACGTTATGTAGACAATTTTGTTTTGAGCTGCCAAACTTGCTTGGGTCCAGTTACTAAACACAATTTTTAAAATGATTTTAAGGCAATGCTTATACAAATTTTTAGTATTAGTTTGTTCAAAACTGCTTTTATTCCTAAGTACAAGTAATTCAGCACAGTTTAACATTTAGAAGCATGATTAACAATAGTAGAACAATTAAATATATAGTAGACAATTGGATTTTGATAGTTTTGACTCAATCGTTTTTCACTTATTCTTAACTTACATCTTAACTTACTTCATTCAATTATATTTTTAATATGGTTTATATAACATTGAAATAACATGTTTCAATGGGTCATAATGTGTCATCCATTATTTTAGTTGTTATAAACTGCAATACCGATTGTCTGATAATCCTTGTGTTTGTTTCAGTTTAAGAGCACTTCAGTGAAAGTTTGCTTCTGACAGCTCTGTACCACTGCAAGAACTGTGTTCCTAATGGAGTGATTCACACTCAAGTTGCGAATCAAAGTTATTGTCGTTAATATTTGTCCATCGTATACCGAGTTGTATGTTAGAATCTGCTTAACTGTCTCCAGTCCATTCCTTTGTTTTAGTTTCTTATTTTATTAAGTGTAAATATTGTTTTGTCTAAATTTGCCTAAAAGGCCAGTGTAGTTCGTAAACTATGTTATGTTTTGTTGTATTAGTTTGTGTTATTTTTGTATAATTTTATTTTAATCTGTTTGTTCCACCTTGTTTGATTGTTTGAAAAAGTAATGATATATTAATGCCATAACTTTTAGGAATCCAAAGCTTTGCCAGTTAGTGCCGGTTAAAAAAAAACAAGTTTTTAAAACAAGTAAGTGCATAGATATTATGATTTATTCTGAAACTTTATTTAATTGTTAAAATCCTGATGGCACACGTTACAAGATACATTAAAACTTATTACATTTTTTGTAGGGTAATATAGTTTGTTAAACACAAAAGCTTCTCCCTACAATTTGCCATATGTTTGGCTGAACTAGTAGCATTTATTTAAAAATTCTAATATATTAAGGAAACCCAGCTGAACTTATGACTATTTAAAATCAAAATCTTATTTACATCATAGAAGAGTTAGATCTGATACTCAAGGCCTAATATATATGTGTTAACTCATTTTCTAGTACAAACCAGTTTATTACGTTAGCTTACACAATTAGTGCAGTTAATCAAAAATGCCTTTATACATTTTAGAAATATATTTTTTTAATGTTGTGTTACTTGAGGCTAGTTATTGTTAGCATTACTGCAGTTTATGTTAAGTAAACGCACTAATGAGCACACAAGTCAATTACAGTATCAGCCATTTTAACAGTGTATTTTTTGATTATGCATCAATAAATATATATAATTTCTAGTTTTTGTTTTGCATTCCTGTGTATAATTTTCTAATTGGCAAAGAAAAACCGTTTGAGCTTTTGGTTTAACATGTGAGTAAAATCTGCACGACTGTGAAACTACAGGTAATAGATGAGCATTGCTTACATAATAAAAACCAAACTTATGAACCAAAATATGTACAAGAATAAAAACTAAGGGATCACCCAAGCAAGTTCAAGTTGTGCTACTATTTTGATTTTAAATCTTTAACCCATTTATTATGGTTCTATCTTATAAGTAATAACTATTATGACATCTTATTTATTCTAAAATGTAAAAATGAGGAAATATTGGAATTTAATTACAATAATAACTTTTGGAAAAATCGATAAATTTGATAATCTTTACAAAGAGTATTTTATTCTCAGATACATGTGATAACTGTAAAATGTAATCCTGACAACTCTGCATGTGATGCTACGGAAGGCACATGTCAGAGCCTCATCCCTATTGTCGACCATGCTTGTAAAAGTAGAGCATTATGATATTGTGTTGTTTTGATGATTACTCGGAAGATCATGATTTAGTGGACATATACAGGAAGAATACAATACCCCCGTCACAGCAAACCTGCATACTCAGCGAATTTCCAATGAATATATAACATAACACATTAAAACACTTAACAGGATTCATAAGAAATGTACTCACAAACAAGCGATATTTAAAATATTAATTATTCTCCATAAGAATAACATTGGGGATGAGTATGCAGGTTTGCTGCAACAAGGCACACAAAATAATGGGTTTTTATGCAAATATCAATAGAACTCATCTTAGTGAAGACACATACCAAGTTTCATCCATATACATTCATAAATAAGCGATATATAACATTTTAAGTATTTTCCATAAGAATAACATGGGGACCAAGTACCTAGGTTTGCTGCTACAGGAAACATTGGCGAAAAATTTTTTTTGTGCAAACAACAATAAACCACAACCAGATCAAGCCATATACCAAATTTCGCCAGTTTATATTCATAAATAAGCGAGATATACAATTTTTCTTTTCCTCCATAAGAATAACATTAGACAACGTACTGTGTTTAGCACTTTCAATATCTCGGTAACCAATTGACGTAGAACAATGATCAAAATACTAAATTGTTTGTATTTTTAAGCTGAATTCAATGGTATAAATTAAAATTTGATTTAAATTAAAATTTCATGTGAAAACCCCAAAAAACACATTTTTGGGGTACAAAACCCCCCAAAAACCCCCCTTCGGATGGTGCAATTCATCTGGTTTTCGAACTCGTTCAAATAAATGGTACTTTACACATTTGTACCAAATTTCATTAAGATCGGACCTTTTTTACGAGAGTTATCGTGCTTACGGACACACATATATAAAAATTTGAACGAATGGTGTTTTTGGCATCTGGGGACCTCAAAATGAAAAGTTATCATGGTCTCGGGCTTAAGTCTTACCATGAGACCTACGGTAATAGCTTCTTCCCTATAGGGGAAATTCGCTAAAAATATCAAAACAGCTGATCAGATCTGCAATTCATAAATTATTCACCCCTTCATCAGCTTCCACCATTTATTTTAGTCATGCCTTCCTCCTCAACTGTAGCATAGTTAGATGAACTCTCCAAGCATTGCTGATTGGGACAAGATTCAAAGCCTCAATTCGAGCGCTACACTCTGGCTCGACCTTTTAGTCAATCTGACTAGACCAGCAGATGGTTCAAACGAGGTTGCATTTAAGCCTCATCGCTGGACGCGTTAGTTCCGTAACTATCACAAGGTTATGGCACATGTCCGAGGCAGTCTACAGGCAGTTTTTATAATGGCATGGTTGCCTGATGCAGTTGTAACTATAATTTTGAATGGCAATACAAGAGACCATTATCAGCCTTTGTCAGTTGTTAAGTGTTGACACGCACATTATTTTGAGTGGGTAAAAAGTGCATATTAAAAATAAGGATAAATATTCTGGTTAAACCCCTAATTTTCTTCTATTAAGGGTTTAATTCAGTAGAAAACCTAACACAATTAGTTTTTCTTAAATTTATAACCTTTTAGCTTTTAGCTACCCATTTGTTCATGGCTACTGTCTTCGGAATCAAAACATCAAGATAGCAGTACCATAGAATGTATTATTTATTCTATGGCAGTACTGTGGTATGGTATACTGATGCACCATGGTCGTGGTTCTATTATTTCAGTAAGAGTAAGATGATTTCACAGAGCCATTTTCAAATCCTCTACCTAGTCAGACCTTTAATGTTTATTAAAATAATATTTTAAGGTCCTATAATGAACTTTGTTTAAAATTCACTAATTGTTTGAATGATCCGCAAATAATATAAAGTATAATTAACTTCATAAGACATATTGAAGTTAAATAAACCTAAATAATCCTTAGTAAACCTGCATTTAATTATAGTTATAATAGTTATTCAACCAAGAAAAGTTATCTGATTCAGGAAAGATGTTGAAATGGCCTGATGAAGTTGAAATTACAGTAAAATATTTTAAAAATGCCATCAAGAAAGGTTTTTGCAAAGTAAAATGATTTTAATTTAAACATGCAATAATGAAGGAGTATATTTGAGCAACCAAGATCTGTTCGGTACAACTTAAAAGGTTCAAAAATTCAACATTGAATGAGGGTGAGTTGAAAATATTTTAAAACCACTAGGCCGATCACTCACATTCTCAAATTCATGGTCTTAAGTCATAAATAATTCACAACAGCTAAATCACAGGATGATGCCAAGAGTCATGTTAAAAGGCTTTATGCCATATGTTAATGTTTTAGCTGAAATATGACTAATCGTACTACTCTGCGAGGAAATCAAACAATTTAAAATGTATAAAAATGTATATTTATAGTAACAAATTTTATTTACAAATCAACAACCACAGGTGCCTCATCTTCATCGTCCTGATCAAGATCTTCAAAGTCCCACTCAAACTTCTGTGTCAGCCGTTGCTTAAAACGTTCAGCTTTGCTCCTTAACCTCCCATCTACCTCACTATTGGTCTGCATTGTTCGGAAAAGATCCCTGTAGGCAAGAAGAAAACTAGAGGAATGTGTATAGATCCTAGGTCAATTTTTAAGTCTGCCTCTTAGTGCAGAGTGTTCACTAATTATAACCATGGGCGGAGTTATACGTTGTTTGTTGGGGGGCGCACTATTCAGTATTTTTTTATAAAAACATAAATATACAAAATTGTTTTCAGCATTAATTATGATTCTAATTTTGTTCAGTTTGAATATCCTCTTATTTCCAAGGAACATCTTAGGAGTTATTAGACGGTTTAACAAAAACAAATATTTTGCCAAAATTACTAAATTGTCATCAGAATAATGCCGTTATACAATAAATAAATCATGAAGAATAGCATTTTCTTAGTCAAATGAAAAAAATCCATTAAATGATCTTTAACGTCTTAAACTTTTTAAAATCCTAATTTTACCTGTTATTAACACAATACTGTAATCAAAACGTAATAAAACCAACCTATTTTTAAGTGACATGAAAATAAAATTATGTAATTACCATGCCTAACTGATGTTAATAAACATAACAATAAATGAATTTGTTCCTAACATAACAGGAAAATGCAGACTGACAGATCAGTGTGTATGACATATGGGCAGCTTCCAAACATCTGTTATGTGCGAAGGCAGGGGGTGCAGCAGAGCGGTGCTGTGGGCGTGACGTCACTTATCCTACATAAAGTAAATTGGATTTACCCTACATACAGATTATTGCAGGATATGAGTACCAAACCACTGGACACACTATGGATCGTAATTTAATATTTAAAATTACCATTCTTTAATATATAGTTATGACCTCATCGGGAACTCAAAACAATAATTCATTAGTTATGTAGGGGATTTAAAACATGGGGCCCCCCATGCCCCACTCTAACTCCACCTATGATTATAATTATATGTTATCAGATATCAAATGACATATTTAATGGATACATTTGATTAAACCACAGTAATTGATTAAATTTGAAAACATTATTTTTTATCATAAGGTTTACTAAATTCAAAGGCAAAAAATAGAATAACTATTTGAGTAGGAGCTGATCAATACCACAATTATTAGAGTGCTGCTACAATATATTCTAATAAGACATGTTTGCTGTAATAAAGAAAAGATTTTCAAAATAGTCCTTAAAAACCTAGACTTTTATGGAGCTTCTTTTTGTGGGCAAGTAGACAATAAAAGGTATTATAAGTAAAATGTAGTAAAACTTAAGATGGAGCTAGAAAAGCTAACCAAAACGTGATTCATCGTTAATTGGAATGTTATTTTGATTTTGATCACTGTTTTCCGCTCGCTTCTTATTTTTTAGTCCTGCAATACACAATGGCATTTGGACTATCTGATGTGTAAGGTAAGTTATCTACTTTGCACATTTTTAAGTTTCAAAATAACTTTAATTTGTAGAGGTTTTTTACGTATAACTTTGGTTTATATGTAAAGCAGGAGACAGGAGTCCCGGTCCCGGCCGACTCCTGTAAGATCATGAGCGGTCACTTCTGGCTTGCCCATGTGACTAATGCCGTTACGGTACCTCGCTGTCTTTAGATCACCGTAGGGGTCTGCGGTGCACCGAAAAATCGGGACCGGTTCGGCACAAAACGATTTACCGAATTCGGTTCGGTACCACTAACGGCGCCGCCACTAAGTCAGTACGGTACATCCTAGAACTACAAAAAATCAGTATTCACTGTTTATCAACCACATTTCTCCTTCAGTTTTATTCATAACATCTTTTTCGTCCGCTGACCTTCTATTGACACGCCTTTGCTCATGACAGCAACTTTCAACTTTGACCAGCATTCGCGAGTTTATGGGTTCACGATCGGATCACGAATGATGACGAGATGCCTTTACAGCATTGATAACGCCGCCTCCACAGACTGGCTGAATGTTTTGTCGAGTTACGTACGACTCGGCGAGTAATGTAATAATGTACATAATCAACGAGAGTAACAGAGGTTAATATGCTTAATCTATGTTAATATCAACAAACTACTATGCATTTATACTGTCACGCTCGTCTTTGCTCGCCTAGACTTGGCCAGTGTATGGAGGTGGTATAAACGTAAACAAAAACCTACAACCAAATTTGTATGACATTTAATCATTTTTAAATCAAACTGAGGAATAAACACATAAATATCTGTTTGTTTTTTATTTCAACGAAATTATAACACCGTTTTGTGTTGTACATTGCCGATTGTATAACGGCCCCTCAAATGAGTAATTGATACTACTTACAATCGCCAAACATTAGGCAAACACATTCTGATCTACGATCGTGTGTTACAGAGAGTAATAACATGCAGAAGGTTGACATTTATTTTGATATGCAAACGTAATAACATGCACATCAATTCAAAAACACAAATCGAGCTTGTCATAACATTTTCCTAATCGGTTATGACACGTTTTATGGATAGAAATTAAACCAACCGGGAGAAACTGTTTGAATTCAATATTAAATATGCCGTGAACAGTTTAGAAGAGTGTTTAGGTTAAATATTAGTTTCATTGCTAAAACGTCGATTAATAAAAAGTTTTACACACACTACTGTTGTAACAAATAAAAAAGGTTAGCCTAGATTGGTTCATAATTTTATGGCTTATATCATAATTTTGGAAACTGCGTATTTCTTTCTCTCTGATATTCACTTTTTAGGTATACTCTTTGTGTAACGATGGCATTTGGACGTAATCATCACTAGTGATGTGCGATACGGCAATACGATACGTATCAGAGTCAGATATTGTATCAGCCGTATCGTATCGGTGCTGTGTATTGCGATACGCATAATGTATCGCTTAACATACTGTGCATAAATGATACGACGTATATTGTATTATACACTGCAGTTAAAAATAAGGCCGTCGAGGAATTTCCACTTGTTTTAATTGTAGTACCACAGAAAGAAGACTTTTAAAGAATTCTTGTCAAATATAAATATAACCTCATTGTTTTACAGCCAAGAAAATAATATCGAAATATCGTCTCTATATGCCGATACAAAATCGAGTATCGTTTTAGGCAATACACGACACGTATCATTTCAAAAATAGCGTACAGTAGAAATCCAATTATCCGAACCCCAATCATCCGAATATCCAATTATCCGAATCGATTTTGAGTGAAATAATATAAATAAAAAATCAAGAAAATAACAGCGGGAGCGCGTGTAGCGATAATGCGCCGTGAGCGCTAAAATAAAAGCCCGCGCTGTTACCTTCCGGACGATATTTTCGCAGGGAACAATGAGTCATACCCCCTTCCCGCCCTGCTCATCATCAGTCGCTACTGTTTTTTCACCGAAATTATCGTTCAAAATGAGTACAAAACGTAAACGTGTTGTCCTTTCGCTAAGTGATAAACTCACTTTGCTCGAGATGTTCAAGTGAAATAACCAACATTGAACAGTGAAATACGTACAGTATGTATTGAAAAGAGCAGCTGTATATACTGAATTCAATTTAACTCCTGTAATTTAATTTTTATGATGTATATTCTTGATACAGTTCGCTCACTTTCTGTTCACTACATTTATAATAACTTTGTCGATAAAATTCAGATTTTTTATGTATGGTGATGTTTTTTGCTTAATTCCCGAGGTATACCTGATTATCCGAATTTCTGCATATCCGAATTGGCCCGATCCCCAATTCATTCGGATAATCGGAGTTCTACTGTATCGCGATATTCCGATACGATACGATACGTATCGCACATCACTAATCATCTTGTCCACTGATCGCGTGTCGTCTTTGTTGATAAAATGTTTTGAACAAGCCTTGATAAAAAGTTTTATGATTGCCTTTATAGTTAAGACTATTTTAAACAAAACAATGAGTGATTGTGATTGACTCTTGATTCTTGATGAACCGCCATCACCATCGACTTCTGTTACGAGTAGGCTACAACTTTGACGTCTGCTGAGTATGTGTCATCTGATTGCAATACAAATTCTTATTCTGTTGCGTTACTTGGTTATAGGATTCATACAACCTGTATTTAATTTGAAAATTCACACACATACCTTCCTTTCTTATTATTTTATCGTCTATAAAAGTTTATAAAGAAATAGATATGTCTTATTTGTGTTTTATGTGACTGTTATTTGTATTATCTTGTATGAATATCAATTATCTTGTATTATCTTGTATTATCAATTTTGATTATCTATAGATGTGAAATGTATTTGAGATAGCTTTACAATTTAAATTAACTAGGAAATTACCTAACATAACTAGTGAATATGGGGAAAATTGAATAAATGGTATCTATGTGAAACTATTACAAATACAAACAACAAAATCTTATCTTATAGGTGAAATAAGCCTACATAACTAAATTAACATAATTATTTAAAATAAAGGGAATCATTACTGTTGGGGTTTATATATATATATATTGGGCTTTCTTTCTTTATTTACATGTTTTAACACAATGTTATTGTTACTAGGCCTATATAAATATTTTTCAACTATTACAAAATATAAATCAAAAGCTTACCTAAATACATTTTTATGTCTGCTAGTATGTTTTTCTTTAAACATATTTTTTCTGTATTTGTTCTGTTTGGTTTCCGAATATTTTTATTTAGGCTATGATAAATTATGGCTATTTTATCACGCGTACCGTACCGATGTTGTACCGAGAACCGAGGTACAAAGATTTTTACCGTACCGACCTTAAATTTCTGGTACCGCAGACCCCTAATTCACCGCACTGGTCAATAGTCTATGATGACGGGCAATTGAAGCTTAAAAAAGAATTACAGAGTTGGATGTGTGTGTATGCTACAATATCATTTCAATTCAAATCATTGGACCCTCCTACAACCATTGGCCTACAGAAGTGAAATAACTTGGTAAAAGTTACCCGAGTTCAAAGGAAATGAAAAAGTTAAATTATTAAGCCTCTTCTATATGATGTCCAAAACTCAAATACGATGGTCAAATACCCATTTACGATAAATTATTTAAAACATTACTTACCGAAGGCTGATATAGATGAGATTAACTGATGCAACAATATCCACTAGAAAGTCTTCAGGAATTTGGTTCAGGTGTTCTTCCAACACATCCAGGAAGTGGGAGTACAGCTGCGTCCGCTTGCAAACCGCAGTCTCGCAACTGCACAGCAGTCTGACCAACTGCTTCCACTGGTCCAGGGCTTCTAGGCAGTGGCCGACGAGGAAGCAAACAAAACAAAACTGGATCTCTCCGAGCAGGTCACTGGGTCTGTGGAAACAACCTGTTTGTTAGTACTCAATATTAAAACAATGTTGACACTAGAAAAACTGTTTAAAATTCAACAAGCTGTACATTTACACGATTTGTACTTTACTAAAGGGGGTTTTCAAATTATTTAGAGTATTATAGATTGAAATAAAGGCTAAATTGAAGAAATATTAGTCCCATCAATTTCCCCTTTGTAAAATTAGGTAGGGTACTGGCATATAAAAACGAGTTCGCACGCAGCACGCTGACGTGAGGGAAGTGAATTTCCACATATAAAACTTTTAAAACTCAAAATAAGTGTAAAAACATTAATTTTCCAATTTTTATTGAAATCTGAAAACATTGATTTTTTGGCTGTTCTGATACTCCTGGTTTCATTTACTTGCAAAGCTGGGAATACAATTTTGCGCATTATAAGGTTAGGAGAATGTCCAGACAGGCTTGAAAGTAGGCGTGAGGTTGCTGGGGATGATAAAACTACTCTAACAAAGGAATAACAGGCTTTTCTAGTGTAAAACCCCCATAAGACAACGTACTGTGTTTAGTCGATACACATTTTCTTTAATAACTCGGTAAATATTTATGCTAGAATGACGAGAGAGGGCTTAAAACTTTCACCTCACTAATTCCCATCTTTTTACATACATTGATTTTGCATCTGGGGCTTTTATGACCCTTTTTGGGCCCAAAAACTCGAAATTTGAAAGATTAATCCCAAAAAAAGGGGTTTATAGTTTTCCGATTGTTTTGCCCAACGAACTTGTCCAACTGATTACAGAAAGGAACGTCCCTACCAAATTTGAAGTAAATCGGACAAAAAATACGACCGCTAGAGTGCAAACACACTATATATATGTCTATATATATATATATATATATAAAATTTTGAACGACACCCCAAAACGTGTTCAGGGGGTCACGTTAGGAACTTCTATGGTGGTCCCGGGCTTAAGTTTCACCGTGCAGGTCATGCTAATAGTTCACTTTCCAAAGGAAATTCACTAATAATGCCAATCTTATCTTTTCTATTTTTATTACCAGGGTGATTTTACTAGACACACTAGGAATGTGGCTGAATCACAACACTTTTTAGTTGTGCAAAGTTGCCAGAAGGTGGCAATTAAAGACATTTAAACTAATTGTATCTTGGATGAACATAGTTTAAATTAAAATATACTTTATTATGAATCAAAGCGCCCAAGCAATGGCACTGCACTTCCACAATAAACATTCCAGAAATCAGAAGAAGACTAATTACAATTATTTTCAGGAGTCCTTAACTTACTATATAATTGAGTAAGGAATTTCTTTGTACAACTAAATCTAGAGTTCCAGTGGGCCGATTTTCATAATTGATACATCATTCGAAACCTCTAGTGGTGCAGATGGTAAACAAATTATGAAAGTGATGAATTTTTAAAGATTTATGGGGTAAAAAATATAAATTGTTTCCCATAAGAAATACATGGGAAATTTTTAGAAATGCATTTTACCTGCCTCTGAGAAAACATAGATATCTTTAAACAACTAAATCTTGAGTTCTATTGTACCGATTTTAATGTTTGATGCGTCATATTAAACCTCTGATTATGAAAATTTGTAAAACATCATAAGTGTTGAGCATTTTCTCATGATATATGCGTAGAAAATTACAGAAATCTCATATTTACAAAATTATTTACAATATAAACAGTTTTTTCTGTCCAACTTTTGGTGGGGCTATATCAAGAAATGCTTATTAGCAGCAGTTTGTAGGACATTTTCTATACTTTCATAAAATAACCATCCACTTTGGTCGATTTCCCATCCGTTTTTGAGTTATAGGCAAAATACCTAAATGACCTCGGAATTTGTTGTTCTATCTTTAAAAAATTTAATGTGTCTAAGGGGAATCTTTATACAACTGAACCTGGAGTTCTACTGGATGGATTTTAATATTCAACCCATAATTGTAAACTGTTAATTGTCTAGATTATGAAATAATTATGAAAGTCTGACATATGCAGTTAAGTTATGGTGGAAAAAGGGTAATTATAAGAAATACATTCAAAATTTGTAAAAAGATGAATTGTTGTTTCCAGTCAACATTAATTTATCTTTGTACTATCAGAGTTGTAGCTAACGTTTTATATCGATGTAAAGCAAATTTCATAAGCTTTTATATTATGACATCTGCTGTGGTAGATTTTTCTATCGCTTTTGAATTATAGATAAAAACTCAAACCAACTTCCAAATTCGCAATCTACCTTTAGCAAAACACGTGAATGCAAGAGGTATCTTTGTACAACTAAATCTGGAGTACCAACGGACGGATTTAAATATTTAACCCCTCATTGTAAACACTGAATTGTGTAGATTGTCAAATAATTATGAAAGTCTGACTTATTTAGTATTTTATGGTAGAAAAAGCGTAAGTATTAATTTTTAAGAAATGAAAAAATTATAAAGAAATTTATTGTTTTTTCCAGCCCACGTTTGTTCTTGTTGTATCAGTTTTGTAGCTAGCGCCTTATATCGTTTAAAAGGAAACTTCATAAGATTCATGAATATATAAACTTGTTGTGGTCAAATTTTCTACAGTTTTTGAATTATAGATACAAATTCAAACCAACTTCGCAATTCACAATCTACCTTCAGCAAAACACTTGAATGTCAGGGGTGTCTTTGTACAACTAAATCTGGAGTTCCAACGGACGGATTTTAATATCAACACCTCATTGTAAGCCTTGAATTGTGTAGATTGTCAAATAATTATGAAATTCTGACATATTTAATAATTTATGGTAGAAAAAGCGTAAAGTTTATTGTTTTTTCCAGTCAACATTAGCGAATTTAAATAGCGAATAATTTATTGTTTTTTTAGCGAATTTCCCCTATAGGGAAGAAGCTATTACCGTAGGTCTCATGGTAAGACTTAAGCCCCAGACCATGATAACTTTTTGTTTTGAGGTCCCCAGATGCCAAAAATACTATTCGTTCAAATCTATATATGTGTCCGTGAATGCGATAACTTGAGTAAAAAACGGCTGATTTCGATAAAATTTGGCTCAAATGTGTAAAATGACATTCATGACTTTAAGTTCTAAAATCAGAAAAATTGGACCATGGGAAGCGGGGTTTATGGGGTTTTTAAGTTTTCCAAAAATCAGTTTTTTGTATTTTTCACCCTAAAACTTAAAAAAAACTTAATTTTGGTTTTGACCATGTTATAGGGCTTAAAAATAAATAATATGGTATTTTGAATTATTAACCTAGGTTAAGTGGTTGCTGAGAAAATCCAAAAAACCTACTCATAAAATCTCCCATGTTAATCTTATGAGAAATAGGTTTTTGGCTCTTCCTCAGTTTATTTTAATGTAAACTTCACATTTGCTTTTACTAATCTAATCAGTTCCGCAAAAAAATCATTTTGGTGTTTAAATTGTGATTCTACGCCCAACCGTTGCTGAGATATTCAAAGTGATAAACTCAGTACGTTGTCCAATGTTATCCTTATGGAGAATAAATAAAATTTGATATCTCGATTATTTATGAATGTATGTTGATGAAACTTGGTATGTGGCTTCACGTAGTACTGGTATATTGATATTTGCACAAAAAATTGAGTTTTTGTTGATTATTCCCTTAGCGGCAAACCTGCGTACTCAGCCCCCATGTTATTCTTATGGAGAATAAGTAAAATGTATTGACTCCCTTAATTATGAACATAAATTAATAAAACTTGGTATGTAGCTTCACTTGGTTGTGTTATATTGATAATTGCATAAAAACCCATTTTTTCCTTGTTGCAGCAAACTTGCTTACTCAGCCCCCATGTTATTCTTATGGAGAATCACTAAAATGTTACATAGCGCTTATTTATGATTGAATATTGATGAAACTTAGTATGTGGCTTCGCCTAGTTACATTCTACTTATATTTGCATAAAAACCAATTGTTTGTGTTCCTTATTTCAGCAAACCTACGTACTCATTACCAATTTTATTCTTATGGAGAATAATTAAAATCGCTTATATGTGAATACAGTGGAGTCTCACAAACTCGACACAATGTGGACTAAGACCCTGTCGAGTTTGTGGAATGTCGAGTTTGTGGAATGTCGAGTTATCCAGAATTACATTGGGAGGGAGGAAAACACATTATTTAGCTGTAAATTGTATACTGTATTAGATTTTACTTGAACACATTATAGTATAAATGTATAATGATACTGTATTACAAACTTAAGAAAAATATAAACATTAGATAAATACTTAAAAATTGAGAATTAATAACTAATTGTCCTCGTTTCCAAAATATATAGTCTTGTAATACATGTACTGTATAGTAAATGAGGTGTCGAGTTTCTCAGAGTGTCGAGTTAACGGGAGTCGAGTTTGTGAGACTCTACTGTATATTTTTATGAAACTTGGTATGCGGCTTTATGTGGTATTAAGACATATATTATGCATTGGAAATTCGCTGAGTATGCAGGTTTGCTGCGACGGGGGTATTTTTTGTATCAGTGTTTTAGCTAACGCCTTATATCGTTTAAAAGAAAATTGTATAAGCTACATGAATATTAGCGAATTTCCCCTATAGGGAAGAAGCTATTACCGTAGTCGGCATGGTAAGACCTAGGCCCGGGACCATGATAACTTTTTGTTTTGAGGTCCCTGGACCCCAAAAACACCATTCGTTCGAAACTGTAGATATATATATATATATATATATATATATATATATATATATATGTGTCCGTAAGCACGATAACTCTCGTAAAAATGATCCGATTTTGATGAAATTTGGTATAAACGTGTAAAACAACATTTATGACTTTAAGTTCGAAAACCAGCCATATCGCTCCATCTGAAGGGGTATTTTGGGGGGTTTTGTACCCCAAAAATGGGTTTTTGAATTTTTTATATATAATTTTTGAAAAAGTCTAAAATTGGTTTTTACCATTGGATTCAGCTTAAAAAAATACACAATTTGGAATTTTGATCATTCCTCTACGTTAATTGTTTACCGAGATATTTAAAGTGCTAAAAAAAGTACGTTGTCTAATGTTATTCTTATGGAGGAAAGGAAAAATTGTATATCTCGCTTATTTATGAACGTATACTGACGAAACTTGGTATAAGGCTTCATCTGGTTGTGGTCTATTGATATTTGCTCAGAAAAGAAATTGTTGCAAAAGGTTCCCGTAGCAGCAAACCTGCGTACTCAACCCCCATGTTATTCTTATGAAAAATAATTAAATGCTATGTCTCCCTTAATTATGAACATAAATTAATAACAACTGGTATACGACTTCACCTAGTTGAGTTATTTTGATATTAGCATAAAAGCCCATTTTTTGTGTTCCTTGTTGCAGCAAACCTGCGTACTCAGCCCCAATGTTATTCTTATGGAGAATAATTAAAATTGTATATACCACTTGTTTATGAATATATTTGTATGAAACTTGGTCAGTGGCTTTATATAGTATTAAGACATTTATATCTCCATTGGAAATTCGCTGAGTATGCATGTTTGCTGCGACGGGGGTATAATATCTGTTGTGATAGATTTTCCTATCGCTTTTGAAGTAGGCTATAGAAAAAAATTCAACTTCATTTCCAAATTCGCAATCTATCTTTACCAAAACTCATGAATGTAAGGGGTATCTTTGTACAACTAAATCTGGAGTTCCAACGGACAGATTTAAATATTGTACCCCTCATTTTAAAACTTTTAATTATGTTGATTGTCAAATAGTTATGAAAGTCAGACATATTTCGTATTTTATAGTAGAAAGAGCGTAAAGTTTTAATTTTTAAGAAATTAAAAAAAAATTGTAAAGAAATTTATTGTTTTTTCCAGCCCACGTTTGTTTTTGTTGTATCAGTTTTGTAGCTAGCGCCTTATATCGTTTAAAAGGAAACTTCATAAGTTTTATGAATATATAAACTTGTTGTGGTCGAGTTTTCTATCGTTTCTGAATTATAGATACAAATTCAAACCAACTTCGAAATTCGCACTCTACCTTTAGCAAAACACTTGAATGTCAGGGGTAGTATCTTTGTACAACTAAATCTGGAGTTCCAACAGACGGATTTTAATATTCAAGACCTCATTGTAAACCCTGAATTGTGTAGATTGTCAAATAATTATGAAATTCTGACATATTTAGAAATTTATAGTAGAAAAAGTGTAAAGTTATAATTTTTAAGAAATTCAAAAGAAATTTGTTAAGAAATTGTTTTTTTCCAATCAACGTTTGTTTTTGTTGTATCAGTTTTTTAGCTAATGCCTTATAAAGTTTAAAAGAAAATTGTATAAGCTACATGAATTCTTAATTTCCCCTTTTACTAATATACTAATTTAATTTGGTTGTTTATAATTCTTACTTCAATATACACTACTACTTAAATGTGCTCTGATGGGGTCGGAGAATGGTGGTATAAAAGGACGCTATCCGGTCTGTGGGCAATGGCCGCCGTGGAACAAGCCTAACTTTGGCTTTATAACAAATGGTGTAATTACCTACAAAATTCACTAGGCTATTTAAATATAGCACAAAAATATCTTTCCTTGACTTACAAATAAATATACTTCTGCAATTGTCTTCCTTCTTCTTGTAGTGAGTAGAACTGTGTACTGTAGTTAGTCTGGGATGCCATACAGAAGGTAGGTGTACATTTATCATAAAATACCTTTTACCTATTTGAATAAGATGCAGTGTACAGGTGAACAATATAATATTTGTTTATCTGAAGGACAAATAATTTGATTTCGTAAAGCTATTAAACAAGGGGATTCACAAAAGATTTACAATTACAGGGGAGTTACTCTGGCCTAGGCTATCAAATGGTCACAACAATAAATACATGCTTAAGATTAAAATGTTCATAGTTCTTAAATAAATGGGGTTCTTAAATAAATGAGGGCGTTTATCTCAGGGGAAAGTGTCGTGCTGTCTTGAATAACTTTGAATTATGAGTGAAAGAATATTTTAGACCAAATTGGGTTGTTAACAAATTACAACAATGACAAAATTTAAATGTTGTCCAAAAGGAAAGTCCAATGGTTTTCACTGAATTTACTGATAATTAAAATATACTCAAATTAAATTTAGAAAAGATAGTTCAATATTATATTAGATTATTCTTGATGTTACTTAAAATCTCAGAACATTAGGCTTGTTCTATAAAATGTCTGTATTCTTTCAATGTCCCTAATAGAATACAATATGTAGATGGTTTACTAAATAGCTTACAAATGTTCTTCGCTCTATACCAATTTTCTGGGATTAAACAAATAAAAGGGAGTGAAGTTAAGTGATATTGAGCAATAAAGTCCCTAAACTATGGACACTAAGCAATTGGCCATACTGGGTTGAATTTACCAGGAACAATGTCCTGCACAAATTTTTATGGCTTAACACTATGGCATCTGGAACAGCAAGGGGAGTCTCTAGCAGAGGTGGAGTCTGGAAGCATGGTCCTATTCTTGGAGGCACAGGGTTCACACACATGGTAACACTGGACACTGTAATTTCAATTCCTTAAAAGGACTAATTTTGAAAAGTATATTATATTAAATTTTAATTCTATTGCAATTCTCTTATATAAATTATATCTAAAATATTATTATTAGCAAACATATTAAATAAATGAGTAGGCTATTAGGTGTGGATAGGCTGTGAAAGATTATTGGTGATTAATTAATGAAACACATATTATTTAAAATTACACAGATAAATAAACATTACAGTACATAGAGGGGAAATGATTTTCTGAGGAGTGGTGATAAGGATGATTATTACTGGGGCATGAACACAGGGCAATTAACACAAATTAACACATTTATGGGGGCAAATTAATTATATGACACATTGATAAGGGAAATTACATATAAAATAACACATTATGGGGAAATTAACACTAAATAATGAATGGATGGCATGTAATACGACAGAATATAATACTGTTGTGGTAGATTTTCCTATTCCTTTTGAAGTAGGCTATAAATAAAAACTCAACTTAACTTCCAAATTCGCAATCTATCTTTACCAAAACTCATGAATGTAAGGGGTATCTTTGTACAACTAAATCTGGAGTTCCAACGGACAGATTTAAATATTTTACCCCTCATTTGAAACCTTTAATTATGTTGATTGTCAAATAATTATTAAAGTCTGACATATTTAATAATTTATAGTGGAAAAAGCGTAAAGTATTGGTTTTAAAGAAATTCAATAGAAATTTGTAAATCAATTTATTGGTTTTTCCAGTCAACGGTTGTTTTTGTAGTATCCATTTGTAGCTAATTGGTTTAAAGGAAATTCTATAAGCTTCATTAATATAACATATGTTGAGGTCGATTTGTCCAACGTTTTTGAATTACAAATACAAATTCAAACAAATTTCCAAATTCAAAATTTATCGTCAGCAATATACAGGAATATAAGGGGTCTCTTTGTACGACTAAATCTGGAGTTCCAACGGGCAGGTTGAATAGTCAACCCCTCATTGGAAACCCTGGAAAATTTTTTTTTGTGGTTACATATCTGTGCATCAATTTGCATCAATTTAAAAGATATTCCATAAACTTCAAAAATATAACATTGGTTGTGGTCGAATTTCCCACCGTTTTTATACTTCTAGCTGGTGACCCATCCTCCCCACGGGGATTAACAGGCATAGAGCCATATATTTTAAAAATGTATTTACATTTAAATCATTCAATAAAATATAACTCCATAAAATTATCATTGGAAATTTCAAAACCTATAGGGTGAAACTCTTAAAGTGGAGGTTTTTTTAACACTCCAAAAGGCACATCTAAAGACTAAGAACTTTTAATTGATACCAAACATGTATACAAAATAATAGTTTTAGACGTTAACAATCAATGAACAAAAATCAAGAAATTCTTTCAATAATATAGATAATACAATAAATCAATACAACCTCCAAATTTGCAACCTACATTTGGCAATATACGACGAATATAAGGGGTAACTTTGTAAAACTACATCTGGAGTAAACTTTCATTAAAACAATATGAAAGTTTTTTTTACAAAGGGCTTTGCTGCTAGTGATTATATAAATAAACAACCAAAACTCTTCAAGTTAATTTAAGGCCAGTTGTATTAATGGACAAAGATTACAAGTTTTAAGTGCTGAGTTATTCACAATCTCAGGACAGTTGCACAGATTGTCTTTGTGATTTTTTTTATTTGTTCACAGAATGTTACACAAAGTTTATTAGTGAATTTCCTTTGGAAATTGAACTATTAGTATGACCCGCACGGTGAAACTTAAGCCCAGGACCACCATAGAAGTTCCTAACGTGACCCCCTGAACACGTTTTGGGGGGTCGTTCAAAATTTTATATATATATATATATATATATATATGTGCAGGCAGGCACTCTAGCGGTCACATTTTTTGTCCGATTAACTTCAAATTTGGTAGGGACGTCCCTTTCTGTAATCAGCTGGACAAGTTCGTTGGGCAAAACAATCGGAAAACTCTAAAGCTTTTTTTTGGGGATTAATCTTTCAAATTTTGAGTTGTTGGGCCCAAAAAGGGTCAGAAAAGCCCCGGATGTAAAATTAGTGCATGTAAAAAGATGGGAATTAGTGAGGCGAAAGTTTTAAGCTCTCTCTCGTCATTCTAGCATAAATATTTACAGAGTTATTAAAGAAAATGTGTTTCAACTAAACACAGTACGTTGTCTTATGGGGGTTTTACACTAGAAAAGCCTGTTATTCCTTTGTTAGAATACTTTTATCATCCCCAGCAACTCATGCCGACTTTCAAGCCTGCCTGGACCTTCTCCTAACATTATAATGCGCAAAATTGTATTCTCAGCTTTGCAGGTAAATGAAACCAGGAGCATCAGAACAGCCAAAAAATCAATGTTTTCAGATTTTAATAAAAATTGGAATACATGTATGTTTTTACACATATTTTGAGTTTTAAACTTTTTTTGTGGAAATTCTCTTCCCTCACGTCAGCGTGCTGCGTGCGAACTCGTTTTAGTTCTATTTTACCCATTGACCAATTATAACTATTACCTAAAACAAAAAAATGCACACCAACCTGTCGTAACTGGCTAGCAGGGTATCCAGTGTGTATGTGGGGTCGAGGGAGTGCCGTGTGATATCCTGGGGGGTGGATCCCTCCGGATAGCTGTTCTCCGGATACTGTGTGAGCCGGAGCTGTGTGCCTGGAGAGGGAGTGAGTTGTGGCAGCAGGTCTTCCTCTTTCTCCTCAGCAGTGGAGGGTCTACTGCGGCGTTTACGTTCGGTTGGCTGGTTGACGGGGGCAGCACAGGTGTACTCCAGTGCTGATCTGATATAGCCTGACTCGGGGACTAGCCTAGCAACTAGCTGTTCTGCAACAAGAAAATCACTCGAGTAAAGCTATTCATTAAAAATACTAAAATACGACATTCAAAAATATAAAGGTGACAAATGTGCTACTACAATTCTATAAATATGCAGGGAAAAACTGTACAAGGTTATAACTGCATCATTAAGTATGTAGACCTCTATATTATAATTTTCAACAGTTACCGAGTTAAGGGTTAAAATCATTTGTTACCTGACATATGATCGATCAGTTTGACCCATTTTCCATAGACGTCATAAGGGTAGACTCCCAAACTCTGGTCTAAGTTTTTTATATCAACCTTGATCCTCTCCACAGTTTCTTCTGCTACATCTGTAATATATCATATTAAATTCATACATTTTTTATTCCCTACTAGCTAATTATACCGGTTCCGGGTATAAAATGTAGTAAAAAAAGTAAATTACTAATGTCAGCTGTTTATTTGAATAACATTAAATAAATAGTGGAAAACTGTAACTGCATAGTCTCATTTGATTAACACTGGAATTTTGGATGTCCCACGGTGAGTAGCCCTATAGGATTTAGAGGAAACTGAGAGTCAGGTACAACAGCTGTAACCTAAAGGAACCTACACTGAAAATGTCATGCCTTAACTCCTTGTAGTTTAGCCGTACGGCGATCCACACACAGACAAGAACAACTCTGCTTTATTTATATAGATTTAAAAAGCTCATATTGACTGATCTAGTGATCAGTCAATAAAAACTGATCTAGTGCTCTAGTGATTTCTATATTCCATTGAAATGTAAAACCAATTAAATATGTACTCTGAGTTGGTTTAGCATTGTACCATAATAGTGTAGTTTGTGTATGCACTCTTAAGCAACAGCTAGCTGCCATTCATTTTTGAAGGAATACTTGGATAACATAATCACACTAAAGCAGGGTATTTATCATACTTATAATCAAACTTGCTTAAGTTAACTGTGTCTGGTGTATGTGTGTTTACTACTGTGTCCACCCCACAATATTTTTTTATTTGTTTGCTACATTGCTTAACACTTGCTTTCGTATTTTCCAGTCATACTGTATTACTCTGCATAGATTAGTAGCCTAATAATGACTTTTAACTCAAATAGGTAATAAAATTAGGGGTAGGGGTTTTACGTAAGAAAGTAAAACCTTACATATAAAATACCGAGTGATGTCTATTCCAATCAGATTGACACGTAAGGTACCTGGACAATTTACGTTGACTCCCTCTGACAATACAAAATTATATCTTAAAACTCATGTAGGCTAAATGAAATAAGACAATAAAATAACTTAAAAGAATGGAAACTGTACCTTCACTACTAATTTCTTCTTTCTCGGAATCCCACTTTTTTACAAGAATTTCTGATCTTTTAAAGAAGTGAATGAAACCACTCCGTGGAGCCACATCTCCGTGATTGTTTGTGCCACTAAAACATTCCAATGCGGTACGGTAAATGAGTGAATAAACATAATTAATTTTAGTAATAATAGGCAGTGTTACTTGTCTAACTAAATAATGTAGGTAATAGACTAGCTCAGATTGGCAATTTTATGTTAGCATATTTAAGAAATTACTGCGGACATTTTCCATCATTGATTAGTAAAAACAAGTTTTACGACATTTCGGTATCTGAAAGCTGATCCCGTCTTCAGGTGAGAAAAAACCTATAACAGAACAAGATTACACAAACCAATGTTAGTGGCACAAACCAGGCAACGCTAGAAAAAAAACACAAACAAAGCTTAAACAGAGAACTGTAAAAGCAGTCAAAAATAAAAATAAAACTAAGAACAAATAAAAGCCAGGCACAGAACAGAAAACAAGACATGGCACAGAACTACACAGCGCAACTACTTGAGCGAGACTGACAGTGTGGTGGGGGGTCCAGGCCACGTGATAAGGCGCGTCATTAATGCTACAGGCGCGTGGAGGCAGGAATCTGAAACAGAGGACACAAGCGATGGAAAATCCCCCCCTCCCCCTGTAGGCTATCATCTGTATGTTTGTGACTTTTTTCCAAATCCGGAAACGTTGTGAAACTTGTTTTTCTTAATCAGTGACTGAAAATGTCCTCAATCATTTCTGAAATAGGCTAACATAAACATACCATCAGCAAACATCAATCAGATTACAATATTATTGAAATAGCATAACATACTCTCACATTAGTTTAGTAATATTAATTAAAAGAAAGGAATCCAGCCAATAGTATTTTTCTGCGATTGTATCAAATAGGACAGTAGTTTTTTTTTATATAGTTCTGAGACAAACCTCTAGTCAACAATTTCAAATGATTCAAATTTTTTGAAAACTATAAACAAGTTACAAAACTGACTGTTAATTGCACACATTTGTTCACAAGAGATTGACAATGTTTAACTTAACACTTTTCCAGACAGTTCATCAAAACATTACCTATATAGGCTAATGCCTTTTGCAACATAAAAAAGCAGAGTAATGCACTAGGTATATATTTCAACTGTAGGCCTACATATACACCTGATAATTACTGTACCACTGTACATGGTAACAAAATTGAAAAATCTAGAAACCACACAGAGCTCCTGGAGTGTTCTCGAGTGCTACTAGGCCTGATTGCGTAACAGTAGAATGGGCCGACTACGACCTGGGCAGTGGAACAAGCTGGGAGAGGTAGCAGAACCTGGCATCCGGGCGGTAGCCTGCAGTTGGCCCTACTTGTTGCGGTCTCACTTTTAGGAAAGTCATACCACTCATGACAGTTAAGAATGAAGGCCCTATTATAGGAATTACATAAATCATCGACACCAATTGGTTGAAGAGATCCAGATAATGTGAGCATGTGACTTTTGTCGCAAACCTAACATTGGCCAGGCCTAGGTATATTTCACAAATTGTGTAACTAGACTTATACTATTTTTAATGTACTTGTTAATTATGCCTACCTGTAATATACAAAGTGTAAACCTGGAGGTATCATCTTTATGCCCCTAAACCTTTCAGCAGTCTCCCAAGACTTTAAATCAATTCCAATTTCCGTCCCTAATGGAACACCTAGAATAACCAAACAAGCTCCTTCCACGAAGAGCTTTTTCGCTAATTCTTGATCCATCTCAATTGACTCCTCCGAAATATTGGCTAGAGCCATTATATAGGTTACACCTATGCTGTAGTAATTTAATTCGAGTATTTAAAAAATTAACTAATTCTACACATTAAAAGTACCAAGCCAAAACACTCGAACAGCAGCCGACAGGCGACGAGTAAAAGTAAACACAACAACAACAACAACAACAACAGAACGTACCAGAAGACCAGAAGACAGTGAATGAGGGAATCAGGAAATCAAGAATTGAAACCGGCACTATACTTTATACAGGTGACCAAGTAACAGTGCTACCAGTGTGCAAACTTTCCTTCTAATACGACAAATCTCTTGATATGAGTATATAGTAGGGAAATTGTCAAATTAGACTGTGCTTCTTTACGTTGCGTAAGCAAAAACTAAAAGGAAGAAGCGCATGCTTTAGCAGAGTTTATTATTAGCACTTTACGTTAGTATCAGGGCCGGATTGAGGAGCTGTGGATCCCTAGGCTCAACAAGTGCTGCGGGCCCTTGTTGCAGTCCAGGTCCAGGTTGGGGACCTATTTTTTTGCTTGTATGAGGCTTTTGTGTGTAGTTCTGTGTGGTGTGCCTCCCCCCCCCCTAGGTGCGCGCCTACGTGCTTACATCCGGCCCTGGTTAGTATCATGGTACTATTACTCTTTTGCCTGATAAAAATTAAAAGCAAATTTTCACAAAACAGTCAAACCTTCTCGTTTAGATAAAAAAAGGTTAAACAAATTATATTACATAGTCGTGATGAGGGACGAATAGTTATTGTTTTGAATGTTATCATACTATGAAGCAAATGTTGATGTAGTAATAAAAGTGTTAATATCTAGAGTCTTGACTTACTTGATCAATTCTGCATGATAGCCCATTAAAAGCACAGAATAATAGCTTCTTTGTCAACAGCACAATCACTCTTTCGTTTTTTTTGATTGAATAGTGATTGTAGGGATTAGGCTGATTGAGTAATTAGTTTCTATTAAATTTTAGAAAAACTCAATAAAAATTGAGTGAATCGTTCCCATAGTGTTGAACTATGGTAAGTTTCACCTCTATATGGTTGGTCCAACCAATTTGCCATAGATGGCGGCTAATGATAACGAGAATAGCGCGTTACCGACGTTTTAGCCTCTTACTCGCGTACAGTTGTCACGCAGTCAGAAATTACGATTAACCACCGCACTAACCCGCGTAAAAGCGGTTATAAACCATGAGCACACCACGAGTTAACGGGCGTAAATGATAACTGAACGACGTGATTTTGACCGAATAGTCACATGCTAGATACTACTTTTTCTCAGGGGGGGAATACTACTTTTTTATTATATATTTTTTAATCACAAAAGCATTGTCTCCGTGATCTGTTTGGGGATCGTGTAAATTTCTCATAACCACATCAACATTTTCATTACATGTAGAGGTTTTCTTCTGTCCAGACCGTTCCTTGTGTTTCAAACTTGTCTCAAATCCTAGCAACTGTAATTGCATTACCAAGTGGAATTATTTTGTCAGTCGTTGTGTTCAAAATTCCACTTACCATCGTCTTTGAACCTCTTAAACAATTTCAGTCTTTTAGTAACACACCACAGTCTAATATATAACAAACTAGCTTTAAGTACCCTTTTTTCGCACAGGTGTTTTCTTTACCCGTTCTTCAGTCAATGCAATTTGCATTTTAGTTAGCTTGAAACAGCTGTTCTTGCTTCTGCTCTTTAAGCTGTTAAATGGAAGTATCCACAGCTTTTCGCATTACGTAGTTTCTGAATGTTTAGGTACTTTCTTCCGAAATGTAAACATTGAAACTTAGGACTTCACGGGGCGTAGCCCGCGGGGATTTTAAGGAAGTGATTAGGCCTATGTGTTGCATGGGTTCAACATCCAAGGTTCGTAGAGCTTTCAGACAAGGTGTGCTGATTTATATAAGAGCAATGTTCGCAGCAAAGAGGTCTTACGAGGTCGTCCAGCTGATTCATAAATCCACAACATACCATAAAGTGTAGCCAACCTTACAGAGTATAATATTGGTACAGTTACAGTTAGTTTTAAATAGCCATTGGACAGTGGACTTTCGGTACATGACTTTTACGTATTTACTTGAATAATGCTAATTAGGTAATTGTTATTACAATCGTAGAAAAAATTGAATTAACTTAGTTATTTTTTAATTCTTGGACTCTTATTCTTGTAAACAGTTCTAAATACCAACAGCTTTTAACTAGTCAATCTTGTCTAAGTGTAATAATTTGAAACCTTCATTGTAAATGGAATTCATCTTAAACTTGGTACCTAATATTAAACAATACAATTTATTGTTCATGGACATCGGGTAGTATTAAAAAATAATATTGTTATTATTAGGCCTTCCTTATTGTTTTAATAAATTGAGCTTATTCATTTTTCAAACTAGATTTAACAACTTAAGGTGTTAGCTTTTGTTTAGTTTAATTTTATATAACTTTATGAGTAAATAATGATAGGCCTAAGATTAATGTTATCACTAGAATGTGAATAGTATGTAGGCTATAGAGATAGTAAAGTTCGGAAATTGACTAACATATATCCTATAAAACTTATTCATTTACTAATTATATATTTTACTATGTATATTTAAAATATTACTACTATATTATATTGCTATTTGTTCTTAGCCTACCAACATACAAATGGATTGTCAGTTAATAAATTAATATAAACTACTCTTAACCATGGACACCGGGTATCGGGTTCTCGTGCTCCTGTATACCAACACAAGACCAAGACACTATACTGGACTAATCAATCCAAATGATTATAGAAACGATTTGTTTTTTCTATTAGGAAGGTAGTACAGGGGGGCATGTGCAAAGCATTCGGAGCCACGGAGCGACATTTCATATAGCAACCACTGTACTGAAAATATATAATTTGATCAGTCTTACCACTTGGAGTGTTAACATTTGAGGGCTCGTCATATTCTGATACTTCAGGGTTGTTTTTCTTCTCATCGTCAGAAACTTCTGCTGCTTGATGGCCTAAAAATAGGGTCGGCACTGCTGTGCGTCTCAGTTTCCTTTTAGTTGGAATTAGGTACTTTTCCTGTCAAATACTCATGAAAAGAGTTTTTTTGTGAAATGAACTGAACAAACTCTTAAATTGTTTACATCACATTCACGATTAGGCAAACAATTATCTCCATTGTTTTCTAATTGCTTCATCTTTAGGAAAAACGTGGTATTGAATATGCTTCAATTGGTCGTTTTTTGTCTTTGATATGTAATTTTTGCAACTTAAAACAACACATTTCATCCCTGGCATGTCAGTGAAGCTAAAATAAAAAATATAGGTCTGGATATTTATTTAATTCCGAATTATTAGTCATGCAAAAAGGAAAATTTAAACAATCGAACACATAATTAAAAAAGTAACAGCAGCAGTAAAGTAGACTTTGAAAAACGTTCGGAATTTCATAAAGTCAAATAATTTCAACACTCAAAAGTAAATAACTTAAATATTAACATTAACTTAAAATATCAATGTAAACCTGGGAATAAATAAAACACATTTCTTTTCACTGTTAGGTTTTGTTTTTTATATGCAGTTTAAGTTAATAATCAGAATAAATCAAAACGATATATTAGTTTCATTAAATAACAGCTGATAAAAATATGCAAGCAGTTAAATGTCATTTTAAAAACGGTGAGAAAAATATGGTACTCGTACGATAAAAATCGTGTTTCCAGCAACACTGCAGATTGGATTGGTGATCACGTGACCTTCCACTTGTTTTTACGAGGTCTCTTCCGGTAAAGCAGAAAACCTTAAATAGATCGACTCAGAACACCTTGTCTGAAAGCTCTACGAACCTTGTTCAACATCTACCTTTGTGTAAAGTTTCAGCCCAGTCGGTTCAGTAGTTTTTGCGTTCACCCGGAACATCATAGTTAGACAGATAGATAGACAGACAGACAGAAACCACCTCTTCTTTAAAATATTATAGTTGGATAGGGTTTACGTATACAGTCATGGCATTCATACGTGAGTAAATGTGTCGCCCGGAACTTACTAGCGATCCCGGTTGGCGGCACAAGTAATGTAAAAGCACATGCGAACCAGGTGGATGGAAACGAAAACTAATGTAATGCACTATAGCGACCCTCGTGGTTGGCGACTTAAACATACCTGATCCCGGGCCACCATTTTGGATAGGTCTTATTGGCAGCAAAAACAAGACTGTACTGTCTTCTGTTACTGAAAAAGTAGACATGGCACTGGTTGTAGTCGCGCCGCCGCCAACCGCAACGAGCGCTTGTGAGGCGGTCCACTTCCGGGTGACAACTGAGACAGCTGAGTTTCTAGACTGTATAATTATTAGACTGTGAAAATAATAAAAAAAACATTGTTTAAAGTTGTTTAAACTCATTTACGAAAATACAACTGAATTTTAACCGTGTTTATCTCATAATAAATAAGACAAATAATAATAGTGAGTTAAAGTGTTAACAAACAGCTGTTTAAACTTATCAGCTAGCTATGCTTGTTCCCCTTTTTTAATTCTTCGATGACTCATCCGTTCAAAATGTGTATACATTTTGTTGAGACTCTCTGTATATTAAAAAACAAACCCACGGCTAAAAGTGTTGAATATTTATGATTAAATTTCGTAGTCGGTGGCTTGAAATTGAGTTTTCTCTAGCCAATTCACTTGTCTGCTGACAATTTATACATGCTGATTTTGGTGGTTGTGTTAGCGATCACCAAGGAGGTTTATTGTATAACTGGGGGTAACACTGCTTCACTATTTTTGTCGAAAAAGCGAGCCGGTGATTTTGTCAGGTTGGTACACTGGTGAGGCAAATTTATCGTTCCTTGAACCATCCTGATTCTTTGTTTTATTCCTATAAGTGAATCTACTCATGCAAATCACTGGAGTATGAGTAATAAAAGTTGGAAGAAATTAATTTTTTCGTTTGATTTATTCATCTACTCTTGTCGCGAAATATGATAAATTATGAGAAAATAAACAAATACAAGTTCATTTATGTTCAAACCATGAGTAGGTATTTGTTTGAATCACTTTAACGACTCGTTCGATTTCAGCGAGTAGTTCTTTGCCTCACCAAATTTTGCAAAGAACGGCTCGTAATTTTGTTCATCAGTGTTACCTCCAGTACTACCAATAGAACTCATTGGCGATCACTTAAGACCAATGCGTTCTCTGAGTTGGGTTCGTGGGAAACTCAGTTGTAAAACTTGGCATATTAGGTCCCAGTTAGTTTGCCAAAGTTAGCAAGTTATGCAGAAGCAAATAAGATATAAATTTTAAAATTTCCCTTGTTCGAGGGAGACATATTAGAAAATTAGTTTTGTTATTTTCCGTTGTTTATTTAAGAAGTAGTAATTTAAACAAATATATAATTAATTAAGTCCACAGCCAATAATAGGCAATTGATGTATTTTAAAGAAATCCTACTACTCAAATTAGAATGGTACGCGGAATTCGAATCAACAAATTAATTCATTTTAAAATCAAGAAGTTAATTAGCCTATAGTTAGTATTGACCGATTTTTTAAAAGTATTAAACTTTTAAAACATCATAAAACATGTAGCATGGAGACCGACATTTTGCATTTATCCCAAAGCAACTGTGAACTTATAGGAAAATTATAAATAAACATAACTCAAACAATTCTAAGAAGGACCTGTTGAACAGTGAATCAGTCGTATTTTCAGACCGCATACTGGCAGTCGGGGCACAATATATATATATATATATATATATATATATATATATATATACATATATTATTACCATAATCGGTGATAAACAGACGTTACTGCCCTTCACTTTGGGATCCATATTAGCATATTCACCGGTGGTCAAACCAGGTTTGGACATCTTGTTTATTATGTCTCCGGTACAGCAGTTATTATGGCCTATAAATTGAAATTTCTTGTCGTAGAATCAATATTAATGCCTCCTGTTAGTTTTTGCTTTTAGATAACTGGTGATTTGTAGGAAGTAGAGTTTTACGACTGACCATTTTTCATCATCCTGCGGTTTTTGGAATTGTTATAGATTGCAATAAATTTGATTTCTTGGGGGTTCAAAATAAACTGCACAGCGTTGAAAATTGTGTTGGTGAGGTTTAGAAGCAAACCTGTTTACAAACTAAATCGCTAAAGAATTATTTTGAAAAAAAATGTTATAAAACAAGATCTTGGTAAACCTTTAAACGCTGTATTTTGTAATATTTATGGTTTTGTATAAAAGGTTGTCAGGTGCCATGAAGCTGTCAGTAAAAGGTTTCTGGTTTAATCCATAAAATAATTGTTTAACATCACTATTAAACATAAAACTTGGAATATTCATCATTACTTACTCAGTATTGAGTACTTATGTCAGTATTACAATATATCCAGCAAAATTCAGTTATGATAACGTTTGTGCAGTACCCGCCTTCTGACACTAATTGTCAATTTGTTGATAGGTCAAAATTTCCCAACACGTTATTCAATATGCTATAGAGTGAAGGTGTCGGTTGTGTGCGGTTTGATTAAAACCAACTTTCATCACGTGAGGTAACGTAACCGCAGAACCTTGGGGAACCACATAACCACATAACCACAACCTTTTCTCCCCCTCCATCCTGTATAAAAAGGGTGGCAGGACAAAGTGCTTGAACTGGGTGAAACGCACTAATAAATTTGCATTCATTAAGATTAATATTATCTTAAGGAAACATTCCAAAACGAAGAAAATTGAAACGAGTTCGCACGCAGCACGGTGAGGGAAGTGAATTTCCACATAACAAACTTTTAAAACTCAAAACCAGTGTGAAAACATACATTTATTCCAATTTTTATTGTAATCTGAAAGCATTGATTTTTTTTGGCTGTTCTGATGCTCCTGGTTTCATTTACCTAAAATGCTGGGAATACAATTTTGCGCATTATAAGGTTAGGAGAAGGTCCAGTCAGGCTTGAAAGTAGGTGTGAAGTTGCTGGGGATGATAAAAGTACACCAACAAATGAATAACAGGCTTTTCTAATGTAAAACCCCCATAAGACAATGTGCTGTGTTTGGTCGATATACTTTTTCTTTAATAACTTGTTAATATTCATGCTAGAATAACGAGAGAGGGATTAAAAGTTTCTCCTCACTAATCCCCATCTTATTACATGCATTAATTTTACATCCGGGGGTCTTCTGACCCTTTTTGGGCCCAAAAACTCGAAATTTGAAAGATTAATCCTCAATAAAAGGGGTTTAGAGTTTTCCGATTATTTTGCTCAACGAACTTGTCTAACTGATTATAGAAAGGAACGTCCCTAACAAATTTGAAGTAAATCGGACAAAAAATGTGACTGCTAGAGTGCAACACATGTATATATATATATATATATATATATATATATATATATATATATATGTGTATATATATGTATACAATTTTGAACGACCCCCCATAACGTTTACAGGGGGTCACGTTAGGAACCTCTTTGGTGGTCCCGGGCTTAAGTTTCACCGTGCGGGTCATGCTAATAGTTCACTTTCCATAGGAAATTCACTAAAAAAGGTTAGTACTGTATAAACATAAAGCAATTGACTCTGAATAGTCATGATATGTAACAAATTAAATAAACAAACAACCTTATGGTCCTAGTAAATTTTACTTTGTTAATTTAATTTAAATATTATTTTATGTTTTTTAAACAGAGGTTGGAAACCTCTTCTTTTCTGTATTTTCTGTATCCACGTAGGCCTCGGGCATGTGCGTGGAACGTATCAAGCAAATCAAGGGGTGATCCGCTTCAGTACAAGCTAAACAATAGTGAAAAGTAGTTTTTACCGAGCTAAACACAAATTAAAAGTGTACAAAAAGTGTGCTATACATTTAACTACACTTAATCTAGACTCTAATTTGGAAAGATAAATCTCCACTAGAGCGACGATATTGTTTACAAAATTATAATATTATTCCGTACGATATTCACGTAAAAGTCTGTATGTACCTGATCCGGCATTATTTACTATAAGAAAACGGCGCCCTGTAGAGCTGAAATATTCCCAGATGATATACTGTGATGAAACGGGCCTACTTGCTGTGGAAATGGTTGGGTTTCAGTCAGTAACGTAGAAATGAAACATATAGCGAGCACTGAAGGTGCTTTGATCACAACCAGTTTCACCCGAATGAAAATGAGAGAGACAGTTTTAAGGAGAGAGGGCACGAAGGGGGGGAGAAAGGGAGAGAGTATATGATGATGACACTTGTCTTTTTCAAAAGGCTTTTTCCTCTATTTCACATTCTCTCATATACAAATAATTTTTGAGAAAGACGAACATTTTATACTTAGATTTTCTGTTTAACTGAACTGCCAAACTCATTAACAAGTTAATCTCATGGGCGTCTGATTTCCCATTGTTTGGACGAGAAAAAATCCTTTGAATCCTGCAATTGCTTTGTATTATGTACAAAATCTAAACAGGGAGGCTCACAATCAACTGCCGTTTATTGCGCGGTTTTTGTAACTTTTTTCATCAACAAATGCCAATTACAGGGGGACTGGAATTCCAGATGCTCGGTGTGTGGCGGCCGACTACATTTGTGGGTTTTATATCAGTGTTTCCGCTATGTTTTATGGTGTGAAACATAAACAATGTGTACCATGAGACTGAACCAACATTTTTTATTATAATGCACGTATTATGCGCGTTGGGCTACTAAGTTTTCAGGCAATCTTATAGACAAACAACATTAGCTGCTAAATTAAAACAAAAGTAAAGAGGCGGTGCGGTATAAGAAAAATCCATTGCAGCATTCTTTCCCTGTACAGCAAAACATAAAATATATGCTAAGATTTTAATAATAGAGCTGCTGTATAACGTGGTGTACCTTTCAAAACGTATTTAATTGTATTATTACCCGATTTAGATGTTAATAGAGCAATAATGTACAATGATTATGTACAATGATTTAAATACTTTTTTTGAATATAAATAATATTTTAAACAAAAAAACACACATTTAATCTTTAATTGAAACAATGTAATCTTGAAGATTTTTTGCCCAGAAAACCATGTTTAATCGTTAAAACACAAAAAGTGTCACAATATAATAATAGGCGTATTTTAAGTATCGCGAAAAAAATGAAAATGCTACTGCCTGGGTGATCCCATTAAACGGTTTGAGAGTGTTGTCTAATGAATGTCTAATGTATTCAATATGTTTTTCCCCGCCAATTAGTTAAAATATAAAGATTAATTAGAATGTCATTTAAAGTATATATGCAGTGACGATGGGACGTTTACAACTTAAGTTAACATAGCAAAATCACTCAAAATACTCCTTTTCTCAAATAAAACAAAACAAAAAAATCTATTATACTCATTTGGGAAATATATTTTTTACAAATTAAATTGGATGCATGAATTTATTGTAAGTTATATCGATGTCACAAGACTTGAATTAGTTTAACTGATATAGTCTCCATTAGGATGGAGGTGACAGTTGGTGTGACATCATCAGGCGTGGCATCGTGGCAACCGCTATTTGAATGACGAAAGAACTCGCAATGGTATGAGACAAGTTCCTAGCTAGAGTGACGTCACAGGACACAATATTACATCGAGGCTTTACCATTTAGTAAAACTGGCTGAAGAAAAAATCTGTATACTCACTTTCATTATCAATATGATTATTACTTTCATGGAAATTAATTTAAACCTCTTAAAGTGGTGGATCTACTTCTTTACCTCTTGGTAAACCTTGTCATAATTATTATGTTTTTTGTGAACCGAATAAATATAATTTAAATCTGTACCAAGCCCAAGGTAATTAAATGTTGTTCCTTAATATTCAAATTATTTAGCTAAGAGTGAATATTCTATTGCAGATCACCAAAGTGAAATAGGCCAAAATGAAAAGTTTAATTTCATGACGGGAACTAACTCCCTAAGTCATTAATGAGTTTATACTTGCTAAGAGAAATAATTTTCTAGTATTAAAATATAAAATTAGTACTCTCTACAAACCAAGGAAAAAATTCTGTTGACGCCGTTACTCCAATTTACCGGATGCCTTTATTTGGACTCTTGCTCTATCACTGTTGTAATTTACGGCTGAATCCATCAGATTTTAGAATAATTGACAGCAATTTGTAACCAGCATTAAGTGTTTAATGGTGGTCTCCGGGCGGGAGTCTTGGTGGCTTTGCTCCGGCGGCGCGCCTGCTGGGAAATTTATGCGCATGAATAAACCCATCTAATATGGGGGAACAACCCTGGAAATTAGGCGCACGCAACAGTATGATGGGAATAGTTACGGGTGTTTTAATTTTAACGCATTCAAGGTAACATCTCGGGAGATTTATACTAAAAGGAGTTATACGACTTAATGACCTTTGAAAAACGCTGGTAGCCCGTAAATTTAATCCACCTCACTAATACATTATTATAGTTTTGTTGATTAGAAATCGTATTCTAGTTTTAAAAATATGCATACAAAAGTATAATGAGTAAAATTAACTAGTGTTCAAAAAACACTATTACTCAGTTACATGCAAATATTTGCAATAGCAATTACAGAATTTTACCGTCAAAGAATTCTACACATATCTAAATGGATCATAAAATGCTGCACGGTTGATCACGTTAAAGATGTGATGTGTGAAATTTTAAACCGTAACTAATCAGGAGAGAGTATTAAAGAATCAAAACACACAAATATGTCGAGGCATTGGTGTTGTTTACTGAGTATAACGAGATGGCATCCGCTTTCAATCTCCTTTTCCCTCTCCCTTAACTATAGGTTCAGGAAACTGGTGTACTATCTGTACAGTTTTAGGTTTAAGAAAATCTTTATTGTATGCGACACTGACTATGCGTATTAGACATAGTACCTGGGGACCGAGCTTTTCTCGGGAAAGGTCAGTCAGATTTTTCAAATGACGGAGTAATTTGTCACCACGTCCCCCTAGCAGATTTTCTTAGCTCATTTGCCTTTTTTCTGCATATTTAAGGCCGCTCCAGTTGTTATTATTGCTCAATGACCTTCACTAGTATACACATTTGATTCATTTTGGATATGATCACCCTGTATGTAATCTTTATTCGATGGTTTTAGTCACTGTTCTCAGGAAACCACTTGTTAATACTTAAACTACAAAGAGTACTACTTTGACAGATCACTCACTGATTACTGTATACACAGCTGTTATGATTATTTTGTTTCATTCTAAACTCCATATGCCCAATTTTGTTTTTTTAACTTTTCAAAATTTTTGACATTATTTGATTTTTATGGAGATGGGTCCTACCTGAAACTTACTTATACCCCAGAAATAAGTTAATTGGAACTGATGAAGGAAATCGTTGGAGCCGTTTATTAGATCAGAGTTGTAAGCAAGCAAGCAAACCTTACAACGAGGATAGTATTTTGGTTCACCTTAGGTATTTTTGTATTATCATTATTTACGAATATCTTTAAGAATGCTTGTAAACGTTGCATCCATTGTACGTATTTTTCCAGCGTACTAATTTTCTCACATAATACAAGATGACATTGCTAATCTACCATCCATAGCTGCATGTATTCGATACGATAATATTTGCTGCCTGAATCATGAAATATAATTTTATTAATAAATATTTCAAACCGCAAACACGATGCTTGCAACAAATAAGAGAACGGAGTTGTGGGAGTGTTTCACTTCGTATTTCACGGTCTTATCTCCACCAGTCGAACAAGGGAACGTATCACTAGCCATTGCAGTCGACCGTTCCCTGCCCGAGGCCCCGGCTCGGACTATTAACAGATAAGTTAGAACAGCATGAACAAACACAGCGGTCCCTTTACCGCTGCATAAACTGTCCGGATGTTTAAATGTTATATGTCTCTATTGAAGGAGGTTTCTGGGGTGTCCAGGCGATTAAAAAAGTATATGAATTACTATTTATTAGTTTATTTTTCTCTCTATCTCGGTGTTGTTTATAATTTATGATTTGCAATTATTAATCAAACTTGTTCTTGTTTAGTATAAAGATGTAAGCTAATTACTTAAGCCGCTTTAGTACTCCATTTTGATGAAGCTTATTCAAGAGATATTAGAGCAGTACCAACGTATAAGTGTTAAATTCTAGATGTTCTTATTCAATGAAAATAACATCTACGTCCACCATATCGCCTCCTTTAAATAACTACAATAGTAATGAGGATTCGTTGTTGTTTTCTAATGCAATTTATGTATAATTTTTCGTTTGTATTTTACAAAAATAAAAACAGTAACTACAGAAATAATATACATCAACCAATATACGTAAGCTTAGAATAAGTTTAAAAGAATAATAATTTAATACGTATAACTCCAATCCGCTAAAAATAAGTAGCAGTGGAAACATTGCTAATTTACACTTTAAACTGAGGAGGCATTCAATGTATTTACTGAACAACGCTCAGTTGGTGTCTTTATTAATCTGTCATTGTACACCATTGCTTATACACCCACGTAGTGTAGTAATAGTGGCTAACCTCAGCATAATACATTGAAAATGCGCAAAATGATCCCTTGTAACATTTCAGTCATTATACAAATGTTTTACCTTGTACCGCACCAGTTCAAATCAAACAATTGTAAAGACCTAAGTATAGTTTTTGACGTGTACATAATTTGTGTGCTATTTTTACTTTCTCTCTCTATACATAGTATATGGAGAAAGTATTGTTTTCGTCAAAATTTTCGAATTTGAGTTGTTAGTGGAAATATTCGTTTTGGTGCTCCCTGAACCCAAAAAGTGGTTTTTGCGTGATGTCTGTCTGTTCGTATGTCCGTGTGTGTGTGTGTGTCTGTGTGGATGTGTACAGAGCTAGAGCCTTAACCAATGGGCCGATTTTTATGAAATTTGGTATGTAGGTATCTCTTGATATCCACGATATCTCCAGGCTTTTTTTCATTTTTTGGAATTTTTTATTTTTAAGGGTAATTATCCCCCAAAAACCGCCAAAAAACATGAAAAATCCAAATTTCTCAAAAACAGCTCTAACGATTTTGATTAAACTTTAGTTGTTTGTATAAATTTAGTTTTTAAACAAAATGACACCACCCGCATTCCTGTAAAAATTCGGGTTCAGAAATTACAGGACTTAAAACATCAAAAATTCAGTTTTTTTGATTTTTCATAAAAAGACATAAATATAAAAAAACATTACTATTCACCATTAAAAAGAGCTCAAAAAACTAAATAATTTAGTATTTTGAATTACTATTCTACCATTGCTGGTTGCTGAGAAAATTGGAATTTTCATTTTGCGGTGAAACGCAGTACGTTGTCCAATGTTATTCTTATGGGGAATACAAAATTACTATTTATCTCTTATTTACTGATAAATTTCATTCAAACTTGATATGCTTGTTAGGTTAGCACTGACCAACAGAGGAAATTCGAAATATGTTGCCCCTTAATAACCCTGGGGGGGAATAGGGGGCATTTCCCCTCTTAAAACCACGAGTGTAGCAATGGATTCTGTAGTGCCTCCAAAGCAGGGATTTGGGTGGATGTTTTTTAAAACAACTTGTTTGCAAGATTTTCTGTACATTCGACGGTGCTTTGTATTCTATATTTAGTAAATAAAAAGTTATTTATTCATTAAAGTTGGGCTAAAAAGGAGAAAGTATGTGTCAGTTTCCTGATACCGTTTATTGTATTCGATTCTGCGATTGGTCGGAAATAGATATAATGTTGTCGAACCACACAAAAAATTCATGTCACTACAGCAGAGTTATTCTTATGTTATGTGTAGCGCCTATCTAAACATAAGCAGTAAGATATCGTGTTGTAGTACTAGCACAAAGTAAAGCTTATTTTGCCGTATTATCTCAGGCCGCTAGAGTGCGCGCATGTATCTTGAGCTCACATCTCCATCGCGCTTGATTTACAGCCTCTGACACCAATCTATTGACACGTGACTTGAGTTATTATTGTAATTATCATGATTTACCGTTAGAGAGTTGTTGTGAACAAAAACATTGATGTCTTATTCAATACGGACCTGAACCCTGTAGGTATCGTTTACAGTCGCATGATCGGTGCGATATATCATACCGTCGTTTAATATTGCACCGATTTGTCTGTTTAAGTATATTTGTTGGTTATGTTGAACGTGTTTTCTATTAAAACAGAGGACCTTTACTTAGCTTACTTTAATTATAAAATACCCCCGTAGCAGCAAACCTACATACTCAGCGAATTTCCAATGCATATTAATTTATCTTAATACCACATAAAGCCACATACCAAGTTTTATCAATATACATTAATAAATAATCGATTTATGACATTTTAACTATTCTCCATAAGAATAACATGGCGGCTGTGTATGCAGGTTTGCTGAAATAAGGAACACTAAAAATGGGCTTTTATTCAAACATCAATATAACTCAACTAGGTAAAGCCACGTACCAAGTTCTATTAATTTATGTTCATAATTAAAGGAGATAACACGTTACTTATTCTCTATAAGAATAACATGGGGCTGAGTATGCAGGTTTGCTGCTACGGGAAATATCGGCCAAAAATTGGGTTTTTGTGCAAATATCAATAGACCACAATGAAATAAATCAATATACCAAGTTTCGTCAGGATAAGTTGATAAATAAGCGAGATATACAATTTTTCTTATCCTCCATAAGAATAACATTGGACAACGTACTATGTTTAGCACTTTCAATATCTCAGTAACCAACTGAAATAGAGCAATGATTAAAACACCAAATTGTGCGTATTTTTAAGCTAATTCCAATGGGAAAAAATAAAATTTTACTTTTTCAAAAATTGTATGTAATAAACTCAAAAAACCCATATTTTGGGTACAAACCCCCCCAAAATACCCCTTCGGATAGGTCGATCTGTCTGGTTTTCGAACTTAAAGTCATAAATGCTGCTTTACACGTTTTTACCAAATTTCATCAAAATCTGACCTTTTTTACGAGAGTTATCGCACCCATGGACACACACACACACACACACACACACACACACACACACACACACACACACATATATATATATATATATATATATATATATATATACATATATACAGTTTCGAACGGTGTTTTTGGGGTCTGGGGACCTCAAAAGAAAAGTTATCATGGTCCCGGGCCTAGGTCTTACTATGCCGACTACGGTAATAGCTTCTTCCCTGTAGGGGAAATTCGCTAAAAAATAATTTTCAAATAATTTGAATCATTTTGCAATCCTTTATGATAGCAAGACGGTATATAGATTTAAGCTGTTGTGTGTAGCAGTTTCATTTTGTAATTCTGTGTCTTTGGTATCCTCTCGTCAGGGTCCTCCGTTCAGATTCCATTTGTGTTCAGATATATTCTTAGTTGATAACGCAATTAGGCTAATTGATACGAATCCACTTGAATATTTCCTGATTTGTATTAGGTTTCATTATACGTTAAAAAGTAATCTACACTCTCACATCAGTTTGTCAAACAATTCCTTAGGCAAGACTCTCATTAAGTAATACAATCTACAACAAAAAATTGTAATCGATAAATATACAAAATAAAATATTTAACGAATAATGCTTACACCTTCTTAAATAATCGCTTACAAATTTTGCTAAAGAATTTTTTGATCGTCAGTTTTATTTTACCCTTTAATAATCTTTTTAATTCTTCAATTTGCTGTGTATTTAGTTTTATTACAATCTGACAGTGTGCGTTTTGCTTTACCCCTTTCCTTCGGACTAAAGTAGGAATAATGAAGCGGCTTCGACTCGCAATACACAACACCGCAAAAACACGTATCGACAACAGATATCGCATCAAACCACATGTATCGCGATACGCATACCGGTAATATCGTATAGTAATAAGTGCATAAGTCATCCGAATTCACTTATTTATAATACAAAAATAACTAGGAAGTTTAATTACTTAAAGGGGAGATTTTATCCTTACTTTCGAGCGATGCAATTTTCGTTTGGTAATGATTAAATTTAAAAAAAATTGTAGTTTCTAAATGTTTTAAGTTTATTTATTAACAAATATGGTTTCTACTTAATGTTCAATATAATTACAAATATCGTAATTGCCGATACGTTAAGTAATCATTCGATTTTTCGTAAAACAGAAAGATAAAAATAAAATTTGATTCGAATATAGGTTATATTTCTTGGTGTAATTAAAAACGTCACAGTGAATGATACGATACGATATTTATCGCACATATAGTTTCGAGTTGACAGTTGCGCAGTTCGATAACTATGTTGAACCCCGGGCGCCCGCTCCTCGCTCCCGCTTCGCGCTTCGTCAGTTCGCCGCGCGGCATCGTCAAATGAACATAGTTCTGTGCTGTCCTGTGCTCGGAAAATACGTACGCACACGCGTAATGTTCTTTGAAAGTTCTATATAATTAATGAGAGTTGGACTCAGTGTTAACAATAATGTGAGCATATAAAGAAATGAGTGGGAGTGAAGTTGTACCTTGCCATCAATGCGGAGGCTACAGAGTCAAGGTGAACGATGGTTGAAAATGATTAGCAAAGCAAGTTGAATGGTGCTGTTATAATAGTTTGTGAAAAACTTCAAAATTTGTTTTTATTTTTAGTAAATAATCAGTGAAAATTGGTTAACGGGAGTATAGTTTATCTGTAAGTTGTAAATGTAGGTTGTTAACTGAAACAAATGTAAAACAAGGAGGAAAGGAAGTAGATATAAAATTAGGAAAAAATTATTGATATAATAATATTTATACTATACACTTTTTACATTATTTATAGGTTTTTATTTAGATATTGCATTATTTAAATCAATTAATTGTATAGATTCTAAACGTGCAATTGCTAATTCCACAAGACTACTCAAAAAAAGCTTTTTCATTTTATAAAAATAAAGCACATTAATATTTAAATTGGTACTTACTATTTCAAAAACCAACAGACAATTTAGAAAACGATAAATACCAAACTTGTTTGTACTTTATGTTTAAAATTAAACATTTTCTGTTACTAATTGTTGCAATAATAAAAACACTTTGCGAATATATAACTTTTGTACAAATAAATCAAAGATAACTTTATAATGACATTTGATGTGGATAATCTTAGACAAATGTTTGCAAAACCTCGTTTATGTTTTTATATACTTCTTACAACGTACGTAAACATGCTTGATAAAACATAAGTTATTGTTTTCTTGACAGTAAATTTGATACATTGTTTGAATAATTTTATAACTGGGAACTAATCTACCATCATGTACAACAGCATTTGTCATCAGTCATAAATATTATGTAAATTCTTTAAATACTAAAATAAATAATTGAAGATACTTTCAGCCATTGCGTTCATTATTATTTTTACAAAATAATACTAGACCCAAATTATAATATGGGACATTTACCTAACATAATAGTCAGCAAATATTTTATAAAAAAAACGGTCTCAAAAAACATTGAACATTGAACCAACAAATTTTACAAGCAATAAATACTATCACTCACGGTGTGGCACGAAACGGTCCTTTAATGTTTCTTATATTGTGAATACAAATTTGTAATATATTAAACAAGTAGTAACCAGTTACGCAAATAATATAAGTAGAGAAGAACTAAGGGTTTAACATACTATTCGGCACTTTTTTCCCATGTTATTCTTATGGGGAGCCGTTTTTGCACCGACGCCAGCTCCCGCCTTACACAAGTTTCCTTGTTAGCCTGTACTAATGTCCAACCCTTGCCTATATTAAATATATTTCCCCAATCCCCATCCCTCCTCTATATTTTTTAAAATTAATTTTCAAATTCAGGCTAAAAAACTATCTTTAGTGTTTATGGTCTGATTTGTTTAAAACTTGGATATGTTATTGTCGTAGGAAAGTGTTTTAATAAATTCCACTTACATTTCCCAAATTCACTATAACAGTCAAATTAAAAATTATTTTTGAAAAATACTATAGTGCCAATTGCCACCTTCTTTATTAACTGTCCGATTTGTCTTCAATTTGGATATGTTATTGTCCTAGGCAAGTGGTTTAATAAATTCCACCTACATATCCCAAATTCACTATTACGGTCAAATTAAAAAATATTTTTGAAAAATACTGCCAATTGCCAACTTCTTTATTTACTGTCCGATTTATTTAAAATTTGGATATGTTATTGTCCTAGGCAAGTGTTTTAATAAATTCCACTTACATATCCCAAATTCACTGTTACGGTCAAATTAAAAAATATTTTTGAAAAATACCGCCAATTGCCAACTTCTTTATTTACTGTCCGATTTGTTTAAAATTTAGATATGTTATTGTCGTAGGCAAGTGTTTTAATAAATTACACTTACATTTCCCAAATTCACTATTACGGTCAAATTAAAAATTATTTTTGAAAAATACTGCCAATTGTCAACTTCTTTATTTACTGTCCGATTTGTTTAAAATTTGGATATGTTATTGTTGTAGGCTAGTGTATATGCACCATCCACATTTTACAAATTCAATATTGCGGTTAAATTTTAAAAAAATTTGGAAAAATACTGCCAATTGGCAACTTCTTTATTTATGGTCTGATTTGTTTAAAATTTATATATGTCATTATTCTAGGCTAGTGTATATGTACACACCATCCACATTTGACAAATTAACTATAATGGTCAAATTAAAAAAAATATTTTGAAAAATATACTAACAATTTCAAAGTTCTTTATTTACTGTCTGATTTATTTTCGGATATGTTATAGCTCTTATATAGGTAACAAGACCACACAACCACACGTTCCATTACCCCCTACAATACAGTATTTTGTCTTTTTGTTTGTTTATTTTTCTGTAATCCCAAAACTGACTTTGTTGTTTATTGTCCGATTTGCCTACACTTTGGATATTGTCCTAAGCATTTATTGTCTGATTTATTTTTGGATATGTTATAGCCCCCAACTATTATATCTAAAATTACAATATTATTTCCACCTATAATACAGTTGATGTGTTGTTTGTTTTGCCGCAACCTAAAAACTAACATTGGTATTTGTGTTTTTACAAAACTATATTTTGCGGTTGGATTAAAAAAAAATAAATGCAAGCTTATTATATACATCCAGCTGTTATATTTGCCACATTTCCAATATTGTTGTGACCCTCTCAACTACCTCTCATTGTAATATAATAAGTAATATATATCCACAATTATGGTCAGAACTGCCTAAATTTTGGATATGTTTTAAGCCAATGCGATAGCAAAAAATAAATTTTTAAAACCCAAAACAACTAAACACAAAACACTAATCTTTCTTTGTGCTTGTTTGGAGTAGTCTTTATTTTATCCAACTTAATTTTAATTTTGCAGTTAAAATCAAACTTCCCACATTCTAGCTCCCTTTCCAGCCAGTGGTTGGAGACATAAAGGTTACGAATATTTTCAAACTGTACAATATATCTTTTTCTACCCCTATGTTGGACTTGTTTAATAGCGCTTATTAATAATTCCGCACCATCTTTCAAATCCTCCAGTCTACTACATTCTTTAAATTTAATATTACCTTTAATATCTTGCATCTCTATGTCTTCTTGTCCAACATCATCCCACACATTGTTATGGAAACTTAGGTTTTCTATTTTTGGAAAGGAATTACCATAAAATGTTGTGGTTCCGTTAGTGTTAAAGCTTGCAAGTGGCTCGTTGGTAGGTAGGTAAATAATGTCCAAATCACCAGTATATGGCAACACGCTATAACCTTCCCTATTCTTATTTATCTCTATAAACACAGTTTTACAGACACCTTTAACATAGTATACACCCCTCTGTCCATCCTTTTCTGCCAACACCCCCACAAACTTGTTGTTTACTACAAACGCATACACCATATAATGTCCATAATGCTCTAGATCCTCCCAACGTCGCAGGAAGTAATCTTTTAATTTATCCTCTCTTTCCCTTCTTTCTTGTTCTTTAGCCAACTGTGCTTTGTATTCCTCTGCAACATTATTTTCCACATATTCCAATTTACGCTTATTACTGTCAATGTCTTCTAATTCCAATTTCCTCTTTTTGGAACAACTCTCTAAGAAAGGCTTGGAAAGTGGCTCTATTTCTTTAATAGTGTATGGGTACAGTTTATTGGTCCGGCTTCTTAAAACGTAGGGAGTAAGGTTAGGACTTTCCACCAAGCCTAATTCTTCTAAATTGATGTGTTTAGGTATAGTGGAGAAAGGTGTATTTGATTTTGTAAAACATGTGCCCCCAGATTTGATGTAACACTTATGCTTTACACTTATGGCATCAGGAAACTCCTCTATTACCTCTACATAGTTAGTTGGTAAACAGTTAAAGCTAAATGCAGATAGAGCATACTTTATTAACTTTTCCCTTTGTGTACTATCTTTTGGCAGTTTTAGTTGTACTCCAGTTATCTTTTTCGTATTACTATTACCCCAATATGCGTATTGTAATAAATCATTAAACACTAAACAACAACTGTTTTGTAATTGATTGGCAACTTTCACCCACATCTTATGCAGAGGCACAGCATAGAATGGAGCATTTTGAAAGTACCGTTTGTTGTCTTCTATTAGACTTAAACAATCTCTTAAAGGTTCAAACCCTTTACCAAAACCTCTACAATAGTTATAGATTGTTGCCTCTAACCTTGTTATTCCATTCTCTCTAGCTAGTTTAGACGAGAACGTTTCTTTTAGTCTCGCATCTGGACAGTTTACAAAGTTTATTATATGGTTTCCTATACTTTTAACTACTCCAGGGCTTGTAATCTGGCATATAAATTTATTATATATTTTTACCCTGCTATTTACATTAAACCATGTTAAACAGTCTTTACTAACATTATCTACAATAACATCATATCCATTCTTGTACGCCTCTTGGTAGCAAAAGTTAAAGTTTTCTGTAAGATATTGGCACATTTCCTCTTTATTAAATATTCCAGCCAAATCTAGTGTTATATCGAAATCCATAAGATAGTACATTTCTTTTTCCAGATCTTGCAGTATCTTTGGAAGATCTTCCAACAAATCCTTAATTTTAACATTTGCAAGCTCTATTTTATAGGGAATTGCTATAGGATCATCGTACTTTTGTTTAATTTGGTCAATATCTTTCTTTATTATTTGTAACACACCCTCGCTTTGGACCCCAGAGGACCTCTCCAAGGAGAATGGTAGTTTGGCCACAACACCATGTCGAGCTAAAGAGAACTTTTTAAATATTCCTCGTAAGTAGCTATTAAACGAGCCACATATTTCCTTCTTAACTTTAAATTTATTCCGAACGTCCCCACCACAATCCGTAACATTGGTTATCTTAACTAACATTATGTTATCACAAAACGCATCCGTTATAGATGTTAAGTTATTTAATTTTGGTTCACCCTCGCAATAGTTTATATTACCTATGTCTGTAAGAAGGTTATTATTACGTAGATTTTCTAATAAAAACCATATACCGAATCTTTCGTTAGTAGGTTTAATACAATTTCCCAATAAATGGCTAACAGAGTACATTTCTTTTATACAAAAAAGTAGCGGAAACATGTAAACAGGACAGATTACACTATAGATATATATGTGTTGTAAATATATGGATATTGTATATAAACATAGGCGAGCGGTAAGTGTAACATGTACGTGGACACCCATATGCAAATATGGAATACCCACTATTAATATAATTCCAAATTCGACTAAATAAGTTTATAGTCTCAATATAATTAACATATTAACTAACGGTGCCATCCCGCATTAGTACCCAAATTGTCGAAATTCTATAATTCTATTCTTAGTCCTTGTATTAGGTTTTGTACTATTAAACCCTACATTCTTATCCTGTGCAGTAGAGTAATATATGTATTTAATACAGATACGCACATTCTACAAGACCTATACATAGATCTGTTGTATAAGCAGCAGAATAGACGTCTCATTGTGTTGTTGTAAAGTAAAACATAAATTTAAATTGTGCTGGATACAACCGGCCAGATATTAGACAGGAAATGTGTTGGAAGTGTATTGCCAAATAGTAAGACAAACACCACATAGTGCAGCATGTAATCAATCCATTACTATTTAGACAAATGTATAAGGTCAGTATTGGTACAACATCCGATATATTAGCCAAACCCAGTCCAAACATTGTGTCCTCAAAATGTTATGATTGTGTTAAATTTGTTTATATTACATATATTTCTTACACAATTTACAAACTATTTTTGTGTCAGTTGACAGAACCTGTAAAGTTGTGTAAAATGGCTGTAAACCAGTATCTGTGCCTGTGTCGTAATGTGTTGGAGTGTGTCATTTATTGTGTCTCTGCATTTGTGTTGTTTTATAAACTTTAAATATTACTATGTCCTTATACTCTTACTATTTCTGTTACTATAATATTATTTTTTACTGTTTGTTTTCCAAGTTTGATTGTGGGTTTGGCTAATATATCGGATGTTGTACCAATACTGACCTTATACATTTGTCTAAATAGTAATGGATTGATTACATGCTGCACTATGTGGTGTTTGTCTTACTATTTGGCAATACACTTCCAACACATTTCCTGTCTAATATCTGGCCGGTTGTATCCAGCACAATTTAAATTTATGTTTTACTTTACAACAACACAATGAGACGTCTATTCTGCTGCTTATACAACAGATCTATGTATAGGTCTTGTAGAATGTGCGTATCTGTATTAAATACATATATTACTCTACTGCACAGGATAAGAATGTAGGGTTTAATAGTACAAAACCTAATACAAGGACTAAGAATAGAATTATAGAATTTCGACAATTTGGGTACTAATGCGGGATGGCACCGTTAGTTAATATGTTAATTATATTGAGACTATAAACTTATTTAGTCGAATTTGGAATTATATTAATAGTGGGTATTCCATATTTGCATATGGGTGTCCACGTACATGTTACACTTACCGCTCGCCTATGTTTATATACAATATCCATATATTTACAACACATATATATCTATAGTGTAATCTGTCCTGTTTACATGTTTCCGCTACTTTTTTGTATAAAAGAAATGTACTCTGTTAGCCATTTATTGGGAAATTGTATTAAACCTACTAACGAAAGATTCGGTATATGGTTTTTATTAGAAAATCTACGTAATAATAACCTTCTTACAGACATAGGTAATATAAACTATTGCGAGGGTGAACCAAAATTAAATAACTTAACATCTATAACGGATGCGTTTTGTGATAACATAATGTTAGTTAAGATAACCAATGTTACGGATTGTGGTGGGGACGTTCGGAATAAATTTAAAGTTAAGAAGGAAATATGTGGCTCGTTTAATAGCTACTTACGAGGAATATTTAAAAAGTTCTCTTTAGCTCGACATGGTGTTGTGGCCAAACTACCATTCTCCTTGGAGAGGTCCTCTGGGGTCCAAAGCGAGGGTGTGTTACAAATAATAAAGAAAGATATTGACCAAATTAAACAAAAGTACGATGATCCTATAGCAATTCCCTATAAAATAGAGCTTGCAAATGTTAAAATTAAGGATTTGTTGGAAGATCTTCCAAAGATACTGCAAGATCTGGAAAAAGAAATGTACTATCTTATGGATTTCGATATAACACTAGATTTGGCTGGAATATTTAATAAAGAGGAAATGTGCCAATATCTTACAGAAAACTTTAACTTTTGCTACCAAGAGGCGTACAAGAATGGATATGATGTTATTGTAGATAATGTTAGTAAAGACTGTTTAACATGGTTTAATGTAAATAGCAGGGTAAAAATATATAATAAATTTATATGCCAGATTACAAGCCCTGGAGTAGTTAAAAGTATAGGAAACCATATAATAAACTTTGTAAACTGTCCAGATGCGAGACTAAAAGAAACGTTCTCGTCTAAACTAGCTAGAGAGAATGGAATAACAAGGTTAGAGGCAACAATCTATAACTATTGTAGAGGTTTTGGTAAAGGGTTTGAACCTTTAAGAGATTGTTTAAGTCTAATAGAAGACAACAAACGGTACTTTCAAAATGCTCCATTCTATGCTGTGCCTCTGCATAAGATGTGGGTGAAAGTTGCCAATCAATTACAAAACAGTTGTTGTTTAGTGTTTAATGATTTATTACAATACGCATATTGGGGTAATAGTAATACGAAAAAGATAACTGGAGTACAACTAAAACTGCCAAAAGATAGTACACAAAGGGAAAAGTTAATAAAGTATGCTCTATCTGCATTTAGCTTTAACTGTTTACCAACTAACTATGTAGAGGTAATAGAGGAGTTTCCTGATGCCATAAGTGTAAAGCATAAGTGTTACATCAAATCTGGGGGCACATGTTTTACAAAATCAAATACACCTTTCTCCACTATACCTAAACACATCAATTTAGAAGAATTAGGCTTGGTGGAAAGTCCTAACCTTACTCCCTACGTTTTAAGAAGCCGGACCAATAAACTGTACCCATACACTATTAAAGAAATAGAGCCACTTTCCAAGCCTTTCTTAGAGAGTTGTTCCAAAAAGAGGAAATTGGAATTAGAAGACATTGACAGTAATAAGCGTAAATTGGAATATGTGGAAAATACTGTTGCAGAGGAATACAAAGCACAGTTGGCTAAAGAACAAGAAAGAAGGGAAAGAGAGGATAAATTAAAAGATTACTTCCTGCGACGTTGGGAGGATCTAGAGCATTATGGACATTATATGGTGTATGCGTTTGTAGTAAACAACAAGTTTGTGGGGGTGTTGGCAGGAAAGGATGGACAGAGGGGTGTATACTATGTTAAAGGTGTCTGTAAAACTGTGTTTATAGAGATAAATAAGAATAGGGAAGGTTATAGCGTGTTGCCATATACTGGTGATTTGGACATTATTTACCTACCTACCAACGAGCCACTTGCAAGCTTTAACACTAACGGAACCACAACATTTTATGGTAATTCCTTTCCAAAAATAGAAAACCTAAGTTTCCATAACAATGTGTGGGATGATGTTGGACAAGAAGACATAGAGATGCAAGATATTAAAGGTAATATTAAATTTAAAGAATGTAGTAGACTGGAGGATTTGAAAGATGGTGCGGAATTATTAATAAGCGCTATTAAACAAGTCCAACATAGGGGTAGAAAAAGATATATTGTACAGTTTGAAAATATTCGTAACCTTTATGTCTCCAACCACTGGCTGGAAAGGGAGCTAGAATGTGGGAAGTTTGATTTTAACTGCAAAATTAAAATTAAGTTGGATAAAATAAAGACTACTCCAAACAAGCACAAAGAAAGATTAGTGTTTTGTGTTTAGTTGTTTTGGGTTTTAAAAATTTATTTTTTGCTATCGCATTGGCTTAAAACATATCCAAAATTTAGGCAGTTCTGACCATAATTGTGGATATATATTACTTATTATATTACAATGAGAGGTAGTTGAGAGGGTCACAACAATATTGGAAATGTGGCAAATATAACAGCTGGATGTATATAATAAGCTTGCATTTATTTTTTTTTAATCCAACCGCAAAATATAGTTTTGTAAAAACACAAATACCAATGTTAGTTTTTAGGTTGCGGCAAAACAAACAACACATCAACTGTATTATAGGTGGAAATAATATTGTAATTTTAGATATAATAGTTGGGGGCTATAACATATCCAAAAATAAATCAGACAATAAATGCTTAGGACAATATCCAAAGTGTAGGCAAATCGGACAATAAACAACAAAGTCAGTTTTGGGATTACAGAAAAATAAACAAACAAAAAGACAAAATACTGTATTGTAGGGGGTAATGGAACGTGTGGTTGTGTGGTCTTGTTACCTATATAAGAGCTATAACATATCCGAAAATAAATCAGACAGTAAATAAAGAACTTTGAAATTGTTAGTATATTTTTCAAAATATTTTTTTTAATTTGACCATTATAGTTAATTTGTCAAATGTGGATGGTGTGTACATATACACTAGCCTAGAATAATGACATATATAAATTTTAAACAAATCAGACCATAAATAAAGAAGTTGCCAATTGGCAGTATTTTTCCAAATTTTTTTAAAATTTAACCGCAATATTGAATTTGTAAAATGTGGATGGTGCATATACACTAGCCTACAACAATAACATATCCAAATTTTAAACAAATCGGACAGTAAATAAAGAAGTTGACAATTGGCAGTATTTTTCAAAAATAATTTTTAATTTGACCGTAATAGTGAATTTGGGAAATGTAAGTGTAATTTATTAAAACACTTGCCTACGACAATAACATATCTAAATTTTAAACAAATCGGACAGTAAATAAAGAAGTTGGCAATTGGCGGTATTTTTCAAAAATATTTTTTAATTTGACCGTAACAGTGAATTTGGGATATGTAAGTGGAATTTATTAAAACACTTGCCTAGGACAATAACATATCCAAATTTTAAATAAATCGGACAGTAAATAAAGAAGTTGGCAATTGGCAGTATTTTTCAAAAATATTTTTTAATTTGACCGTAATAGTGAATTTGGGATATGTAGGTGGAATTTATTAAACCACTTGCCTAGGACAATAACATATCCAAATTGAAGACAAATCGGACAGTTAATAAAGAAGGTGGCAATTGGCACTATAGTATTTTTCAAAAATAATTTTTAATTTGACTGTTATAGTGAATTTGGGAAATGTAAGTGGAATTTATTAAAACACTTTCCTACGACAATAACATATCCAAGTTTTAAACAAATCAGACCATAAACACTAAAGATAGTTTTTTAGCCTGAATTTGAAAATTAATTTTAAAAAATATAGAGGAGGGATGGGGATTGGGGAAATATATTTAATATAGGCAAGGGTTGGACATTAGTACAGGCTAACAAGGAAACTTGTGTAAGGCGGGAGCTGGCGTCGGTGCAAAAACGGCTCCCCATAAGAATAACATGGGAAAAAAGTGCCGAATAGTATGTTAAACCCTTAGTTCTTCTCTACTAATATAAGCTTATTACATAATTAAATATGATCTAGATTAATTAGTAATGATTTCTAAAGTTTAGTAAATATATTTAAAATGTGCATACACTTTTGAACTCAATTATTTGTAGAACACTCTCCCAGTAACTTCAAGAATTCTTTCTTTAATAGTATTTAATCAACACTTATTTTCTAAACTTTGGACTGATTAAATTTTAAATGGATTGCAATTTTTTAACAACTAGCCTTGAAGCAATTGATTATTGGCATACATGTTGCATGCAAACACAAGTACGTACACAGTTTACAAGCTGACAAGATGACAATGAGAAAACCAGAAAAGAAGAAAATGTATCAATAAAAAGAGTTAAAAGATTAAGTAAAATGTACACGAATACTTGAAATTTCTGTAAAACTTGTAATGCAACATCAACAAACAATTAATGACATATTTAGGTCAGAAGGAACTACATATTCCAGAACACATATATTTCTTTGCGATTTCTTCTATGAACAATTTAATAATTACATTTCATACTTTCAAGTTGTTTAGAACGTTTAAGGGTACTCAGTAGTTGACTACCTATTTTGTGTCAACATGTTATAATCATATGAAGCATATACGTAACCGTACCGTTTTACTTCACCAATCGCAGATTATCTTTTGTTATTTTAATTTTATGTTGATTTTACAGTTCCGTAAAAAGAGATTTTATCAGATTAATCTATCGCTTTGATGAAACCTACAGTTAGTTATTTTGTTAACTTACTTATAATAAATTGATGTGAAAAGTTTAGATGAATCTAAATTAAATTTCAATTTTATAACGTATACAAGATCTAGTAAATGACAAAAATTGCACTGTAAAATGAACACATACAACGTACGTCACAAATTATAAATATGTGCAGCTGTCTAATTTTAGCTGCCAATGCAACCACTGTCGTAGCAATCGCATTACTAATTGTCATTACTAATAGTCATTACTAATAGTCATTACTTGCCATAACATATCTACGGTCACAATAGATACACAATAGTATGTTATTTTTCTTGAATGACACTTCTTCATAAACCAAATCAATATTGCAACTCACATTTTAACAAATGTGTACAAAGTTAGAGTTCCTTAAAATCGTCATATAACTATACAACGGAGGTTCTGTAAACATATTTTTAATTTTCTGACATTCTATTGGTAATTTATGTTAGTATCATACTTGTATTTTCTATATCTAATAGACAGCGTGTACACATATCCTCACCGGGCGTAGATGTACATACAGAATATTAGCACATTCAACCTGAATAAACAATTCCCGATTACTAAATAAACTATTTTTAATTTACTTAGTAAGTTTAATATTATAATATTGAAATATGCTTTTCAACTCCTTATTATTTTATCCTTTATTTATGTAGTTTCATTTTTATCCACACAAGTGAGTTCTACTATAACACCTTTATAATATAAGACCACGCAATACCCAGGACAAAACCGAAGAGACAGGTTTGACAAACTACTAGTTTATGACTAAATGTGGTTCAGATTCACTAAATTGCTGTAATAATAACACAACTATAACAACTATCTGAATTTGTATTTGTAAACATATTAATAGTTTTAAATTATAATGCTTAAAGGTTAGAGTTCATGGTGTTTAGTGGTTAGAAAAATTAAGGATTTAGATATATTATAATTGTATTGATCGTGTTTGGAGTTTACCTAAATCAAAGTTCTTTGTGTTATTCGAATAATTAGTATGATTGAACTTAGTTAGTTTTTGTCATGTTTAATTTATATTAATATAACACTCTTGTTGCAATACTTCACGCGGATAGTGAGTCTGGTACACATTAAAAATACCCCAAATGTTAGTAGTTTAGTCGCCTAGTAGGTGTGTAGGTAACATCTGGAGTAGACGATTTGCCCGAAGATCCAACTCAAAACTCACGTAGAACACATCAGTGGAGGTCATTAGATTATACATCTGGCTCAATAAATTATAGTCTGGCGGTTATTAAGGAAAAATCGTGGTTTATCAAACTTGTATGATTATTAATTGTTTTGAAAATCGGCTTATGAGATTACTGTAACAATCACATAAGCCGATTGGTACAGTGTTACAATTTCACTGTATGAGAGAACAATTTTGTACGAGAATTTATTAGGTCGTGTTATATAAATTTCGCTTCAAAATATCAAGTTATACTTCAGTGGTAACTATTTAGGCTCTCATATACACATACATTTAAATGGTGCCATGGTATTTTAGTAGGTATTGCGAATACATACATTTTAAAAATAATCAAAAATATCTCATTTAAAGCTGATTTAAATTCTAATGCGTGTACAAAAAAAATCCTTGAAAGAGCTATTTTATCTCTATTTGTGGAATTAAATAGAAGTTCAATTAAAAATCTTAGTAATATTATAAATGAAAAAGTTTGGATGTTTGTTTGGATGTATGTATGGATATTTGGAGTTCCATCACGCATAAACTACTGGACCGATTAAGCTAAAGTTTTGCATGGAATTAGCTTACATATCACATTAACATATAGACCTGATAATGTCCACATCCAAGCTTAGGACTCCACACCCCGAGTCCTATAAGTTCCAGTGGAAATCTTATGCGAGGGTAGACCTCGTGCGGATCTTCGTGAAGCCTGGGTGTTATTGGTTAAAGTGGTTTAAACCGGTTTTTTTAGGGTGGGGGTGAGTGATTGTCATCTGTTCTTAGTCTGTTGACTAAAAATTGCTTGTGAGAATCATCTGTTACGTGCCAAACCAAAAACATTGCAACTACTAAGTGATTGTTGTACAAAGATCTGAGGTTATGATTGTTCCACACATCTTACGAACACGCCTGAACATTCGGCAGAACATCCTCCCGAACGTTCACGGAACATTCCGTCACGTGTACTTGCTACCAGTACACTATGGCCCAACAAAGGCGAACTAAGGCGAGCGAGATAGTGTACTCAGTGTGCTCGTGTATGTTCGGAATATTTCGCCTCACCATGATTTGTGTTCGCCGTGCTCCGATTTTTGTCGGGTTTTTGGCACGAATCAAAAGAGACGAACGGAAAATAATGGGCGAGCATAGTACTCGGTGAGCGTGTACTTGGTTAATTCGCTGTGCACATTCGGTTGATTTGGTGCAAGACTCGTTGTTGCGACTCGTTCCGAACATTCGGCGGGACATTCAAGTGAATCATTTGGCGATAGTGTACTGGTACCAAAAGGTTTGTGCAGCTTCCACGTTTCTCGTGACTACTCCGAACATTCGGGGTTCGGCCGAATGTTCGGGCGTATTCGCGAGAAGTGTGAGGCAGCCCCTATTGATTAGGCCTAACACAAATAAACTTTTTTAAGAAAAAAACAGCTGATCGTACAAGAACAAACATTCCAAATACGAAGTGACTGCGTACACGTCCAATGTAAGGGCAAATTCACTTCGCTACCAATTAGGTTAGGTTGGGTTAGGTTACGTTACGTTATGTTACGTTAGGTAGGTTAGGAGGTTTTCTGGCTCTCAATTTGTTTTAAAAATCACAGGAAAAGTAACGTACGGTGCATAATTTGGAACGGACGTGAACAGTAGCGGCTCACGTCGGACGTGTACGTAGCCACTGCCTTCCAAATACTAGCCAAATGTATTCCGCAGGAATAGTATTGTGACACATGGTATTGTGAACTTCTCCTCCAACGCTGATCCCCCCCACTCTTCTGCTGACACCTCCTACTCAGGCTTCACGAAGATCCGCACGAGGTTCTATCATTTATAAAATTACCAGCTGTAGTTGTTTGTTAGTAAGGGCAAAAGAAGTCAGATGGTAAAACTAAACAAAGATTTGATAGTTGCTGATCAGGTTAATATTTTTAATATATTTTTCACCACACTACGCTGTAATCACCTGTTTTCCGAACGTCATTTGAATACCGAAACTAGAGTTTTTCCGCCCAAGGGACGAAAGTCAGCTGATCTATTTAGCCAGTGTTGCCAACTTGTTTTCAAGCGTACACAACGTTACCTGGTTAATACGTGCATACTATTTTGCGTTCTTTGGTTGAAACACTGGAACAAATAATAATAAAATTCAAAACATTGTATAATCGATGATTTGTTTATTAGTTAACTGTTTCGAAGTGACTACGTACACGTCCGACGTAAGCCGCTACCGCTTAGGTTAGGAGGTTTTCGTTATGTGTCACTGGCTCTCAATCTGTATTAAAAATCACAGGAAAAGTAATGTACGGTGCATCATTTGGAACGGACGTGTGAACAGTAGCGCCTCACGTTGGACGTGTACGTAGCCTCTGCCTAACTGTTTTTAGTCCGAGATTGCATGAGGCCGCTGTGTTTTATGACCGATCACATTTAACCCGTTAATAATTGTAGTATGGTGAAAAATAGTGTTTACACCTCTGCCGAAAGGGTTTTGCATAGCTCTCGAACGATTTATGACCTCGACTTCGTCTCGGTCATAAAACACGATCTCGGACCAGCAAAACCCCACTTTCGGCCCTTGGTGCGAAATAAACTATTTTTTGTCACGAGCTAGGTAAGAGCTAGTTATAAATATATAAATAATAAATATAAAGTGCACATAACAATATTAAAGTTAAATTAGCAGATAAACTTTGAACTTCAGAGATATAACGGGTGTCTCATAAAGGTCCCCCTCTTAATTTTTGAACGACAGACAATTTTCAAACAATCTTTGGTAAATGTTACTAGCATAAGTCATACTATTTTTTAAGTGGTTAAGGGTTTCAACCCTCACCCCTAAATAGGGGTTGCTGGTGGTAGTTTGTATTTTGCAGACAGCAACCCCTAACTAGTTTCATATCAATTTAGATAGGGAATAAAAGAAAATGAATGTCGCAAACTAGACCTTTCTATGTTTATTTAATCTAATGTTATGGCCAGCGAAAAATGTATTTATTTTGTAATTTATACTGCTTAAATTCCTCTCCTTACCAGAAATCAGATACATAATGGGACAATTCAACTTTCTCTTGATCAGACCTTTGAAAAAATACCATTCAAAGTGCAAGAAAGTCATTTTATAACCTTCTTTATTTTTGCCATGGCCTCCATTCACTTCTTTACAAATCGCATATTTAACAATTATTACAAGTATATAAATAATAAATATAAAGTGCATATAACAATATTGAAGTTAAAGCTGCTTTAAAATTTTTAGAAATAAAGTTTTAATTCATGTGTAACAGATAAACGTGCAAGAATCGTCACGCAAGTGCGTTGCACGAGTGATAACCAGGCCGTTCCCTAAAAACTTTTTTTTAAACTGAAGTAATTTATTAACTTGAGTCAAAGTCGTTATTGCCAAATGATCTTGAGCTGTACCAAATCTGTTTTTAATTATTATATATTCAGTGGTAAAATGTTTTACTTGGAAATATTGTTTACATAAATCTGCATGAATTTCAACTCATTTGTTACATTGTCGCAGGTGGGGGGCAGTCGCGTGTGGTTGACCTTGAGACGGCGCGGCAAGGTCACGCTGCTGATAACGCTGCTGACTGTCACCTTGGTGATTGCGTTCAGGTTCCGTCGCTGCTACTCCACGCACAAAGCCCCTCCGGTATGTCCAGAACCAAAAAGGAAATAATGTGCCTAATAACGATTTTACATGCAACTAGCTGTGTCCATCAGCTTAGTTTATCCAACTACAGTAATTTAATTTATAAAATCTAATCACACAGCTGATCAAATTCCAATACTGTCTTTAAAAATGTGTTTTAACTTGTCACTTTAATGTATAGCCTTATAAGAGGTTATATCTAACAAGTAATATTTTACCTCAAATACTCTCACTAGGGACTTTTATTCAAGTATATGGTTTATGGGTTTCAGACTTATGGTTTTATCAAAAGTTCCTCGTTTGGTTACTTGGCTTTATCTGCAGATAAAATAGGTCCTGAAATGCATACGAAGGTGTTTTACGTTAAAGTTTAACGTAAAGTATTTAAATTATATTGACAAGTGCATATGTTACAAAGTTTGTGTTATACCTGTAATACATTTGTTGAATAATCTAGGTTTGTTCACTATCTATTGGCTGTTCGGTCCTCTATTTTAATTACAATCACAATGAGACCAACATAAATGTTTGTGGCAGATTTTGCGTTAATAGATTATGAACTGTCCAAATCTTTAGAACTAAAGTTTTAGAAATTGAGTATTTAAATGACTTAGGGATCTATAATTTTTTTAGTTAACATTCATAAATGTTATAAATGTTTTAGTATAGCACCAACGTGCACCTTGATATCTTTAAACATTTCCTGAACTCTGGAAATGCAATACAATACTTATACTCTGGTAATTCTATAAAACAAATATTTGTTATGAACAGTTTACCAAAATTAGTCATGACCTGTTTATTTGCATTGCACAGAGAACACCCAAGTTGCAGTATGACAGAATGCTGCCGCTGGTCTTCATCGGAGGAGTGCCGGGGTCTGGATCTTCGCTTCTAAAACTTCATCTGGACGACCACCCTGACATCAGGTAGGGTTAATGAAATAATATTTTATTTTCAATAACGAATTAGAATACAATTACAAATAAAATATTTGAAAATACTAAAACCATCTCTAGCCAGTTGCGATGGCAAACATAAACATAAAAAATACTGAAAATAGAGTATACCTTTATAACAAAATAAATAATTTCAAGAGCCTGTGCAGCATCTTAAATTAAGGATTACATAAACTACTCAAACAAGTAATTGAAAACCCAAAAAGAGTTATTAGAATAGAAAGGAGAAAAACTTAGCTTAATCTGAATTGTAAACTGGCAAATAATACTGAGCATATACTGTTCAGAGGATTAAATCAAGCTATCATTTTTTGTTTAAATTTATACCTGAAATTGTGCAATAATAGCTGTTACTCGCAAGTAAAATCCATCTTATTAACAAATAAATAATAAGTAATAATAGGTAATTTTATGGGGGGTGTGTTCGCATACTAGCCAGATATAAACCACTTATGCCTTAGCCATCCTTAAATCTTCAAGTTTGTTTTTACTTTTGATAAAATCATTGGTAATTCAATTTAAATTAGCAAAAAATAGTGTTGATTCACCCCCCTCCCCCATTGCTTTATTGTGTATTGTGTTCGATTAAATTATGTTCTATTATGTTTTCCATTCTATCGTATTATGATTTATGTTATTCAGATGCCGCAGTGAAACTCGCATTATTCCACGGGTTTTAAGGATGTACAACCACTGGATCACTGACAGCAAGGAGCACTCCAGGCTAGAGGAGGCAGGGGTCACCTTAGAGGTAATGGAACAGTTTTAGAACAATTCAGATTAAAATTAATGTATTCTATAATCATAATACAGCGATAAGCTTATGCAAATAATTTTAAATTCTTATATTGACGATTTTAGGAATGATTTAAGTAAAGGTGAAGTATAAAATATAATTAAAACTAGCTGGTACCCGGCGCGTTGCTGCCACAGAAAAGGCATTGAATTTGTTTTATGTCAAATACTCGTTCATTTTCAATGTGAGATCGTTCGCTTCGCTCACTCGCCTCCCGGATGAGCTCGTTCGCTACGCTCACTCGCCTATCGAAAAAAGAGTTTGAATTGCCATTCAAGTAGTTTTTATTTCCATTATGAGAGTTGCCATTCAAGTAGGTTTTTTATTTCCATAATGAAACAGCTATTTACAATATTTTAAGTTATAGATATCATCCGATAAAATCAAAAGAAATCTTTCTTCCATAAGATTAACGTTCAAACTTTGAAGTCCTGTGGGTCACAGCTCTAATGTCCTAGGACTTCGGTTAATGGCCTATAACCTTCCCAGGGTTAACCTGTGTTACTATGCAAAATTTCAAAGCAGTCGGATGAACGGTATGGCAGCGCATAAAATACGAACGGACAAACATTGATTTTTATATACTAAAAAAAAAGATAAGGCGTGACTGCAGGAGTGGTTACTGAAGCAGAGTATGGGATATTATTGAAGCCAAGCTAATGTAGCGCAAACGGTTTTTGACAGAACTACTTGTCGGTTTTTGATTCAGTTGGATCTAAATGATTCAAAGTCAATAGTAATATACAGCTAGAACTATTGATCAGATAGAAGTAAGAAAAAGTCAACTTTCTTGTAGCATTATTCAATTGCCCAAGCTTAGATATTAAATTAAGCTACATTAAAATCATCTAATCATATTAAACTAGTAATTGTTTACACCAAAGGACATTACTTTTATGTATTTACTTGTCTAGGCACGATCCATAAAGGTGGGAGTTGTAATTTTTTACTAAAGTATGTAGCAGTCTTTTGCGGTTTGAAAAGTGTGCTGGTCCTAAGTCGTAAAGTAGCTCCAAGTCTCTGCAGACAGGATCCTCTCTCACTCCACCACGCCTTATACCTTTCTCAGATTTTTTCTCGCTCCAAGTTCCGGTGGGTCTACAAATACTCATGTTGCAGGTGTTACAGTCAGCTGTGTCTGCCTTGCTGCTGGAGGTTCTGGTCCTCAGTGGTGAGGTTGCCCCAAGGCTCTGCAGCCAGGACCCTCTCTCACTCCACCACGCCTTGTACCTCTCACAGATCTTCCCTCGCTCTAGGTTTCTGTGGGTCGTCCGGGATGGTAGAGCCCTCGTTCACAACCTCATATCCCGGCAGGCAAGGTGTTTACATTTTTGCTTAAAATTGTCCTAATACCACAATTTATTGATCTTGCATTAACTATAAGATGATTCATATGATTGTATTGTAAGGAGCTATTTAGAAATGTTACACGCAGTGTTTGTCTACATCAGACAATGGTATGATAAATTAACATATTAAACTAATCAAATCAAATATTTTTTTCACACATATATTTTCTCTCGTAAAATCGTTTCCGATTGGATTCTTAAAATTCCTATTTTCCTGCATTTCGCATCAGTCTTCTCAATCAAAGTTTTAATACTGTTGAAAGTGGAACAAAACTGGGAATTACAAAAGGGGTTTGTTACAGCTGCAAGCTAGAGGGTGGAGCTTCAAAACCATGGACCAAGACTCAGAGGATAACTTGAGGAACTTGACCTCCTCTATGATGGAGCAGTGGAACAACGCCACATTGTCGATGCTGGGCCAGTGTCGCCGCGTGGGTGCGGGCCGCTGCAGGGCCGTCCACTACGAGCGGCTCGTGTTGAGGCCCCGGGCCGTCCTGCGGGAGGTGCTAGAGTTCCTCAACATCTCGTGGCACGAGGATGTCTTAAAGACTGACGTAATTAGAAAAGCCAGGTACAGTATTAATAATCTATAAGTATTATTAAAGGAGTTTCTTGAATTTTATGGGGCAATTTTTGGAATTTTTAATTATTATTTTCTATAGATGTTTGGTATAAATAAACAACTCGTACTCTTCAGATGTGCCTTTTCGGGTTTGAAAAACATTTACCATCAGGGCTCACCTACGTGGGCTTTCAAAATGTCAATGTCAACCTTATTTAGTTAAACAGGCGATTATAATGTAAAAAAATCAAAACATCCGACTCTATGCTTGCTAGATCCCCGAGCAGAGAACAGGAAACCAGAGACAAGAAGTGTCCTAGTTTCTTTCAAAATAATATACATTCGTTAAATTAAGTGCATGCTTACATATACTAATTGATATTGTGTATTAATCCTATCTGTGGTTAGAGAGTCTCACTTTTCCATTTTGTTACTCCGGAATTTCATTCCTCGTTGTTAGTCAGTATTTCTTTTATATTAATTCATGAAACAAAACAAACAAATAGTCTGTCAAAGTTTATTTGAATAGCTTCATTTTTACTATCCTAACGTTCATCACACATTTCTTTCAGGTTTTCCCATCCTCAGGCGGAAGCAGGGATACCACTAGACCAAAGTTTCCTAAGCAGTTGGCAGGACGAGTTTCCTGTAGACGTCCTGAGAGATATGTCACGGTTAGCTCCGGCACTTGATCAGCTGGGGTTTGATCCTAAAGACCTCCCTCCAGACTACCTTAGGCTAACGTCTCCTCACCTGAACAGTTTGTTCGTAGATAAAACTCGAAATTGACTGTGTTTTTTACAAGGATTGGCAGGAAAAACGAATGACTTTATATTGCACGCGAAAATGTTAGTTTGTATTTTGATCATCACACCCTTCAGTTTAAAGAGTAGCTTTTAGCTTTAGATTTTAACTTTTTATAACTAGTTGTAAACTTTTAAAATATCAATACCATAATTAGTAAAGTGCAAGGTGCAAAACTCCTTCTTAGGATGGTGTAGCTTAATTATAATGAAAATGACCATTGCACAAGTAAATCCCATATTGATTCATTTTAATTTTTGTTTGAAATTATGAATTTTCCTTAATCCAGTTAATACTACATGTTTTGACACCTCTTACATATTGAGGGTTACTCGGGCCGGATGTAGAGTTGTTACTCGATATCAGTCTGTTACTGAGTGTCTAGTCATACTTCTTTCGTAATGGTTCACATTACACTACATTCTTTCTATCTTAATACCAAATAATAAATTTTTAAATCGTTAACGTAACACAAGGTGATATTTCTCACTACGTTAAGAGTGTAGCTGTGGTTTTGCATAAAATTGGCGAAAAAATACTTTATTCTGTTACTTTTTTAGTAAACACCTAAGAAACAACATACAAAGTTATTCGTCAAGATAATTTTCATAACTTATTGTTAGAGTATTTTTTTAAAATAAATTATGTGTTTTAAACCAAAGATGACAGAATATTTCATGAATAATGTATAAAGAGACTTATAACCTACACATTTCGTAGGCTTTCTTTCTAATTTATATAAAACCTGTATAATTGAAAATACATTACTTAAAATACGTATAACAAGACTGTGAGTATAATTGTTATATACATGTATTGCTACTTCTTTATCGTATGTTATAAAATATTTTATAAAATCATAACTGTTTCTTGAATGTATTTTTGTAAATAATAATTTGGAAGATAATAAATAATGGAAAGTGTGTTTCTTTAATTCCTCAGTCACTACATCTAGTTCCTTGAACTAATTTTTATCAAGTTAAACTAAGTTTAGGGCAAAAAGGTTTCTGAATTGGTTATATTCATAGAGTTCGTTTTAAACTGGAATATTTCAAACTGGATAATAATTGGGTCTTTTGTGTTTTGAGTCAGGGGCGGATCCAGAGGTCATGTCTGGGGGGGCGGTCACCGAAAGTTACCCCTCCCCCTACCCTTGGGTGGTCCCTGACACCCCCATTATTTGATTAACTATATGAAATTATACAACGAATGAAAGTAAGTTAACATAATATATCAATAACCTTGTACTCAAGAAAAAAAAAACATAACTTCAAACAAAATCATAACAAGCTAAACAAAAATTAACTTTAGTTCTACTGCGCCCAACCGTAAATAAAAATAACAAATATTTAGGCATTACACTTTTTTTACGTCATCTGTAGGTGTCTAAGAACAAGTAAGATGCCTAAATAAACAATTTATCTTAGTAGTTAACCACGCGAAAAACTATTTACAAAACTTATTTGAAATCTGAAATACCGAACTATGCTACGCGAAGATACAATGAGGAATGAGGCTGACCTGGTTGACAGCCAAGGTCAACGACTCGAAAAATGAAAATGTACAACATTTTTACAAAATAATATACTTGGCGTATGAGCTTCCGTTTGCACGCAATTTAATCTTGTTTCCTCTTATTTCATTACATATAATTCGAGGAACTTTTTTCTTCTAGCCTAGCCACTGGATATTTATTGTCTACGCCTAGCAACGGATTACGCGATTTTACACAAAAATAAAACCTAACCTATAAACAAAACACAGCTGACAGCAAACGACGGTAAACGGGCGAAATCCAGTATATTTAAAACCGAAAATATTCAATTTACACCAATTTGAAACAGAATTTTTTAAGAAATTGACTTTGTAAGCCACCTACATAAAACACCACATACAATACCTACATTTAATACATATGATACCACCTACACATTCGCACGAATTTCATTGTTTTTTAACAGTTCCTGCAGATAAATAGACACAAAGCCAAGCAATATGGACATTTCCCCTATCACATGTCCAATATATATGGTTCATTCGATGATTAGTTAATTTACTCACGGAAATAACATACTGATACTTACCACTTTGACAACTTTACTGACTTGTGGCTTTGAACAGCTGTTATTACTATTTTGTTTTGATTTAAAACTCCATAGCCAAAGCCCATACATTTCCAAATTAGTTTTCCTTTTACAAAGTTAAATTCTGGAGATGGAATCTCTCTTGAATATACTTTTAATCCATACATTAGTTAATTTCAACATTTGACGGAAATGGGTGTCGTTTTCGAGGATATAGTTACAAGCGTACAACCAAGACCTTCCTCGTATTAGCGAATAGGGTTTAAGAATCAGACTCTTGGAAATTCAGAATATTACCAGTTTTAAGTGATTTTTACACGTTAAGCCTGGATGGTACCTGGACGGTAATCCAGATGGTTTATGGATGGACACGGGACCCGTTAATTACAATAAGACCTTAGCAGGATGCTGTACACTGTGATCGTTACATTAAACCCCCCAAAATAGTTTATCAACCTGATAACAACTGGTTGTAAGCATTTTCTCCATAAAATTCACGACAAAAATGATCAACTTATGGAATTTAAGAAATTAAAAACAAAACAACAGTTTCTTATCTAAATAAAATATGATTTAAATTAAAATTTGGTCATGTTTATGGCTATGTTAAAGAAATACAGTGTAGCAATCCACTTAATAAAAATAACCTTCTTCTAGAGGTTTTCTTGCAAAAAAAGGTTTTGGTATGAAGTTTTTGTATCACTGTATATCCTTTATAGTATACTAGCTACAACACAAGGCTCCATACAGAATACAAATCTGTGTGTGCTGTATTCTGTCGTTGAAATTGATTTTGAATAATGGGTATCTGTTTATGTAATAATTTGATCAAATAAAAGTAAATTACGTAAGAGTAACATTTGAACTTCGCAAAAGGCCCCCTAAAAAACAGCCCTAAGAAAACTTTTAAGCTCGAATGAGCCTAAACGTAACCCAATTCAGCTACCTTTAAGCAAAACTATTTAGATTATAAACTTGTTTAGATTTATTAAAGGAGACGAATTCCAATATATAAATATTTAAAAAAATCCTGCTTTTTGTTCACCCACTTCCTGAAGTTAATACTTAACCGATTTTGATGATTCTTTTATTTATTTAAAAGATAATGCCAAGTTTTAAGTTATTGTCGAGCCAGAATTTCGATTTAGGCCTCAGGGCTCTGCCCCACGGGACTTCCAAGTTCCCACGTTATTCATATGGAGGAGAGTTTTATTTGGTTTATTTCACATGTGTTTTTCTTGATTCAATAAACAGCTGTTACAAGGATTATATCATGCAGCTCGTATTTATTTAAGTCGAGGCTGCGATAAATCCTCGATGCACTGATACCCAGGACCGCGAGAGAGCTGTGAACCGCGAGTGTTCATTGCCAACCTCGCCGGTAGTAAAACTTTTATCGCTCTGGTTTATCTTCCATTAGTCTAAAACTGGAACAGTAAAATTTTAAAACCGGCTTCAATGCCACAGAAAGGCGTTATACTGTAGGTCCACTTGTCGTAAAAACGGGTTTGTGTCAATTTTTTGTTAACTGTAAAGAGTCGCCTGATTTTTTACCAGCCTTAGTAAGCTTCACAAACAAAATTGTCAATTTTTTTTGTTGACAATCCAACGATTCGCAAGGAGTAAGAAGGCAATCTTTAATATAAGGATAGGTCAAACCCATATCAAATTAATGATCTTAACTAGCGCTCTATGCTAGCACAATGCCGCAACCCCGACCACAAACGTACCCCGTAGTCGAAAATAGCACCCAGTCAAAGTTATCCCAGGTTAGTTAAGTGATGTTTACGAAATTGTTAAAAGCGATTAAAACACGATTAATGTCTACTTACATACATATATCTAAAACCAAATCGACCCATAAAGGTGCACATCACACCCTAAAAATCTAATACTTATACATATACATATACATAATACTTAAACATAAATATTATAGGAGGATTACATTTCTCTCCTTGTGAAGCTGGCAACATCTCTCTCCAGCTGAAAACAATCGTTTTGTCATAAAAAAATGTTTCTTACGGGTGGAACTCCTTTTGAATCACATTTCCATATTAACTAGTTGTTGGGAATATTAATTCCTAGCGTAGATATGAACGGGTGCTCGTAGCAAAACTGTTTGGTAAATGTTGTACTTTCTTACCAACGGTGACGTGACACTACTTATGTCAACGTTGCAGACACTGTTATCTTTTCAGTTCATGGCAACTTAATTTTCTGAGTCTTATTTTCCTTGTACAATCTCTTTTACTCATCGGTTAATTTATCGCGTTTCCGAAAATGATGATTGGTACAATTAACTTGTCCTCATATTATTCGAACCACACCATCAGCAAAAAGTGGTGGATAATTACTAACATTAGATCTTCATCATCTCGCACTAAGAACGTTGCTCTATTTCCGAGCTGTATTTCATTTTAGTAGCAGTAGAAGCAGGACAAGGTAATTGCGGTAGCCCAAAAACTGAAACTAAGCAATTATTAAGCTATCTACGAATGAAATTCATGGACCAGACAACTAAATTTGTTACTGAGTTTTTTGCTCTAGAATTAAGAAAAACACATTCTGAGCCTGGGACTAATTTTCAGAGTAAAAATTAGTTAAATAAAAACATTACTTTGGAATTTAACTTTTTTGGGCGATGTAACACTCAGACTCTACTTACAATGAACTGAGAGATGAGACACGCCACAAGTCATGGGGATTGATCTATACGCTGGTTTCCAAACAGAATAACCTTTCGTATTTTGCAGTATTTATTCCTTCCAAAGAGTACCATTCCCATTATCACTGGCATTTACGGAAAGCTAGCCTTGGTCATCTACAAACAATAGTTCACTGTTTATAATTGACAGGCAACAGCAGCAGATTTATGGGGAAACGTGCGCGCCGTGACTGGCGAAACGAGGAGGAGCTAAAACGTCCGACTTTTCAAGGAGAATAAATTTGCTTTCTTGTTTATATAATGCAGCTATCACCCCACTAAGCAGGCTGGAAGCCTCACATTTGCTCAAATATAGAACATGAATTAGTGAGAGATGAGTATGAATAACTATTTTCACTTTTAATTTTTGTTTACTCCGGAGCTCCATCACACAACTGGACTTTGGAGGTGAGACCTGTATGACAAATTTATAACAAACGAGACTATTTTATTTTGTTAGACCTTACGACATACTACCCTTCCCTTTCAAAATTATATTGGTAATCAACATTAAGTTTTGTCGGGTCATATGCCCGAATAGCCCGATGTTTACTTAAAAAACAAGGATACTTCGGCAGTTTCTTTACTAATGCAGCTCACACAACTGTTGAAGAATTACTGGGTTGGAAATACATAAAGTGAATTCACCTGTCATGAAGATGGACGAGCCATCGAATCCGTTCCCCATGAAAGAAAGGCAAATGAACTCAGCATATTGTGTCACGTTAATACAAAAATATAACTTGCTTTTAGCATTTAGTTAGTAATTTTTTTGCAATTAACTGAAAACCTCCATTTGCAGCTCGTCTGATGAAGCTAGTAAAAATAGGATAAATCGAATGAGAGTGTAAGTACACAAATATGCCGATTGGTTCCTTTCAGTTATTTTTCTACCATAGCTTAAAGCATATACAAGGTTGGTCAGCTTGCTATAATCTAAGTCAAACATACTGAATATCCTTAATTAATCAGCATATTGTAGAGAACGATGACAATAAAATGCGTGTTTTTATACAGATGCACAATAATGGAGATGAAAAACAAATGCTCCAAATACACTTCAAAGTTATAACATATTAGTTAGTGCAAGAGAGAGGAGGCAAGACCAGGGCCTCAGCTTTCACGGGCCCCTGGGCAGGCCTGGCGGTGTGGGCCCTTGTTGCCGTCCGGATCCAAGTTGGTGACTTTTTTAGACACCGGCCCGGCTCAACACAACCTTCGCGCAGTTTCGCTGTCTAATATCAGATCTTGAAACTGAAACATAAGACAAACATTCATGGTTATACTGGTTGAAATGGATCTTCTGCCCTTATTAGAATTATCCAAAATATACATTTTCTTTCTGATTTGGTTAACTACATCGTATAATCAATACTACATCGTAGAAGGAAATATTATTTGTAAGCTTAAATACAGAATTCGTGAAGGTAAAGTAAGCCGTGGTAGTATTTAAGTAGAATACTGAAATAATGTAATTGTATACAACAAAAATGTATACCAAATTGAAAGAATATTATTTTTGGTAACCGGAGAAATTAAATCAAAACTTTATTGTACTACTGTTTCTAGGTTCTACAATGCCGACAAAGGCCTTCATTATATGAGATTGTAGGATTCGATTGTAGGAGATTCGATAAATCGACATTTCTTCTACAGAGGCCGACTGGAGCTCTTGCGTGTCTCAAGTTAATAACCGCTATCAAATTATCATAATGAGTCGTAAAACACGACAGGGCCAGCACGAGTCGTTACTCTGGCCGTTACGGCTCATCGAGTCACATTCATTGCACTTATTGGTTTTAATTACTTAATTACATATTCAGAAACACTTAAAATAAATTTTCGAAAATGGACCAGCTGCTTGTTACGGCCTCGCTCGCGTATATATAAATTTAAAACGCTAATTTCTGAATGGATGCAACCAATTGGGAAATCCACCATACCAAATTTGATGGTGTTATTTAAACAAAAAAGTCAAATGTTTATTATGATTCCGATGTTTGTCAATATACAGACAATATTCTCCTTAAGAGTTTTGCCCCTTAAGTTCCAATATTTCTGTTGCAGACGATTATTTTATTTGATCTGGTGATTTTAATATAATATATTTATATCTTCTCAGTTTAACTCGTGTTATTAGGCCTAGTTGTGTATTACAATATTTAATGTTCGACATTCTACGAAGATCGGTCTCTTTTTCACACCGTTGATTATAATTTGCGAAATATTTTCCAGGGTCGATTAAGTTAGATAATTATTTGTGAACTATAAACAACCTTATTCATTCTAAGATTATTTTAGGGTTTCTAAATTATTAGTTTTGGATGACAACAACAGTTTATTTCACAGTACAGTTATGTTCAGTGTTATGACTCTTCGATGCTAGAGGCTTCATATAAATCTGTCTAACAATCCCACTATAACGATGATAGCATGCTATTTCGGGACCGCAAAACATGTTTAGATGCAAATACAGCTAATAAATGGAATTTCCTAAACCATAAACCCGATTTATCTGTTTTATTTTAGGTTTTCGACAGGGCAACTATCTTAGCCGAAATTTTAAACTAACAAGCCGCTTTTCTCCTCAATTTCTGTAATTTATTTGATAGTTAACATTCCTCTGCAGTGAAAGTATGTTTAAATGCTAATAAGAGAGGATGACCATAAGGGAAAGAATTTACGATATACTTTAGACAGTGTTATGTAATGTCACGTAGACTATAATTCTTTACTTATTTTGTACTGGTATGGTATGGTGTTTGGACTTATTGTTTATATTACGTTTCGGAAGAAAGATATTTTAGGCGATTGGTGCATCAAAATCATTCGATGTATAGATTATGTACAAGCTAAGTAACAATGTTAGATCCAAATTGTATTCATATTTAAACTTTATATGCTTTTTGAGCTGAGGAAATAAACTTTTCATATTTATGGGAATGCTGAAAAAAAACTATTATCACAGAAAAATATTAAATATCTTAAATCTTTATTGAAATAAGCCTATTCATAAGCCTATTTAACTTTATAACTTCTGAAATCAAATTTACCCAGCAATGAAGTTTGTCTGACACCTGGAACGCCAAAAAGACCAAATTCGAATAAAAATAATCTAATGTGACTATATAATTTGAAGATCAGTAAGGAGGTTTTATATGAGAGATGACTTAGTTTACTGAATGAAAAATTGATAATATAGTTTGGAGATTCAGTAGTAAATCTAAGCTGGGTATGAAATCTATCCACATACAGAAATACCTCAAAACCACAGCCTGATGTATTAAGTCATTTCTTAATCACTTTTTTGTTTTAGGCTATGGATTATAATATTCCATCCAGTGACCTATTTTTACAAACGGTTACAAAAGAGTTCTTTCTCCTATGCTACGTATAGAAAGAGGAGATGATGTAGATGTAATTAATTGATAAGCTTATTTCGTGATATTTGTTATTCCTGTTTTCACAATGGGTTTATTCCTTCCCAGGTCATCTGCAAACGATAGTTTAAAGCTAATAATTGATAGCACCCGTAGTAAACCATAGTAAACTTATGTAAACCATAGTAAACTTATGGGGAAACGTGCAAGTTGCCATGACTCCAATAACAAACTTTAACACGATTCCTCATTGTTTAATATTCAGTGTCGGTGATGGTGGGCTCATGCCTTAAAGAGCAACCTTCTAATTTAGTAAGTTATTAATCTTAATATGTAAAATCCAAATACCACTGACTGACATATTACAACATCTTCATAAGGCCTACAGAGTTGAATTTGACATAGGTCCTCTTTGGCCATAGGTGCTTGGTAAGAAACGGTACTACGAAATTACCCCTGTGTTCCGCCCCACTGGGTCCCAAAGTTCCCATATATTCATTATGGACATTCACTTTGGTTTGAGCTGATGAAAATTTAAACAGCTGATTTTGATTCGTATTAGTTCCACTGGCTAACCACATATTATTGAAGCACACACAATTTATCATAGTTTACACGGGCGAAGCTGCTACGGGTCGGCTAGTTAAATTATAAACTTGTATCGGTAATTAATTAATTTTCTTAATTAGTACTGGTATTCACCATCACCACCACCTGCCGGCAACTATAAGGAAAATGTGTATTAGGAAAAAAATAAACATTAAAGCTGGTTAGAGCACATTTTTAATTTTTACTGAAACTTGACTTCTTTGCTCTTTTTATATTATTTTATTCATATGGATGGATGGCATGACACACGTCAAAAAATTGTGCTAAAGAATTAAATATTAGACAATGAAAGACCTAAAATGTCTGAAAACATTCCCAACATTCGTATAATTATTATTAGCGACCTCGACCAAGGCGGCAGAAGCTTCTAATAATTCTATCAAACAAAATTAACTCGTACGATGATGACATATTATTTTTAGGTCAAACAATCTATTTGGATGATGATATAGCCAATATATTGAATTTATCAAACTATCTAACCGCCTAACAATTTTCCAGCGTTTATTTGAATTAAACGTTAATTTTCTTAACGTTTACGATGACCTAAACATTTAGTTAAACCTTAAAATATAATTGGGTTTATCTAGCAAGGCTATTTCCGTAGATCAGATCCCCACATGGGAATTCTAAGTAGTAGAATTGCAGTCTATTTTCTAGAGTAGTTTAGAATAATTATCAAACATTAAGGTAAAATAAGCTCAACAATCAGTAATATAGGGCAACTTAAAATAAAATATAATATATACTGTATTGTATTACTAATTTTCTAGATTACTAAGTCAAACTTCTAAGAAATAATAAATTCCTATCATTCGGTTATAACAGTGACGATGGTTAGATAGCTGGATAGATAACGTATTGGTAAGATTGCTCGCTTTTTACAGTCCGAGGTTTGCCAGATCGATCCTGAGCAAAATTTAAAATAAAACTGTGTAGTTTTGAACTTGGATCCACAATTCATCACGGTAGAACTATATATCACCTGTGTTAAATGCATATTTAAAAATAAATATGGTCAAATTAAGAAAAAGACTATTAATTGACGAACCAACAAGGAAAGGATCTGACTTCTACTGGCCAGGATATGAAATGAATATTTAACTAAAATATAAGAAATCACATCGGTTATTAGGTACTAATATATTATCATTGTGAGTTGTTTTTGTTGGCAAGATAGACAAAGATGAAAAATATATACATTTTGTTCTCAAAACCTCTTAAAACCACTAATTGTGTCTACCAACTCAGCGCTTGCTTTAGAAGACTGAAGCAACCGCCATGCTAGCGGTGTCATATTTCAGAAGAGAGAGCGAGCAACAACGGTTGTGCAGAAAACTCACAATTACCGAGGTCGTATTTCAAACCAAACACCACAAATGAGGTGTTAGCGGACAATAAATCATGGAAGATGAAGATAGCCGCGGTAACTGCGGAGTGGTAACAACTGTGTGGCCACAGACCACAGATCTTACCCCCTCCGTGGTTAGCTCAGTTGTCGGAATACGGCTAGGCTCAGATGTTTTTCATACTTACTTTACGTAATTACTTTCCTTATTTAACGAGCAAATAGAATTTTGAGTCACTAAATTGTGCTGTTAGGATAAAACTGTTAGCACTTTCATAATATTTTGTCTTTTTGTGCAAAACTTAGGAATAGTTATATATTATCTCCCTTTTACCTTTCCGAGTCAGGGAGCACAATAAGCGATCCCAGGTTTGAACTTCGAGTATTCAGTTTAGTTACTTTCCACTGAGTTTAATAATAAATATTTGTATCACAAAACTGCTGCATCAGCTAGAGTGAATTCAATTTTATGAAAAAAGAGTAAATAATTTACTTAAACAAATCTGACTGTAGAATAATAAATATTATAAATTATTCAAATTATTGGGCTAAAAATGGTGCAGTAAATTACAAAAATGTATGTTTGGAAATTGGTCTTAGTTTGTAATATATTGTTTTACACGAGTAAGTTATAAAATTGAACGTTCTGGACAAAAAAATTTAAATGTTTTACTGTAATTACGTGTAATAGCCATAATAATAGTGTGACACTTAACATGTTATACCCTGAGCTAAAACAAAAGTGTACAGATGATAAAAATAAACACACAACAGTGTGATTACACTTATAATATATGAAATAACTTTACTCTGGTTTAAATTGTTTCTTTCCTATCCCTTTGTTGTTTACACCTGGTTGATAGTGTATTTCCATTTTGGATTAAGTTACTAATTTACTGTTTTTACTTAGCAAGAACGATACTTCAAATTTCGTACCCTAAGCAAAGAAAGAGTCTGTTCGATATTTTATGAGTTTTTCCATAAAATAATAAACAAACTTGAGGAAGTAGAATAATTATAGTTTTAAAAGGGTCTGACTATAAAAATGGTATAATATACAGTTTAAAGCTTTTTATATTTGGCATGTTTGCGTTATTTCTGTAAGAGCTAATTTGGGCAAACTTATAACTCCTTCCTATGTATTTTCTTGGTAACCAAATGATGAAAAAGTAGTTGTTGTTCCAAATGTGTTTATAGAATAATTACATAAGAATAATATATATATATTGCCGCAAAATGATATTGTTTACATCACATGGTAAAGGTCAAGAACACACTAGTGCATTAATGCCGTGGAAATAATACAAAATCACAACTGTCAACAATTAATTAGGTGTAATATTATTATAGCAAAAAAATACAACATAAATCATATAATAATGAAGGTAAATTAGTAACAAAAATTAAGAAATAGATGACACAATGTTACGTTACTTCGAACAACAGAGTTACTAACGCTTATTTACTAATGGTAATGGCCAGGGGCTGACACAACAATCAATTTTCCAAGCAATATAATTCGTGTCCGTTGAACAACAGAGATAAATCAGCGCTTGGAGGCTTCCAAGCGCGCTGGAAATTATGAAAACAAACCTCTGATCCATTTTGATATTGAAATTGTGTGTTCTTAAAATGACTGAAGGCGATTCAGTTTTGAAAAATAAAGAAAATTAAAACACGTAAAATAAAGATTGGTATATCTGTAATTGTTTTTGCAAATTAAATTGCATTGGAAGGACTCTGCAAGGATGGACTAAATAAATTTCAAAATTTAAAATCTGAACTATTTATGTTTAGAACAACTATAGCTTCAAATTTTTCGTTTTTGTATTCAAGAGCTTGTCCCTTTATTTTCCACAATACACAGTTGATTAAAGTAGGGTACAAGTATCAATCTATATCTAAGGCGATTGTTGTAAACAGAACTCCTCCGTTATTCCTGGACCAATTTTCACGATTAATATGTCAAAAAATTGGCCAGATTTGTAGTTGTGCAAAGTAGTTCTCAATTGCCAATACTGCTTTGCTGAAGGACACAGGACACTCTCGAAGTTCTATTTTTCCCCATAAATTCAACATGGAGAGTAGTTTTAATTCAGTTGCATTCTAAAACAGGTGATGACACAGTAAAATATAGGTAAACAGTAAGAACAGCTGATAACTAATATAAAGAATAAAAGTTTGTTTTGCTCGATTTAGAGCAACAGGTCCACTAGTAATTCTAAAATAACCGATTGGTAAATTGTAAGAACTTAATGTTAAAAAATAAACAGTACGAGCCAATATCACACAAGTCAAAATATGTATGTAAACACAGTATGTAAACATAGTATGTAAACTGCAGTATGTGTACACACAATACTACATAGTAAATTAACTCTTCTAATGTACTTACCCAAAAAATGGTATATAATCGGTGTTGAAAGAAGTGCATTTTTAATAGCCACACCAATCATTATCAGGCTCATTAATTAAATTATTTAAGCTGATTATTAGACATCTTGTCGAATAATGAACCTGATAGTTCTTAAAACCCATTACCACCATCTTGCCTGCTAATATTTTGAGCTTAATTTCTTTCTTTCGAAAAATTAAGTGTTTGAGAGGTCACAATAATCAACAGAGTTTTAAATGTAATTTAATCAATTTTATTGGAAATAATACAGTAGCTTTTAATAAGACCGAAAGAGAGCCGAACATTTAAAGCAAAACGTATGTAATACATGGGATTTGGCAATGGTTCTACAAGGATCGTTGGCAGTGGTAGCAGGCGGCAGTGATATTTGTTCAGTAGACTCTGGGTGGCCATAACTGTCACAGTCTTAACTCAAATTTACAGTCTGCAGCAATCCCCCTCCGTGCGGCCCAGCAGATTATCCCTCCACTGGGCTATATACATTATGTAGTAAACTGTATTTGTCAAAAATAAAATAAGTTTATACTGAACAATTAAAGCCTATATGAAAACTCTAAACAACTATTAGAATGTTTATTATATCAGGCTGATCGTTGTTGTAGTATAAAATTGTCTCTGTATTACTTTATGCTTTTAATCATGCAAAATTTTAATTTTATAACTGTTGTTGTTTTTAAATACACAGTTTTTTTGGTTTGATCAGCTTAGTAAAAATACAGGTTTTATATTGTTTTTTTTTGGATGTAGTTATAAAAAACACGTACTTTGGAAAGGTTAAAGGGTGAAAGTGATAAAATAAATTCACAGTTTAACAATTAATTTGGTTCTAATAATAATAATTACCTCAATTTACACAATCCTCAAATTGAAGATTTATTATTTTCTTGCTTGTTTACACCAGAGGCATTTTATATACATTGTCAGAGGGCAACGGTCCAAACCTTCCAGTCATGAGAGCATCCCGGGAATCGAACCCGTGACCTCTTGCACCGAAACCAAAGGCCAAATTCGTTTAGCTAGTTTCTTCAATATTAAAATAATTTGTGAGTTATTTTTTAGTGGAAATACTTTTAAAAGTCACGTAGAAACCGGTGTGATGACTAAACTAATATTTTAACAAAGATTGGAGACAAATTTTGTTATGCTATTGCAACACATTGTTGGTAGTCTGTATGTTCAAATAGGAAAACCTGAGTTGAGTATGTAGTATAATATAGTACTTAATGATGTGTTTTAATATAAGATAAGTAAAGTAAATTGTAACACAAATATGAGTTGAGTTAAACTCATAAACTCGATAACTTAATAATTTAAACTGCTTGGCAAATTAATTATAAATTCATTTTCAGTTATATGCAGTATTAAATATTTATAAAAAGTAAAATTAATTTCCCAAAAACGATTTCCCCTCCTTAATTGAAAATTGATTGAACGCCGCCTCTAATAAACAACCTGTCACGGATAATATATTAATCCGCTATTTGTTATTGATGAAAGTTATTTTGTAAGATTAAATCATCCTTCATTCTAACACACATTCGCCGTTTGATAAAATTGAATTTGAACAAGGGGTTTTGATTGAAACAGCTGTTTTACAGAAGACATAATTTGTTTAATACTGAGCATGTGATGTTGTCTTAAAATTGTGTTGTGAACACGTTGTAATCATTCATTATAAATTAAATACAACAAATTATTACAAATTAATATTAAAATTGTGTACATATAATTAATTTATTAAAAGGGCAAATTTGTTGACGTGGCTACCAGCTTGATTGTTAAAACTCATTAGTTTTAGAACTATTAGAACTATTTTAGAACCATTAGAACAATTCATGTGTGATTAGAAAGTCCTTAACCGTGGATTTGTGCCTTAACGTGTCAAAATTTCGTGCAATGTCACAAACATGAACATTAAACCCTCAAAATACATATGTAGTAGTATTTAAAAGTCATTGATCAGCTAAATCCGTTAAAATATTGAACTCCTTTGAGGGGATTGGATCAAGGTTGTTGTCACGTTGACGTGTTTTGATTATTGTTTGGTTACCTATTTAGTTTATATATTAACAAAAGCACCTTTTGACATGATGAAGGGTTTGACTACCCATTGCTATTTATAAATAAAGGAAATATTTTAACTAGGATAAGTATTACGAAAGTAAACCGTTGTTTATTATTTGCTAATTTTATGTGGTTTTGAGAATGCAAGTAGAATGAAATCAACTTAGAAATAAACAGTGAGATTTGTTTTAACTATAAAATGGGCTTCAAAATACGTTCCTTGTAAATCCATTGATTTTCTTGTGTAGCCCAATAAAACAACTTTAGTTTGAAAGGTGTAACAAATCGTCAATGATTAAAGGTGTGATATATGGTAATTGATTTAAGAAAGCGAGATAAAACAACTAATAAAAATGTCAGGCTTTAGTTTGCGGATAGAAATAACGGTTCTTATTTGAGTGGGTTTATTTCAATCTTCTTTGACTATAAATTTATATCGCAGAACGTGACAAATGAGTTATTTGGTGAGGTGCCAACGGTGTATAAGTAAATGTCGCACATAAATTGGCAGTTAATTGAGGCTGGCGACATAATCCGTTCGTACAGGGTTTAATTAGTTTGTCACATTTAATTTATAGAGAGATATTCACTTATTGCTTTTAGTAATTTAAAAGTGTTGAATGGCAACATAAATATAATATGACTTATTCCACTAACTTCATCAAATTTCCTTCTGCACTTTGACAAGAAATTTATGAAAGGACGAGTTATTCCGAGTAAATCATTTAAGAGCATCTGCTCCAAGACTCGAATTTTTCAATTATTGCAGTCACTTTTGACTTGAATGCCGTTTGTTTTGTGGTGAGCGCAACACTTTACTAGCATATAATGAAGCTTTTGTTTTAATGAAGCATATTTTTATGTATCACTCATATGAAAATTGAAGTAGGATCGAGATATTAAAAACTGGCAGAAAATAATTACTGTGTTCCCCTCGCGAGCGCTCCACAGTACCAACATTACAACGACGGAAGTATTAGGTGGTTCATGCGGTTTGAGATCCTAGGTTTGTGGTCCATGCGGAATTGGACCAGTCAATAAAACAGATGGCGTCACGTTCGTCTGTGTGGGCAATAAAACAGATACGTTTGTAAATAATACTTATTCATGCCCATAAATCCTCAAACATCTGCAAACATCTGTGATAGTGGTTCTCATAAAATTTAAGTGAAATCGAAAAATTTAGATGCAATCAACCAAAGGAAATTATTTGGAAAATGAATCGCAATAACTGCATTTTAATTAAATTAATGTTTCCGTTCTACATGGTCTTCTTTGCACGGGGAGTCTGCAACACTGACCTTTTACTTTCTCCTCCTATATATAATTTACGTAATTTAGTTGAGGTAGTCAGTTACTTTTGGTAATTTTATGAAAAGAAACAAGCACGTATTTTAACTCCTCTTTTTTATATTGTTTCTACTGTAAAAAGAAGCGGAAATGTGATAGTGTAGTTGTATTTTACTACTTTAAATGTATTGAATACTCTAACAAAAAGTTCTTCTACAATGCCTTGTACAGTATATAAACTATTGTCTGATTCAATTTTGTTTTAGAGATTATTTTTCGAGGTATTTTAGATAAGATATTTGATATTTTTAAAGATAATAGATCAATGTTTAATCCGTAAACTACTCCTATTAGATATTTTCTTATTTCAATTTGTGATTTACGAGTATATACATTATTTTTAAGGGTAGAACCGGGTAGTAAATAACTTAATAAAATGAACGTTACAATGAAGTATATGTGTTAAATTATTCATTACTACAACTTGAAATATGACTGAAATATGAAATATGACTGTGACTCGGACAGTTTATTGTCTGCCAGTAGCCAGTTGTAGTTGCAGTGACAGTCTCTGGTAATTAGTTGTGAGCTGGAGAAGGTCGTCAGGTGATTGGTGGGAAGTGAGGCGACTTAAACATACTCATGCAGAGATGACAGTGACTCAGCCAGTGTAGTGTCCGCCAGTAGCCAGTTGTAGTTGCAGTGACAGTCTCTGGTAATTAGTTGTGAGCTGGAGAAGGTCGTCAGGTGATTGGTGGGAAGTGAGGCGACTTAAACATACTCATGCAGAGATGACAGTGACTCAGCCAGTTTAGTGTCTGTCAGTAGCCAGTTGTAGTTGCAGTGACAGTCTCTGGTAATTAGTTGTGAGCTAGAGAAGGTCGTCAGGTGATTGGTGGGAAGTGAGGCGACTTAAACATACTCATGCAGAGATGACAGTGACTCAGCCAGTTTAGTGTCCGCCAGTAGCCAGTTGTAGTTGCAGTGACAGTCTCTGGTAATTAGTTGTGAGCTGGAGAAGGTCGTCAGGTGATTGGTGGGAAGTGAGGCGACTTACACATACTCATGCAGAGATGACAGTGACTCAGCCAGTTTAGTGTCCGCCAGTAGCCAGTTGTAGTGGCAGTGACAGTCTCTGGTAATTAGTTGTGAGCTGGAGGAGGTCGTCAGGTGATTAGTGGGAAGTGAGGCGACTTAAACATACTCATGCAGAGATGACAGTGACTCAGCCAGTTTAGTGTCTGTCAGTAGCCAGTTGTAGTTGCAGTGACAGTCTCTGGTAATTAGTTGTGAGCTGGAGAAGGTCGTCAGGTGATTGGTGGGAAGTGAGGCGACTTAAACATACTCATGCAGAGATGACAGTGACTCAGCCAGTTTAGTGTCCGCCAGTAGCCAGTTGTAGTTGCAGTGACAGTCTCTGGTAATTAGTTGTGAGCTGGAGAAGGTCGTCAGGTGATTGGTGGGAAGTGAGGCGACTTAAAGATACTCATGCAGAGATGACAGTGACTCAGCCAGTTTAGTGTCCGCCAGGTGCCAGTTGTAGTGGCAGTGACAGTCTCTGGTAATTAGTTGTGAGCTGGAGGAGGTCGTCAGGTGATTAGTGGGACCTGAGGCGACTTAAACATACTCTTGACTGTGACTCAGCCAGTGTAGTGTCTGCCAGTAGCCAGTTGTAGTTGCAGTGACAATCTGTGGTAATTAGTTGTCAGCTGGAGAAGGTCGTCAGGTGATTGGTGGACGTGAGGCGACTTAAACATACTCATGCAGAGATGACTGTGACTCAGCCAGTGTAGTGTCCGCCAGTAGCCAGTTGTAGTTGCAGTGACAGTCTCTGGTAATTAGTTGTGAGCTGGAGAAGGTCGTCAGGTGATTAGTGGGACCTGAGGCGACTTAAACATACTCATGACTGTGACTCAGCCAGTGTAGTGTCTGCCGGTAGCCAGCTGTAGTTGCAGTGACAGTCTCTGGTAATTAGTTGTGAGCTGGAGAAGGTCGTCAGGTGAGTGGTGGACGTGAGGCGACTTAAACATACTCATGCAGAGATGACTGTGACTCAGCCAGTGTAGTGTCTACCAGTAGCCAGTTGTAGTTGCAGTGACAATCTCTGGTAATTTGTTGTCAGCTGGAGAAGGTCGTCAGGTGATTAGTGGGACGTGAGGCGACTTAAACGTACTCATGCAGTGAAGATGACTGTGACTCAGCCAGTGTAGTTTCTGCCAGTAGCCAGTTGTAGTTGCAGTGAAAGTCTCTGGTAATTAGTTGTCAGCTGGAGAAGGTCGTCAGGTGATTGTTGTACGTGAGGTGACCGACACATACTCATGCAGTGAAGATGGCTGTGACTCAGCCAGTGTAGTGTCTGCCAGTAGCCTGTTGTAGTTGCAGTGACAGTCTCTGGTAATTAGTTGTGAGCTGGAGAAGGTCGTCAGGTGATTAGTGGGACGTGAGGCGACTTAAACATACTCATGACTGTGACTCAGCCAGAGTAGTGTCTGCCAGTAGTTAGTTATAGTTGCAGTGACAGTCTCTGGTAATTAGTCGTCACCTGGAGAAGGTCGTCAGTTGATTGGTGGACGTGAGGCGACTGTGACTCAGCCAGTGTAGTGTCTGCCAGTAGTTAGTTGTAGTTGCAGTGACAGTCTCTGGTAATTAGTTGTCAGTTGGAGAAGGTCGTCAGGTGATTAGTGGGACGTGAGGCGACTTAAACATACTCATGCAGTGAAGATGACTGTGATTTAGCCCGTGATACTCATGCAGAGATGACTGTGGCTCAGCCAGTGTAGTGTCTGCCAGTAGCCAGTTGTAGTTGCAGTGACAGTCTCTGGTAATTAGTTGTCACCTGGAGAAGGTCGTCAGGTGATTGGTGGACGTGAGGCGACTTAAACATACTCATGCAGTGAAGATGACTGTGACTCAGCCAGTGTAGTGTCTGCCAGTAGCCAGTTGTAGTTGCAGTGACAGACTCTTGTAATTAGTTGTCAGCTGGAGAACGTCGACAGGTGATTTCTGGACGGAAGGCGACTGACACATACTCACGCAGTGAAAATTAACTTACTGAAGCATTTTCTTTTAGTTATGTTACGGTTTTATAACGGTGAAGGATATCCTACTAATATTATAAACCCGAATACTTGTGTGTTTGTTTGTTCTTAGTACATGACGCACCAATCACTGGATGGATGGAGCTTATTTGGTATGAAGAGAGCCAAAATGCAGACGTATTAATTTTCCTGGTATGAAAACCCTTTAGGGCTAAGTAAAACGATATTTCAAGGTTCTATAGGTAATATTAAACTAGCTAACTTGTCTTGGATTAGATGATTACTCTAGCAGGATATTGTTTTCGAGATCATTTAACGTGTTTGGAAAATAATGTTTCATTCACACTCAGTGTAGTTGCTGGAGGCTGACCTCGTGTCTCGTGTGAGCCGCGGCGAGCGGTGGTGCGATCGAGGCAAGGGTGATCATAAACAGGAGAGGATCTGTTGTCAGAGGTGAGGCCACCGGCAATCGACAGCCGTTCCCCGGTACCAGTCGCAGTCCCATCACCACCACTGCAGAATATGACATCCGAATCTAATGACCTTCATTACCATATCGGTCATTTAACTACATATGCATCAATGACTGGTAAAAATAAACTAAAATTACTTTCATATGTTACATGTCATGAGAGATGTTCTAATGTCATGTCATGGGTGCTTATGTTAAGTGGTAAAAAACATATATGTTATGAATGTACTTAGATGGACATTAGATTACCTGTTCCCTACTACCGAGTTTAGCCCGACAAATTCATTGTTTCATTGCCGGTTAGTGGTTGTGTTCCTGGTTCGGATTCGGTCTTCTAAAAGTGACCACTGTTACTTCAGTGCCTTATTCAAAAGGTACATTACCTTTTATGTATTTTATGAAATGTCAGTATGAGACAGATGATTGTTGATTAGCCTATTTATCTTTAAAAAGTTCATCTAAGATATTAAGGTTTTTGTATCAAAACAAAACACACACAGTGTCACAAAAAAAACGGTATAGAACACATACAACGTTGCACTATTTGCTTGTTTTGGCATTAGCAACACAGTAACGTTTCAAACGAATCTTGGCATCTTGGCATATTACGATTAACAGGGCCCACAGGGGTTCAAGATAATCCAACTCTAAGAAATAAATTTCGAACAAATTATGTCAAAGTCTCGTAAGAAACAAAAATTCATGGTGGTAATATTTCTGGAAAAATGCTAATAGCTTGGGAAATACATTTATATGGTTTAAAAGAGAAAATCTCTGTACAACAAACACGTTAAAGAGCAGGGTTTATGTGCAATCAACTCTCGCATGAAGTACTGCATAATAACGGTAATTTTCAATTAGCTCCTAACATGGTTATCTAACATCTCTGCCTCGGTGAATCTGCATCTAGATCATCGAGATAAGCAAATCTGTTCCTGCCTGGAGCATAACCACGCACACAATATCACTGTTATCTCTTGCACATCTCTACACATTCTCCACATCCACGCTCCCAGCATCAAATTGACATTAACTTTACAAATTAATGAGAAACCCCGTAGAAAATGTGTGCAAACATGTATATTTGACAGGTATATTTGAACATTTGTACACATGTACCATACGTTAACGCAAATTATTAAAACTGTAAATTTGTGCTGCGTTTTGCGATGAGCACAGTAATTTCTCTCCGTTAATGAACATAGTCTAGGTAACCGTCTGGTCAAATGAAATATTCCCCATAAGATTAACATATGAACTATGAAGGCTACTATGGCGAAACCCTAAAGTAATGATAATCTAGCTGTTTGATGATATGTATTGGCATCAATTATATCTTTTAACGTACGTAATGAATATAATATACTAAGAATATTTATTAAAACTAAAGTAGTCTGACCGTTCTGTCCAACCGATTTAATGAGTTGTTCTTAAATTATGGGTATATTTAAATGCCACTCTTCATTTATAAATTATTTTCCTAAGACTCTCGTCCAAGAGCTTTCAATATTTTTGCGTTAATCTTATACAAGTATATTATTTTATAATCGATTACTTTTGGCACTGAGCACTTTTGACTACTTTATTAAAAATGTCCGTTTTATTTTTTTATTTAATGCCATAGTAAGCACTTTATGTTTCAAACAATTATTTTATAATAAATGCGAATAGAACAGAATTTTACTGGCATATGAAAATGGTTTTTGATCAAAAACTTCTAATATTCAAATAAACAACGTTTATTTATTTACAATGAAGCCTATCCTACACATCGCGGGTAGTAAATTAAACAATTTAAATCTTTAAACTGTACAAAGGTTAACAAAGGACATAATAGATTTTTTAAATAACTTTTATTATCATGTTTTTTTATAAGAAGCTGCCTTCACCGTCGGATACGTTTCTTATTGTAACACCCCAAGCTAATTCAGCGTTTACGGTAATTGGAGGTAATTGTGACAAGGCTCTGCCTAATCTCATGGACAACTCGGCACAACCAGCGGTCATGTTGCTTGTTACAAGATACAAGGGACCACGCTTCAGGGAACGCTTATGAAAGGCTAGCGACAGTTGTTCTCTGTAATTTAACATTAATAAGAATATAAAATAGTAAAAGATGTTTTATCAACTCACGTTATGTTATATAAACTCGCATTAAACTAAAACTAGGTGGTGCCGTCGATATTCACCGTATACAATATTAAGGTTAGTAATCTGGCGGTCCCCTGTAGGAACAATCATCAACAATTTAATATTTTACGTTTTCCCTAATTTTGCCAAATAAGGCTCACGAATTCAGTCATTGACTCATTACTTTTAATTTTTAAATGAGACTTAAGACACAGAACGGAACAAACAATTTACATCACCTTTTTGGAATATTTTGCCTTTCAATGTTAGTGGTTAGCGGTGGATATTTATATTTTTAACTTGAATTTTATTTTTAAAGCCCGTTATTATTTGTTTTTATTATTAATTAGAACCTGGGGGCCGAGCTTTGCTCGGGGAAGGCCAGTCAGTTTGTTTAGATAACTGGGAGTAATATTTAACCACTTCCCCCAACTGGTTACCATATTTTTGTAGCTCATTTGCCTCTTTCCTGCCTTTTTAAGGTCACTCCAGTTGTTATTTATAAGTCAATGTCCCTTTGATTTATTTTACTACCCGTATATATGTAATCTTCACTCAAATCTTTTAATCTCTGCTCTCAGAGACATGTTAATAATCATAAACAACATGAGTCCCTTTTGACAGTTCTCTGGTTGATTATGAACAGCTGTTACAATTCTTTTGTTTTGATTTGAAACTCCATAAGCCCAATGTTAATTTTTTAATTTTTCATTTTAGGTTTTTTACATTATTTGATTTTTCCTGGGGATGAGGCCAGCCTAGAACTTATTTTTATCCCAGAAATTAGTTATTTCGAACATTTGAAGGAAATCGTTGGAGCCGTTTTTGAGATCCGTGTCGCTAGCAAGCAAGTATTAGAGTATAGGATTTGTAAAATCCCACTGTCTTCACAATTCGACCAGGTGATTTAGCGATATAAAGTGATATTTTACTAACCAATCTGATAACATTATCTTAAACCAACAACGTAGTGCCAAGTATGATTATTTTAGGAGGTGATATATTTTCAAAATGCAAACACAACAGTTCCTTGAAACCCACCGTTTCATTGCAAGGTTGTTTTCTTCAGCAGGCCTTAGCTCAGTGAAAGTCCTTCATTGTACTAGGTACTCGACTATCAAAATATATATTTAATTAACTTCATGTTCGACGAAGTAACCATTTATTAAGGAAGTTCCCTCCTTACACAATACTAATTAGGATGTAACTAATTAGGAGGCTTCCATGAATTCACTAACGAGCACATCTTGCGAGGCTCAACGAAACGAGGAATGAGGAACGCTTGACCGGTTACATCATCGATTCTGAAGGCAATAATCGTTTTTGTCTGTGAGAAAACTAGGTTATGTAAAACTAGGTTATTGCGTATAAATTTTTATTTTGTTTTTCAAAGCTGTTACAATTCCACTGAAAATAATTTACTATGTAATTTTACAACGGTAAAATCAGTCGACATAACATTTCATTTTCTTTGTCTTCCTCGAATATTAGATAGTTGTTTTTATATTCTATCGCAATGAAAAATCGTTATATAACAAAGTTTTCATTCACTAATTGACATAATAAACTAAAAGCGACACCCTGAATGATCGATATTAAATACTGTTCGGAAACCAGGAGAAAGGCTACTAGCTAACTAACTAACATCGGCTAAACTGCGCGCCATGTAGTAGTTCCATAATTTCTAACAAACCCACGCTCATACTAATATTATGAACTTAAGTTGAACGAGAAATAACAAAAAAATGCACTATAATAATATTTATATAAACAGAAATTCTCTGTCAGAAGCCTCGATGTTTTTATAATATCGCGATGGCTACAGCAATATTGACTGGGGATAGGAAAGCGGGGGAATCCTTTCTCCTCGTTGCCGGACAGTATGAACTTCAATGTACCTCTCTCTCGTAATATAACTTATTGTGTTGCAGGTGCTGCTCCGATAGTGCTGTATATCAATATAATGGGACGGCTTGAGATTTAGTGACCACATGCATCTCTGTAAGAGTTTATCCTTCATATGGTGGACTGTGATAACTCATACTTATGCTATCATGGTTTCAAAAAGTATAAAAGTTCTAAAAAGTAAACATGTCCGCATCCTAGGCCAACTTCTTGTGGTCGATGAGGTTGGAAAAATATATTTAATAATTATGCATACATTTATTAGTGAATTTCCTTTGGAAAGTGAACTATTAGCATGACCCGCACGGTGAAACTTAAGCCCGGGACCACCATAGAAGTTCCTCACGTGACCCCCTGAACATGTTTTGGGGGGTCGTTCATATATATATATGTATATATATATATATATATATATATATAGATATATATATATATATATATATATAGACATATATATATATATATATATGTGTGTGTATGCACTCTAGCGGTCGCATTTTTTGTCCGATTTACTTCAAATTTGGTAGGGACGTTCCTTTCTATAATCTGTTGGACAGGTTGGTTGGGCAAAACTATCGGAAAACTCTAAACCCATTTTTTGGGGATTAATCTTTCAAATCTCGAGTTTTTGGGCCCAAAAAGGGTCAGAAAAGCCCCAGATGTAAAATTAATGCATGTAAAAAGATGGGAATTAGAGAGACAAAGGTTTTAAGCCCTCTCTCGTCATTCTAGCATAAATATTTACCGAGTTATTAAAGAAAATGTGTATCGGCTAAACACAGTACGTTGTCTTATGGGGGTTTTACACTAGAAAAGCCTGTTATTCCTTTGTTAAAGTACTTTTATTATCCCCAGCAACCTCACGCCTACTTTCAAGCCTGTCTGGACCTTCTCCTAACCTTATAATGCGCAAAATTGTATTCCCAGCTTTGCAAGTAAATGAAACCAGGAGTATCAGAACAGCCAAAAAATCAATGTTTTCAGATTTCAATAAAAATTGGACAAATGTATTTTTTTACAATGATTTTGAGTTTTAAAAGTTTTTATGTGGAAATTCACTTCCCTCACGTCAGCGTGCTGCGTGCGAACTCGTTTAATAATTATACATCCTATTATTAAAAGAGAGGAAATGGAGGATTCCTTCTATTCATCCAGTACTTAATGCAGATATTTTAAATGTAAAATTAACAATTAAAACAATTTCCTGTTATCTTTGAACAGCTGTTTTAAGCTTATAACATTATAGAGGGAATCTGTCAATGCCAAACAATCAAAATGTGAACTATTTGCCACTAAAAATGTCCGAAATTAAATGTTAAAGGTGTTTTTGTTCAGTTTTAATTTTGGATTAACATTACAGGTACATTTTACTATGATCATAGATTAAACATACTCATTGCTAGAACCTTTTAATATGGCTGGTTCAGTTTTATCAGCCGGCAGAAAACTCTAGCTCACGGCTACCACGACTGTGCTAGTTTTCTTCTGTATATACAGTACCTAAACATACAGAAAAGTGGCGTGAAGGGGAAAAGTGCGAGGGAGATGGTGAATTTCCCTCAAACTATTGCGAACAGTCAATGAAACGTAACAACAAGTTGTAAATAGTGACCAAAAATCATAAACACTTTTGCCAAGTAAAACGTATTTTGGTAAGATGACTGTACTAAGACGAGTGGAGGGCAAAGGTCATGCGGTGAAATGATCTGTAGCTATAATTTTAATGAGTTTATAATAAATATATATTTTTCTACCGCAATAAATGTATATACATATCCTTATTCATCTATATCTTTAAAAGGCTGGCTGACTGACTGACTGACTCACTCATCACTAATTCTCCACCTTCCCATGTAGGTAGAGAGCTGAAATTTTGTACACTGATTCTTTAAGCATAAAATAGGAAAACTAAATTGTTTTCATCCTGATCTGACTTTAGGGCTCCGCCAGAGACCCCGACAAAGTTCCCATGTATTCCTTATGGACATTCAATTTTGTTTGAGCTGATGAAAATACAAACAGCTGAACTTGATTCGTAGTAGTTCCATGGGCTAACCACAGAATGCAGCACACACAACTGTAATAGTTTTTATAAATCATTTGCGGGGCGAAGCCTGCGGCTATCAGCTAGTACTCAATAAATAATAACTATCAACCCTTTATACGTTTATCATGTGTATAAACACACAAATAATATTACTTGTTGTATAATAGTATTTCATGATTAATTTTCTAGAATGTTCTTGAAAGCAAGATCGAAGAACCTTTTCTTTACGTTACAAGACTTCAACAGAGTAAGCTTCTTGAACAAAATATTTAATTTTTCAGCAATCTAACGTTGGCTGTCAAGGTTCAAGCGTTTATTGTCGCGCTTTAATATGGAAATGTAAACGCAAATACACTTTAATCACCCCCCCCCCCCTCTTCACCATCTATACCTCCAAATAGGTGTTGATGAAATCAATATCAGCCAACCCAGTTTGTAGTAGCGATTACTTATTTAGGCAATCTAAAGATGACGTATAAAGTCTCTGGTATTACAACTCTATTATAAACCAATTGAAAGGTAAAGCTTCAAATTACAAACGCCCATGACGACGTCTCAGGCACGCCCAGTGTTTAGAGATTAACTGACTGATAACAGACAGAGACTGTTTGTATGTAAATTAGATGATTCAGAGGGAGACTTATTTAAAAGTGAATAAATAAAATCCGTTTTTGGAAGCGAGGCCACAAACATTTTCCTCGCAATCTCACAAAAGGTAAATACAACTGAATGCACATACAATTAATCTGCAATACGAGTTCACATATTTATGAAGAATCTCTTTTCATTTAAACTTATTTGTAGATTAGTGGTTTTAATTTTTGTTTTATAATTCACTATTTTGCATTTTAATTCCATATCATGATATTTGTAGGCCCCACTCTCAGTATTAGCATTACTGTATATCATAACCATTACTTTACAACTATTACACTGTATAGTTGGGGTTGCTGTGATGATATTAGATAATTATACCAATTATTACATGCTTTCACTAACGATTTGCAGTTGAGGTGGTAGTATTCGACGTCGACTCGGTTCAGTAATTGCTACATTTATTTCCAATTAGCTTCAGGTCCACTTCTCGTTCACGAGGTGACTTCTTGATAAAATACCACTACGATAACGATCGTTCAGAGACTGGAGCCGACTGGAGCATTCCCACACATAATACTCGTCATTGTAATATGCGGTGGTTTTTATAAAGGGTAAGTGTTAAATTGTCAACATTATAGTGTTCCTGAATGGTATTTGAATATGTAACAGTTTGTTCAATCCTCTACTTGAGTGTTATGCTAGGGAGCGAATGTTTATTAAAACTCCAGTTAAAGAGCATGTGTTTGGCCTTTTGAGTGGGGCTATCTAAAACACTAAAGAGCTCAACTCACTTGTTTAGCACTGATGGGGGTTCGGTCGCCAAATTACTTAGCTAGGTCCGAAGGTCCAAACAAGAATATCGCCTAACTTCTTTTGTACAACGTAAAATATGGCTTGCCCTCATTCCGGGTGCTATATTTTCTTCGAAGGTCAAGCTGAATCCTACGGCATAGTGGAAGGCATCAGAAAACTGACCTAACTACTCCATAAAACCTTTAATTAAAGTATAAGTAATATTAAAGAGGAAAACATTATCTACCATTAAATCTTTTTACTTATTTAATTTTTTGAATTGTGTCGCATTAGCTTTTTCAAACTAAAACGAGTTCGCACGCAGCACGCTGACGTGAGGGAAGTGAATTTCCAAATATAAACTTTTAAAACTCAAAATCAGTGTAAAAACATACATTTGTACAATTTTTATTGAAATCTGAAAACATTGATTTTTTGGCTGTTCTGATACTCCTGGTTTCATTTACTTGCAAAGCTGGGAATACAATTTTGCCCAATATAAGGTTAGGAGAAGGTCCAGACAGGCTTGAAAGTAGGTGTGAGGTTGCTGGGGATGATAAAAGTACTCTAACAAAGGAATAACAGGCTTTTCTCGTGTAAAACCCCCATAAAACAACGTACTGTGTTTAGTCAATACACATTTTCTTTAATAACTCGGTAAATAGTTATGCTAGAATGACGAGAGAGGGCTTAAAACTTTCGCTTCTCTAATTCCCATCTTTTTACATGCATTTATTTTACATCTGGGGCTTTTATGACCATTTTTGGGCCCAAAAACTCGAAATTTGAAAGATTAATCCCCCAAAAAAGGGGTTTAGAGTTTTCCGATTGTTTTGCCCAACGAACTTGTTACAGAACTGATTACATAACTGATTACAGAAAGGAACGTCCCTACCAAATTTGAAGTAAGTCGGACAAAAATTGCGACCGCTAGAGTGCAAACACATATATATATATATATATATATATATATATATATATATATATATATATATATATATAAATTTTGAACGACCCCCCAAAACGTGTTCAGGGGGTCGCGTTAGGAACTTCTATGGTGGTCCCAGGCTTAAGTTTCACCGTGCGGGTCATGCTAATAGTTCACTTTCTATAGGAAATTCACTAATGACAGAATCATTGTTTTGAAATTCTAAAAACTAGCATATGTAGAATATTAATTTCCTTGTATTAAATTTCGATTACAGTATGTTGATAGCGTAATTACCATAGCCGCAAACCGAAATCCTCTCCAACGCTTCTTTTGCCTATTTTAACAATATATTTTCACGTGGCGACGCAGATTTTTCCGTAGGGAAGACCGGAGCCTTGAACATATTTGAGCAGGAGCAGTAAGCGCAGGGCGTGTGTCAGTATTTCAGCAGCGCAAAACGTTTCAATCAGTTACTCCACAGTGAAATCTCAGCGAAATTTTTACCTCAGATTGTTACACTTCAAACGTAGAAATTTAGAAAGTTGTACAGGAACAAAATAAGAATGAGCATCCTGTAATTTTCGTCTCCCCGCGCCACCGCACTGCCGTAAAAGTGACTACTTCTATGGCGCAACGTTGAATGCACGCTCTGATTCTTTCATTGTGACATTTGTTAACGTAGCTTCTTAGCCGCCCAAGCTAGATGGCATCCTCCCTCTCTCTCCCACCACCCATCATGGCGCGATTGGTCACCAAGTTGTTATTACGGATTTTTTGTCAGTTTTATCAAGCTGTTTTTATGTTTTTCACATTGAGTGATTGACTTGTTCATAATTCTAACTTATAAGATCTGAACAATCATCTTGCCTTGCTCCCAGTAGTATTTAATTTATAATTCACAATCGGTACCTAAACCAATTTGATAATGTATTTCAAACACCCATTAAAAGTACATTTTAACTATGCAATTTGAAAAGCTGGGTTTTTAAGATAATTTTTTCTTCCTTCTGTGAACATTTTCTACTCAACAAAACAATGTTAAAATCTTAATTTTGTCTCAGATACATTGTTTATTTCGTATTATTAGCGAATTTCCCCTATAGGGAAGAAACTATTACCGTAGTCGGCATGGAAAGACCTAGGCTCGGGACCATGATAACTTTTCGTTTTGAGGCCCCCAAATGCCAACAAAAACATTCGTTCAAATTCATATATGTCCGAAGGCACGATAACTTTCGTAAAAATGCTCCGATATTGATAAAATTTGATATACATGTGTAAGGCAGCATCTACTTTCATGAGTTCGAGAACCAGACAGGTCGCTTTATTTTAAGGGGGGTTTTGGGGGGGGGGTTGACCCCAAAAGTGGGTTTTATGAACTTGTTACCATATCATTCTTTCTAAACCCAAATTTTTGTTTACACCATTAAATTCAGCTTAAAAAAACAATTCGGTGTTTTTATCATCGCTCTACCTCAATTGGTTACCGAGATATTGAAAGTGTTAAACACAGTACGTTACCCAATGTTAATCTTATGGAAAATAAGTTAAATATTTTATATCTCGCTAATTAATGAACCTTAGTATATAGCTTAGTATATTAACGAACCTTAGTGATATTAATGAAACTTAGTATGTGGCTTTATTCGGTTGGGGTTTACTGATATTTGCATACAAAACCCATTTTTTAGTGGTTTCCATGGCAGCAAACCTGCATACTCAGCAGCAATAATGTTATTCTTATGGAGAATAAGAAATATGTGATATCTTGCTTGTTTATGAATATAAATTGGTAAAACTTGCGGAGCGTTGCTTCATCTAGTGGTGATCAATTGGTTTTTAAATAAAAACCCGATTTATGTGGTCCTTGATGCAGCAAACCTGCATTCCCAGTCCTAATGTTTTTCTTAAGGAGAATAAATAAAATGTCATATCTCGCTTATTTATGAATATGCTTTGATGAAAGTTGGCAAGTGGCTTCATGACGTAGTGAAGTACCATTTGAAATTCGCTGAGTAGGCAGGTTTGCTGCTACGAGGGTATTTAATTAATTAGTTTGTAGCTTAACGAACCAAACTTTTATCGTAATTTTAATATGTTAGTTTTACGTCGAAACACATAGGGGTATTTTGGTTGAGTCATTGAACATTTGTTGAAAAGGTTGGAGATACTTTATGTGAGATTTGCAGTTCTGACAGAAGATACCTATTATGAGATAACCTCTAAACCAGTATATTCGCTCCAGTAACAGCGAGTTATTACAGGTTATCTACTAATGGCTACAGGCTGCCACAAGAACCAATTTACCAAGTAATCTAATTCGAGTGTGTTGAATAAACAAAGATGTACCAGAGGTTTGCCAATCGCCTGCAGCGTGCCGGTTACATTACAAACATCATCGTTTATAAATTGTAATCCATACGGAATTACCAAGTAAAAACTGTAACATCAGTTAATACCGTTAAGACGATGCTCCCAAAATTAACATGGACTACAATTTACGAAGATTTATCGTTAGAGTGGGAGGTCAATTAGTTGTAATTGATTTGAACTCTTTAATAATCAATCATCTCTTTTAGATTTTAATTTATATTCATAGCCGTCACCTCCGATAAAAGGCGACGGGTATCTTGATGATGAATACCTCGTCTTAGGCACGGAATGGCGTGTTGGCGCAAGATAACTTATTCATTGCTTCATTAATAGAATATTCATTTCATTGGTTGCTGCTTTATTGACGACTGTAATCAATTCTGCTTGAGCAGGGTACACAAATTAACCGTTTTGAGTGTATGGGGTTTAATGAGGGAAGATTACATTTTTGCCGTCAGAAAAAGTCCTTCGGATTATTATTGGACTCAATAGTAATGAATCCTGCAAGTCGATTTTTATTCACGATAAGATTCATAGTTATCCATTCTAGTATATTTGTTAGACCCTTATGTTCCACAAAAAGAGTTCCCTACAATATGTTCTATAATATCTATTCATTTGAAAATTCACTTGTCTACTTTTAAAAACCTCTCGTTCCAAAACATAACAAAGCTTTTTTCAGCGAAACACGAGGCAGGTGGTTCAAAGTCCTCATAATTTCCCTATTGGGGAATATTTATCCATGTTACTTCTTTATATTAACAAACAATATTATAAAACTTCCCCAAGCTAGGAATCATTGTCAACACCCTGCGACTAACCTCACGTCTACAATATATCTTTCAACATTACATATTATATGTTATTTTATAAGAATAACTTAATTTCGAACTAGAAAAACTGGAAAGGGTAGTCCATTCATGATTCAAGTGAGTTGAAGTAAACCAAAGCCAGTATATATTTTAGTTGTTAGCCTAATGGAAGTCAAATCTGGGCCAATAAAGTTTTACTGCCGAGGCCAGGTTACGACCAGGACACCACCTGCCCGACCCGCCTGAGCCACTCCAGCACCCACAGGTTACCTTCCAGGGGGGGGGAATGAAAATGGAAACGATTAGAAACATTCATTACTTGATTTTTGAAACTTGTCAAGTTTTTATCAATAAATCTCTATATAGTATTTATTAAGGTTTTTACCACATCTCCTTGAATGCTTCACCAAAACCAATAATTGAGCCATCATTTTGAAGATTACCTCCACCGCTATGCGGAAAGTAAACAGCTAATTCAAAATTATATAATTGATAATTTAATGGGCTATTCTAGCTTATTTATTCGTCAACTTGCTGGTTGTACATCTTACAGAGACAAGTTAAACTAGCTAATAATAGGTGTTTCAATGTGCAAGCTGCGCATGGGCAATCTTAGTGTATAATAATGAAAACTAATCTGGAAGTGTAATAATAGTTGATTTGTTATTTAAGAATGCTGACGTCATCGGTTATTTGTGTGTGTTTCACTGTTTTTGCCCTCTTTAGTGGATATTAAAAAAATTTTAAAATTCAGATGGTTATGTATTTTTTAAATTTGGATTAGATAGATTTATTTCGACTTTTGATATGGTTTTAAAAACAGTACATATGTATACAAAATGTGTGGTGGTGCATTTCAGTACGAATCATCCCAGTTATTTCCAGCAAGGACCAAGAAGCACACTCTCTCCCGTTCTTTCGAACCAAGTATTCATTGTACTTAAAATTGTGAGGGTGTATTATCTTACGGAAATAATTTGAATTAAGGAAATGTGTTCTTCTCCTTTAAATTCGTAACACCTATTTCATTGATTTTTTTTATTTTAGGCCAGAGTTTTCATTTTATTTAGCACCTGAGAAAGGCCGAAAAGGAATATTTGTTTCAATTTTAAACTAAAAAGTCCCTATTTTAATTTGTAAAAACCCACAAGATATTCGTGCCGCAGTTTTTTCGTCATCTTAACAAATCGCTGTGTCAAGTCCAAGTCCCAGATTAGCCAGATGTTGGCGACTATTCGTCAAATTCTCACTCTCAAGGACAGGTCAACATCATTATTTTGACTCGACATTATTCAATGCTCGCCGGTGACACATGGCTGTTCCTAAATCATTTGTCATACTGATTCAAACTGTGTCATATTACTGAATCTCCTTAGATGGTAATCACAGGCGTAATTCTAGGTGGTAAGGGGAAATGTATGTTTGTGAAATTAAAAAGGCACGTTGTTCACGATAAAGATTATTTTGTCCCCCACCCTCCAAAAAAATCAAATAAGGCTAAGTTGATAATCAATTCAATTTTTTCAGTTTAATGATTTGATGACTGGAATCTATAAATACAAGAAAAATGTTCTACACTAAACACTTGATACCTAGTGGAGGTTTAGTTCATATCGTAATCAAACATATTTATTTACATTATTACAGTAACTGTACTAAAAAGAATAATAGGAACTTATTTAAACAAATAAATTATGAAATTATGTTCAGTTGACAATATAGGATAATTAGAACAAGAGAAAGTTAATAACATTTTACCTTAATAAATCAGTTTGGATTTGTAATTCAAATTTAGTATTTTATATACTTAAACAATTCTTATTTGTGCAATAAAAAACTAAGTTTAGTCTTTGAAGAAGCCAGTAATAATTCGTTTACATATAAACTGGCGAGGCTGTCAAACGGAAGTGCAAAAAGTGGACAATTCTGATAAAGAGGTCCAGTCACCTGTTATGGTCCACTTTTTGCACCGCACACGTCAGAAAAATGCTACAGCTGACTTTTTGAAATTCCATACAAAAAGCTAACACAGCTGCACGCGCGTCGACTACCAAATATCGCGCGGTTTTTGTAATTCCCCGCGTCCTCGGAAACCAATTACAGGATACAGTCATGCCAACCGCTCTGCTGGGTTACATACAGCCGGCTGTGGTTTTTAAAACCTTCAGACTTCAACATTTTTCAAATTCAATTTTAAAATGTTTTATAATCTGGTTCCCAGTGTCAACGCAGCAGTGGTTAAAGCGGTTTATGGTGAGCTTTACTGGCTGGGTAGCGTAGTGGTTAACAGTGCTCGCTTGGAAATATTAAGTTTTCCAGATCGATACTGAGCAAAATCTGAAAATGTTGTCAAGGTTAGATAATGGATTCAGTTGTCATTTATTATTGGGCTATTAATTCAAACTGTGCACATCATGACATATTTTTACATTTGAAAAGTTTTAGATTTGCACTGGTGTCCCTCAGTTCTTGAAACACACAGATAACAAAATATATTGTTAAGTTATTCTTCGAATGTGGTTTAGTGGGGATTAATTTTGTTTCATCCTCCTAAGTCTAGTAGTTCGTCTGTAATCTCTTTGAGATACGTGAGGTACGCTATTATGTCAAACTAAACTAATTTATATCAACAAGACTATTGACTTTAAAATATAAATTTTAAAATAGTAATTGTATGTATTTTCAGGTTCCCAAACAAAGTCTGAAATATGACGGCTCAAGAAGTTATCTGAACATTGTGTTAATCTTCTAGTTTAATACGTTTTAAAAATGTTTAAGGTGAAACGAGACATGTTCTCCAACGATAAAAATCAGGCAGGATAATTAGAAGATAGAATAGACAATCAGATATTAATAATTTCAATACGTTCTTAGCTTTGTCTAAATATCCTAAGAAAATAGTTTGTATCCATAACACAAACGTTAACAATAAAAATGCACATCGTATAGTCTGTTTCTCATTTGGTTGTTGACCCCAATCATGTCGAGGTTTTGTTAATACGTTAAATAATTTTATCTCTGAGTTAATTTAGACAGACTCACAGTAAAGCAGAAAGAGTTGGAGTCGGAGTGACTTCATGAATGACGACACCTGCAATTTGGGTGAGGAAAGAGACGCTGATGGCATTACACGGTTTTTTTATTGTGACACATCTAACAGAATGATGCTTTGTGGCAAGACTTATTGTCTTTTAAACCATATCTTATACTTATGATTTTAGTATAACCTTAACGTACGTTTTCACGTTTACCGATGTTTTAAAATAATAAGAGAATATTTGTCATATTACACAGGTTTTTTTGAAATAAGTACAAAGTTTGTTTCCCATTTCAACGAATGCATCACAAATAAATGTTTTCCCCCACGAAAATGCAAGAGAGCAAGCCAACAACAGTTTATATATTGGGTTCGTGAAGCTTACAATTCTTTTAAATATAGCAGCAAAATTTAACTTTTGTATGTATAATAGGCTTAGCAAGATATTAAACCCCTCTCAGTAAACCTCTTTAATGGGAAATTCAAGACGTTAAGTACACTATATTGTGAGTGGTTGACCTTACCATTGACTATATACATGAGTATATATATATGAGTATTGACTATATACTCATGTATATAGTCAATGACCTTACACATTTAAAATTACAAAACTGAAATAGGCTGGTCTTTGACTGACTGTTTTACATGATGTTTTAACACTTGAAACCACTAAAAATTCACCATAAAAAATCAATATAACGTTTTTTTTAAGTGTAAAATTATTTGATGTTCTGTAAAAACAATATTATATTGAGATTCTCACATGAATCAACTGAACATCCCACTAACTTTAGTGATGAAACATTCTAAGTCGGCACCTTAACTAATAGGCTCATTGATTATGACCATATACATTGACATGACGCTTAAAAATTAAATTTTGAAATTGGATTCTATAAACATAATGCTATCTAAAGTAAGTACTAGATATAGACCATAGGACTCAAAATAGTTATAATACTATACTCAAATAAAAATACAAAAATCGTAAGAAAACTAAAAACAACTGAACTAACACACTCTTAAAAGTCCAGTTGTTTATATCAATGAACAGTTGCGATGTCATAAAGTAGTTTCATCCAAGAAACACATACTACTGCGTTGATATCATAGCTACATTTTGCAGCTGTAATGATAGTAAAACTTTATTGAGCGAGGAAAATCACCTTGGATAGCAGGAGCAGTTTTACGTCGCTGTGATAGCGATCGGTGATGCAAAACGATCGCTTCAGGCGGACCGAGCGTCTTCTCGGAGTGGAGCGGCGATGATTACGATTATTATCAAGTATTGCCACCGACGTCATTAAGGGAATGGATATGAAAATCGACTATGATTTCACCGAGTGGCATATTATATTTTTTTCCTTATAGGTACATATATCTTCAAAAAGTAGAAAAAATAACTGTACTGTATTTATATATGTTCAAAATAAATTAACGCGTACAGTATTTCTATTTATAGTAAATATATGTAAAAAAACAAACACTAATAATATCATGACGACAAAAAATCACCAAAATAATAAATTCATCACACCTTACATTGAATACTAAATGCTCAGAGATTTTTTATAATGCCCGAAGGAATTCCTTAAAATAATAATACAATATCAAAATAACCCCGTCGCAGCAAACCTGCGTACTCAGAGAATTTCCAATGCATTTAAATGTTTCTCACTCTTACATAAAGCCACTTACCTAGATTCACAAAAATATATTTATAAATGAGTGGTTTATAACGTTTTATTTATTCTCCATAAGAATAACATTAGGACTGAGTACGCAGGTTTGCTGCAACGAGGAAGATAAGAAATGAGTTTTTATGCAATTATCAATATAACTGAACCAGGTGAAGCTACATTACCAAGTTTTATTAATTTTTGTTCATAATTAAGGGAGATATACAGCTTTACATATTCTCCATAAGAATAACATTAGGCTGAGTATGCAGGTTAGCTGCTACGGGGATAATCAACAACAAATTTATTGTTTGTGCAAATATCAATATATCAGTAAAAAATAAAGCCACATACCAAGTTTCATCAATATACATTCATAAATAATCGAGATATCAAATTGTATTTATTCTCCATAAGGATAACATTGGAAAACGTACTGTGTTTAGCACTTTGAATATGCCTGCAACGGTTGGACGTAGAATCACAATTTAAACACCAACATTATTTTTTTTTGGAGCTGAAGTGATTGGTAAAAGCAAATGTTAAGATTAAAGTAAAATTAACTGAGGTATAAGAATAACATGGGAGATTTTATGAGCAGGTTTTTTGGATTTTTTCCGCAACCACTTAACCTAGGTTAATAATTCAAAATACTATTTTATTTGTTTTTTTAAGCTCTATAACATGGTCAAAACCAAAATTAAGTGTTTTAAAAATTTTAGGGTAAAAAATGCAAAAAACTGATTTTTGAAAAATTTAAAACCCCCATAAACCCCCCTTCCCATGGTCCGATTTTTCTGCTTTTCGAACTTAAAGTCGTAGATGTCACTTTACACATTTGAGCCATATTTCATCGAAATCGGACGTTTTTTACTCAAGTTATCGCATTCAGGACACATATATATATATATACACACATATATATATCAATTTGAACGAATAGTGTTTTTGGCTTCTGGGGACCTCAAAACAAAAAGTTATCATGGTCTCGGGCTTAAGTCTCACCATGAGACCTACGGTAATAGCTTCTTCCCTATAGGGGAAATTCGCTAAAAGTTAACAGTTGAAGTGTGTGTCATTAATAATTGCAATGATGAAAAGTTTGTTCTATCAACGTCAAGATGTTAATTCACTGTTTCTATCTGAGAGCAAAGAACACTTTATAATACTGTTAATGGTGGTTACATAATGTTCAGATAAACACTCTAACGTGCAAACGGGATGACAGAACAATGTACATTGAGACGTTACTCTGAAAATACAACGCTATTAGAATTTAATACGGTACTGTAATAGGTATTTTACCGATACAATGGAACAAACACGTTCGAGCTGGGTGTAAACTTACTCGCCAGTGACAAAGTATTTAAAAGTGAGGTTTATAGCTTGGGAAAGCCACCAATGAAGACTTGAGCATCTCAAACAATGATCGTGGCAATAAACAAACATGAGCGGTGTTAGTTTACCGCCTAAACACTTGTTCTCAAAATACACTCTCCTTTCTATCGGAAAGTAAGTTAAGTCTGACAAAAAAAGCTCTATCCAATCATAACGTTAATTGTTGCTCTGGAGGGCCGTAACACATATTTTTATTCACACCGTTTTACGAAGTTTTAGTTTCGTATACGACCCATAGTATTATAATTCAGATGGACTTAACCTGCTTTCTGATATGCTGAAGGGATATGAACGTAGTGGGAGGACTAGAGTTAGAGAGAGAGCCTTGGAAATACATTTCACAGTTTTATCTTGACAAGTCAAACAAGAGAACGTTTCAATAGCCATTGTGGCAGACCGTTGGCTGCCCGCGGCCCGAGAACCAGACTATAAAGTAGGACTATGTAAACAAAGCGAGGGCTGCACAGGATATATAAATACCCTCAGGGTTTTAAAGTTTCGGATCGGGTTACAGTTACTTTGTCGATCGGGTTTATACATGTTGGTCATTGAATGTAAGCCAACTGTCGCTTTCAAAACCCTTTACAGTTCATTATTTAAGTTGCTACATATCAATTAGTACATGATTTAGAGACATCAAATGGTTCTAAAACGTTTATTATAAAAATATGGAACACTAAGTTTATATTCAGTAATAACTTATTATGTCATAAGTGGCTCTGAAAAATCTTCCTAAAAGCATTTGTAAAAAATCAGGATAAAACTCATTGTAGAGATAAAATAAAACTAAAAGTGCAATTTAGCCACATTGTATGGATAAAAGAAGTGAAAAACACAAATAAATAAATTGAATCTTTTAAATATTAATTAATTTTAACATGACATTAAACGAGTTCGCACGCAGCACGCTGACGTGAGAGAAGTTAATTTCCACATAAAAACTTTTAAAACTCAAAATCAGTGTAAAAACATACATTTGTCCAATTTTTATTGAAATCTGAAAACATTGATTTTTTTGCTGTTCTGATACTCCTGGTTTCATTTACTTGCAAAGCTGGGAATACAATAATTTTGCTCATTATAAGGTTAGGAGAAGGTCCAGACAGGCTTGAAAGTAGGCGTGAGGTTGCTGGGGATAATAAAAGTACTCTAACAAAGGAATAACAGGCTTTTCTAGTGTAAAACCCCCATAAGACAACGTACTGTGTTTAGCCGATACACATTTTCTTTAATAACTTGGTAAATATTTATGCTAGAATGACGAGAGAGGGCTTAGAACTTTCGCCTCTCTAATTCCCATCTTTTTACATGCATTAACTTTACATCTGGGGCTTTTCTGACCCTTTTTGGGCCCAAAACTCGAAATTTGAAAGATTAATCCCCAAAAAATGGGTTTAGAGTTTTTCGATTGTTTTCCCCAACGAACTTGTCCAACAGATTATAGAAAGGAACGTCCCTACCAAATTTGAAGTAAATCGGACAAAAAATGCGACCGCTAGAGTGCATACACATATATATATATATATATATATATAAAATTTTGAACGACCCCCCCAAAACGTGTTCAGGGGGTCACGTTAGGAACTTCTATGGCGGTCCCGGGCTTAAGTTTCACCGTGCGGGTCATGCTAATAGTTCACTTTCCAAAGGAAATTCACTAATAAAGACATTAATTACAACGATTGTGTCGGGTAAACAACATTCATGTAGATAATTCTTCACGCTTTAGCAGCCTTGTTTACCGTTTTAGGATTAACCTGCTTCACTAGTCCGCCTTTCAATACCAAGCGTGTAAATATTGCTTTGTTTGACAATAGTTACATACAAATTTGGATAGTCATGTTTATCTGGTAAGCTATTTTCATATGCTTATCCGAATTTGAATAAGGCATGGAAATATTAAACAATTTTCCTTTAAGTGGGTTTACCAGGGGAAATATATTTTTTTCAATGCTATCCTCGTAACTTACAATAATTGTGCGCTTCCAGATTCATCCATTATTGTTGTTTATCAACAAACTGAGTTGCAATTCCCACTCCTGATTTCCAATATCTAGCCATAATTGTTTTACAAAAATTGCACAGGTTTAAAAATCCTAAAATGAATGAGCAAGCAAGCAGTAAATATTTATATAGAACAAAGCGTCGTAATCTTCATCTCAGATAGAAGGAAACATGGTCCTGCGGGAGTAGTAAGCCCAACAGTAGCTATTAAATTATCATAATGTGTCATAAAACAAGATTAGGCCACCTCCACTCGTTTAGCCCCTTGTTGCATTTTAGGCGGTGTTTATGGTTTGTTCCATTCTTTATTGCCTTAATATCGTTAGTTCCTTTATTCAGACCAAAGGTTATTTATTATTCAACCTAAATCTTTTAGAGTAGATTAAGCCGATTTAAATTTCGAATGAAACATATTGAACATCGTGTAGCAATAATATTCCATTTTTAATTTATAAAATAAAACGAGAGAATAATTCAAAATAACATAAATTAAATAAAAATAAGACATTGTTTTACAGTATCCGACCTTCACTAAACTATTTATAATTTTGTTGGGTTCGTGAAAGTTTTGATTTAACGAAAAATTAAATCCCTGTAAAATGTCTCTACTTCAGGGCGACACTCACCTTGTTATTCTGCTCGAGGAAAAACGTTTGACGAAGTTGAGTAATTCAACTAAAATGGGACTTCGCACGAGCAGAATAACAAGGTGAGTGTTGCCCAAAAGTAGGACCTGCATATTGTTACCTCGCCTATAGGTAAAATGTCATTCAAAACTACAAATGTCTCTATTAAATATCTCATAATATTAAATAGGGACAATTTTAAAATTTCTAATTGGCATTTTTTAATTATTATTTCTAGCTGCAATACAATTCCATCCTTTTACTAAGTGGAGGGTAGGTTCAGCATGCTCAATACTAAAAAGTGTTGACTGTATTTATATAAGATTATTTAATCAATTCCCATTTCCATTACAGATCTATAATTTTTTATTATTTTAAACTAAAGCCAAACAGTTTTTTAGTAATGTCTGTTTTATGACTTAGATGAATACCTTTATTATAAATTTTAGTAATAGTTGACAATTTTTTATTTGATTGTATTAAGATTATATTGTATAAACTAAGTGTACACTGTTTATTTTTAAGAACTGTACATGATTTAATTTTTAGGATGGCGCCAATACAGTCATCTACTGTACCAAATACTGTGTTTGTATTGTTTATGGGAATAAAGAAATTTGATTTGATTTTAAGCTTTTTTTAACGACATCAATAAAATTGGCGGTTCTCTTTCACCGTTCTGGGGGTAAGGGGGCGAATTCTCTTCAATTTGCCTTTCAATACTTTGTGTGTTAATTCTTATTCATATTATTTAATTTGTTTTGTTATATTTTTAGTGAACTCACAACTCTTGACTTCACTAAATTACTTCTTCATTATATATACTATTGAAGGACTTTTTTTCATTACTGTTTCAAAAATTGCTACGGATAAGCAATACTGTATACTGTTTTAAATACGGAGAAGAAAAACAATCGTAGAGCTTCGAAGGCTAAATCAATACAGAACAATACGTCGACACAATATATTGTATTTTCTGCAGCAGAAACTCCAATTGAATCGAGTATTAATAATGATAAGAATGATGACCTAAGATAGAGAGTTAAGTTATATTTTCACTCTTATAGAATATAGATTATAAAATGCAATTAGTAGATATCAAAATGAAAGCAGCACTTGACTTGTATCACTTCTACTGGGCCGCTTACAGCCCCTCACGTGTATCAAGCCTAACTACTGCTATTAAATTATCATAATATGCCATAAAACAAGATTAGGCCCCAAGAATCACTGAGATTCTTGTCCAATTTTAAAACGGCCTCTTTAGGACACCCGGTCACATATATTTTATGAATTACTTCATTGCAAAAGTAGAAAGTCCAACCTAAAATTTCTCATTCAAAGGGTCTTTCTGGTTGCTAAAAATACTCGAAACTTAAGCAACCCTTTCCGTAAATAATGGAAGCCATTATACACAAAGCTTTACTGCATCAAGAAGCACTGCTCCGACTTCATTCAATGACATGTATACTATAATAGCGGACAAATAAATTGACAGTTGGGCTGTAGCCAATAGCATGATTGTACGCTGTCACTGTTGCCATTTTGCCGTAGAAAAATATCACTCGAATGTTATTCCGACCAGCTGGTGTGGAGTTTTGGCAATGCAACACGTCTACTATTGGCTGAGCTTGGTTAACAGCCCAGCAAACCACGCCCTCAACTGATAATTTATTTGTCCGTTATTATGGTTGTTAATGCAGCTGATATTATTCCCTGCATTTGCTATTATATAGTATTTTAGTGAGTTTTCGTGGACTCGACTTTCAGTCTACTGTTTTGACACCACTGTTTATGAACACATTTCTTTATGGCTATCCAGCTTAAAATTTCCAAAGTACCTGTACCTAAGGAACAATCGCCTATTTTCACACTTCTTGCCGACTCCTCGTTAAACCTAACCCCGTCCTCACCACCGCGCTCACCGCTCCCCGCACGCTCGGTGGGACGGCGCGGCGCAGCGGCGGAGAACTATTGTGCATTTATTGTGTGTAAATGAGACAGAGAAGGATGTCCCCACGTGCGCCGCTCATTTGTCTAGGAGGAGATTTACGCACAGGAAATGCCTGCATAATGTGTGGGAACGCGTCACTGATTCTAAATATGTACATTATTGATTTCACGTCGTATTTTTTTGTTGTTGCAGAATTTACTATACGTATTCTTGATATCTGCTACCACAAACGACTATGTACAGTTCTATTTTTCCAAAAAGGTTTAAATTTCCTGGTGATACAGGCAAGTGATCCTATATCGTGGGACAACCAGGTGTCGCCAGGTAATTGAAACCTTTTTTGTAATATAAAGTGATTCGGAGGCTATTAATCATCAAGTTCTATTTTCTTATTTTCCTCTCAAATAGAGGGCCAGTAATGTTTGGACTTTTCCAAAGACGAAATTAATATGTGGATGAGAATACACATCAAGGAAATAATATGATCTTCAATGTAATTGTAAAATGTATAGATAATCGTGCATCCCGGAGGTGGATATTGAGACGGAGATCATCAAAGTAGTTATTGATGTTCCCATGCTGATCCTCTCATTGCACACTATCTCATCCAAGCAGAATACATCTAACTAAAAGTTATTGTTGTTAGTTTAAAAGTTGTTTAAAAAATTTACTTCAATATTTCCAAAGCTTGGGCCTCGTTGGTGTTTGTTTCTCATTAATTTTTAATTTAGTGAACTAAATTTTGAAAATTTTGCACTCTCAGCGTCTTAAAAGTCGAACTAATTATTTCTCACTGAATTGAGTAGATTTTACTTACAAGAGGGGAAAAAGTGACATTTTAAACAGTGATTTGGTATCCGTTGGTTAAAAATCAGTGTTCAAAAAGCACGTATTGTCTATTAGTATGCTTGTAAGAAAATGTTTGCCAAAGCGAACTCGTTTCTATTGCTACTAGTGTGCTACTACGGTAGCTGCGGCAGTACGGTTTACTACGGTAAATGCTGTTACCGTAGGTATGAAAACGAGTGTATCGAACAACACGATCACTTTTGATCAGAGCCTCTAATTTAGGTAAAAGATTCAGTTAGACGTAGAACCAATTTATTTTCAATTTGTCTGCGAACTAAGACCGCAAAGTGGAGACGGGATTTGAAGCAACAACTCACAAAAACGTGAAATTACCAGCAAATTGGGGGGTTAATTTGAGGGGTTTGGACCGATTTCTCTAAAAGTGTTTGTGTGCTCTAATAACGAAAAATGCCATTGGAGTTGAAATAAAAAATACAAATTTATGTTCCAATTTTACATCGGCGTTAGGTTTTGTACCTTCATTATACTAACGCATTAAACAATCTCCGGGTAAAACGTTTACTAGGATATTACTAAAATTTACTAAATATATTATCAGATTTAAAATTATTTTTAAAACTTAAACTAGGTAATAAAAGGCAATACCCTGGCTGACTGACTGACTGACTCACTCATCACTAATTCTCCACCTTCCCATGTAGGTAGAGAGCTGGCATTTTGTACACTGATTCTTTAGGCATAAAATAGGAAAACGAAATGGTTTTAATCCTGATCTGACCTTAGGGCTCCGCCAGAGACCCCGACAAAGATCCCATGTATTCTTTATGGACATTCAATTTTGTTTGAGCTGATAAAAATACAAAAAGATTATCTTGATTCGTAGTAGTTCCACAGGCTAACCACAGAATGCAGCACACTCAACTGTAATAGTTGTTATAAACCTTTTGCGGGGCGAAGCCTGCGGCTATCAGCTAGCTTATAATATAAAAATTTGTAAATAACCATGGAGTCGAACGAATAGTTTATACCTTCATGGAGATTGGAGGCAATATTATCAGTTCTCATACACACAAAAATACTTTAACTTGTTCTTACTGGGTTAGTACAAAACATTTAATAACTGGGTAATTAGAAAGGTGTTGTTGAAGTAAGATAAATGACCACAATGTATGAACCTCCAGCGACGCTGCACAGACTCACGCCCCGTGTTTGTTTTCCGCCGCGCCCGGTTCCACCCGTTCCACCCTCAGTGAATATGCATGTGTAATGACACGGTGCAGGACCACACAATGACAACTGGTGGTTAGCTCTGACTAAGATGCCTACTACGGTTCGTGGGCTTGCTACTTAAAATATTAGAATGTTGTATGTTTCTAGTCTTTCTCTTAGACAAAATTGCAAAACATCCACATTAACCTACATATTAAACTTTTTACTATCCATCTTACATTCGCTGCAATCCCTGACTGGCTGGAGGCAGCATTTTCACTAGTTTTAAGAAAATGACTGATCCTATGCCATGTGAAGAGGGTCCGCGGGACGACTGCATAGGTACAAGGTACACGTTTTTCTGATATGGGGGTAAAATATATAGTAAAATACTTTTACATTTGCGTACAAAAAGGTCATATGTGTTTTAATAAATGGAACTGACCAACAGAGTGACCTTTCTCTTGCCTCTTGGCTTTCTAGTGACATTTCATTCTTCCTCGCGTTTGTTTTCATTTTGCAAATGCTAAGCCAGTTTCTGTAATTGCAGTTATTTCTGTCATTAGAGGGAGCTGCTTTATGAACTCACCTCAGATTTTCTACTTCTCATCTACAGTAAAAACTATCTCATTATTTCACTATAACTTCTTAATAAGCTTCGATATACGAAACGGTTAGATCCACTATATACGTTACTGATCAGGTTGCCAAGTGTCACATTTCACATTAGATGTATCAGTGTAGCACTCTGGCAGAACGTAGAAACACCACAAATCAAACACCACAAGTGGGAAGTTAGCAGGCAATAAATCATAGAGATGAAGATAGCGGCGGCCTCAGTAGCTCGGTGTTGTGGTCAGCTGTGATTGTATCACTTTATCTCAAAGATGCTTGGGCAGACCACGGATTGCAGTACCTATACATTGTACTCGGTACATTCACTGGGTTCTGATAGATACCTATTATGTATTGTATTCAAATTCAAACCTTTATTCGACTGTGCACTTTTTTATTATAAACTAATTTTGACATACAGAAATTGTAGGTGACACTAATAATACAGCACATGCTTCAGTTATAATTAAATATTACAATTACACTTCATATTTTGAGACATCAGACACTTTAAACGTTAAGTACAAGTTTCTTTGTTGGGATATAAAAAATCATTTTACGCAATTTAAATAAACTAGTGGCTTGAAGGGGCCACAACCCCTAATCTTGTCCCAATACTAGAGATTTTTTTACTCTAGACTGGTTTAGGAAATTAAAACATTACAAGTAGCAACATATGGCAGTTCACAAACAAAGTAGACTCTCAATCACATGATTTAATGCGAACAAAGATGACGTTTTTAAATACCCATACTGTTTAAATGGGAATTATTTTATCCCGTAACTGATTCTCGGTACATAATTAAGAAAAATTAATAGTTTCCCCAAAATGTCATTGCCAGATCTTTAAAATGAGACCCCTCTCAGCTTTCTACGTCCTCCCCAGTTCACTCACAATTATTTGTATGGTAAAATTCGGGCTTACGAAATTAGATATATAGATAAACTATTTTAAAATTCACTTATTATAATTGTCATACTATCTGATTTTTTATATACATTATTATTTGACAAATAGGAAAGTTTATTTAAATCTCTGAGATAGCATTATTAATTTGATATTTAAATTATTTTCTGATTGTATGATGATTACTTAACTGCTTAAATAACAGTCGTGTTGGATTAGTTTTTTTTTCAGTTTAAGTCATGTAGTTTTTTATCAGCTACTGTCATACATTCTCTCAATAGGTGGTTCAATTAATTTACGTCAATATTAGTCGCGCACAACTCACCATGAGGATAAACCCAAATGCACACAAATTCAGGAAGTGCGATTGTCATTGTTATGTCGCACATCAAACATAACGCATGCACATCAAGGAAGAAAAAGTATATTCCCCAAATAAGCATCTTAACAGCGTAAAACCTATGAACAGTTGTCTAGCCCCTCTCACCGAGTTACTGGTCCTTGGAAACTTCGTGCCCAGCATTTCTACAGAAAGTTAGTCATCAAGGTAAATACCGAAATTACACCAACGCCAGTGCCCTTTGAATATTGCTGTAATCATCAGTTGAAAATGAAGATACTGAAGTCGTGCGTGATACTACAAGAGTAATATTTAGTTGACATTATGGAGAAAACAACTGAATAGGCGTTTTGCACTTAATGCGAAACGCAGAATTTCAACGCAGAAAATCTACTTAACATAGATTTCCTCAGTCTATGACAACATTTACTAACTGAAAATGTTAGCCTTAGTAACCACTGAAAATATCTCAAACTATCTTATAAGTTCAAATATTTTGGAGGTATTTTTATAAAAAGCTTTGCGACTAAACTGAATTTATTAGAAGAGGCACTTAAAAGATTAATAGCTTACGTGATTCCATAGTCTTTATCTATACGCTATAAATTATATTTAAAACCTGGGTATTAAGTATGCCTTGGTCTCAGAAAGTAGATATGCATTACGAGATAGCCGTGTTTGCAGACGTTTCTGCAGAGTTATTACGATTTATCTGGTAATAGCTAGACGCCGCCAAAAGAACCAATTTGCCAAGTAATTTAGTTCGAAATAGAAAAATTAAACTTATAACATCATCAAAGTACTTTAACTGGGAATGGGACCATTTCAAGTAGCGGAAGCCACATATAAACTTTAATTTCAGTATTTATTTCAAAGTTTTGAACGAACGACTCTAAAATTCTAGCCTTATTCGATTATTTATGACTTTTTTATGGCAAGGTGTCTGTGGCCTTGTTATTAACTCATGAAACACGCTTTTGCATTTTTAAGGAATTACATAGATTCTGAATACTGTCTGATTCTGATAGATTTTGATAGAGTCTGAATACGTAACTCATTTAACTATCTCTTTATAGTAATTGAATACAACACATGATCAGATGGACCTTTGTTGTAGTTTTTTACATATAATATTTTAGTAAATTTATCAACTTATCTTGAGGAAACTTGGTAAATTGCTTCATATCGTTGTGGTCTAGTGATATTTGCACAAAAAAACGATTTTCACCCTACAGTTCCCGTAGCAGCAAACCTGCGTACTCAGACCCCATGTTATTCTTATGGAGAATAAGTAAAATGTTATCTCCCTTAATTATGAACATAAATTAATAAAACTTGGTATGTAGCTTTACCTAGTTGAGTTATATTTATATTTTTATAAAAACCCATTTTTGTGTCCCCTCTTTCAGCAAACCTGCGTACTTAGTCGCCATGTTATTCTTAAGGAGAATAACAAACATATGATACCTTGCTTTTTTTATGAACATAAATTGGTAAAACTTGGTATGTTTCTTCATCTAATGATGATCCATTGGTATTTGTATAAAAAACCAATTGTTATGGTACTTGATGCAGCAAACCTGCAAACTCAGTCCTAATGTTATTCTTATGGAGAATAAATAAAATTTCATATCTTCCCTATTTATAAATATGCTTTGATGAAATTTTATAAGTGGCTACATGACTTAATGAAGTACCATTTGAAATTCGCTGAGTATGCAGGTTTGCTGCAACAGGGGCATTTTATTAGGATGAAGTCTTTTAAGCTCTTTTAGTGTTATCCTAAGCATCATTCATTTTAAAACCAAAATAAAATAAAAACCCATTAAAATAATATATTTTTAGTGAAAAGAACTTTCAAATAAATACAACTAAACGACAATAATAAAACCATCGTAAAGATACACTCATGATCGTGATTGGTTGTAATCGCTGTTACAGTATTGTCTCTTGTTAACTAGTTCTTGCACTGGACGACTTGTCGTAAATTATTACACTTGTCAGACTTACGCCGGTTAACCTAACCAATCCGAATGTCGAGACTAGACAAGAGACGTCTAAATAATTGATAAAGCCATTGTCTCAGATTAACAGAGAATTGATAAGCAGTATTGCCGAATTACCAAACCAGCAGTTGTACATTCACACGTATAGTAGCCCTGCTACTATATCGCTGTTACTCATTTTGGTTAAGTATTCATCGTTAAAAGTTAATCAGATTTCTTTGCAACAATTTTCCTTTACACAGGCGCAATCTGCAGGTTTGTCGGCATTATTTCTCTTAGGCTTTCATAATCGGCTTAAAATAAAAGTAATCATGACATATATCGAAATATTTGTAAATGGATACTACCGTCACCTTTGGGAAATTAATCTATTCATACTTGCAAACAAGAAATGTAGTAGCACAAGGTGGCCAATATTTATAGTTATGCAAAAGATAACTTCTTTTAGGGGGTTTTGTGGGATTAAAATGTTTTGGAACTTTAAGAAGATAATTGTTTAAATAAAAAATATCAAGTGGCAAGTCCTGAGGATAAAGAACATCGAGACTGACACAAAATAAATTAAATAGTAGGAGTCAACAAAATTTGAAAATACTAGAAAAAATATGAGATGCATTCGAACTTAATTTTAGGTATTATAACGATTTCGGATTTACAATACTTTTCTCATGTAAACTGAAAAAGTATTAAGTAGAACGGTAAGACTGTATATGTTTTTGTTTTTATTTTGATTTTGTCAGGTCAGAGATAATTACATTAAGATTCAGTATAGAGTAGACTGGTAATACTAATGGTGTCGTAAATACCTCAAGTACCTACATGCAAGTCAAATCCGGGCCAATAAAGATTTCACTACCCAGACCAGACCATAACCTGACCACGGACCCCACCTGAAGAGTCAAAGCGGTTGAATTTTGTAAATAAAACATTTAGCTGAATTAAAACTCTTCATTGAACTTGAAAGACAATTTTGTGACTTGAGGTACTCTTTTAATCTCCTGTTGTATTCCGACTTTCTGACGATAAGATGCTATTGAACTTGATGATAATCCGATCAAAATCTACCGCCTTGTACCATCTTTGATGCACATTTACAGTTGTTTACGCGAGTACAGTATAAATTTCAATATATTTTGAAGTGTTATAAGACGTTTGTTAACTACTTCCTGTAGACGAAACATTGTCTCTGCTCTCCTACTTAAATTACTTTGGAGAATTCTGTAGCCCAAATCCTATATTCCTCGAGGAGATCTTTAATCAGGTCACTGACCATTGTGAAAGTGGGCGCTCATAATTCCCACCAAATGCTCCACACCTAATACATTTCCGTGACGATTAATGATCCAGATAAATCTCCATAATAAAGCGAGACCAGCGCCGCGGTGGCGATTACTGCAATCAGTGATTGGCCCCTTGCCCTCAGGAAAACGTTTATGAGGGGGGAAGGTTACATCAAGGCATTTCACTGGTGTAAAAACAATGCGTAGTTAGTGAGTCAGGCTGAATTGTTAAAGAAATTGGTGCAGACTAATTTTGTCAGGTGGACTTGTTTGCTTTATAATGAGTATGTTTTTGTAATAAGGATTACCTTTTGATAACGGGCTTGGAGCTCGCTGAAGGACTTGTGGATAGGGTATTGGTCTTGCGGTGGTTACTATGGGATGAGTTTACTAAATTGCAAATGAACTGTTTTAATGTTACAGAAAAAAATCAGGGAAATTACCCAAAGGTAGGATCGGTTAAAACTTTGTACCCAGATATGAGTCTTCAAGTCAGTTTTAATGATCTGCTCACAAGAAAATTCCCACAATTCATTTTTAGACAATCCATATTCCGATGTTTTAATTGCAAAAACAATTGGAGAATAAGGTACCCCTGTTATTGAAATATTGAAATCTACAACATGCGAGAGCTTAGCTAATGAAAGATCAGGAACTATTAATTGATTCATCTACAGTGACTAAAATTTAGCATTTAGAAACATGGACCCATACGCACTATTTTTTGTTTATTGTTTATTCAGTCAGTTATATAACATCATATTTATATGACAGGTAACGGTAAGTAGGTAATACATACATTTTGTCTTAATATAAACAAATGCAAAATAATAATTCAAATTAACAATATGACATGTAAAGTAAAGGTAAATTTAATTATAATACAATTATTCCTACAGTTAATTACCATTTTAAAACTCTAACTTGTAACTTTTAAAAATTACAAATACATTTTATTACCAGTTTAAATATTCTGCTATTGATAAAAACAATTTGTTAATAAATATTCTTTTCATTTATTTATGAAACTATTTAAATACATTTCAATTTTTAATTCATTGGGTAATATTTAAGCTAGATAATTGTTTCTTGGTGAAATCAAATCTTTACCCACTGACCACAAATGTCCGCACTTATTAAAAAAAATAATAATAATGCATTGTTTTACACAAGGCAGCATGAACCAACTGGAGTGCGAAGGTGCATGAAAACGTTCACACAAATGTAAATTATGAATTGCTTATTGTACTGAAAAAAAACGTGAAAATAAAAATTTAAACAATCGTAAATTAATTCATAAACTTAGAAGATTATTTGTTTATCAATGCAAAAAAACTTTTCGAATCAAAACTCTAAACATCTAGTGGAACCCAAATCTTGTTTCTTTATTCAGTTTTAAAAGCAATATATTTTTACTTATTTATGTTTAACATTGAAACAATCCAACCTAATTTTGCCCTAAATACCTTATTGCTTAGTTTAACAAAGACCTGAACTTTACTTTACATCTTATGAAACTGACAAAATTTAGTTTGCAAAAACTACTGTTTATAGGGGTATGCAAGGAAGACGATTTTCAGAATCACTAGAATACACTACAGAGTTAAACGCATTTTTTAATCCTTTTACTGTGAGGATTATAAGTTTTGAATTTATGTTTTGTTTTTGCATTGAATGTTATTTTATTTTACAATTGTAAATCTTAAAAGAAAGTTTTAATCTCTAAAAACAGTAGTTAAAATAAGTATTGTATAAATGTCTTAATTTTCAAAGAAGTAAACGCGTTCTTTTAGTGGAGTGATCTATACCACGTATTTCCAGCAACATTTTTGTTTCAGGCTGCAATGCTGGTTCAACCCAGAATCAAGTAAGTCGAAAAAACAAAGAAAGTACTTCCCGTGAGTAATCTGTCACGTGTGTGGTCTTGAACCTTGTCATTATAAATGAATATTCATTTGGTGGGAGGGGAACGCAGATGACAGTTTCGTATTAAATTACAGGGTACTCTCCCCTGTGTTTGTTTTGTTGTTGGCAATTATTACGGTTTGGCACAAACTGTAAATCTAAGAAATATTATGACAAGCGACCTTTGCAGTGTAAAATTAGTGTTTCTAAGCCATTATATTTATGATTATAATGTTATTTATGATAATATGCATTTTGTAACTTTAATTAAAAACAATAAACATAATACACATTTCAAAGTTAATTGACAGAAATAACTTAATTAATTAACTTGTTTAATTAAAAAGTTATTTGATGCAAAAATTATCTGATAAACACTTTTTTGATGAAGATTTTACAACTTTTCAAAAGTCCCAAAAGAGTAAAAAGTGTTTCATAATCAGCAATTTGTTGAACTAACATTGGGTGGTAAAACACAATAAAGGTGTAGCGGACTAGGAGCGTGGGAGGGTGTTGCCGCGGGTTGTGTTCGTTATTCGTAATTTAACAAAACAATGGAAATTTTGATTGGTTTTGGAATCTGGTGAATATGTGGAGACTATTGTTTACCTTTATGTTACACATCAACGTTATATGTGAAATGGGAAATTTAGTAAATATTTACTGCTGACAAATTATATTTTTATTCACATCTCTAAATTAATTATAACAAGTCAATTAAAAACAGGTGGAGTGCCATACATCATATTTCGTATGTCATCTTATCCTTTTGATCTCTGTGAGTTTTATTCATAAGCTTCTGGCATCCTGCCAAAAAAATATTTATGATATCGAGCTGTAACACACATTTTACTGAGTTTTATCCATTTTGTTGACAGTTACATAGATGAATAGTATAATGTTGAACATATTGTATACTTATGGCGTATAATAATTTAGGATTTCCATATTTAATTTAAGTTAGTTAAAATCAGGAGAATCGATTTTAGATGGTTTAATTAAGTCACAATTAATAAATTAATATTACATAATGTAATATTGATTATTAATTAAAACACATTAACACTAAATACTATTAACTCTTTGACAAGGAATCCATAAACACAATTATACATATATTCAGTACCTCAAAATAATATTGCCTTGCAAATAATTTGTTTCAGTAACATACGAGGTACAAAATATCGTTTAGCGGATTACTTAATTCTTTAAACAACTATATTTGATGTCATTGTTTCATCTTTCAAGTTAATTTGTTATCATTATTGTAACCTCAAAAATATAATTTGCGTTCTATTTATGTTGTTATATTTCAGAAAGTTAATCATTTTAATTTATAATTCATTTATGCTCCTACATTACAATTTAACAAATACAATAGATAAAGGTAAATACACATTATTTTTACTTACTCTCCTTGCGTGTTCTGTGTTACTTATTCCACATTACAATTTAACCATTCTGATACCGTTGTTTAAGAGTACGCGTGAATTTATTTTTTAATGTAAAAGTATTCAGCCAGTTAGCTCTTTAAATAATATCGCCTTCATAGCGTGCTAACAAGGTGTTCAGTGGACACTATTAACAAGATAAACCGTGAGTAAAAAGCTAATTGTAACAGATTAAAACATTCACTCAATTAAATATAACACCCGTTGATTCAGGGTTTTTAAACTTTTATCCCATTTAATTTAATAACTTTATCGTCATAGTGAACACTAAAATGCGTGATGATATTCCACTACAAATCACTTCTTGGCTAAACTATAGATTATATTCACAAGGAAGTATAATGCTTGGTGGAACATTTTATTACAAGGGAACTCAAGGTCTTTTGCCTTCTGAATTCTAATGGGTTGTTTGCTTATTAAAAATTTTTCAATACATGAATAACTGATTTAATATGCATGCAATAACCTGGCATCACTTTGGATCAATAAAGTAAGACCATTATTCAATACTTGCAAAGCAGCAGCGGTCGAGGTGCGAGGCGGTGTAACTCTTCACTGCAGCGGTCGAGGTACGAGGCGGCGTAACTCTTCACTGCAGACAACTTGATTCAAACCTGTGGTCATTGATGAAGTTTAAAAGCTATAATTGAGTTTAAAAAGAGTTATTCTTATACTTATGACCAGACTATCAGTGATTAAAATTTAAAAGGTTATTTTTATTTCAGTCTATTTTTTTCAAATGTTAACACTTGGTTTCAGGTTGGAGGTTATTAGGTGAAAAAGGTTTTCTGATAGGTCTTTTGAAATAAAAAAAATATATATAAATATAGTTTTGGTCTGATTTCAGACTCAATATTTTTGTCTGGATAGGCCTGAATGTCTATCCTTGAACCCTTATCGTTGAAAGAGTTATAGTAATTTCACAATCGAAGTAGGTGTATGTCTGTCTTATGATCACCAGGTATTACAAACAATTCACCTATTTATTAATATTCCTAACCAACCAATACTTTCGGTAAAAAATAAAACTGTTCAGTTTTAGATATAAATGTTTTATTTTTAAACTGAGTCTTGGCGTATAATAATCAATGCGACGGAACCCGGCCGCCACGGAGTTAGGTTTGAATCTCGGTCCTGGCATGTAAATTTCATCAGTACTGCACAAGGCGCAATGTAACAGCTCACCTCTTGCTTTGCTGGATACGTGCTACGCACAGATCTATAGTCTATGAGGACGGGTAAAATAAATGTAGAACATAAAAAAACTAATAGTACTAAAAGATAATATTATAAGGATTTTGACGCTGGTACACTGAGAATTATTACCAACTGTAGTTTTATTTTGCTAGAAGGTCTACATTGCTGCTTTTACCTGGCAGATACCGCCCCCGGGCACTGTCGGGTTATGTTATAGTGAATGCGACAAATAGGGCAGCACTGCGGGACATGCTAAGTTGGCTATTAGATTAATCTTATGCCTCGGTACAAATTGGTGCCAATTATTGTAAACGCCGTTATTTTGCTTGTAAATTACAGTAACTATTGGTGTACGGCTCCTTTTCAGGTGGAATGGTGAAAAGTGTATATATTATGTGCAATGTAATGGTTTTCGCCTAAGAAACTCTTTTTTGAAGAGAAAGTTTTTTATATGTCTCTGGTATTAAGAGAACAACAGACTCGCTTTCGATAATCGTCTGGTGATAAATTTTATGTATAAGAGAGTCCTTAAAAAGGTATGTAACGTAATAAATTACTTTTATGGATAACAAAAATCTATCCTAAATTAGTTATTTATGTATTAGGACTTAGGAGTGTAACGACACTTTATATTCGAATTAGATAAGTAATGTTTCATACAAATGCAATTTTGGATAACACATCATAACAAAATTCACTTCCATCCATTCTGCGTGAATTCACTATATTGGGTTGAACACGAGTCAGTTAGCTTGAACAAAGCAATAATCGATAAACTGTTGATTACTTCAGTGAGCGGAAAAATACTTCAGTGCTTAGCTGTTTTTAAAGATGTGTTTTAGATCGTAAATAATCACTTTAGGCGCAGTCGTAGAAAAAATACTATGCATAAGTAAAACGTAGACTTTAAATCATAGGAACTTTGTTCTTTTCCCTCACCACCACCAATGTACGGAAGACTAATACTCATTTTATATCAAGTATTTTTTAGCAGTACTTTTGTACACGGTTCAATATAAATTTAAATAGTTATGCAAATAATAAACAATTACAACAAGAAAACAGTCACGAGATTACAGACAAGGGGAACGTAAAGATAATTAATAAATATGATCGTTGGAGAGAATAAGTATTTGTAGTGAAATAACAAATATATAATTTGACGGATTGTAGTTAAAAGGTTACGATAAAACTCATTTACACAATGCTTGTATTACATTTGTATTTGCTGGCTACTAAAAAAGTGTTAAGATTATATTGTTTAAACTATTGAAAAACCCCAAGTCATTGTAATTAATAATATATATATTGTCTAGTATTTAAATTATGTTTCATACTGTTGATGCTGGAACATAAATGTTGAAGAAATTCTGTTTCGAATATAAAACTACCTAGAGCTCAAGAGAGGTACCTGGGGCGATGATTACAATGATTTTAGCAGAGTGGCAGATCTCGTGATGTGGGAATGTGGTGGCTCACACGCTACTGTCTCACGCACACTACACAGTAGCTTTTAGGCTCATAGTACTTATAATGTTTGCAGTATTTCAAACTATGTTATAGACCAACATTTTAAAATTGGTGGATATTGCAGAATCAATCATACGCCAAATAATAGGGCGAAAACTTGTAAACCGACGCGAAGACAAGCCCCACAACAAACTTGGCCAACTTGCTTACTGTATGAGCAGTGCATAATCTTACAACATCGTCTTTCCCTTGGTTTCAAGGCCAAACTGATATACTTTCTGGAATAATAATCTAATGTGTATATTGGATAAATAGTCTGGTAATGCAAGTATAAACGTTTACTAGTATTATTTACGTGACTTTTATTTTGAAGTTTTTCGTTATCTATTATATCGTCATGACAAAAATAAACTGTTTTATTACTGTCCGTGCAGAAATCATGGATACTTGAGTTTATGGTATCACACCTCCGAAACGGCCAGCTCAATTTTAACTAGAGACCTATCAAATGAACGGACATATTGTCAAAATGTATATTACGGAGTTTCAAATCTTCACATCACCTTTTATAATTTATATAACGAAAAAAGTGGAAAATATTGGTGTTTTTACAATGTTTGAGTAAAGTTTTACAACGTTTTACGATTATTACAAAATAACTAGAAAACGTATCAGGTTCAAATTTATACGCCATATATGAGGGTTATTTACATACACACCTTTGTCAAGTTTCAAAATTTTAAAATTATTATTTTTTATGTTCTTTTACATTTTGTAAACCTTTGTTAACTTTGTTATCTTGCGCTTAAAATTCCCGTTCAAAGCAATGTTGTGACTATCAGTTGTTTTTATGAACGAAACACAAGGTGTCTAAATGTAATAGGGATTTGTGATGAGTTTATATTTGTTAAACGTTTTTATTCCGGTGCGAGGGAGATTGTAAGTGGGAATCATGCGGGGGAGGATCATTTTCTGCCTCTCGAGGAGTGCGATGTTGCCAGAATATTGACTCATAGGGGTTAACGACGGTGTTGTTGTTTGCGGGCGTACAAGGGAAGGGTAGTCACCAACCGGTTCTAGCATTTGACAAAAAAATTTACAATATTTTCGTTCATTTGATAGGTCTCTCGTTAAAGTAGAACAGGCCGTTTTGGAGGTGTGATAACGTAAACTCGAGTATCCATAATTTCTGCGCGGATAGTAGTTTATTAGATCCTGAAAAATCCCTGTATAGTGAATCGACTGATTTTGAAAAATATTGAATTAAGTTTTCATTGACGAGTATTAAAACCGCGTAAAAAAATGACAAGACATAAGAATGGAGTTAAAGATACAATGTTTTCAAATTAACTGATCACAGACTATTTTCGCATGCTTGAAAATTGTATCGTCGTAACGAAAATAGCATCTACTGTTATAAACCATTCAAAATTAGTATAATTTAAATTTAAATAAATTATTTAGTGTATTTACAACTGAGAAAAAACCTCTTTGAGATAAAATGAAACTGCATATCATAATAATATCGAGCAGTATCACGTTTAGTTGTGAAAACACTATTCAGTGTTCTTGGTCTAACTTAGAGACTACTATTTTGAAATTTCGCTGATCAGATTTTCTATTTACGTGTTCACTGTTTATTAGTTACGGTATCAATATCAGTTTACAGATTTAATAAGAATGACTGATAATCCTCTAGTGGTTAACAAATATTCTTATTTGCTAATGAAACCTGCTTTTCCAGCATACAATTTACCCTAGTGGCATTTCAATGTTGTTTCGAGTTTATGATAGTCTCAATGCTGTACGGAGACGACTTGAAGGCCAGCTGGTAAACAAAGGGTTGAGGAGAAAGTTTCCCCTTCACTGTTCATACACTGTTTGTTGACAAAGCCAACTGAGAAACTACCAAAGATATATAATGGCGTTTATCAATCAGCTGTGATCAAATATTGCAATACAAACTAATCAAACCACTTTGTCCAATGACGTAAGTAAGGAAGGGTTGTGGTGGGGGTAACCTCCCTCTCACGACCTTTGTTTACTAGCCGACCATCAAGGCATCTCCGTGCAGTACCTATACTGGTATCCTTTGATAAAATATATTTATAAACTCCTACAATATGTAGCTTTAAACGAGTTCGCTCGCAGCACGCTGACGTGAGGGAAGTGAATTTCCACATCAAAACTTTTAAAACTAAAAATCAGTGTAAAAACATACATTTATTCCAATTTTTATTGAAATCTGAAAACAGTGATTTTTTTTGCTGATCTGATGTTCTGGTTTCATTTACCTGCAAAGCTGGGAATACAATTTTGCGCATTACAATGTTAAAAGAAGGTCAGACAGGCTTGAAAGGAGGCGTAAGGTTGCTGAGGATGATAAAAGTACACCAATAAATGAATTAAATGCATTTATAATGTAAAACCCCCATAAGACAACGTACTGTGTTTAGTCGAAACACATTTTCTTTAATAACTCGGTAAATATGTATGCTAGAATGACGAGAGTGGGCTTACAACTTTCGCATTAATAATCCCCATTTTATTACATTGATTATTTTTACATACGGGGCTTTTCTGATCCTTTTTGGGCCTAAAAACTCGAAATTCGGAAGATTAATCTCCAAAAAATGGCTTTAGAGTTTTCCGATTGTTTTGCCCAACGAACTTGTCCAACTGATTACAGAAAGAAATGTCCCTACCAAATTTGAAGTAAATCGGACAAATAATGCGACCGCTAGAGTGCAAACACACACACACACAAACACACACACACACACACACACACACACACACACACACACACACACACACACACACACACACACACACACACACACACACACACACACACACACACACACACACACACACACACACACACACACACACACACACACACACACACACACACACACACACACACACACACACACACACAACACACACACATATTTTTTATGTATATATGTCTATATATATATATATATACATATATATATATATATATATATATAATTTTGAACGAACCCCCAAAACGTGTTCAGGGGGTCACGTTAGGCACTTCTATGGTGGTCCTGGGCTTAAGTTTCACCGTGCGGGTCATGCTAATTGTTCACTTTCCAAAGGAAATTCACTAACAAAGCAACAAGGAGTATCTTTTATTGATTGTTTAAAACGTAATATCGGTAAATCCGGTACTTTACAAAACCAACAAACCCTGTTGTTCTACCGACCATTCTAATATCACACGGACACGCACCTCAGATAAATCACCAGGAACACCCCTCCCCCTCCCCCTCAAATTTCCCCCCACCTCGCCATCAACTGCTACTGCAGCGTTCCCGCTCCCGGTGGTGATTACAGTCATTATTTGTATCCTGGTGGCAACCTCTTCTATGTACTCTTCCTCCGCGTTAATCTTAACCAACAACTTTCCTTTTGTTATATAGTGATTTCTTTAAATTGTATCTTTGATTAAGTTAGGAAATTGGTTGGCCAAAGTGTAACATTGAGTTAACTTTGGTATTTCTTTTCATTATCTTATTCAAACAATTATTTTTGGATTAGACTTATAAAATTGTGGAGAAGCCATAAATAATATACGATAGTGTTTTATGTTATTTATAGATGGCATATTTATACGTTTGGACATCATCTTCATACCAGGAGTATTTTTAATCAAGATAGGAATAGCTTTCACGTTTATCTGTTTACAATGTAATGGAGAATATTATCATCGTTATCTCAACTCAAGGATTCTTCATCGCTAGTAAATCTAGTGACCTTTATTTATTATGGTTTTGGTTAGCTTATTTTACCTAAAAATCTGTGTTGTTCCCGAAGCAATTCTTGAGAAAGCCTGGACACTTAAAACATGTTGTAGACAAATACAAACAAAGACTGATATATAACGGACGGCGTGAATAAAGCATAGCAAAAGCTTTTACTCAATGCTAATTGAATGGGAAAAGTAAATGTCATTTTATTATTCACATCACCCATTATATATTCAATAGGAAAATTTATTTATCAACTAAATTTATAAACGTAGGCTAATGTTAATTATTCTAGGTTGCAATGCGATGGTGGTTCTTTATATTCAAATTGAGATTGATCTTCAAGACGGCACAATCAAGGACCATAACTCGACTTTGTTTATGGCCGTGGCTCTGGACCAATTTGCAGCGATAAACAAAGCCTGTGATTATTCAATTGACTTGCAAAGTAGCTGTCCGGTCTGGTCCTTGACGTCGTAGTAAAAAAAACTGAATTAAGTCCTATATTTGGAGTACCATTGTTGGAATGATACGGTTGAACGAAGCAACATAATCCAATTATATAAACTGTTTTGCTTCCATGTCTCTTCAACCTCTCTTTTGCATAGTTCCGATAGAACTTCCTGTCTTTAAAAGTTGCTATAAAGCCCAAAACCTGTTTTATGTCATGAAAATATTTGTGCTGATGTTTGTCAGTGTTCGGCTCTTAGTGAGTGACTCAAGTGGGGTCCGTGGTCGGGTTATGGCCCGGTCTGAACAGTAAAGCCTTTATTGGTCCAGATTCGACTTCCATTAGGCTGACACGTAAGATATTCAAGACTATCGGATTATGTATATCGTATTACGTCGTCCACTCCAAACTCCGAGACTAGTTCTTGTTCTTTGGTGGTAGGAGTTATCTAAAATGAGTGTATCTCGGGTATTTATCTAGAATTTCTTGCTAAGCTCAAGAGTGGATTGGATAAGAGCCATGATTGGTTTGATCCTCCACAAGAACAAAGCTAAATCCGCGCTCTACAAAAAAACGTATTATTGTATACTTATGCATTAGATATTTTTAAGTTTTGTTTCATATTGATATAATTGTTGCGCTGTTTTTATGGGACACACCGTAAATAAAGGAACAATTCCAAATAATACATAATAAAACATTCAGTTCAAAGAGAGTCAACGTTAGTAAATAAAATAAGTACTATACCACCTAGATCAATTGAAATAATCTGCTCGTTATCAAAAAAATTTTTGTTAAGTTAGAGCCCACGTGATAATCTGATATTGTGTTCATACATTTTACAAAATTAATTTTAATAAGATAGGGCCACAAATGTTGTAGAGGACTAAGCCGTATTACTTGACTTGCTTAACCACTTTCAGAGGCATCTGTAATCAAATTAAAACTCCATAAATGAGATACAAAAATAAATTGGTAAAATTGCATGGTATTAAAATAAAAGTAACCAGAAACAGACAAATAAGTAACAGTAGTGACAACATTAAATAGTATATTCATACATCTATACAGACTCTTAAAGTAAGACTATGTCTAGATACTGATACTTGTTAAGGATTAAAAGTTGATAAATTTTCAGTTCTACTATTATCTTTCTGAGCTAAGTTGATCTGAAAAGCAGTTTGAAACGTAGGAAAGCTTTTAAAAGGATTTTATTTTATGTATTATAAGTAAAAAGCCTTACAACTAATTTATACTCTTTGAGTATAAATATTATCATTAGAAACACCCCATGAAACGTAATTATTCTCTACTCCTACACCTATCCTATAGAACTGCTAATAATTATCTAGTGGCACGGTCGTGTCACGTCGCCAAGTCCACCACACGACCCGTGCTATACTAACACGAAGCAGAATGAGACGATTTTTCACTTCTCAAATTAGCGTATTACAGCCTTAAGTTAATCTGGCACTGCATTTATATGATAAACCCTTTCACTAAACACGAAAAATCACAACAGTTGGTTTAAGAAAGGTCTGAGAAGCGAGAAATTAACGTATAAAAGTAGCCTAAATCTTGTAGTTTTGGCACTTTTCACAAATTGTCCACTTCATTTTGTTCATTAAGCCTAAGAACTTTATTCCTCATCAAACTTGAACGAAATTTCGCACAGACTTCTGTTTTTACTCACATATTTCACTTCTGACACTAAATTGTAAGTTTACAAACGCAATATTTTAAAACAAATGATATTAAATTCCACTTTCAAAATTGTACTGAATTTGATGTCTGCTTTGTTTACATTTACTACATAAACAAAAATCCAAGAATGTGTTCCAAAACAAATCTGATCAGCTGGCTTGTAAATTCAAATTAAATCATTGAGTGAATTTAACCAAACAAAAGGGTATTGAGGTAATGAAAATATTTTAATTCGTTTAAGCTATACATACTATAATACATAGAACATAACATAATATGCAACAAACATAATATGAAATCTAAAAACAAAGTCGGGTTAGTATGTTATTTAGTTATATAAGTTAGTTACACCAAACAGCTGTTTTACAGATTATATCTAAACATACTTAAAAGGCATAAACATATGTTCATTATGTAAATACAAAATCTACTTGAATGGCATCTCAAGTTTTTTTGTCGATGCCGAAGTTAGTTCTATCTATATAAATAGGCGAGTGAGTGTAGCGAACGAGCTCAACCTGGAGGCGAGTGAGCCAAGCGAACGAGCTCATCTTCAAAATGAACGAGCATATTCTCACTAAATAAAATTACTCAATAAGCACATTTGCAATAATTTAAAAGTCCGTTCTAGAGGTTAGCTTTAAAACGGTGTTCTTGTTTCTTTACTGTGTTTTGTCAGTATTAACAGCTGTTCGAACAGCTGTTATATGTTCAATTTAAATTTATTTTAATTTTGCCATAATTTTAACATTGTAAATTTGAGAGCTTAGGAGGCTAAGACCTGAAGGAGGACGTTTTCAAAAACCAAAAAAGTCACATCTAGTCGTTAAGGGTTTTCAAATAACACACAAACGATAATATAATACATAATAGTTTCGCATAAATACTCTTGTCACCAAAATTGGCTTAATTTTTAATAAATAAGTCAGGGTCTTGTTATTAATGGTTCAGACTTTACTAAAGATGCTCACGATGCAATCGAAAAAATTATTATAACTTTTAAATACAGAGATATTGAGATTCAAAGATCGTCCACAAAATTTGAAGTAATTCCTGGAGAATTCGTTTTCCGAAAGCAGTTTCCTATTGCAGTAGCATAATATACAATTACAATTCACAAAAGTCAGGGATTAACGCTCAACAGTTGTATTGTTGATGCTGGTTATTTTCATGTGGACAAACATATGTAGCCTTTATCTCGCGTGACTTCACTCTCTGGTCTATTAATTCAAAACTTTGACCCTCAAAATGTTAAGGCACAAGCATCAGCTATATCCGAAAATAATAGGCTAAGGAGTGAGTACCGACCAGAATTAAAACAATTAAAAATTGGAATAAAATATGAAGAAAAAATCTCTGGTCATATCTGGCAAATTCGTAATAATAAATTAGGAACCATTCAAGACATTACTAACAATATAGACGAACTGGGAAATCTCGGTTTCAAAAAGGTTTATGGCGTGTCATGCTATGCAAATTTAGTTATACAATGTATTTTCAACTGCCAACAAACGTGACGTTAACAAACAATTACGACACCAATGCTCCACTAAAAAAATGGTAATATCCTACCGAAGAAATTACCAGAATTTAAATTCTATAGATATTATAAATCAAATGGGACCACCCCCCCCCCAATACAATTGAACAACAAGACTGCTGAATTTTTAAATTGCCTTATTTCGAAACATCAACCCTTGGAATTTAAATTCAGGCACTCAATAAAATTAACCACAAATGTTCAAACTGCAACCACAGCACAACCAACTACGACAGTAAATTTATATTCCAAATTTTCATCCTAATCATCTTAAAAGAAAAGCCAATTTCGATTAACTACTCCAAAGTCAATTTATCGCCTGGTTCCCTCTTGCTGAATCTATATGCACAACTTGTGAAAATGATCACTATCCTACACTCTAATATGAGTAAGGTTTGCGTGCGTGCGTCCGTGTTTGCTTGCGACACTGACCTCAATAATGGCACCAACGATTTCCTTCAAATGTTGGAAATAACTAATTTCTAGGATAAAAATAAGTTCTAGACAGGTCTCATCTCCATGAAAAATCAAATAATGTAAAAATCCACCCGTTGCAGCAAACCTGCATACTCAGCGATTTAAAATGGTACTTCACTAAGTCATAAAGCCACTAACCAACTTTCATCAAAACGTATTCATAAATAAGCAAGATATGACATTGTATTTATTCTCTATAAGAAAAAAAATAGGGCTGAGTATGCAGGTTTGCTACATCAAGGACCAAGAAAATCTGGTTTTTATGCAAATACCAATGGATCATCACTAGATGAAGCAACATACCAAGTTTTACCAATTTATATTCATAAAGAAGCAAGATATCACATGTTTCTTATTCTCCATAAGAATAACATTATAGCTGCTGAGTACGCAAGTTTGCTGCTATGGGGACAAAAAACGTTTTTTTATGAAAATATCAGTAAATCCCAACCATATGAAGCCACTTACCGAGTTTCATTAATATATGCTCATTAATAAGCGATATATAAAATTTTGCTTATCCTCCATAAGATTAACATTGGACACAATATTTCGGTAACCAATTGACGTAGAGAAATAATCAAATTGTATGTTTTTTTTAAGCTGGATTCAATAGTAAAAATTAAAATTTGATTAAAATGAAAATTAAATGTGAAAACTCCAAACCCCCCCCTTCGGATGGTGCGATTCGTCTGGTTTTCGAACTTATTCAAATAAATGGTACTTTACACATTTGTGCCAAATTTCATTAAGATCAGACCTTTTTTACGAGTTATCGTGCTTACAGACACACACATACACACACACACACACACACACACACACACACACACACACACACACACACACACACACACACACACACACACACACAAATATATATATATATACAAATTTTACCGAATGGTGCTTTTGGCATCTGGGAACCTCTAAATAAAAAGTTATCATGGTCTTGGGCTTAAGTCTTACCATGCCACCTACAGTAATAGCTTTCTTCCCTAGAGGGGGGATTCGCTAAAACAAAAATGAAAAGTTAAAAAAATTAACATTGGGCTTTTGGAGGGTTTAAAATCAAAACAAAATAATTGTAACAGCTGTTTATAATCAATTAATGAACTGTCAAAGCAATACTCATGTTGTTTATGATTATTAACATGTATTTTCCTGAGAGCAGTGATTTAAAATGTTGAGTGAAGATCACATATATAGAGTAGTAAAATAAATCAATGGGACGTTGAGCTATAAATAACAACTGGAGTGACCTCAAATAATGTAGAAAAGAGGCAAATAAGTTATAAAAATCCGATTATCAGTAGGGGATAGTGGTGAAATATTACTCCAAGTCATCTAAACAAACTGACTGGCCTTCCACGAGCAAATCTCGGCCCCCTGGTACTATTCAAAAACATCTATCTCAGTTGCAAGTAACTTCATAATTTTTTAACTACAACTTTGGCAAACACGTGATAAAAAATTTCAAGTCTAATAATACCCAGTCTACAAAATACAAAAATCAAAATTATTGGAATTATATAAAAATTAAAAAATGCGGTCTTTCATTTAGGAAACTGTACAGCATCAGGGCACTTCATAGCTTACATTCAAAACAAAAGTAAGTGGATAGAAGCAACAGATGAGAAGGTGAACGTCAAGAAATGCCCATATGGTGCAAAAAAAAATATATATATATATATTATAATATTTGAATAAACTACCTGAAAATTCTAAAAACTATCTAGGAAAAATTAAGGTAAATTAATCTTAATTAATGTTCAATATATCATATGACATTTTATCCTTGATATATATTTTGTTTTATTTCAATTTGAAATCTCGTTTAAAACAATTTTTAATAAACAATTATATCAAAAACAAATGATATCATACCCAAAAACACAAAGTGTTGACGGGTTGCCAAGTCCTAAAATTATATGATATCAAAATGTATTCCAAGTCAAAGATAGCACCTTTGATCTGACATTGTTTATCATCACAAATTACTCAAATATGTTAAAATAACAATGCTCGAAAGATTGTTGGTTATTTTCTATCTGTTCTTGGCCAGCAGCTTCACTAATGCAATATCTTTAATTTGAAATTTAAAAATCTAAATAAAGTATAGTTAACAATTATAATGAAATATTATAAAAATACATTATCTGCTGGCCAAGAACAGATAGCAAATAACCAACAATCTTTCGAGCATTGTTATTTTAACATATTTGAGTAATTTGTGATGATAAACAATGTCAGATCAAAGGTGCTATCTTTGACTTGGAATACATTTTGATATCATATAATTTTAGGACTTGGCAACCCGTCAACACTTTGTGTTTTTGGGTATGATTTAGATAACATAATTCAGAATGTGATTCGTATGAATTTTATAACAACTATTGCACAGTTGCTTTTTCTACCACTGCACTTTTTCAAAAATCCTCTCCCCCTCTCACTGCAACGACCTTCGTACCTTCACGACCAGAGATCAGATTCCCTCGACATTTAATCAGTAAGGCAATCATGCTCGATGCTCAACCAATTTCTCACAGCGAGTCTCAAGCGTATTCCATGTTTAATTGATGCTTCTTCGCTTATCACGAACACGTAATCATTCCAAGTCATAATTTATTTCAGTTTCTTTTCCTCCGTGATTGGGACGATTTTTTTAAATACAAATTTTCCCTCAACCATCCACTAATGAACAAATAATAAGAATTACGTATTTTAATCCATTTAAAATTTATTCCTTGACATTTTAAACTGTTTGGCTACCAGTGTTACACATTAATATAACAGTCATGCAAACATATTTTCTGGACTCTGTGAGTTGCAAGCCACCCGATTGAAGACATTAAAGAGATTCTAGGAGAATTTGAATTTTCCTTAAAGTAAATTTTACCACGCAAGACTTCAGTCGTGTACGCAGGAGCCTCCTAGGAGTAAATCCTCTGGGACAAATGAGTAAGTCCAGATAGCATCGCACGTGTGAACATTGGACATTCCCTCCTGTCTCATTTGCACACAGTACTAATGTCCATTAGTCACTGCCGTGCCGCCTGCGTTGAACGGGAAATGTTGTCACTGCAGCGTGGCTCGTAATAGTTTCAAATGAATTATTTGGACTGTTGTTAAAGCTCCTGGATTTTCTTGTTTTCCTGTTTTCTTGCTTATCAAAAATAGGTTGACATCCAAAGACTTAGTAGGTTTGAAGCCTATTAATTTAATAAATGCATATTTAGTGTACTATTTAAATATGTTACATAGTTATGCTTAACATAAAGTTAAATTTGGCAGCTAATTTGAAAAGATACTTTGATAGCTTCTTTATTTCACTCTTTTTTCCTAAAATAAAACTCTGAAAAAGTTAGATACTATTAGTGCGTGAGAATGATGAATAGTTTATTGAACCGAAATTTGAAATTGTAATGGGAGCAAGTCTTACTACTCAATTAGTAGTTTTGCATCCGGTCAGTTAAAACCATAGACACAAGTTTGAACATAAAGTTATAACTGCAATAAGACTCGACTTTGCAAGCAAAACAGTATTGCGATAAGAAAAGCAATTATACATTTCATTGATTTAAATTTTTGCGGATAAAAACATTATTAAATATTCCTGTAAACCTGTGCGTCGGGTGTGGTGGATGATCTGGACAGAGTGTGCACTCTAACAACTACAAATAATGTCCTGAGACTCCAGTATAGGTATTTAGCTACGAAGGCGTTAAGTTTCATTGTGTTTTTGTTGGGTAAATTTAATATTTGTCCTATCTCGATTAATATTCCGTCTCTGTGTATTTTTTTACAACAGCCTGATTATTTAAAGCGCGGATAAAGATAAACCCACGAACCTGCTTGAATATTGCGAATTTAATCATTTCGTCATGACAGAAGAGCCTAGTAAAATTTGGTAACCTAGTTGAAGCTGGCAACCTTGGGATATGATCGTCATAGTTTGGCATTAATTAAAATGTAAAGAGCTTAATAACATCTAGAGTGTTCGTCTGGGGTGAAAAAGTGAACCCTCACTGGAGTGAACACTCACTGGAGAGAACCCTCACTGGAGTGAACCCTCACTGGAGTGAACCCTCACTGGAGTGAACCCTCACTGGAGTGAACCCTCACTGGAGTGAACCCTGACTGGAGTGAACCCTCACTGAAGTGGACCCTCACTGGAGGATATGTTTGTAAAATACACAGAAAACTTTGGTTTCCAGTAAACAAGTGATTAAAAATATATATTTGATTTTAAAATAAAATATTTTGCTTGCCCTTTGTCTTAAATACTCATAAACGTTTTTCAATTATGTAATCTGGGTTTTTACTTCCAATATTTATATGCAAACTTGTTATTGTTTCATGAATGTATAACGGTTGTACATAAATTGAGATTACATAATTTTATAGCCTGTGGTTAGTTGGATTTCCAAAGGGAACAGAGGGTGTAGAGAGAAAATGGCGAACATCATTCAGGCTCCACTTCTTCTTGGTAACATGTGCTTGCGTACTGCATTAAAATCGTTAGTAAAGTGTCAGAGGACCAAACATATGTGACATATTATATAATCTGCACCAATTCAGATGTAATTGTGAAACTAAGAGAACTGAACAAGAAACTGTGTCTCAACTTTAAGTTGAATGGAGAAGATGGTGATACTACGACGACAAACCTACCGCGTGATCATTGTAACTGTTAAATAAGTTAATAAGAATGCCACTCCAGCAAGAAATCAGCCCTGGCCATTCCCGCCTCCTTTTTGGTGTACCCAATTAGACGAGTCGTTTATAAATATGAGGGTTGATTAATTCAAGCTTGCCGCTTCCCGTGCTAAAAACCTCTTTAATGGTATCGTTTTTAGCTTGAAATAATCAAATTTATTGTTGATCGCGGCATTCTCTGCTCGTAATGATTATTGCTTGGATTCTGATCTCCTAAATGCGATCATCACCTCTACGGCTCCTTATACGGCGTGGATGCTGCTTTTTAACTCATAAGAAAATGCGTGTTTGTAAACAGCTATAAAAAGACCGACTCTACGGAAATGGGTGCAAGAATGTTATTCATTCTGTTCGGCTGGTCAAACGAACAAACGTATATTTTAAATAAAAAGTCAAAGCTGTAAAATTTCTAGCAGATAGTAAACGTGGGCCAGACCCTGTTATTTCACAAGGGGCTAAAATATACTGTTCTCTCTATTGCATTGTATTGTATATGTATGTTTTTCAATATCTAATTTGTTTTTGCACGTCGTAAATTCATAATTTTCAACTGTACAATAATATTTGAAAATCAGACAATTGATTATAAACCATCCATGTTACCACATAATAAGTATCGTTTAAAATTAAGACAATTGAACAATTAGATATTATGATTTCCTTTAAACTGTATTTAAAATTAATTGGACTTAGTTTTTTCTCCGCTTTATAAATATGTGCAACCAATTTTTTATCAAGTTAATTCATAACCTAGAGACGGATGGCGGTCGAGTATGTAAACACTTCTTACTGAGTTTAAATTAAATTTAAAATGACTAGAGAAACAGGAAGATGAATTAAAATTTACTTTTGATAATGCATCGGTCCAATAAAAACCAAGAAGACGAGGAGGCCAACCACAGACCGACTGCAGCTTACACCCTTGATTAAAGCGATCGCCCAAACGGATCGGTGGAGATGTTATTAAGGAGATTTATCTCAATGTATAATCACCCGTCAATGGATAATTACGCATTGAGTGATTTGAGAGTGATACTTAAGCGGTTACATTGAGCTCGGCTCTTTGGATGTGAAACTCTCAACAAAAAATATACCTCCAGAATCCTGACCAAGAGACTCAATAAATATTTTTCAACAAGGGGACAAATTGGTGGCACAACGCACAGAACCTATCCGTGTTTTAAAAGGTTCGTATTGTTTGTTTTTTGTTCAGTGATTGATTTTAGTGTTTTACGATTTCTGGGGTGAATGCCTGAAATCTATACTTATTTAATAGGCGAGCAGGTTTTTTGTGACAATCACTCCTTCTAAACTACTGAACCGATTTTCATGTTTTTGGTGTCATTGGAAAGAGCCTAACGTGAAGTTGTCCAGGAACCTTTTTTTATAGAGAAATAATTTGTGAGTGAGGCCCTGGGGCCCCTTAAAGTTGAGTTTTTTCCCATAAGCTTAACATTGGGAAAAACTATAAGTTTTAAGCAATCAGCTGGATAGAGTAAACACAGTTAATCAGCAGGCCATGTTGGCTTTGGAACGGTAACACAATATTTATACGGGAATGTCAGTATAAGATTAAGTTGTGATCGCGAGCGAAGCCGCGGTTCAAGCTACTAGTTAAATTTAAAAAGCTGCACGAGACGCTTAAAAGATGACTCTATTAATTATAATATATTACTTTCAGGATACAAGATATTACATCTAAAGCTGCAAGCTCGTTTTAAACCGTATTTAATAAAACTATCGAATATTCCAGTCTTTATAAAGTTGTAACATTTCACATAATAATAGGTTTGTACTAGAGGCTTGTACTTGTAATTGTCAGGTTCACAGGACGCAGCCGTACCCTGGAGCCGATGATCACAGCGACAGCGGCCGTGATGTGGGAATGCGGCGACTCACACGCCAACGTCTCACGCTCTCGCTACGCAGCCGTACCCTGGAGCCGATGATCACAGCGACAGCGGCCGTGATGTGGGAATGCGGTGACTCACACGCCAACGTCTCACGCTCTCGCTACGCAGCCGTTCAGTAACCTGGCGTATACGTAGCGGGAAAACGTTCTTGTACTTTTATTTTGCATATAAACGCATTTTTTAGGAATACAGGTATTTCAATTATAAAAACTATTCATTATAAATGCGTAAAAGTAATATAAATGAGAATAAAATTGCAAGAAACAAATTGAAAGTAAACATTTTAAATCGACCTCAGACAACCAATCTAATAAAGTGTATTTTATTAAAAAGTCGTTCTATGCGTGACTGACGAAATAAAAAGTTAGCGTTGAGCAGCTCTACCTGGGATTTGTATTCTAGTCTCGTAGTGTACATCAAAGTATTTGTCTGCAGATGATACCGAATTTCGTAGCATAATGGTCGTTAAACTCCACATGTATTTGTACAGTAGATTTTAACTGTTATGTGTGATTCTTAAAAATGAAACTTTACACTGAAGCCTATTTCAATATTAATTTATCGCATCCTTGATTAAAATTAGCGATAATTAGTAAAGATAATTATGAAAATCAATTACTTTACAGCGGGGCCTGAAGGCAAACATATAATATTCAAAACATTCGGATTCTTAATCAAAAATATTTACCGCGATGAAGTTTTTTTCAAGTCCCCAGTTATTAGTGAATTTCCTATGGAAAGTGAACTTTTAGTATGACCCGCACGGTGAAACTTAAGCCCGGGACCACCATAGAAGTTCCTAACATGACCCCCTGAACACGTTTTGGGGGATCGTTCAAAATTGTATATATATCTAATACCCCCGTCGCAGCAAACCTGCATACTCAGCGAATTTCCAATGCATATTAATCTATCTTAATACCACATAAAGCCACATACCAAGTTTCATCAATATACATTCATAAATAAACGATTTATGACATTTTAATTATTCTCCATACGAATAACATGGCGGCTGAGTATGCAGGTTTGCTGAAATAAGGAACACTAAAAATGGGATTTTATACAAATATCATTATAACTCAACTAGGTAAAGCCACATACCAAGTTCTATTAATTTATGTTCATAATTAAAGGAGATAACACGTTAATTATTCTCCATAAGAATAACATGGGGCTGAGTATGCAGGTTTGCTGCTACGGGAACTATCAGGCAAAACATGGATTTTTGTGCAAATATCAATAGACCACAATGAAATGAAGCAATATACCAAGTTTCGTCAGGATAAGTTGATAAATAAGCGAGATATACAATTTTTCTTATCCTCCATAAGAATAACATTGGGCAACGTACTGTGTTTAGCACTTTCAATATCTCAGTAACCAATTGACGTAGAGCATTGATTAAAACATAAAATTGTGCGTCTTTTTAAGCTGATTCCAATGGGAAAAAATAAAATTTTACTTTTTCAAAAATTGTATGTAAAAAACTCAAAAAACCCATTTTGGGGTACAAAACCCCCCCAAAATACCCCTTCGGATAGGTCGATCCATCTGGTTTTCGAACTTAAAGTCATAAATGCTGCTTTACACGTTTGTACCAAATTTCATCAAAATCGGACCTTTTTTACGAGAGTTATCGCACCCACGGACACACACACACACACACACACACACATATATATATATATATATATATATATACAGTTTCGAACGAATGATGTTTTTGGGGTCTGGGGACCTCAAAACGAAAAGTTATCATGGTCCCGGGCCTAGGTCTTACCATGCCGACTACGGTAATAGCTTCTTCCCTATAGGGGAAATTCTCTAAAAACAGACCAGAAAATTTATGTTTGGAATAAATGTATTTGGCCTACAATGGTTTATCCATTTCAAACCGCCTCATTGACTAAATTAAATAAAGGGTTTCTTAATGATATAGATGAAGTTATTAGATCAGCATACAAAGAACTCTTGGACCTTCCTGCCGATATACCTAATTCAATGCTATATGCACCAAAAAATAAAAATGGTTAGGGGTTTTCAAAGCGCTATGGGAGGCTTTTTTATTAACATCAACATTGGCTGTAAAATCTTAGATTTTAATCATGAAAAATCATCTATACAAAAACTTAAAAAGGAAGAAAATTTGTGAACAAAATTTGTTTAAGTATTAATTATATAACGCCTAAATTTAATGTGAATAGTAACCTTTATTTTACGGCAACTTCAATGGAAGAAGGTGTTAATTTATATTTATCTATATATATATATATATATATATATGTGTGTGTGTGTGTGTGTGTGTGTGTGTGTGTGTGTGTGTGTGTGTGTGTGTGTGTGTGTGTGTGTGTGTGTGTGTGTGTGTGTGTGTTTGTGTGTTAAAAAGTCCCGGAACGGTTTAGTATTTTTTTAACCAACACAGATACGGTAATACAACTTTGTATCTAGACATTTATCATAAAAACCTACATTTTTTAAACAATGACCAATTTCCCGCTCCTACAGAGGGACGGCCCACAATGAGTAGGAAGAAAATCTGTAATGTAAGCATAGGTTGAGATGTACATCAAATTAAAGGCCTTAATTAGTAGAATACAACGCCGCAAACCGGACCTCAAAAGGTTCATCCAAAACGAAATGGCAGCGATTCAAAAATTAATATAAAAAAATTAAATTAAACCACATGATTTTAACCAAGAGACTAAAGTTTTTACAATAGGATATTTTCGAAATTCACACTTATTTACACGTGTATGTTGTATAGTAAAAGTTGAAAGATTAAGTGACGATTTTTATTCAGGTTTACGTTTTATAATTATTAATATCTTTTTAATATCATTCTCAGAATGTCTCTCACTAAGACTGAAAGAACAACGTTGCTGATGATGAGGGGGTTTGGCGATCGATTAAGATCATTTCAAGAAGTTGTTTACTTATTTAATAACCGATTTCCGGATAGACCACCTGCATCAAAATCTACCGTATGCAGATCAGTTCGACGTTATGAAGAAACCGGCAGTATTAAAGACCTTGGCAGAAGTGGAAGACCCAAGACTGCAACAAACGAAGAAAAATCATTAGATATACTACAATCTTTTATTGAAGACCCCAGAAAATCGACTAGAGCTGTAGCAACTGAAGACGATGTAAGTCTTGTTTTAATTCATAATGTTTTAAAGTAAAACTCCTATCACCCGTATAAGGTAAAATTAGTTAAGGAACATTCAGAGGACGATTTTGACAGAAGAGTTGAATTCTGTGAAACAGTTATGAGTAGGTGTGTGGAAACACAACATTTCTTGGACAACATAGTGATTTCAGCTGAAGCAACATTTACGCTTCACGATCATGTAATTCATTACAATTGTTGGTACTGGAGAGACTAAAATCTCATTGGATGAGTGAAAGCCACACTCCAAACCAAAAGAGTCAACGTATGGGCTGGAATAGTTGGCACTAAGATTGTAGGGCCTTTCGTAATAGATGGAAATTTGAATGGGGATTTTTACGAGTTATTGTTAAGTACAATCATACCGACATTACGTGATTTGTTAGGTTGACGTTTCAACACAGTATGGTTCCAGCAGGATGGAGCACCACCTCATTTCAATGTGCAGGTACGAGGACGTCTGGACAGAGTGTTTCGAAATCGTTGGATGGGTGCAGGGGGACAATCGAGTGCGCCCTTGGGTCACCTGATTTAAACCCTTTGGATTAATTTTTGTGGGGATACTTAAACAAAGAGTTTATCTGACCAAGCCTGCCAACACCCAGGAGCTCATTCAACGGATCACAGAAGAAGCTCGGAAAATACGGCCTGAGATATTGCACAATGTTGTTGCTGGTTTTTACCACAGGATGGATTACTGCCAACAAACACTGGGCTAACATTTCTAGCACTTATTGTAATCAAGCTATACTTTGTTGCGATGCAATGACATTTTAGTTAGAGCTCTGGAACTTTTTTTAAAAATATTTTATTTCCTTTAAATTATTATAGAAATAGAAACTTTAAATGGCTGCCATTTCGTTTAGGATGAACCTTTTGAGGTCCCATTTGTGGCGTTCTATTCTACTAATTAAAATTTGACGTACATCTCAACCTATGCTTACTTTAAAGATTTTCTTCTTACTCCTTGTGGGCCGTTCCTCCTGTAGGAGCGGGAAATTGATAATTGCTTAAAAAGGTAGGGTTTTATGATAAATGACTAGATACAAAGTGGTATTACCGGATCTGTGTTGGTTAAAAAATATTAAACCGTTCCGGGACTTTTTTTAACACTGTATCTACATGGACATATACACACACACATATATATATATATATATATATATATATATATATATATATATATATATATATATAATGTATGTCTTTGCACTCTAGCGGTCACATTTTTTGTCCGATTCACTTCAAATTTGGTAGAGACGTTCCTTTCTATAATCAGTTGGACAAGTTCGTCGGGGAAAACAATCGTAAAACTCTAAACCCCTTTTTGGGGGATTAATCATTACAATTTAGAGTTTTTGGGGCCAAAAATGGTTAGAAAAGCCCCGGATGTAGAATTAATGCACATAAAAATATGGTATTAGTGAGGCGAAACCTTTAAGCCCTTTCCCGTCATTCTAGCATAAGTACTTACCAAGGTATTAAAGAAAATGTGTATCGACCAAACACAGTGCGTTGTCTTATGGGAGGTTTACATTAGAAAAGCCTGTTATTCATTTGCTGGTGTTCTTTAATTATCCCTAGCACACTCACGCCTACTTTCAAGCCTGACTGGACCTTCTCCTAACCTTATAATGCACAAAAGGAGATCGAACACTTGCAACAAATTATCGTCCAATATCAATTTTACCAGTGTTTAGTAAACTTTTTGAAAGGCTTTTTTATAACCGTTTGATTGGTTTCATTGAAAAATATAATATATTAACCGATGATCAGTTTGGCTTTAGACCACATAAATCCACTATTGATGCAACCACAATTTTTGTAAACTTAGTTGTAAAGGCCTTGAAGAACACAAATCTACAATTGGTATTTTCCTGAATTTATCTAAAGCTTTCAATTGTGTCAGCCACCATAAACTGTTGGAAAAACTGTAAGGCTATGGCATTCGAGGGTTGCCACATAAATGGCTAACTTCATATTTAAGGGTGCGCCCTACCCAGATTGAATTCATTGTTGTTTAGCGCCGCGCCGGCGCCGCCAACAAGCAGAGCCATACATATTTACGCTTGAAGACCATTTTATTCTCCTCGATCACACTGTTATTTTACAGATTTTTACCAAACTATTTGTAGTTTCACACTTTTCAGATTCCAATCTAGGGATCATACGGTTCCTTTTCTCCAAAATAATTGTTCTCCATACGTTAGGAATCTTTAGAAAAACGCTTAATTTGAGAACATTACTAATGGCCTACCACTTATTTTGAATTAAAATCACGATTTTTAAATCGTATGATCTCTAGATGAACATTTATTGAATTAAATAACATCAAATTATTTTTAATTGGTTAACAGTTTAGCCTACAATGAGGGAGATGCAAACCCCTTACTTGAGCGTGCGGAAGGGAGGTACGGCGCACCCTTAACGAATAGAAGGCAGCAAGTAGAAATATCTGGTAAACTATCTGAATGCGTACAGTGACAATTTGGAGTACCGAAAGGCTCTATACTTGGACCACTGTTATTCTTGCTGTATGTTAATAATTGCAATAAGTCAGTAGAATTGTCAAAGATTATTAAATATGCAGATGATACAACTCTCTGTCTAACAGAAAAGTCAATTTCTGAATTAGAAATGAAGGCTTTTAAAGATTTAAATTCATGTATTCAATTTTTTGATGAAATTAACCTAAAAACTAATAATTCAAAATCAAGTTTTATTAAATTTTGCTGCCACCAAAATCTTGAGGATAAAGAATGTCCAACCATTATGATGGACGATCAAATTCTGGAAGAAGTTGACTGTACCAAGTTTCTAGGACTTTATATTGATAGAGGACTTACTTGGACAGACCATTTGAATTGTCTTTTATATTCAAAGGTGACTTCAAAAATTTTTATTTTGCGAGAATTATCAAAATACTGTCATAAAAATATGCTGCTGATAGCGTATTATGATTTAATATGTCCATATTTGTCGTACGGTATTACTCTTTGGGTAACTGTAACGAAAAGAAATTTAAAAGACTTTTCATCCTTCAAAAAAAGTCTATACGAATAACTGGCAATTTAATATTCAGAGAGACTTGCAAAACTACTTTTAGGGATTTTGAAATTTTAACCTTGCCATGTCTTTATATATTTCAAACAATATTATCTTCCAAATTTAAATGTGAACAAATTTTAGGAAAGGATATTCACAATAATTATGATACTAGAAATTCTAATCTCTCACGGCTACGACAACATCGACTAAATCTTTGTTCCAATCACAAACAGGTATGACCTTTTTAAATAAATTGCCTAAATGTATAAAATTTGAAAACAACTCAAATAAATTTAAAAAAGAACTGAAACAATTGTTAATACAAAACACATTTTATCATGTTTCTGAATACATGAACCATTCTTTATTATGAAATAATTAATAATATATATAACCTGATTTAAATTAGTATTCAAAAGGCATTATAAAAGGCTCTGACATTTCTGAGACTATATTCTTGTTCTTTTATTTTTTTCAAATATTTATATTATTTATTTATTAATTGTATTAGTATAATTATGTAGTTTAAACAATTTCTAAATTTCTGTTTTTTTTTCAACATTGATACACAACATTTGTAGTTGTTATTTCAATAAATTATTGTTATTATTATTATTATTATTTCAGGTAAATGAAACCAAGAGCATCAGAACAGCTAGAAAATAAATATTTTCAGATTTCAATAAAAATTGAATAAATGTATGCTTTTACACTGATTTTGTGTTTTTATAGTTTTTTATGTGGAAATTCACTTCCCTCACGTCAGTGTGCTGCGTGCGAACTCGTTTTATTTCATCCATTTTTATTTTTTCTTATAAATTACAACTATGTTGTACTAAAAATCAGTTAAACAGTTAAACCATTTCATTAACTGGCCTGTTGGTACATTCAAAAATGTATTAAGTTATTTTTAACACTTTTTGTTTTACATAACTTTGTTTACTTTTTCCACTAAGCATTTGATTTGATAAAGCAAGCATTAAACCTGTGCAGGGTTTAGAGGTTTGTGATGTAAACTTAAAGTGAAATTAGTGTCAGCGTATTACATATTAAACATATAGTTTATCATTCTCGATGTAATTGGACCCAACCCTCTTAGACATTTTACACTCCATTCTATATTTTATTATGTTTCCTAACAAGGAGCCGTTCCCCTTTAGTTACTGTAATTTCAAGTAAATCCACAGCGTTTACGATGATTGGAGGCCTGCGTGACGAGACTCGAGAGTAATCTGGAAGGCAACTCGCCAAGTCCCCTGCTTAGGTACATGTCACATAACCTACAATACACCGTAATATATAATTTATCGACTTAAATAGTACAAAATAAAAAATAATTATGTCTAAAGATTTGAATTTAATATGTAATTTGGTATTTCTGACTCACATGTCTGTAAGTGACGGCAATTACAAAAGCTAATTATCAATTGGTAAGTAATTATTTCATTACATATAGCTTAAAGAATAAGCTTCAATCTTTGGATAGTAATTTGTTTTTATATATCTGAAAATAAATCGAAAACCTATTGCTTGAAACTGGCTAAGTTATGTTTAAATACATTGAATATAGACTTGTAACTATTTCCAATTACTTTTCAAACATACGCTGCTGTAGGAATATACAGCACATCCTCTTATAGTATTACATGCCATCCATTCATTATTTATTGTTAATTTCCCCATAATCACCAATAATTTCCCCATAATGTGTCATTTCTATATGTATTTTCCCTTATTAATGTGTCACACAGTCAATTTGCCCCCATAATTGTGTTACTTGTCTTTCAACGTGTTAAGTGTGTTAATTTGTGTTAATTGCCCTATGTTCATGCCCCAATAATAATCATCCTTGTCACCACTCCTCAGAAAGTCATTCCCTCTATGCATTGTAATATTTATTTATCTGTGTAATTTTGAATAATATTTATTTCATTAATTAATTACTATCAATCATTCACAGCTTATCCACATCTAATAGCCTACTTGCTTGCAATAGAATTACAATTTAATATACTTATCAAAATTAGTCCTTAAGGAATCTAAATTACAGTGACCAGTGTTTTACCATGTGTTTGTGAACCCTGTGCCTCCAACAATAGAACCATGCTTCCAGACCTGGACCTCTGCTAGACTCTCCCCTTGCAGTTCCAGATGCCATAGTGTTAAGACCTAAAATTTTGTGGCAGGACATAGTTCCTGGTAAATTCAACCCAGTACGGCCTAAGTTTTAAATTGCTTAGGGTCCATTGTTTAGGGACTATACTGCTCATAATACACCACTTTAACTTCATTCCCTTTTATTTATCTTATCCCAGAAATTGGTATTAAGCGAAGAACCTTTGTAAGCTGATTGGTAAACCATCTCCATTTTGTATTCTATTAGGGACAGTTGAAAGAATACAGACATTTGATAGAACAAGCCCAATGTTCTAAGATTTAACTAACATTAAGAATAATCTAGCATCAAATTGAACTGTCTTTTCTAAATTTCATTTGAGTATATTTTAATTATCAGTAAATTCAGTGAAAACCATTGGACTTTCCTTTTGGACATCAAAATTTTGTCATTGTTGCAAATTGTAAACAAACCCAATTTGGCCTTAAATATTCTTTCATTCATTTAATTCAACGTTATTCAAGTCAGCACGACACTTCCCCCCTGAGATAAGAGCCCTCGTTTATTTAAGAACCCCATTTATTGAAGAACTACAGTATGAACATTTTAATCTTATTTATTGTTGTAACCCATTTGATAGCCTAGGCCAGAGTCACTTCCCCAGTAATTGTAAACTAATTGTAAATCCCCTTATTTAATAGCATCCAGAATTCAATATTTGTCCTTCAGATAAATAAATACTATATTGTTCACCTGTATATTGCATTTAATTAGGTAAAAGGTATCTATAATAAAAGTACACCTACCTTCTGTGGGATATCCAATACTAACTACAGCAAACGATTCTACAAACTACAAGAAGACGGAAGCCAGTGTAAGAAATATATTTATTTGTAAGTAAAAGAGGTATTTTTGAGCTATATTTAAATAGCCTAGTGAATTTTGTAGGAGATTTCACCATTTATTGTAGAGTCAAAGTTAGGCTTGTTTCATGGCGGCCATTGCCCACAGACCAGATAGCGTCCTTTTTGTATCACCATTCCCCGACCCCAAACAGAGCACATTTCAAGTTATTTAAGTTAAGTAAAATAACCCCAACCGTAAAGAGTAATTTTACTCTCTCGGCATGTTTTGGAAAGTTGAACCACAATTCATCAGCCGACTGAACCGAAGAGCGTGTTGTCTCCGTGCAGTAATTGCTACATTCAATTCCAATTAGCATCAGCCTCGCTTATCTTGGCTATCTTGTCCGCTGGTCGACTTCTTGATACAATATCACCGCAGTAAAACTCTCCTCAGGGTTGCCGTGTCGATACATTTGCATCTAACCAGTCGCACATAGGTCGAGCTGTATAATACCCGTAATCAAGGTGCGAATAGTGTTGACCAGTTACAAAAAATTAAAGTAAAAAAAAATTAGTTTTATCGTTTTGCCCAAATATGTTAATTCAACAGGAAATATTATGAGTTGGAATACAAATTCTACACTCTAATATGAGCAAGGTTTTTTGTTTGGTTGGTTGGTAGCTTTCTTGCAACTCTGATTTCAAAAACTTTTCCAGCTGTTTCCTTAAAATGTTGTAATTAACTAATTTCTTGGTTTAAAATCAGTTCTATACAGTATACAGTATAATCCCAGAAAAAATCGAATTAGGTCAAACTAATTTGAAAAGTTAAAAATTAACATTGGGCTTATAAGTTTTAAAATCAAAACCAACGAATTTTGACAGTTTTTCATTATCAACCACTGAACTGTCAAATTAATACTCATCCAACAAGGAAACCAACATGTGGTTTTCTGAAAACAGGAACTAAAACCATTTAATACAAATTTCATAAAGAGTGGGAAAAATAAAAAAATGTGTATATAATCAAAAATACTACTGTACATTTTAAAGGAAGATTGAGTTATAATAACAACTGAAGTGACATTAAACATTCAGAAAAGAGGCAATTGAGAAACAAACCTGCTCAAAATGTGGTGAAAATAATACTCTATAGGCATATTAAACAAATTGACTGGCTCCCTCCAAGCAAAGATCGGTCCCCCAGGTACTAATCAATTTAAATAAGCGTCAGAAATCTATTACAACAATTATATTAGTAACTAAGGACCTATTTTGTTCGTGGGAGGCTCAGAAACTGAAATTAAATATTCAGCACGCTCGAGACAGGTTGTAACAAATTGGACGAGCAGAGAATGTGATTGCCATACAGAGAGAATCTGACCTCTGGTCGTGAGGGGACAAAGGTCATCTCTGAGGAGTTGTGGGGGTGGGGGGGGAGTCAGTGGGTAAGTGTAAAGGTCACAACGTTACAAAGGAGGAACTATAAATTTACGTGAGGAAAACGTACGGAATTTCTTAAACATTAGTAACAGCATGAGTGTAAGGCTGTCCCACACCTCTCGCAAATACGCCGGAGTTCGGCCGAATGTTCGGAGTATTTGCGAGAAGTCTGGGAGCTGCTCGAACACTTGAATATGGGACGGAATGTTCAGTGAACATTCGGGAGAATGTTCGGCCGAATGTTCAGGCCTGTTTACGAGAAGTGCGGGACAGCCTTAACCCAACACCTAACCATGAGATGAAATTGATCACGAACTTAGTAGTCGTATATTTTAAATTCATAAAAAATATCGAACCAGTTGATTTGCAACGCATTCTTTTACTTGTAGTTCAATTAAGATATTTAATACGAGATAGGCGTGAAAGCAGTCAATTTCACACCAATAAAAGCAAAGTTATTACAGTTTATCTACTAATGACTGGAGGCCGACACAAGAACCAATTTGCCAAGTAATCTAATTCGTGTGTGTTAAATAAACATAGATGAATCAAAGATTTCACATTCGCCTTCGGCTAGTTGGCTTGCTCTGGATGTAATATATTCTATACCGCAACATGTAACTCCTAAATGCATATAAGATTGCTTATGCAGAGTTTTCTATTCTACAGACAAATGTAACTCTCACTGTGATATATCTTATGTAAATTAGCCAACATCTCGCGTTGATTGGTTGTAGGAGTGTGAGGTCAACTACTTATGTTGTTGACGCCATCTCATTAGTTGTAATCTATACCTGGCATTAATTCATCATTCATCTATCAAATTTGACTGAGTGTTATTGATTCCTAATTGATACCCTTTCTTTGGAACGGAATAGTTTTGTTAGTTCTTCTGGTTGAAAATTAAATTGATGTTAAATTTTCCGGAGTTAAATCTACTTAAGGAGTTTAATATGTTGATAATCATTAGGAATATCTAGTGAATAACTGTTTTTCGACTCTTAGTCAGTGATATCCTTACTATCTAACTAAAACTATCTTACTATCTTACTATTTGACAAATTACTAAAATATATCTTGAATATTCTAGTAATTGGGTGTTATCATCTACAAATAAGATTCAGCATGAAAAGTAATACCTTAAACAATAAGCCAATAATTAATAATGTATGTTTGTTTGATTGTCTGTGTGTTATTTACCTCCACAAAACGGGGAAGAATTTTTTCCTACACATTTTCAAGACATATTGAAAATAAAGATATACATATTGAAATACATATTGAATATTTTCAAGATATACATATTGAAAATAAAGATAAGAAGTAGTTTTACTGATAATAAACACTTAATTTTGCTGATAGCAGTGAATTGTTTTTAATTTAATACAGCTGATTTCATAATTATTTAGTTTAAGTGGTATGCAGAAAAAATATAAAATACATTTGTTTATAGAGTGAGATTGTTTTTTCCTTTGTAGTTTTAGATACGTAAGACGTTTCCGTAAAAGTAATAAGAGCTGAATGATTATTTTACATTTCTTACTTAACTTACTTTGTCAAGACACTGTACCAAGACAAAACCATAGGTAGCACACTTTGTAAATTTGTCCATAGAGGTTTTCATATTCCGAGTGGAATGTAAAAATAGAAGTTCAAAACCTCCACTAATACAATCATAAACACAGGTATTTTGTGGGAGAGGTGAATCAAAAGCCACGTCGGAAAATCAGTGATTACAGTGCTCGCCACTGCTGCGCGGCGTCAAGTTATCACGGGTATTTATCTTAATCATTAATCGTCACGAAAATCTATTAGGTGCGGAGCAATAGATGGTTATAGAAGATTTAAAACTTTCCACAAGGGGGGTTAATCGTGTCAGAAGAGTCTCTCACCACGGTGTGGTATCGCCCCAATAGAGTTCTGTGGGTATCGCCTCATGCGTTTGAGTCGTGGTTTATTAAATTCATTATTTTTAGATGCCATTTTATCGTCTTTATGTTTACCAGATAAAGATACTTACAAATTGTATGGGTTTTTTTAAGTTAACATTATTTTCTTTTCTCAGCCATAACAGGGTTTAGCATTTTGCAATATATTAATGATCTTTTATTAAGTTTATTACTAGACTGGTTTTTACAACCTTTTAAATAAACCTAATCTTAAGATTATCCGTATCCTAATCTATTATATTCCTGTGAAGTTTCCTCCGATATTTTAACAACTTTTTATCAAGATAAGGAACCAAAGGAAACATTATGACTACTAGAAAATATTAAGAAAGTTAACCTATGAAGGTTTTTAACACATACAACTACATTCATTTTCATTATTAGTGAATTTCCTATGGAAAAGTGAACTGTATTAGAATGACCCGCACGGTGAGACTTAAGCCCGGGACCACCATAAAAGTTCCTAACGTGACCCCCTGAACACGTTTTGAGGGGTCTCTAAAAACTTGATATATACACTTGTATATGTGTGTGTGTGTGTGTGTGTGTGTGTGTGTGTGTGTGTGTGTGTGTGTGTGTGTGTGTGTGTGTGTGTGTGTGTTCGCACTCTAGCGGTCGCAATTTTTGTCCGATTTACTTCAATTTTGGTAGACATTCAGTTTTATAATCAGTTGGACAAGTTCGTTGGACAAAACAATCGGAAAACCCTAACCCCCTTTTTTGGGGCTTTTAAGTTTTTAAATTTTGAGTTTTGGGCCCAAAAAGGGTCAGAAAACCCCGAATGCACACTTATTGCACATTAAAGTATTTTACGTAAAAATCCAAAGATTTTAAGCCCTCCCTCATCATTCTTGCATAAGTACTTACCGAGTTATTAAAGAAAATGTTAACTGTCAAAATACAGTACGTTGTCTTATGGGGATTTTACACTGGAAAATGCTGTTTTTCATATCTTAATATCGTTTTATCAACCCCAATGGCCAATACCCCTATACCAACTTGTTATCCCGACTATACCCTCCTCTAACTTTGTAATGTACAACATTGGAATCCTATTAGTGAATTTAAATATAACCAGGAGCATCAGAACAGCCAAAAAATAACATTTTTCAACTAAAAAAAAAATGTATCCAGTGTTAATTTAAACCCTTTATTTGATCTTTTTAAGGTTTTAATGCGGAAATTCACTTCCCTCACGTCAGCGTGCTGCGTGCGATCTCGTTTGAATTAAACTAATTAAGTTATTTTAAAACTTTAATTGCAGAGAAATATAATATAGTTTACTTTAGTTAGCTAGTTAAGACCTATAACCATCTAACCATAGTTGAATAACCTTGAGCTAACAAAAGATCAAATTATACGCATTTCTAATACACCGAACTAAACCAAGTTTTACCAAAATTAGTGATTCTAACATGCTCTTTATGAAACTTTATTAAATCTATGAAGTAAGCAAATGTTATAAATTTCAGAAAAAAGGAACTACCCGTCACTGAATACTACAGTGCGTTGACACAGGTAATCTGAAATTCTTTAAAGAGTCTAGGTTTAGCCAAATGGAAGTCAAATCTTGACAAATAAAGGTTTTATTACCCAAACCAGGTAATAATTCGACCGAAGACCCCGCTTGACGAGTACGCTAAGGGCCACGAAATAATTGTGAACTGAAGAAAGAATTATTTTGGGATAAAATAGTTTATTTTGTGCTAATTTTATATCTCATTAAATCTTAATTAATCTTGTACATGTACGAAATTTAATATGCATAATTTAAAACTGAATAGTTTATTTGTTTTTCTCAGTATCCAATGTTACGTTAAAAAGAGAAAAGATCATACAAATTAGTATGTCATTACCCTTGACAATTTCTTTCTTTTTATTTATATCAAGATTTGATTGGACTGTACCTAATCGTGTTTAAAACTACACCACGTTTTGGGAGGTAAGGAAACTCCTCCTGTTAAAAAGTGAACACTAATTATATTGGAATTAATGCACATATTTATAAGATTTATTTTCTACAATTTTGGGGTGGGTAAAGAATCGTAATATTATTTACTGTGTGTCAGATAAACCAAGCGGTTAAGGTTTATCATTTAATCCGGAGTATCAAGACTTGATGGGCGTAATCAATTGTAATGCAATGCATAAGAAGTTTAAGAGTAAACTAAAATTTGTATGTTTGAAAGTGCATAACATCAATATAACGGGAATGTAACTCGTAGGAATGTAACTCGAATTAACTTAACCTTTCACACCGGCAAGAATGTATCTCAACTCTGTGCAAAATCCTAAATTTACATCAAGCTTCAACATTTAATTAGATAGAATAAAATAATCAAACATTACTAATAAACTTAATTGTAGTGCAGGCAAATAATTCTCTCTATAAACACAACTGATGTCACCTTTTCATGCTTACAAGTTGTAATATAATCCTGAACCAAATCGGATCAGTTTTTTACTACGACGTCAGGGCCAGGCCGGACAGCTGCTTTGCAAGTCAATTGAATAATCACAGGCTTTGTTTATCACTACAAATTGGTCGAGACTTTCAGCCATAAACAAAGTCGATTTGCGATCCTTAATTGTAGCCTCTCCAATGCCTAACCTAATTAGCATTGCAGGTCTATCGTATTTGCACTATTGTGTGAAAGATCGGTGTAGTGATTTGTAAAGAATATCTAGTCTGGTGTATAGACTTTCATCTCTTTCAATTTATTTGGCCAACGGAACAAGAAACTTACTATTAGCAATGTAATAAAGGATATGTATTAGAAGGGCGCCATCAGGATACGGATAATGACTGAAATAGCCACCAGAAACGCTGCAGTAGTGGTTAATGACGGCCCAGTTAGTTTTTATTGTTGTCTACGTTCGTTTGTATTTGTTATAGTGGCTTTTTTTAAATAGTAAAAAGGAGACTATCTTTAGATTTATTCATGTTTGTTTATGTTTATTCATATACAGCCGTTATCAAAATGTATGAATGGTTAAGCAACTTAAGAAAATCCAAACTATTGTATTTTGAAGTACTACTGTGATATTACGCTAAACCTGCGGGTAGCGTGCAGCCAGTAGCATGTGATACATCATGAGATCTGCTACTCAGCTGTAACCATTGTAATCTTTGCCCCAGGCACCACTCTGTGAAGCTCGTGGTGATATCAAGACCCTAAACACAGTTGGATGGTGTGCGTGAGACAGTGGCGTGTGAGCCATCACATTCCCACATCACGAGATCTGTCACTCTGCTGTAATCATTGTAATCTTTGCCCCAGGCACCACTCTGTGAAGCTCGCGGTGATATCAAGACCCCAAATACAGTTGTGTAGTGTGCGTGAGACAGTGGCGTGTGAGCCATCACATTCCCACATCACGAGATCTGCCATTCTGCTGTAATCATTGTAATCTTTGCCCCAGGCACCACTCTGTGAAGCTCGCGGTGATATCAAGACCCCAAATACAGTTGTGTAGTGTGCGTGAGACAGTGGCGTGTGAGCCATCACATTCCCACATCACGAGATCTGCCATTCTGCTGTAATCTTTGTAATCTTTGCCCCAGGCACCACTCTGTGGAGCTCGTGGTAGTATCAAGACCCCAAACACAGTTGGGTAGTGTGCGTGAGACAGTGGCGTGTGAGCCATCACATTCCCATTCACATTCCCACATCACGAGATCTTCCATTCTGCTGTAATCATTGTAATCTTTGCCCCAGGTACCACTCTGTGGAGCTCGTGGTGATATCAAGACCCCATACACAGTTGGGTAGTGTGCGTGAGACAGTGGCATGTGAACCTTCACATTCGCACATCACGAGATCTGTTACTGTCATCATTGTAATGATTACATTAGGCTCTTACAATTTGTAGAGCTCTCAAAGGTAGTAAGTAGCCTTCTAAACAAACTACACGACTCATAAATAAAAATACAGCCAAAATTAAATACGTTTAAGATCTGTTTTAACATTATGTTGATTTATCTTGCCGTATGAGAGTTTTTGCCCTGAGCAAATTTACGATTCTGAAGAAGGAATACAATTTATGTATGACATTTTTAAGTATTATTTTGGATATATAATTCCGTGACCTATCAGCACAAACACCGCATGTACTTAACAACAAAACACTATTATATCTGGGAATATGGTGATGTTTTTGAGACAGTGAGTTTTGTGACAGTAACTAATAACAGTTAATTTGTTTTATATAGTAAAACAAAAATTTATTCGTTTACCTTCTGTTATACACGATAATATATGTATTCATGACTAATATCCGTTTCCGGATTTTTATAATCAAATTATTTATAATTTTTACACACTCAATTAATAATGCACTTTAACAACAATACTGTTTACGTTAAAGTCAGTTTTGTTGTCATATTAGAGCACTGCCATCGTAGAACAACTTTTATTATTTTAACGATTATATAAACATATTTCCTTTGATAATTTTCTATTTTATATAGACTACGTAGGAATTTCTCACGTTACTAAAACATACAATTCCTTGTGAATATTGCTGATAGTTTTCTCGTCTATTGTTACAGAGCTACTCTTTCTTAGTCTGCTCATTATTGGCTAACTTTTTTTCTTTTTAAGTAAGAATACACGAACTGCAGCTGCAACTGAGAGCTAATTTTACACTTGTCACGATCGCGAGGCTCCACGGCACCTCATTACACTCTCGGCGGGGGCGATATTTCGCGAGATTACAGATATTACTCTCTTTTTGGGCAAAAAATACTTCTCACGCAGCGTTTCGCACTCTTTTGATGTAGAACGTGGTTATAATTCACTCCCAAAAATGTGCTTACCTTATTTATTAACATATTAAGGGATTTGTTTCTGCAGGAGGACCTACTATCACGATATTGACCCTGTAAACCTTACCTATCGACATTTAAATCTTGCTATTAATAGCTGACATGTGTTTTGTAGATAAACTTTCTTACAATTTGTCAACTACACTTACCGTACCCTTGACTAAATCCAACCTATAACCATTGACTATAAATACTGAAGGAGACATCCCATCCATCCAGTGGGCCCAGCTGTCCCATTTTTAGTGTATGCTAGAATATAAATTGAAGTAGTTTGATTGGGTCACCGACAGATTGTGCTGCAGTCAACTTTTTATTTTTTAGCGAATTTCCCCTATAGGGAAGAAGCTATTACCGTAGGTCTCATGGTAAGATTTAAGCCCGAGACCATGACAAATTTTTTTTTTTAGGTCCCCAGATGACTAAAACACGATTCGTTCAAATTTATATATATGTATATATATATATATATATATATATCTATATATATATATATATATATATATATATATATATATATATGTGTGTGTCCGTGAATGCGATAACTTGAGTAAAAAACGTCCGATTTCGATGAAATTTGGCTCAAATGTGTAAAGTGACATTCATGACTTTAAGTTCGAAAACCAGAAAAATCGGGCCATGGGAAGGGGGGTTTATGGGGGTTTTAAATTTTCCAAAAATCAGTTTTTTGCATTTTTTACCCTAAAATTTTTAAAACACTTAATTTTGGTTTAGACCATGTTATAGAGCTTAAAAAAACAAATAATATGGTATTTTGAATTATTAAGCTAGGTTAAGTGGTTGCGGAGAAAATCCAAAAAAACCTGCTCATAAAATCTCCTATGTTAATCTTATGGGAAAAAGGTTTTTGGCTTTTCCTAAGTTAATTTTGATGTAAACTTCACATTTGCTTTTACCAATCAATTCAGCTCCACAAAACAATCATTTTGGTGTTTAAATTGTGATTCTACGTCCAACCGTTGCAGAGATATTCAAAGTGCTAAACACAGTACGTTGTCCAATGTTATCCTTATGGAGAATAAATAAAATTTGATATCTCCATTATTAATGAATGTATATTGATGAAACTTGGCACGTGGGGTCGCGTAGTACTGGTATATTGATATTTGCACAAAAAATTGATTTTTTGTTGATTATCCCCGTAGCAGCGAACCTGCGTACTCAGCCCCCATGTTATTCTTATGGAGAATAAGTAAAATGTAATGACTCCCTTAATTATGAACATAAATTAATACAACTTGCTATGTGGCTTCACCTTGTTGAGTTATAATGATATTTGCATAAAAACCCATTTTTTTAGTTCCTTGTTGCAGCAAACCTGCTTACTCATCTCCCATGTTATTCTTATGGAGAATAATTAAAATTGTATATATCGCTTATATATGAATATATTTTTATAAAACTTGGTATGCGGCTTTATATGGCATTAAGACATATATTATGCATTGGAAATTCGCTGAGTACGCAGGTTTGCTGCGACGGGGGTATTTTATTTACGTTAACTTTAAAATATCTCCACCCCAGAAAGCAAGTGATAATAAACTTATATTTGCTTCCTGACACACCAACTGTTGTATTATCCCCTCCTTGAGAGGATAAGTAATAGTTGACAGCAGTATACTCTGTTGGTGATTATTGTAAACTAAGACCTCTTTTAATCCTGGCATATACAAAACTAGGGACACAGTTAACCATGGCAGTGAGAAGTCTACTTCAGTATTTATAGGCAATGCTATAACTGAACACGTATGCATGCACATGTTAAGGTTACACAAAGTTGACCGTGTAGTTAAACAAGAATAATAATAATTTTGTTTAAAATTATTGTTTGATTTCTTAATATTATGTGTTTATATTAAGTTAAACTTATAAAATATATCTTTCTATATATCAACAACTCTCAATAATTAAGGGTGTAACACGTTCATTGATGGCTGTCATATAAACAACTTACATAACCTCTATCTATCGCTAATTTTTATGTTAAAAGTTTATAATACCAATGTGACACTATATTACCAAAATTAATACATCCCCGTATTCCAGGGTGACTCTCGGACTGGTCTAAACCAGCTCGTAGCTCAACACTGGGTTATGGAAAACTTGTTTTCCCCTATGGTCCTCCATCTTTATAGACGGTTTTCAATTACGTATGCATCAATTAGAGTCATTCAAATCAGAAACTACATACTAGCAATAATTTAAATGTTCCATCACATTATTCAACGGGTTTCAGCAGGGAGTATAGCCCCAAACCTATCACTAAGATTTTCATCTAAAATCTCGTAAATGTTTGTACCAGTAAAATAAACGCTCGACCCTATAACAAGAGTTGTAACCCGTGGGGGCAAATTGTTAAAAATAAATACCCCCGTAGCAGCAAACCTGCATACTCAGCGAATTTCCAATGCATATTAATTTATCTTGATACCACATAAAGCCACACATCAAGTTTCATCAATATACATTCATAAATAAACGATTTATGACATTTTAATTATTCTCCATAAGAATAACATGGCGGCTGAGTATGCAGATTTGCTGAAATAAGGAACGCTAAAAATGGGCTTTTATACAAATATCAATATAACTCAACTAGGTATAGCCACATACCAAGTTCTATTAATTTATGTTCATAATTAAAGGAGATAACACGTTACTTATTCTCCATAAGAATAACATGGGGCTGAGTATGCAGGTTTGCTGCTACGGGAACTATCGGGCAAAAAATGGGTTTTTGTGCAAATATCAATAGACCACAATGAAATGAAGCAATATACCAAGTTTCGTCAGGATAAGTTGATAAATAAGCGAGATATACAATTTTTATTATCCTCCATAAGAATAACATTGGACAACGTACTGTGTTTAGCACTTTCAATATCTCAGTAACCAATTGACGTAGAGCAATGATTAAAACATCAAATTGTGCGTCTTTTGAAGATGATTCCAATGAGAAAAAATAAAATTTTACTTTTTCAAAAATTGTATGTAAAAAACTCAAAAAACCCATTTTTGGGGTACAAAACCCCCCCAAAACACCCCTTCGGATAGGTCGATCTGTCTGGTTTTCTAACTTAAAGTCATAAATGCTGCTTTACACGTTTGTACCAAATTTCATCAAAATCGGACCTTTTTTACGAGAGTTATCGCACCCACGGACACATATATATATATATATATATACAGTTTCAAACGAATGGTGTTTTTGGGGTCTGGGGACCTCAAAACGAAAAGTTATCATGGTCCCGGGCCTAGGTCTTACCATGCCGACTACGGTAATAGCTTCTTCCCTATAGGGGAAATTCGCTAAAAGAGGAAAATATGGTAATTATGGTAATATGGTATGGTATGGTTAGAATAGAGGTAAATACAATATAATATTCTAATCCTTGACTTATCGACCGAAATTTCACGTTCCACAAAATTATATTTTTTGAATATCCAAGATCTGGGGGCTTTAGCAGTTCTGGGGCACCTCGCTCCACTAATTTTAGAGGCTGGGTACTTAAACAGGCCAGAATTATCGAGTGTGCATGTAGGTGACGAAGAGCCCCTCTAAATTTCAAGTATTTAAGTTTAATTGAACATTTCAAATGTTCCTGTATAGAATTGTCTATTAAATTATTTATATCTGAAACACTGATACGACCTTACAATAACAAACACAGGGCTATAACATATTGGTGTTATGCATTTTCTGTATAAACATTAACTGTGATCAAGTTTACCGTAAAACATAAGCCTTTTAAATAATTACCAAATTTCAGAGTTGGGTGTTAATTCTCACAACTCACGAATATCCTTGCGTAAACGTTTAAGATTTTTTCTCCTCTTTAAAAGTGTATAATCGACAAGTTTGAAATCATTTGCACATTAGACAACTTTTCATTACTCGTCCTAATAAGGATCTGAGCACCACCAGTTACTGTAATTTTCCGAACAAATTCGCAACGTTTACAATAATTGGTGGCAATTTGTGCCGAGAGTTCGATTAATCTAATAGACAACTCAGCGTATCCTGCGATATCGCCCTATTTGTCGCATCCACTTTAACATAAACCCGAGTATGCCGGAGGCCAAGTATGGTAAACGAAAGAAAATATAGACTTTCCAATATGTGAGCAATGGTTTGTTGTATAATTCCAGTAAAGGACAAAAAAGTCTTGATATAATTCACTTCAAAATATATTTACTCATATACTGCATCCGTTTATAAGACGGTAAATATGCATAAAAAATGGTATTGTGTATCGTGCTGGTTAAGAAGAAATTAAAGTATAAGTAATGAATCAAGTGTCATACTTGTAAAATTGATCAAAATTGTCATACTTGTAATTAAAGAGAAGGATTTTTTGTTTATACTTAATCGATTCATTAAAATTTATCTTAGAAAATTTATTTTATTGACAGTACTAATCCTATACGAGTAAGGTTTGCTTGCTTGCTTGCGACACTGATCTCAAAAACGGCTCCAACGATTTCCTTCAAATGTTCGAAATAACTAATTTCTGGGTTGAAATAAGTTCTGGACAGGCCTCATCCCCAGGAAAAATCAAATAATGTAAAAAAACTAAAGTGAAAAGTTACAAAAATTAACGTTGGGCTAATGGAGTTTCAAATCAAAACAAAAGAATTGTAACAGCTGTTCATAATCAACCAGGGAACTGTCAAAGTAATACTCATGTTGTATATGAATATTAACATGTGGTTTCCTGAGAGCAGAAATTAAAAGATTTGAGTGAAGATTACATATATAGAGTAGTTAATATAAATCGAAGGGACATTGAACTATAAATAACTACTGGAGTGACCTTAAAAATGTAGAAAAGAAGCAAATGAGTAATACAGATCTGATTATGAGTAGGGGGAAGTGGTGAAATATTACTCCAAGTCATCTAAACAAACTGACTGGCCTTCCCCCGAGCAAAGCTCGGCCCCACAGGTACTTAGAATAAATCGACAAAGGATCATAACTGAACTCATTAACTGTGTTTTTTTTTAATCACCAGCCTCGTTACTGACAACTTCAAAGGGCTTTGATCAAAGGAAACCCTATCTAAACTTTGATAATCCTGTAAACTTTGTTGATGTAGACGCCCGTAAGCCCCGATATTAATAAGCTGCTGTGATGCCTTTATAGGGATTATATCTCAACAATCAATCTCTTTATAGGGATTATATCTCAACAATCTCTGGTTTTGCCTAACAACAATGTTACTTGAAGTTACAAACCTAAGCTTGAGGGTTAAATCTAATATGAGTCAGTGTTTAAACAATAACCGTGAAAACAATACCTTTAGCGTCCGTCCTGTAAATGGTTGTGTTATACCGTAGGGTAACAGTAAGTCGCATAATTTAGATGGAAATACTCATAACAAATTGGATAACTTAATAACAACTTTTAGTCCCAAATTAAAAAATGTTACAATCAATTTCCTGTCTCTTAACTTTGTTTATATAACCCACAGTACTAATAAAGTACTTTTATTCAACTATCCTATTAAATAAACTTTTTCAGACATTTTCAAGCATGTTTATCTCTGCTATAAGTGGAATGGAGAAAAGTATCTAAATTTGAAGGGGAATACAAGATAATCGGCATCACAAAATTATTAAGACGTTCTCAGAAACTATTTCATGGGAATAAGCTATAAAAAGAGTAAAGGTTTTGAGATTTTATTGATTAAAAATACTATTCTCTGTGTTTTAGTATAGCGAGTATTAGATGTAGACGTAGGTAATCCGGTTCTTTTACAATATACTTTCAACCATTACGCATTCCAATTCAGCTATATGTCAGGATTACCTTTACTTAATCTTAATTATTTGAATGGGACTTGCCAGTGAGTTTAAACATGAATAAAAAATATGTTATGATTAAAATAATATTGGAATGTTTTACTCAAGCTTTTAAGAATTAAAATTCGACATGGTCAATTATTTATTTAAGTAATTCTTATACAGCTTTAAATAGTCATTCCTACTTAAAATACTAGAAAGTTATGAGTTATTGAACCTGTACTGCTTGTCCTATTGTGAGATGCACGAGTTGTTCTGCGAGTGTAGTATATCAATGTAATGGGACAACTGGAGATTTACCGGCCACATATGTCGCAGATACGACGTCAGGGTGTTATCCGACAAATGCTCTTGTCTAAAACCTCTTACTTATGACTCATGGTTATAAAATGAGTTTAAATCAAGTGAATACTTTAGTTTTTAAGGTAATCAAAGCTTGCAAAACACGTAGTAAAATTTGAAGATTAATAAGTACCAAATTTCGTTGGTTTTCTAAATCAAATGTTTAATTGTTTTAATATTCCAGCAGAATTAGCATATTTAAATGTTAAGTGTACAAGTATTCTGGGAATGATGCTTCCTGAAAACAGTCTGAAACAGAAGTCAAGTCATTCGACCTAACTACCTGGATAATTTAAGGTATAGTTAACCAGGAATCCTCAAGGGATATTTTCAAAATTGAATAACAATTTTATCTCTGTCATGAAATACTTTCAATCATTTCAAACTAATAGAACTATTATTTTATATTTTCCACTCAATTAATTAATTATTAAAACAACGACAACCCTCCGATTGAATTTGTGTTTATTGCCACGTGAATATTCCTTAACAATCAGGGTTTTAATATAAATTTGGATACCATAATTGTCGTGACAAAGTGATTTACTTGCAACCAATATTAGAGTATGTTGTTTAACTGGTTACAATAACCTCATCTTGTAAAACACAGGAGGTGGGTCTAATTTGTCTGGTGTTATAACTCTATTAAACATTAATTGAAAAGTTAAATTAAAATTACAACGCCTACGCCACGATGACAAGGACCAACTGCGTCAGACCCTCCCAGCGATAACAGATTAACAGGCTGATAACAGACAGAAGCGATATATATGTAAATTAGGCAATTTAAGAGTTTTTTATTATTTAAACGGGAATAAATTGTTCCGTGATTGCTCTAGGCTCCTCGCCAAGTCTTATATATACAGTGTTTTCTTTGATAGTATAAATAAGATAATGTACTAAAAACTGAAACTTCATTTAAAGCTAGATGGTTAAGAAATTAATGAAATTACCTCCCCGTGCGTAATGTGGCTACCGCACAGGCCATAAACCTGTCTAGCTCTAGCAGAAGAGTTGAATCGCCACAGTTTACGACCGTCAGCTGGTTTGCAAGTCGATTAAATAATTGCCGTGTCCTTTTTGTGCAAGCCGAAGTATATCGGTCGTTTAAGAATTAGGATGCTTTACAAATAATATTTATTAAGTCATGGGTGTATTACTATGGTACTGTGGTAAGACACGCATAAGATAGTCGCTCAAAAATGTGTTAAAATGCCACCATTAAATACCTATATATATATATATATATATATATATATATATATATATATACCTAGATATGACATCACCCATCAAAACTAACCCCGTCAATGGGCATTGCCCCAGTGGCTCTTAAAGTTCCTATCCCATGTTAATCTTAAGGAGCTTATATATTAAAAACTAAAGACAGCGACTCTGACCGTTCTACTGGGTCGACTTGCATGATTCTTTTTTTAAATGACAGGTAATTATGCCTAGATATGTCATCACCCGTCCAAACTAACATACCTCAATGGACTTCGCCCCAGTGGCTCTTAAAGTTCCCATGTTAATCTTATGGAGGAAGTTTGTTTACATCAGATGATTAATTAAAACATATGTTCATTAAGTTAGAGGGTTCATTTGGTTTGCCAAAGAATAATGCAGCAAAAATACATATCCTTTCTTTTTCTCATATCTATAGGTGTTTATATTTTTCTTAGTACCATCTTTTTGATATTTTAAAAAACTTCTGCCAAAACTAAAGACAGCGACCCTGACCGTTCTAATTTTGGCAGATTTTGATGAAATTTGGCACAAATGTGTAGAGTTATATTTATGAATTTAAGTTCGAAAACCAAATCAATTGGACAATGGGAGAAGGGTTTTATAGGGGTTTAAATTTTCCAAAAATCAGTTTTTTTTAAATTTTTCCCCTAAAATTTTAAAAACACTTAATTTTGGTTATAGCCATTTTATAGAGCTTAAAAAATGATTTGGTATTTTGAATCATTAACCTAGGTTAAGTGGTTGTAGAGAAAAGTAAAAAAACGCGCCCATAAAATTTCCCATGTTAATCTTATGGGAAAAGGTTTTTAGATTTTCCTATGATAATTTTACTAAAAACTTTACATTTCTTTTTACCAATCAGTTTAGCTCTACAAAACAATCATTTTGGTGTTTTAATTGTGATTCTACACCCAACCGTTGCAGAGATATTCAAAGTGCTAAACACAGTGCGTTGTCCAATGTTATCCTTATGAAGCATAAATCAAATTTGATATCTCGATTATTTATGAATGTATATTGATGAAACTTGGTATGTGGCTTCAACTAGTTGTTGTATATTGATATTTGAACAAAAAAGGTTTTTTGTTAATTTTCCCCGAAGCAGCAAACCTGCATACTCGGCCCCCACGTTATTCATATGGAGAATAAGTAAAGAATAAGTAAAGTTGTATATCTCTCTTAGTTATGAACCTAAATTAATAAAACTTGGTATCTAGCTTCACCTGGTTGAGTTATATTGATAATTGCAAAAATACACATTTGTTATCTTCCTCGTTGCAGCAAACCTGCGTACTCAGCCCTAATGTTATATTTATTGAGAATAAATAAAATGTTATGTATCACTTATTTATGAATGTATTTTTGTGAAACTTGGTAAGTGGCTCTATTTAGTAGTGAGACATATATACGCATTGGAAATTCACTGAGTACGCAGGTTTTCTGCGACGGGGGTATTTATATTGTACAGTGTTATTTTGTATACAAATTATAGAAATTAACATAATTGATTTTATAAAATTATTTTTAAACCGCCTGATAATTATTACCAGCTGATTATCATTTGTTTTGAAGGTTATTATGGCATACTTTTAAATATCAGCTGATAATTTAGCCATACAACAAAATATTTTTATCCCAATCTCCCTTCACTAATCTTTTATAATTTTCAGATTTATTAAAAACTAATAAATTCAATGTGAAGTCCTTCTCATTATGAGCAAAGCAAGCAAGCGGCGCTTTGCGCTGCACGGGGGTACTCTAGTTACACTTAAATGTTTTGTCTCTGCGAGTCAACGTTTGATAGAGAAGCATATGTGTTGCAAATAACTTTGGTACACCTCTGTATTAAGCCAAGTTTGTGCATACAATTTGCCATATGTAACGATTTAAATATGATTGATACGTTAAACAATCCTACATGTCAATTGGCAATGCTGATCCTTAGTTTATATTTAGTCGCAAATTTCCACGTCACTTATTTCGTAAGCTATTAAGAGACGACCAGCATAAGTAATTATTATAGAGTGGTTATTTAATATTTGATTGCAAAATCTTTAAAATCATTACAGTAATTATAATACCCTATTTACTTATTAGTTTGCTTCAAAATCACATCAAAGTTAAAACTTTCGAGTTGTAAACCTTACTACGTCACGTGTGTGTATCCACTTTGGGAGTTTAAACGTAGAATTCCTTGTAATCTTCATTTTAAAATTCCTCTCTTGGGTCTTCTGCTCAATTTGCAAATCTTTGTAAAATTGTCTAAAGCTTTAACATTGTCACTGCTTGAACATTAATATTTTTAAATTGTTGTGTCTTTCGAGATAAACATTACTAATTAACTGATATTATTAATTATGTTTTAAGCGAGTTTTGGAAAAAAAGTCTGATCTTATTTTGAAGGTTGTTGACAATAACTACATGCATTCGTGAAGCAGCCATAGTAGTTTATCTGATAATGTCTAAATACTACCACAAGAAACAACTTTTAAGAATTCCAATTCAGAAATTCAAATAAACCAAAAATAAATAGTCTCTCAACTTCCTTTGTAACTCAACGAATCTTATTTATCCGGTTTTGTATAAACTGATTCCAGAAAGAATAATAAACTGTAAGCAATATTTCCTTAGTATTACGCAGAAGATCGTTTTCCTGAATTTCCTGCCGAACATACCAGATATCTTTTGACTTCGCTGTGATTTCCTATCCTATTACCGTAATGGCATTTAAATACTTTTTCCCTCGATCAAGCCGCGACGTTCCTTAATGGCTCCTTTTCACCGGCACCACAACGTTTTTCCACTTTTAAAAAGTTATTTCTCTTGCACTAAATTAGAAACTCACAAAATGCAACTACTAACGTTGCACTTAAAATAGTTCTCACAACGCACTCCAGTTAATGCAATTGGTTGTTTGTGCCAAATACTTCAACCTCATCGAGTAGTAAAAGTTTCAGTGGACTTGGTTTATCTTCCGTTACGCTATACTTGGATCTGTAACATAGTCAAGCTAAACTTAGAAACTATTCGAGTTCCACAGGCCGTGGGAAAGTTTTGTAAATGTATTACACCAGCACAACACACCAGCCTGGCGGGTGTGTATATATAAATTTCTAGTAAACGTATAATGTAATTTTAATCTTACACGATGAGATAATTTGTACTAAAAATAAGTTCGAATACCAAAATATAGCTGATAACGAGTGGATATATGTACATGTACCAACATGTATTATTACTCAATTTGGTAAACTAAAATATTATCATATATGACAGTAAATGGAAACAGAAAAATTTATAACATTCCACTCAACGAAATAACGATTCACAAACTTGTAAAGTATCTAACATACTGTAACTAAATCGACATATTTTTTCTGGATAAAATAACGAAACGCATTTTTTTAAATCTCGATAATCTCTGTATTTATAAATCATATATAACGAGGTTAAATTTTAGTCTGCAAACATTTAATACAAGTTCTGCAAACATAAAAGGTCGTCAGTAGTTAACGGAATGTCTCAGAAGTGTTTCCCGTCTTCAGATCACGGAGGAACGGTGTTTGCCAAAGGCATGGAAGGCACAAACTTTCTCTGTACGAGATCAAAGGCTTGATTGATATTCCCGCCAAATCACCATTACTTCGCCTGCTTTACAACTTTAGCAAGCCTGTTATTCTATTATTACTCGTATATTTAGGATCGACGAAGTATTTTTTTCCGTACCAGTAAACAAAAATGCTCTTGGTCCATTGGTTACTGAGGTATTTAAAGCAATAAACTCAGTACGCTGTCCAATGTCATTATTTTGGAGAATAAATAAAATTAAATATATTACTAATTTATGTCTATTTATTTGTGACATTTGGTATGTGGAATATTATTCTAATAGAGAATAAGACGAACATTATTTTCCGCTTATTATTGACCAGATATTGATAAAACTTGAACTTCATACGGAAGTAGACCGTTATATTAGCATACCACCCCCACTTATTTTGGTCGTTATTGCAGCAAACCTGCGTACTCAGTTCTAATATTATGCTTACGGCGAATGAATAAATATTGTCTCGCTTACTTGTTAATATAGTTCAACTTACCTGCATACTACAACTTGGTAAGTGGTTTCATGTCGTAGTACAATACAAATACTCCATTTGAAACTTTCTTAGCATGCAGGTTTGCTGTGGTAAGCATATTAGTGCTTTAAAACCCCATGATATCAACCGACACTTGATATCTTTCCTACAACACTGTGAGTTATCCAATTGGTAACGTGATTTAAAGTGAGAAATTATGCTTTAAATTACTACGGTGTTTAAATTTTTCAAGAATTAATTATGCCAAGTAGAACACAGTGATGCTGTACAAGGATGTTTGCAAGTTGTGGTGTGATCACCTCCTCACGATCGATCGCCCATCGCTAGTATAACAAGCATGTGATTACCAGCTGATTAATCATGCTCGCCGTATTGTTCCAGGATCCTCCTCTCTCTGATGTTATCAGCATCCTCCCATTGTCTAAACACCCTTTCTCCATAGTAATATTTACTGTCGATGAGCCATTTAGTAGAATTATCAATTTAAAATCACGTTGTTTTTTAGAGTAACCTGCACAAATAGCTTGGAGTTGTGGATTTTTTGTTTTATGGTGTGAAATTCTTAAGAAATACGACTTACGAACTTACGAACTTACTTACTCGCTTCGCTCGCTGTGGGCTCCGTCCCCAAACGCCCGCTTTGGGTCGCTCCAGTTGTTACTATAGCTCAATTGCCCTTTTAGTAGTTTTTATATAGTATACTGTTTTGACTCATTTGGGATATATCTACTTTAGATGGCATTTTAATCAATTGTTCTACCATTTGTTTATATTCTACCATGAAAAAGTTACATTGCCAGTTTACTGGGTATTCTTACAGCTGTAATATTTTGTTTTGATTTGAAACTCCATAAGCCCCATGTCAAATATTATATTTAAGAGTAAAATTAGAGGTTTTAAAATTTAAATTTGTTACTTTTGGCAATTTTCGCGGGGGTTTCTAGGTATAAGCTACCTGCATGAAATATATCACGTTTGTAGCTTCGTTTGTTTGGTCTTCGTATTTGTATTCGTGAGTGACTGAGTGACACATCGGGCTGTATAGATATTTAGATAGATCCCAATACACACAGCGTGTGACACATTACAGCCCGACACATTACATTACAATAAAGACACATTACAGCGTGTGACACATTACAGCCCGACACATTACATTACATTAAAGACACATTACAGCGTGTGACACATTACAGCCCGACACATTATATTACATTAAAAACAGATTACAGCGTGTGACACATTACAGCCCGACATATTACATTACATTAAAGACACATTACAGCGTGTGACACATTACAGCCCGACACATTACATTACATTAAAGTCACATTACAGCGTGTGACACATTACAGCCCGACACATTACATTACATTAAAGTTACATTACAGCGTGTGACACATTACAGCCCGACACATTACATTACATTAAAGACACATTACAGCGTGTGACACATTACAGCCCGACACATTATATTACATTAAAGACAGATTACAGCGTGTGACACATTACAGCCCGACACATTACATTACATTAAAGACACATTACAGCGTGTGACACATTACAGCCCGACACATTACATTACATTAAAGTCACATTACAGCGTGTGACACATTACAGCCCGACACATTACATTACATTAAAGTTACATTACAGCGTGTGACACATTACAGCCCGACACATTACATTACATTAAAGACACATTACAGCGTGTGACTTTAGAAATTATCGTAGTAGTTGCATGTTATAGTAACTTTCATAGGTACTATATTTTTAATATATCATATTAATCGGTACTTTGGTATTATACGGATGCCACTATTTTTGGGGGTTAATTTTTACCGGATACAAAGGATAACTACATAATTCGAAAAACGTACTTTTATTGACTTACTGTAAAAATTGTACATCATTCTGATGAGCGGTCTTTGTGTTGTGCCTCCCAAAAGCCAGCGATGTCCGCTAGGATCGTGTTGAATGCGTCGCCGCCGCTAGCAGCCACACCCGATCGCCACATGTACTCCGCAAAATATACAGCGCGCTGCGGCAGTTATGTTAGGATGGGTTATCATAAAAATACGTACGGTTTCCTCTTCATTTCGAGGTAAATCCCACACCAAAAGAACGTCACTCATTATGAAAACAAATGTAACGTAGTTCACGGCAATAAATCACTCATGACACTGACCCAGATACAGGCGGTGACAGCTGATGCGCGCACTCCGGTCAACGACCTGACCTTGGCCTATTTGGAGGGGGTTTGGCGGCCGGAAGTATGACTCATCAGGTATCATTCGATTTGTAACGAAACAAGGAAAGTCCTACAATCATTTTTATGATAACCCATCCTAACATAACTGCCGCAGCGCGCTGTATAAGGGTGGCATCCGTATAATACCAAAGTACCTATTAATCTCATCAATACCAATGACAATGAATACACGTGTATTCATTGTCAATACTGTATACATTGTAATTTAGAAACTATTGCAGGCATTTTCAATCCCTAATAGAGAAAAAGTGTTTCACGGCGTTTCGGTGTTTGGAAGCTGACGCCGTCTTCAGGTGAGAAGAAAACCTGGAACATAGCAAAATTAGTGGCACAATCCAGGCAAAGTTGGGAAAATATCACGGCTAAAACAGAAAACTGTAAAAACAGTCAACAAAATCAAACTAAAAAAAAGGCAAACACACGAATGAGACAACACTCCTCCATAACACAGGTGCTTAACTGATAACATAAACTAAGATAAGTAACATAAACTCACCATTACCAACAATATAACAAAGAATATTAGATTTTTACACACATTTTGAATTGTAATAATCGGATTCCTTAGAGGGGTTATTTATTTTTAGTTAACAATATAAGCACTGCCGGACATTCGTCAGTCATTATTTATATGAGTGCCAAGAGTGTCGAAGACTAATGTTAATGACGCGGACTCTGGCCTTGCCGGCTGTGAATATAAATGGTAGACAACACCTGGCCAGATGGGGAAACAGTAAAATCAACAAAGGTTTGTACCCTGTAATTCCAGACAAACCGTTATCCGCCTCGTCCCACCCACAAAATGAATATTCATTTACTATAATGACAACGTTGAAGACCACACAAGTGACAGATACTATACAATATTATGCTATATATGTGGTTATGTCCTCGTGTCCAGTACTTTAGACATTAGTTTACTCTCTGACATAAAGTTATGTTAGTATATGTTATTATAAAAAGGATCAATCCGAAAAGCGGACATTTCAGTTGGAGACAGTAAATTTAAAATACCCCCGTCGCAGCAAACCTGCATACTCAGCGAATTTCCAATGAATATATAACATAACACTTAACAGGATTCATAAGAAATGTATTCACAAACAAGCGATATTTAAAATATTAATTATTCTCCATAAGAATAACATTGGGATGAGTACGCAGGTTTGCTGCAACAAGGCACACAAAATAATGGGTTTTTATCCAAATATCAATAGAACTCACCTTAGTGAAGTCACATACCAAGTTTAATCCATATACATTCATAAATAAGCGATATATAACATTTTAAGTATTTTCCATAAGAATAACATGGGGACCAAGTACCTAGGTTTGCTGCTACAGGAACCATAGGCGAAAAATTGTTTTTTTGTGCAAACAACAATAAACCACAACCAGACCAAGCCATATACCAAATTTCGCCAGTTTATGTTCATAAATAAGCGAGATATACAATTTTTCTTTTTCTCCATAAGAATAACATTAGACAACGTACTGTGTTTAGCACTTTCAATATCTCGGTAACCAATTGACGTAGAGCAATGATCAAAATACCAAATTGTTTGTTTTTTAAGCTGAATTCAATGGTATAAATTAAAATTTGATTTAAATTAAAATTATATGTAAAAACCCCAAAAAACCCATTTTTGGGATACAAAACCCCCCTTTGGATGGTGCAATTCGTCTGGTTTTCGAACTCGTTCAAATAAATTTTACTTTACACATTTGCACCAAATTTCATTAAGATCGGACCTTTTTTACGAGAGTTATCGTGCTTACGGACATATATATATATATATATACAAATTTGAACGAATGGTGTTTTTGGCATCTGGGGACCTCAAAATGAAAAGTTATCTTGGTCTTGGGCTTAAGTGTTACCATGAGACCTACGGTAATAGCTTCTTCCCTATAGGGGAAATTCGCTAAAAATATATATGTTTTACCCAACAATTCACCTCGAAAAAAAAACAAAGTTCAACCAAAAGAAGCACATCATGGAAATAAATTAATCTACTAGGAAAAAGCAAAACATGTTAAAGACAATTATCAACTAAAAATTATTTAAATTTGGGATTATTGATAGGAGCAACAGGTACCATCCCAATATTTGTTGCGGATTTATGGACAAAGTCTCACCAAAAACAAGAAAAACTTCAAACAATAACAAATTTTACAATGAAATTCCCCATATCTATTCTGCAAATTCATTAGTATAACGTAAACATAATTGATGTACAGATAACAAATAATTTGTCATAACCAATGTAATTTGTTTTAGTTATTGCCAAAATGTCATTGTTCAACTGTACAACACTCATACACACTGTTATTTGTGCTTTCCATCCATCGATTAACCTCTCCAAATAGGAAATTACCTATTTATCACAGATTTACACCTATTTTCAGTGTGTAGTAAGTAGCTGTCTGTGTAAACAACACATGTTTTCCTACTAAACTCTACTTACATCTTAAAGATGGATACAGTGCATTAAAAACGTAACCTTACCAGCAACCAAAGATATTGTCCTGTTATTATTACCAGTGAATAATGTTCAAAAAGGTTTAAAAGGGCAATGTTCTCTTCCCTTAATCATAAACATTTTCCAGAGGGCAAGAGGCCAATCAGAAGCAGAAACTACAGTCATCAGTGATTACAGTAATCGCCACCGCGGCGCTGGCGTCGCTTTATTATGGAGATTTATCTGGATCATTAATCGTCACGGAAATGTATTAGGTGTGGAGCATTTGGGGGGAATTATATGGATGACTACTCTCCCAAAGGCCAGTGACCTCGCGAGAGGTTCCTCATGCGCGAGTGCGAATCAGTTTGAGTATCGAGGTTAGGTAAATTAAACTTTATTTTCACAAATTGTATTTGTTATGATTATATATTAAACAATATATCACTATATTAGACCCCAACACACATAAATCAAGGGTATTTTAAGGCTAATATCGTTAATTGACAGCCCAATGTTTCAAAATTTACTTCAATTTTGCTCAGGATCAACCTGGCGAACATTTAGATTGTGAGGCGAGCGCTCAACCACTTAATCTTCGTTTCGTATCTTAATCGGCGTTTCGTTCCCTGAATTAATAAAATAAATAACGTACCTAAGAAGTGGATGCGGTTCGTCAGAAGATTTACTTGGTTTTGACACCGTACGTGTCATTTCCGTAACACTTTGCACAATAATCGTCTCATTTGTCGTCATGAGTCGAATAAACTGTCTGTTGTTCTGTGTTCGTGTGTGATATTATGTTTGGTTTTGCGTATTTTCCCATTTCCATCCACATTGAAATGTTTTTATTCCATATATAAGATGTGTTCTTGAGTGATCACATCAACACCACTTTGGTATCACTTCACACATAACTCGTGTAGGATCTGTATCAACGCCGAGGCTTGTTCGATGACTCTTGCGGGGTCCGTGGTCGGGTTACTACTGGTCTGGGCAGTAAAACCTTTAAACGTCCAGATTTGACTTACATTAGACTATATATTCGTGGGGTTTCAGCCTACTAGCACTCGGACTACGCCAGTCAATTGGAAACTCAATGGCAAAGATATTTAAAATACTTTAACCTAGCAAATTTTCCGAAGAACGTTCTGACTAAATATTACGGCTACTTTTAAAACTCATAGATATAACAAACTAATAAATTGAACGGAGCTGTAGTCTAAGAAGTATTGAAGCGCATATATCATGCTACCTTTTTCAAATTAATTTTGAAATAACTTAACTGATGTTTTTAAAAGTAACTAGAGGACCCGTGATGCACTCATTCCCACATTCCCCTGGTCAACTCAACTGACGGTTATCCATGTACAACAGCCAGGGACCATCCATTTTCAGGTTGGCAGGTTGGGGACCAAACCCGGAGATTCTGCCCCTAGCCGCTGCAAATGGATGGACCAAAGGTGAAATGGAAGTTTGTCATAATGGACAGCTAAAAGACTTACCATATGTAATGACAACTTCATTTGCTGTAGTAATTTGCTTAGGGGTTTTACACGATCCTCTGTTTGGCATAATCTGTCTTGAACTAAACAAACCTACAGGTTAACTAATGGTTGACAAATTCAAATTTGACACCACTTTTAGTTGTACTAACTCCTACAAACAGTGTTATGACACCTAATGAAACGAAAGATAATTTCCAACGATCCGCTCTAATGCTTTTCGAAAATGCTCATTAAAGGTGTAATATAATGTTAATTAGGTCAAAGAGGCAAATTAGAGTTTTACATCACTCGTTGACTGAGGATCAGTAATCCAGCAAATATAAAACTCGGAAAATGGTCAGAAGTACTTAATGAGGCAAATCAATACATTATTAAATCTTTTAATTGTATTGAAACAAATTAAAAACCGTTTAAAGTCACAACCACCGTAACATTACCGTAATATATTACCTTAAATTGTTGACAATTTTCAAGTGCGTTCCTGGGTGTCAGAGACTATGAAAGTGTTAAAAAATTAGTCATCTCTTGTTATAGCCTATCCATCACTATGATTAACTGCCGCAAGTCTGACAAGGATGATAATTAATGAGAAGGCCTCTAACGCCAGAACTAATTTACAACGAAGAGTAAAAATCAATCACCATTAAGTGTAGACGATGTTCGTCGGTTCAGCTTTGGCAAATCGTTTTATTTAAGACCTCTTGTTCGATTTTCAGCATTTAGAATTACATTGCTTTTTATACTAAGAGTGTCTAGTTATAAAATTTTAAAACAAAATTCCTCTGTGGGATCTGAATAAGTAAAATGATGTTTCTGTAAATATTGTTATCAACAAATGTATAAAGGGGTCACTTTAAGGTCAGGTGCGATAACTGTACTTTACAGCAGTATCCACTTGATATTATCACTATTATTTTTGTTAAAATATAATATTTTGATTGGCAAATAAAGTCCATAAAGAATATAATTTAACAATGTAAGTGTATGATAAACACACAAATTAGATTACTGTGCTTTGGCAAATGTTTTAGTAGCGTCCTGCAACCTTTAGCATGTAAAATAAAAGTCCTGCTACTAGAATAAAGTGGATTGCTTTAAGGAATGTTTTGTATATTATATATTTTACAAAACAGCAGAAATATTTAACTGGTTGGCTGTTACTTTTCGTTGTATGAATTACAACTCTTCAGCCTTCCGCTTTCCAAATAATTCCGTGAGGTTTTTTTCTAATTGTTTCACCAAAACTCAAGATCGTATTTTATAAAAAAATTCCCAGATACTTACAATGACCCTTGGTGCTAATTAAGATATCCCAATAATTATTGTTCGGTTTTAATACATGGATCTTAAAAAAGTACTATGTTTTCTTTCCGAACATGTTCTTTTGGAATTTTATAAAATTAAGATTTTTGAAGTTTTTTTTTTCAAAAATTAAACTGGTTTGAATTTTACACAGGGTGGGAATGTGGGTATCATAGGGGTAGTGCAATGCAAAGCAGCTCTAAACATATTATCTGTTTAATTGTATTTTAACCATAACCCACTTATGATCAATTTTAAATTATTATGGTGTGGAAAATGGTAATTTTTTCGATAATAGCGAAAGGACACCTGAAGGGATTTAGCGTCCAAGCAAAGAGCAAAGCCTGAACCGTGACACGAATGTCATTCCGTTACAACGAAATGGAGACAGTAAATACTTGTTCTATTAGGTTGCTGGAATATACTGGTCAACTAAATACAGAACCTAGAGTAACACTCACCACTCACCACTTAAGAGGCGGAGGAAATCTTCGGTCGCAACTGGTGGTTACGGTAATCTCCAAAAGGCTCTAGCGTTGATGTTATTGCGGGGATTTATCTTGATGACTAATCTGCCGTAGAAATGCATTAGGTGCTGAGTATTTCAGGGAAATAAATTCCCTCCTCTAATGGAACCAGTAATTTGGTGAGAGGGTTCCCACCAGCCCACAGTGCCCGAGTAGTAAGCTGTCACGGTGCTTATTTTAGAAGGCAATTTCCTCTGTGATATTTAAAGTTTATTACTGTTTTAAATTACTATCGACTACCGTACTCATAATCTCACGTATTAATAACTAACTTGACTAACGAAATAAATCCTATTACATTTTGTAAAATGGGTCTTATGTTTGTTGTTTTTCAGTATGTAAGTATGTGTTTTAGTATACGTGATTAAAAAGATTCCCTCCCTTTGTTCACACATCAATAAAAGTATAAACTTATAGGGTTGTGTAATGATAATCTAAATTACTTACATCAGTTATAATCTGTATATATAAAATTAAAATACCGCTGACTGACTCATCACGAAATCTAAAAAAACACAGAACGGATTGCATTGAAATTTGGAACATAAATTTGGACCCTCTTGGGTCTTAGGTGCTCACTAAGAAAGCATTTTAAGAAATTCCCATAGGACTCCGCCCCACGGGGAGTCAATGTTCCAAACCTGTGTTATTCTTATGGACATTCACGTTTGAGCTTATGAAAATACAAACAGCTGATCTTGATTCGCAGTAGTTCCACGGGATAACCGCAGAATGCAGCACACACAACTGTCACTTTTTATATACTAGGATTATTTGCGGGGCGAAGCCTGCGGGAACAGCTAATTATATGCACAAATTCGAATAAAAATGGCGAGGAATCTTAATGGTTTAATTTGATAACACGCACCATCACTATAAAACAAAGGGATGATACAGCAATAACTTAGAAAACTATGTTTCCTATCTTGAAGGCAAGGGTAATAAATACGTAGTTACCGTCTTAAAGTTCTGTTTAAGGGGTTATATGATTCAAGGATTAGTTTGTAGGCCCTACTATTTTCCCTGAAATCCAGAATGCTTTTGGGGTGGATAAACCATAAAAGACGAATGAGCAAAATAAATTCACCAGTATTTTATAGGTATTTTAAACAAAAACTTTAACTTCTTAAAAGGAAGAATGGAAATTCACCGAGTATAATGCACGATCAAATGTTTATGAAAAATCCTTAAATATTGATATATAATCTCCGAAGATTACATAATGTATATGTGAGAAAGCAGCAAATTCCACAGAGTATATGGACTGAGTGTGTTGTGCTTAAAGTATATAGAAACTGATATGTATTTCGTGATAACAACTAGCTTAAGACATTTTACGTAAGTGGGTCTAGTCTAAATAGACAAAAGGGGCAGAAGAATCTGTGAATTGAGATAACCTACAAAATATTTTAAGTTGATATTTCCAGATATGTTCCAAAAATGATTTTAGTTTGGTACTGTAAATCAATGTATGTTCAATTGAAAATCAATGATGTTTTCCTAATATGTAACCAAATTTAAACTGAGTTAAATTATTGTTGGTGTTCATTTAAATCATTTACCGTAACACTTGTGTATAAAATTGTACAAAAAACATGAGCTAGTATTTCTGATGTAAATTTTCAATAAATTTCGCAATGAACTGATGGTGGCCACAAAAATCCAGCTTATGAGCCGATTAACAACATCCAGTCATTGCCGCATTCCATGTGACGGAGCTGCGCAAGCAGGCGAGATACAATCACAGCTGACCACAACACCGAGCTGCTGAGGCCGCGGCTATCTTCATCTCTATGATTTATTGCCTGCTAACATCCCACTTGTGGTGTTTGATTTGAAATATGACTTGGATAATTCTACGTTCTGCCAGAGTGTTTCGTTGGTATATCTAATGTGAAATAGGATACTTAGAAATCTGATCTGAACATCAGTAATGTTAGTTAAGTCTTTGAGTTGAGTGCAGTCACGAATATGGAAATGAGGTAAGTACAGCTGATAGGTATTTTGTGCTTGAAAATAAACCGCTGTAGTTGCTGTTGCTTGTTACATTTTCTACGAAGAAAAATTATAACTCGGTTTGTTGCAATTTTTCCTTAATATGCATCCTTATTTTCCTTGAAATTATCAAATGATAATAATTGTAAATTTATGAAGGGAGTGGGAAACAAAAATAATCTAATTCTCATGACAAAGATTTTGATCATGTTTTTATAACTAAAGAACAAGTAAACTCATGATCAACTCCTATCTCATAGATCTGATTTCCCTATCCTTTTAAAAACTTTTCTTGAATTGTTTTTCCTAGAGCTTAATTCCAGAGTGTATAGGTAAGGCTAACAGAGTTAACCACGGGCTGGCTGTTGTGTGGTCTTGCATCGTGCATGCATATATTCACCAGAGGGTGGGACGGAACAGGCGGAACTAAACACGGGGCGTGAGTCTCTGTGTGGCATTACTGAAGATGCATAAATGTATAATTTTCCGATTGATTTCCAATTTGATCTAACTTTAGTTTAACTTTACTATACTTTTAAATGCAATATTAAATACATTTGTTATTATTCTCAATAAAGATAAGAAGTTGGGAGGTCACTTAAGCCCTTCCTGTTAACGTACACGTAGGTTTTTACGGGTTAGGCCACAAGTTTCCTTCAATAGCTGCATCACGATATCTCCTACAATTAATTGTCCATCTCATATTTGACCTCCCACTTCATGCCAGTAAATGCCTAATTGTTTTAAATATCAGCGGTGTTTAAATAACTTTTAAAACGTTAGTTTTTGTTTTTTAAGACCAATAAAATTGGAAAAACCGCTCTAGCTATTTTTTATTTATTTAGAGCTCCTTGCTTATTTGAGAGGACGTTATTTTGCATTGCTGTTGTGTGATTTTCAAAGAATGTCAGCTTCTACTTCAACAGTGACATCATCACAGTTAATATAATCAGCCAACTGGACCCAACTATCAGCTAGGGACGTAACGTAAGTAAATGTGAATCTTCTCCTAGGTGTGCGTTCTTTTCATTCACTTGCACTTTACGAAGTTCAAGGGAAGGATTATAACTGCCTCTCTCAATAACGGAATACCAGCGTGACAAGATGAAGCTCATCATTGGTAGCAAACTACCTCAACACTCTAACCTGGGTAAAGTTGCTAAAGATCATTTAATTAATAGGAGAGTTGTTTATAGAACAAAAGTAAAATGAACAGACAACTTACAATTATTAGTTTCCCCGTCTTTAATCAGGGTGTCAAAAGTCACTCATCGCGATTGAATATTACTAATAATAATTTTCCCAATATTTACCCAGGATATGGCTCACAGACTGATGACGTAAATGGGTCCGGAACTAAGTGATACTAAATTCTTTCCCACAAGTCCAAAGTTCTATTCATGATTAATAGAACGATTAAATAGTTTATGATAGCAAGCAAGGCGGAACATATTTCAACAGCATTAATAAACTTAGCCTATATGAGACTAAAGAACTTCAAAATGTCATAAAAAATACAAGTTTCAAAAAAATCTTGTATATAATTAAGTAATTATCAAAAGACTCGGTCCTGGTGCTGTATAACGACCAATTTAAATTAGACAAGAAGTTCGGCGTTCGTGCTTGCTTGATCTTGTTTTACGGCGTATTATGATAATTTAATAGCGGCTATTAGGCATACAACGCGCGGGGCTGAAGGCGGCCTCAGTAAAAGTAATCCGAGAGCTCTCTCTTTTTATATGCAGAGAGAGTAGTTCATCACATTTAAAAATATTTATAGTGGTTTTTTTAAGTTTATTTAAGTAATTGTGACGAAAATGCTACATTACTACTTACATGACGGTAACTTTTTATAAATCTAAAAAAATAGTTTTTAATATGCAATTTCATTAAAATGTCAAAAAAAATGTTGCTATATTTTATTTAATCAATTTCAGAGTTATTTAGAACTGCTGTTACGTAAAATATTTCCAATAAATTACATGGTTGTTTGAAGTTCGTTGTTTCCTGTCTTTGCCCCCCCCTTATTTTGAATGTATTTCCTTAGTAAATGTAATGTTGATTGTATACAAATTCTTCCTGTGTACAAATTCCTCCTATGTGAATTGTATACAAATGAATTAAGTCAAGTGATGGATCCATAGATCAAGAGGAGTGTAGTATTTAGCAGTCACTTGACACCACCAGCAGGACGATGGACTCAGGACACGAAGTGGCGGGAATAACAATCAGCTGTTTGATCCTTTATAATGGACAAGCCATCAAGAATATTGTTTAGCGGTGAACTAAACTACCATTGAAGTTCTAAACCGCCCTTCCTAAAGTTATAACTTGTACGAGTGTTTCCTGATATTTACAAATAATTATATTCGACAGAAACAGTTGACCAACCAGTAAGATTGATCATTTTGGGGGTTTTCAATTAAACAGGGTATGGATATCATTTAACCCATTGCATCAAAAAGTGTCTTCCAAATAGTAATCATGTATTAAATTATTTATCTAACTAATTTTATAAATATTTTTAAAATCATAAATATTTTTTTGTTCAAATAATATACTTGTTTATGTAGTAAGTGATTTAGTACGGTACTAAAATGAACATTGGAAAAATAAACTCATACAACATGATATTGTGTAACAATGCAATAAGATAAATTTTTCGTCACTATAAAGTCTCTTAAAAGCTATAATAACTATCTTAAGATAAACAAGTGCTGAATATATGCATATATGCATCGATCATCGGGGATCACTAAGCAGAGCGACAAGAGCATTAATTAATTCTTAATTAAACCTAAACAAATCAAAAGTTTCTGGACCAACTCTGTAGATTACAATTTAATATATTCTTATATATGTATTACTTTGAAGAGATAAGTAGCCATCCCCAAGAAATTACAGTCAATCGTCCATTTTTATTTTTGCAGTATTATAATGTGCTTATTAAACAAATATTTAATACTTAAATAATTACTTAATCAATTGATTAATTAATGATTTTGAAAACTCCCTTTTTTCTATGTTGATCAAATATTACAAAACCACTTATGCGTGCTAAAATTCTTTCATTTTCACATACTACGATATGTTTTCTAATTAAAGCGACGAAGTTGTACTGGAAATATAGTGTAATTATCTTTGACATGAATTACACTCTCCTCTGATGTTTATGAGGTTTTAATTAACCACGCCTTCTCTATAAATTAAATCCATTACAGTATTTAATATAGTTTATATATATTGCATACCTCGTTACAGTAATATAGCCACAATCCTAGTATAGGTCAGAATCTTGTTCATGCAGTGGTCGAATTCTGTTTAAAACTGCTACTTATTATTAGTGTTTTTATCGCTATAGTTGCAGAGACATTGATTAAGATTTTGTAAAAGAGAACTTGCATTTGCAGGTAGACCAACATTATTGCATGAGGAGGTGGTGATGTAACATTGTAATTGTACTACTGGTAAGCTTTACTTGCAATCCGATCAAACGTAGTATCCACTGTAACCGCTTAAAACAAGTACGGATTATGACCCACGCGAGGAAAAATAGTGTTTTTTTAAAGAACAAAGTCAGTATTACGTATGAGGTTGTTGCTTACGGATTAGCTTTATAAAATAATTCCTTTGTATTTTAATTTTTTTTAAATTCAACCATTTTTAAATTCAACCATTTTTTTAAATCGGGTCTTTTAAACTTGTCGAGAAAACCAGTTTATATTTTAAAATCAGCCAAGTGTTTTTTTAATGACCTATAGTAATCGTCAATGAAACAGTAATAATCTTCAGTTTATAGACTTCTAATAAACGGTTTCTCCTGTAACTCATTTTCACGGCGAAGAATCTTGTTTTAAGACCTCACTGTCCCACTTTTAAAAGTAACTGAATATAAATCAGACCTATAAAACTTTTAGTATCCACGCAGCCGAGGTATATTTTATGTGAATTGTGACGACTCTCCACTGCTATCCGTAAAATCGCAATATATTTTATAGGAGTTTACTACTAGTACATTAAATAGGATTAATGTACCTGTTACTCGCTAAATCTTGTACCCTATTACGAGTTAGCTATAAAGATTGCGTTACTATTTTAGTGATTGTTGTATTTAGTCTGTAACATTTGTTGAATCTGCAATAATTTTGATACTTTTACGAGTTATAACTCGGAAACGGAAAACATAGTTTTTATCAATTATTTAAAGCATTAATATCTTAAAAGGGTTAAATCTGTCTCAGGACAATCTTAAAACTAGTCTATACCAGTTTTGAGGCAAACATTGGGTACAACAAATGAAGTTGTCATTACATATAGTAAGTCTTTTGGCTGTCCATTATGACGAGCTTCCCTTTCACCTTTGGTTCCTCCATTTGCAGCAGCTGGGGACGGAAACTCCGGGTTTGGTCCCCAACCTGAGAATGTGGTCCCTGGCCACTGGATACCCTGTCAGTTGAGTTGGCCACTTGGAGGGCAGAGCGGGGTCCGCCTGTTTGAGTCTGATCACAGCTGTCACAGGAACACGGGAGTTGGCCCTCTGAAAGGTAAATTTGGCTGCCTGCCCCATCCCACCCTTTCCTTTCCTCTATCCCTTCCTTCCTGTAACCTGCGCCAAAGTCCCGCTTGTGGAAGACGTGCCTAGCAGCTGATGCTCATCCAGCAATAACAAATACAGGGTTACATCTGTACCGGAATACCGCTCAATATCCCGTTGTGGTGATTGAAAGTAAAAACAGATAACACATGCAGAGCATAAATAAATAACTACTACATTTTAAAAAAATATTCAAGCAAAACTCGCGAGGCCGAAACCTAGGTTTAAACTTCGAAAAAAGACTGTAAACAAATACTGAGCTTTAATACTGCCATAGATTAAGCATACATACTACCTTGCTAAGTCTTAGGTCAAGCCCCAACTCCTCCATTATTAGTTACTATAGGTGAGACCAGATTTGTGTACTAACTAATGGCCCGTACCCTTTTGTTCTTCTTTGCCTATAGTGAGGATGGCTAGGTACTATGTACATAGCCAGATAGTTACAAGCCGGGTGTTGTCTGCTTGGCCAGTCGGGCGGTGGCCACCGCGCGCCGCTAGGAAGACAACTCGGCCAGTGCTGAGTGTGTGTGTGACATAGTAGATATATATATATATATATATATATATATATATATATTTCGACTTCTAATTTTCATCCTAATATGAAAATACCCCCGTAGCAGCAAACCTGCGTACTCAGCGAATTTCCAATGCATATATATGTATATTAATACCACATAAATCCACAAACCAAGTTTCATCAATATACATTCATAAATAAACGATTTATGACATTTTTATTATTCTCCATAAGAATAACATGGCGGCTGAGTATGCAGGCTTGCTGAAGCAAGGAACACAACAAATGAGGTTTTATACAAACATCAATATAACTCAAGTAGGTAAAACTACATACCAAGTTTTATTAATTTATGTTCATAATTAAGGGAGATAATAGGTTACTTATTCTCCATAAGAATAACATGGGGCTGAGTACGCAGGTTTGCTGCTACGGGAACTATCGGCCAAAAAATGTTTTTTAGTGCAAATATTAATAGACCACAACGATATGAAGCATTATACCAAGTTTCATCAGGAAAAGTTGATAAATAAGTGAAATATACAATTTTTCTTATCCTCCATAAGAATTAACATTGGACAACGTACTGTGTTTAGCACTTTCAATATCTCTGTAACCATTTGATGTAGAGGAATGATCAAAATACCAAATTGTGTGTTTTTTTAAGCCGAATCCAATGGTAAAAACAAATATTTGACTTTTTCAAAAATTACATGTACAAAATTCAAAAAACCCATTTTTGGGGTACAAAACCCCCCCAAAATACCCCTTCAGATGGAGCGATATAGCTGGTTTTCGAACTTAAAGTCATAAATGCTGCTTTACACGTTTATACCAAATTTCATCAAAATCGGATCATTTTTACGAGAGTTATCGTGCTCACGGACACATATATATATATATATATATATATATATATATATATATATATATATATATATATATATACAGTTTCGAACGAATGGTTTTTTTGGGGTCTGGGGACCTCAAAACGAAAAGTTATCATGGTCCCGGGCCTAGGTCTTACCATGCCGACTACGGTAATAGCTTCTTCCCTATAGGGGAAATTCGCTAAAATGATATATTACTAATTAATTTGTTGACCAAACACCCTTAACTAAAAATAGTTTATTCCAAACAAAAAATAGTTAAATTTGCACTATTTAAGCTTCCTTTCAATTTACAAACTGTTCCATTCATATTGTTTAGTTATTAAAGTCCAAGAGTCAGGTTTGAGACTACATTGACATTTTTCTATAGTTAAAGTTCTTTCAAATTATTTTTATTTTTTCACAGCATAATGAAGTGCTGTTACAGATCGATGTAAAAGTATTGGCCGTTCTTTGTTCGGGAATTATGGAAAAACTTATTAGTTGGCCGAATAGATAATAGGGTAATAAAACAGTAAAGCTCTCTATATTGACGTTTAATAAATTATTATATAATAATTTTGACGGACTATACATAATACATAGTTACACATAATATACATAGTTATACATAGTATACATAGTTACAATTAATATGACGATATATGGATGGAACGAATACGATGGATTTGGAAAAACAAATAACTTCAACTTGTTCCCAACAATATTACACTTATAACTAAGTATTGGCCTTTAGCAATTTAAAAGCAACCAATTAAGTACGTAAATGAGGGATATACCAAATGGTGATTTGAAAGTGTAATCATATGATGTGAATTGCCTGGGGGACTATGCCGTCTGTGGGTGGTTGTCAAACACACCCATATAGTCCAGTTGTGAATCTCTGGTAAATATGTTTGCACGTTAGCAAGGAGTTTGACATGTACCACAGAGAAGAAGGATTTTCTTCTCTGTGGTACACTTCAATCCACAGGGAAGAATGTCTTCTGGGTGTACCTAAATCGTGAGGGCAGCAGTAGAGGAAAGAACTGGCGCAACTCAACTCATCAGGGTCTTCAACTCATGTGGAAGACGGGGAGTGTTACAACATTTCTGTTAAGATTATTATGGTTGTTTTCCTATTTGGCAAATATGAAAAAATATGATAAATATAATTTGAAAAGTTAAAAAATGTTTTTAACATTTACCTGAGATAGATGAGGTCCAAATTCGAGCTTGGGGAAGAGTGAGACAAAAAGAGAAACTATAGGCGTCACCTCGTCCTCAAGTTTGCTTTTGAAGAGGTTGAAGGCTGTTAAACCAGAAGACCATAGACTATAAAACATTAAGTATTTTATAGTCTAAATCTTTATACGTTAGTTTATATTTGTTTAAGTCCAATACTATGAACAAAATTTAACAAATATATATGGCTGGCTTTAGAATGGTTGAATTTCTATATATGTGATCAAATATTTAAAGAATATTGTTTAAAATCTGATGGAATCCTATTGAATAAAATGGGTAGACAGGACCATTAAATATTACGATATTAAATGAATTGTTACTTAGCAACAAAATTATTAATGCAGCAGAAAATAATTTTTTAAATATTAATTGTTAGAAAAACACATTATAGCAAAAAGAAATCAATCTCTCTGTGTTTTGGTCGGTTCAGATGGAAAATTCAAAAGTATTACAGATATAATTATTTTATGTGTGAAATTTATATTTTATGGACCCCTTAATTTATACACCAAAGTAAATAGGAACCATTCCTCCTTCTTCACATACCAGGTTGGTGTAATCTAAAGATCAATAACACCATATTGCATATTTAAGGGGCTGTCATAGTATGAACCATACAACTATTATTATTTGCAACATCCAGCACAAATTACCGGACCGATTGAGCTGAATGTTTGAACAAAGACACACCGGTTTGCCTGTGTCCAATTTGAAATTTCTTTAGGGCTCCGGTCATCGCTCATTAGCTTTTGAGGTTATTGTTATTATATAACAAAAAGTTAATAATTTCAGAAATACAATTTAGAAAAATTAAATACACAAAAACTAACATTTGAAATGAACACATTGTTTAACAGAAAACCATTTAATACGTATACTAACAAAACTAATGAAAAAATCGGTCCATCTGACGGTATAACTCCTTTTAACGAAAATTCGTACTTAGATGTTTTTTGTCTAGACTTGATCTTGATAACTCATATAGGAACATTGTGCTGAAAAAATGTTTGGATAATGGCGTGCTACTACCTTAACGTTTTCTTGTTATAAAAATGGTTAAAACTAATAGAGTATTTAATATACATAATTCTTTAAGCATAGTACAAACAGTTCAAACACAGTTGAACAAAGGTTTCGTCTTTATTAAACACGTTATTGTGAATCCAGAAACTACTCATTTTGCTTACCAACCAATGGTAAAACCACTCCTTTGCAGTAACGCCTGCATTTCTTGCAATGCCGTTTCATATACAAGAGTGTTATGCGGGTTTTAATTCAGGTCCTTCAGCTCCACTGCCCATTGGTGTACTGAGGTTTACTTGATATCACTGCCACGGAGGCCTCACATTATATCCATGAGTATACCCCCGTCGCAGCAAACATGCGTACTCAGCGAATTTCCAATGGAGATATAAATGTCTTAATACTACATAAAGCCACTGACCAAGTTTCATAAAAATATATTCACAAATAAGCGGTTTATACAATTTTAATTATTCTCCATAAGAATAACATTGGGGCTGAGTACGCAGATTTGCTGCTACGGGAGCCTTTTGCAAAAAAGATTTTTTTGAACAAATATCAATAGACCACAATGAGATGAAGCTGTATACCAAGTTTCGTCAGTATACGTTCATAAATAAGCGAGATATAAAAATCGTCTTTTCCTCCATAAGAATAACATTAGACAACGTACTGTGTTTAGCACTTTCAATATCTCGGTAAACAATTGACGTAGAGGAATGATCAAAATACCAAATTGTGTGTGTTTTTTAAGCTGAATCCAATGGTGAAAATTAAAATTTGACTATTTCAAAAATTATATGTAAAAAATTAAAAAAAAAACATTTTTGGGGTACAAAACCCCTCAAAATACCCCTTTGGAAAGAGCGATCTGGCTGGTTTTCGAACTTAGTCATAAATGTTGCTTTACACGTGTATACCAAGTTTGATAAAAATCGATCATTTTTACGAGAGTTATCGTGCTCACGGACACACACACACACACACACACACACACACACACACACACACACACACACACACACATATATATAATTATATATATATATATATACAGTTTTGAACGAATGGTGTTTTTGGGGCCTGGGGACCTCAAAACTAAAAGTTATCATGGTCCCAGGCCTAGGTCTTACCATGCCGACTACGGTAATAGCTTCTTCCCTATAGGGGAAATTTGCTAAAATGACCTTTCACAACTGGAAAGCCACTGCTTACTCAAATAATTTGTGAACATTCTATCGTTAGGAGTCATCAGCTAATAAGGATTTACAATAATTATTTGTATAAGTGATTATGCTGCAGTAATTTCACTTTTATCCAGCTATCTTACTTTTGAACGTCAAGCTAGGAAGAATATTTCATGAAATCTGACACTCTTGTCCAATAAAAACAAATGTGCTGATGGGAGATACCTATTTAAAGAAAACCAATATTAACAATTTGTATCGTGGGTTTTCCGCAATTATTAATATTAGTCCAGGATAAAATAGGCAATTGCACAAATTACAGCATTTAAAAGAATTGGATGCAACTATTCGAAAGTTTTACTTTAAAAGTGAGGACAGAACGCACCAGAAACTGTGTCGCGGTGCCGTGGTTGGCAAGGAGGTAGTGAGACGATGACGCAGTGGCACATCCGTGGCCAAGAAGTTACGCCAACAGGGAATAGATAACTTATTGATTAGTTGCAAGCACAAACTGAACTAGAATAAAGTATTTTTTACAAAAACCTAATTTCAATTACAATATTAAACAACAATTAATGGTCAGTACGAACTACATTTCCAAACACTGTATAGTACATTATACAAATATTACACAAAATACAATAAACAAAACCTATGATAATTGGTCATCAAATCATTTAACTCATACATTACAAATATGCACATATAAAAATAAAAGGAGTAAAATCAATAACATCAGATTTTAATTTTTAAGGGAATAAAGTACGACTTTACACTAAGACCCTAACACTACAAAATATAAAACCTTATATATGCAGCGCTTGAAAAATATTTTTTATATAGAAACTGGCAAGCGATTCATACTCTCATAGACCTACTCAATCACTATTATTTCATCAATCTTGATATTGGGGAGAAGATGGGGAGAAATAATTTTAGGGTAGATTAATTCATTGAACAATAACAAAAATTGCATTACCAATTTGATATCACGGGTTGGCTCGGTCACTAAATCTCTAAATACGTCGAAGCAACTAAGACGAATATAAACGCATAATTTGTATTTATAAAAAAAATTTGGTTTGTTTGTATATATATCTGAAGTGTATGGACTCGGACACCGTTGAACCGTTTGCCATGAAACTTGGTATATATATGTAACATTTCACGGAGAAGGTTTTTAAGCCATCCATTTCGTCGTACTCAATTGGGTTCTTCCTAAGATGCCCAAAAGGGTACCATAAAAACCTTATAGAAAGATATTGTTGTTTAAATAAAAGCTAATGACATGTTTACTTGAACAGGTGATCTTGGTGATATTGGTCTTTGTTGGTAATAGTCAAAGACATGACAACGTCTGCCGGGTAACAGCTAGTTAGTGTATTTACGGGGTCAGGATTTTCAGATCAGAAGTGAAAAAATAACTAAATATTATCTAAAAATAAAAAATCACATTATGTCCTTTGGCTTAGCTATGGAAAACTACCAGATTTTAAAGGGTTCAGCAGAGCTTGATTAGTTTTAGTCGCCTGTAGATATGGAAAAAAGCACCTGACCCTCAAAAAATTGCTACAAGATGTTTTTATATGTTCTTTTGTAGTATTAGGTGTACTGATCATCATACTAAAAGTTTACCAAAGTTTGACCACCGGAAGTGCCTGATTTTCAAGATGGCGTCCAATATGGCGTCAAATACCTAACTTTGTTAGTTTTCATCTTAGAAAGATGATCTTGGCGTCTACCTATATGTTTTTACGCTTCCAGAATTTGGATAACACTTTAAGATTACAAAGAGTGTTTTATTTGGTAGAAGAAATATATTTTCTAATAGTATTGCCACAGCTTTTATCCCCAAACTTGCAAACTTGCATGTGCAGCAATTGTAAGTAACGTTATTCCATGAAGCAAAATCACTTGTTTCTATTCGTGAATTTTATTTTAACTAACCTGTTTGCTTATTTTACAGCTGTTTCTGAACAGTCACCTGTGTTGTTGTTTCGAATTACTCATTCTTTATGTTTACTCTTTAAATTGTTACAGTGCAAAAATGTAATGGTGTTATTCTATTTTGCTTTATATTTATTTCATCCATATGTGTAATGAGTTCTAACATTGTAACGCAAGAAAAATGTTCTATTTGCCTTAAAGACTTCAATTGTGGTTCGGAAATTGTGCATGTTCGGCAGAAGGGAGCTGAAGGAATCAAGAAAGCAAGCTTGCAAAGAGGAGATATGTTGTTTGTTCCAACAGGAGATAAAGTGCATGCAAAATGCAGGCAGCGGTATATAAATCAAAAGACATAAAATGCAAAGCTGATAATAAATTTGAACCATTAAAGAGAAGTGCTAGGATATCTGAAGGCCCGTTTAAAAACCAAAAAGACTGTCTCTTCTGTGGTGTCTCGGTTGAGGAAATAGGTGCTGGTGTTAGCTGTGTCAAAACAGAAGTATTTGTAAAAACTATTATTGAGTGCTGTAATAGTCGTTTAGATGAATGGGCGAATATAGTGAGAGCAAGAATAGAATATTACAGAAATGATCTCATTGCCGCTAACTGTGTTTACCACCGCACGTGTAGCAGTAACTTTCGTTCTGGCCTTCATGTACTATTACTGTTCCAAAATGGAATACAGGCGAAACGCAGGAAGCTTGGACGACCCAGAAATGATGATCAAGAACAAGCTTTTCTGAAAGTTTACGAATATTTAGAAAATAATGAAGATGAACAATCACACAATTCACAAAAAAACACAATTTCACATGTACAAGAAAAAATGCAGGAATTTCTGGAAAGAGAAGATTCACAACCTTTTGTAGAGTTATGTAAAGAGTTATTTGAAAGAAAAGCTAAAACAGAAGTTTGAAAGCAACATTTTCTTTTCTAAAGAGAAGGGCTCAATGATATAGTTACAATGGGGCAAAACACGTCAAATATTCTCAGATATTACTTCAACACTCTTGGAAAGGATGAAGAATCTCAGAAACGGGCTGTAATTGAAACAGCAGCTCGCCTTATTAAGACAGATATTATGTCGTCTACCCCGTCTGTTATTGATCAGTATCCAAGTGAAAAAAGCATAAATCTGGAGTCTTCCCTTTCGTTCATACCTTGCGGACATTGTTAAATTGTGTTTTTGTTGGTAAAAATACAGACCATAAGGTAGCAGGAATTGGCCAAGCCATCGTCCAGGCAGCCCAACCACGTGCCGTTATTGCCCCTTTACAAATTGGGCTCGCTGTGCAGGTACATCATCTATATCGATCCCAATTCCTTGTGGATATATTAAATGACATGGGATTTAGCTCTTCTTATAAAGAAGTTTTGCGTTTTGAAAAGAATGCCGCTGATTCAGTTACTCCAGATCTTTTAATATCTAATGTTGAAAAGCCAAACACGACAGTTCTCTTTGCTGCGGACAATGTACACCATAATATTCTTACTGTTGACGGTAAGGGAACCTTCCATGGGATGGGAATCATAGCTGCTCTTACGCCAGGTCAAAAGATAGATCGAGTAATTCCGAGCAAAAATGTTACTAATGAGGACTTAGGAATTAAGAGTAAAATACCAATCTTAGAATTCACCTATGCGAATTATGTGTGTGAGAAGAGTGTCTTTGAAAACCTAGCACTACTTGGAAACTGTGTCAGTAAAGTAGATGTATTTTGGGAGATATCACTTAACTTTAAGCAAGAAATCCCTGGATGGCAATGAATGATGCACATCATTCATAAAGATTTAAAGGATCTTGGACAATCCTCGGTTGTGTTTTGCCTATGATATATATGTATTCTGGAGATAAATCCTGTATCTTGTCTACATTGGATTTCATTTTCACACTATCCATGAAAAATAATACTCCACCCATTGTTACATTTGACCAACCCTTATATTGGAAAGCCTCAGAAATCATCAAAAATTCACAACGGGAAGTCATTTGAAAAACGTCATAGTAATGCTTGGGTGTTTTCACGCATTCATGAATTTGCTTGGTGCAATCAGCACACTTATGGAAGGTACCGGACTTCGGAATATCATGGAAGTTGCGTATGGAGAAAACACTGTTAGCCAAATTATGACCGGGAAATCTGTGCAGAGAGCTTTCCGAGGACACCTCTTGGTAGACAGATGTCTGAATAATTCAATTGTATCAGATCTAATGAAAGATAGTGCAAAGTTTACTTCATTGGTTGGAGAAGGAGAACAGTTATACTCATCGTTAATATCAAAGGATATTACAATCGAAGATGCCGAAGAGTCTGAAACACTAGTCAAGATAAAACAGGCTATTGTCCAAAAAAAGGAAGAACTTGGTCAAAGGTCAAAAACCAGTCTGCTTTAGATAAAATATCAGAAAATGCTACAAATTGCACGTTTACTTATCAAAGCAGACCGCACAGGGTCTTGGTTGATGCACTTGCAAGTCATGTCAGACTGTCTACCAATATTTGCTGCTGCTGGACACTTCAACTACCTAAAATCTGCATATCTCTACCTTCAAGATATGAGTAGGCTGCAAGACACCCATCCAGAAGTGTACGCCGCATTTTCTGTGGGATTACATGTGATTCGCCGCACCAACCAGTTCTGCTCAGGCCTTAGTTCCGACTTAGTAATTGAACAGACATTGATGAGATCTTTAAAGAGCAGTGGTGGATTGACTCATGGAAGTGGAATGACTGAAGAAATGCGTGCTTTGTGGACCTTGTCAACACCAATTATGTCTCAGTGCAATGATGCCATGCAGGAATCTGTGACCTTACTTACACAACAAGTTTCCAACATCGATAATCAACAATGTCGAGAGTAAAACGAGACCACAGTGACTTAAAGAAGCTCAAAGAAAAACTTGAAACTTGTTCACCATTTTCATCTGAACCATCTTTGAGAAATATTGTAACTGGTGTATTGGCCAAAAATGATGTCAATGTACATGATTTTGAGCGTGTAGGAGAAAATATGTTACGAAACATTGTAGGGAAGGAAATATTCAATATATCATTTCAAAGAAAATACAGAGCAAAGACCTTTGCTGATACATCTGCTATTACAGTTTCAAAAGACCGAAGCATTGACCCTGCTCTCCTTTACCAACGATTTTTGATCATATCAAAAACTAGAGATATTTCTTTAGCAGATATAATGGGCTATGAGCTTAGCCCATTTCCTGCATCACTATTTGAAACTAAAGACATTTTACTTAAGAGTGACAAAGCCCAATTAGCTCATGCAATTGAAAATTTGTGTATCAAGCGATCTAAAAATACAGTTACGGATTTGTACCAGCCAACCGAAAATTATATATTAGACGGTGGTTCTCTTCTTCATCGCCTGCCTTGGAAAAATAATGACAGTTATGGAGCTATTGCATACTCATATGCAGAATTTACTGTGAAGAAATATGGAAAGGCGACAATCGTTTTTGACGGCTACGGATCAGGACCTTCCATAAAGAATAACTCACACCAACGACGTGGGCAAACCACTTATTCGACCATAAGTTTTTGTGCTACAGCAGAGTTTGTGGGCAGAAAAGAAGGTATTCTCTCTACGGTGTGCAACAAACAGGCATTGATCTATCTTGTTAGCGATGAACTTCGGAAAAAGGGCTGTGTTGTGATCAATGCATTGGGGGATGCAGACATCGATATCGCTTTAGCAACTGTTAAATCATCAGAACACCAACCAACAACATTGATCGGGGAGGATACGGATTTACTCTTCCTTCTTCTATTTTATGCATAGCCAAAGAACAAAGGACTGTACTTCCACTCGGACAAGCTCACACGTCAAAAAGTGTACAATATCAATGAGATAAAAGGAGTACTGGGTAATGATTTGTGTTCGCAACTGCTGTTCATCCATGCCTTCACCGGATGCGATTCAACTTCACGCTTGTTTGGGGTAGGAAAGAAGTCTGCAGTTCAGAAACTCGTTAGTGGAGAGAACACAATTAAGGAATTTGCTGATGCTTTTCTGACACCAAATCAAGATAAGGAATATGTAGAGAGGATTGGAGGCAAAGCAATGGCAGTTTTATTTGGAGGCAGAAGCACTTACTTCCTTGCGCTGCAAACTCTTGAGTAAGAAGCTAGTATCTGCCACTTCGTTTGTCAGTCCAGAGCGTCTTCCTCCTACAGAGTCCTTGTCGAAATACCACTGCTTTCGAGTGTATTATCAAATTATGATTTGGGCTGGAAGGGACACTGGTATAAATGCGGTCGAATGGGGGTGGAAGTTAGTGGACAATCAATATGTACCAGTCATGACCAATAAACCTATTGCCCCAGAAAGTCTTCTTCACGTCCTCCACTGCAACTGCACAACCGCCTGCCGAACAAAGCGGTGTAGTTGTACTAGATATGGTCTACCATGTACATCTGCCTGTGGACTATGCCAAACAGAAAATTTTGAGAATTATTTTAATGAATCTGTTGGAGAAGGAGATTGTTACAATGAATATTTGTAAATATTGTAATATTGACTAATATTTTGTATAAATATAAAATGTTTAGTATTTATAATTTATTATTTGAGTTTTGGATGTGTAAAATAATATAAGTAGCCACCAAGATCATCTTTCTAGGAGCAACATTAACGAAGTTAGTAATTTGACGCCATATTGGACGCCATATTGAAAATCAGGCACTTCCGGTGGTCAAACTTTGGTAAACTTTTAGTATGTCGATCAGCACACTTAATACTACAAATTAACATATAACAACCTCTTGTAGCAATTTTTTGAGGGTAAAAGTGTATTTTCAGTCTACTATTTTTGATTGCATAGAAAATATCTGACACACTATTTTTTCGCTTACTACAAAATTTTTAACGTCCGCCCAAACATCTTCTATCTGTACAACTCTATCACACCGACTCTTAACATTTTTCCAGTGACCTGTCGGTGACCTATGTCCTGTCGGTGACCTTTGTCCCTCACGACAGGAGGTCAGCGGTTTCAATATGGCAACCACGTTCGATGCCCACCCAATTCGTTACGCCTGCATCGAGCATGTGGAATACTTAATTAACACGCCTTGAGCATGTCACACATCCCAGCTTACCTTGACCATGTCAGTAATCTATGCCAAGATTTTATTTGGGTTCCGCGCTTTTATTCTTGCATTTTTAAGTTATTTAACTTTATAACCGCGTTGTTTCTTTAGTGTATTTATGTGTGTGTTACTCAGGTTGGACAATACTGCAGTGTATTCTGATTACCGTCTCAGTTAACATAAAGTAACTGTAAGATGTCACGCGACATACTCATGTTTACCAAGCTGGTTAGTGAGTGCAAAAAGGTAAAAAGGAAGGTGCAAAACGGTATTCATACAGTATTTACACTAGTTGCATCCACGGCGTACTTCACACTAAACTGATTAATTTTGCTACGTGCAGAAGTGTTCTACGTTAACTAGAATTTGTGCGTGCCTCGAGGATGGGAATTTTGGATTACATTGATTACCTTGTAAGGCAGGGTAAATTTTTAAAGTACTTTTATTTATAGACCTTACAGTAATCCGTCCTATGATGATGTTTTTGGCACAGCAAAAATAAAACACCTCATGGAACAACAAACAACAGAGTATCCAGAAATGAATCATAATTTATTCTTTGTCCAAGGTGTAAAGAGCCTAAATTTCACTTTTATTGGCCCCTGTGAGGGTAACACAATTCTCAGGTTGTGCACGACAGTAGATGGACGTGATACGCAAACTATCGTTATTGGAGAGATACTGTAGCACGAAATGGCCCAGCGGACAAGACATACTAATCACCTAAGTTTAAAGCTAGCTTGATGTGAATTTAATTCTTAAACTGGGAACGATGGATTTTCAAAATATGTAATTCTTATTTTTCTACCAAATTGCCTTATTTTGAATAAATGTCTGTCAGCATATACAAACCACGCATATAGCACGCTGGGTAGTGCAGTGGTTAGAATGCTCACCTCGTAATCTGAAGTTCGTCAGATCGATCCTGAGCAAAACATGAAAATATGTGATGATTCGATACCCAGCGGTCATTTGTCATTGGGATATTAATGAAAAATGATTTCTAACAAAAGATCAACGTTAGATTGTAACAATACCAGGGTTTGGACCGTTCCTTATCAAAACCTAAATAGCTATTTCCCTCAAAAATATCTCATTAACATGCAAAACATTTCTGTCTGTTATCCGCCAGCTAATCTCTTATCACAGGGCGTGCCTGGCTCGTCGGTCGTGGGCGTTGCAATTTCAAGCTTCAACTTTCAATTATTTTATAATAGAGTTATAACACATGACATGACATACTACACACCTTCCACACATATTGTGTGAGTAAACAGCGGTCGGTGAAAGAGGGAATAAATTGACCAGGAGTTCTGTTGCCAAAGTGCAAATAGGATTCTAGCCTAACGAAGATATGTCAAGTATATAGCCACAGTAACTTGGATACCATACATTTAATAATTATTAAATTAATAAAATAGATGTTAGGATAGCAGGTAATTATCAAACCAGTCGTCTGTTATGGGTTCACGACGGATATGGGGTCAGTGATCAGTGTGCAACATGTTTTGCTAAACAACAAATTTTATTCTAGCTCCCTTATTTTTAGAGTTCCGTCCGAGGCATTTCCTCATCCTCCACAGCCAAGTTAAACGGTTGTATTTTCCAACAGTACCTTCACGAATATACACTAAATAAAAACATGTAAAACGTTTTACATATTGATAATAAACGAAACGAAATTTGTTTACTGTTCGCTAATTATTGCAATAATTTCTATTCGTTATTGAAACTGCCTCGGTTCTGTCTGTTGAACAAGTTATCAACTCGTCCACGAGGAGGAACACATTCATTAAATCGTACTGGACTATTTAAATTCTGCTCTACTTCATATATGGTAAATATAATTGACTACTTCTCAATAGTAAATATGAAACACGCCTTGCCCATTACACATTTCCGCTATCTCGACTATTTATTTGTCCGCAATATTACGCGTCGGCATATTTAGTAATAAGGAAAGTTATTTTTATCGTTCAAATGAGAAGGGCGATAATAAAAGAAATCCTCAATCAAAAGCTTAAAGAAGAAATTTAATTATATACAAGACAAAACTATACTTTCAAAACAAATTCCCGCTTAAACCCCTATTGCCCTCAATTATCCTTTATTCAACCTGAAAGCATCTTCCTGTTTAATTGAGTTATTAGAGTCTACTGCATTATTGGCATTCTTTATAATTACACGAACATGAAAAATGCATAATTTACATAATGGACTTAATTTTTATTTGTAACAAGTCATCCACGTGTTTTGTAACAAATGGCAGTGTCACCGTTTTAATCTAAATTTATGAAAAAAGAATAACTGACAATGAAAACATAGTATTCATCCAGTATTAGAATTTCATACTCTAAAATTAATCGAAAACAGATCAAGGTATTAAGCTTATCTAATTACTTTTTGTTTGCTATTTTCACAATGATTAAGCACATGATTTCTGATAATGAAATAATAGCGCGTAAACTTCTTGAAATCTCCCAAAAATAACTGAACTAAATGCAAATCTATAATTGGCCTTGATAATGTAGCTCTTGTGTTGTTTTAGCGAATATCCCCTATTATATAGGAAAGAAGCTATTACCGTAGTCGGCATAGAAAAACCTAGGCCCGGGACCATGATAACTTTTCGTTTTGTGGCCCCAGATGTCAAAACGCCATTCGATCAAATTCATAATATGTACAGAATACATGTGTGTCCGTAGGCACGAAAACTTTCGTAAAATAAGTCCGATCTTGATGAAATTTGGCATAAACGTGTAAGGCAGCATCTATTTTCTAGAGTTGGAAAACTAGACAGGTCGCACAATTTTAAGGTGGGTTTCGTACTCCAAAAATGGAATTTTAAACTTATTACATTATGTAGTTATTTTTTAAGCAAAATTTTAGTTTCTCAGTGGCTATAATGTTATTCTTATGGAGAATAAGAAACAAGTGATATTTTGCTTGTTTATGAACATAAATTGGTAAAACTTGGTATATTGCTTCATCTGGTAGTGATCCATTGGTATTTGCATAAAACCCCGATTTTTGTGGCCCTAGATGCAGAAAACCTACATACTCAGTTCAAAGGTTTTTCTTATGGAGAATGAATCTAATTTCATATTTCGCTTATTTGTGAATATTATGCTTTGATGAAAGTTTGTAAGTGGCTTCATGACGTAGTGAAGTACCATTTGAAATTCGCTGAGTACGCAGGTTTACTGCAATGGGGGTATTTGTTTTCCGTATGACGGTTTCGCCATAATTATACCCACGATAGCCATTATCCATAATGTATTTTTGCATCAATTACGAATAAACAAGGTACTCTGTTCGGCTTTTAGTATTCAGTATGAAAAATCTCTAAATTTACAGCTACTTGTATGTTTAAATCAAAAGCCAGCCAAAACTACAAAGACTGAGGGATTAGAAAACTGATCACATTATTATCACCGATTAAAGATATTTGTTTTATTATCTAATTTTCACAAATTAAATTTTATTTCGTTCAAAAAGTAATTATAAACTTACACACAAATCAGTTTATTTTCAAAGTAATAACAGCTGGTGTAACACACTTATACAAAACCACAGAACCACGGGTATGAGGTATCTTACACAATTCACATACGGTACACAAAGTGTCACAGGGGGTACTTTTGTACCAGACAAAAGTTCAGAGACACCCTTTTAAACATTTATTTTACTCTCGGGAAAGGTAAACACTAAAAAGAACAAGAGTTACGTGAACTCCCTCCTTATACGGCTATGCTCAAAACGGCAATTAAGGCTTTTTAGCCCACCTTAAATTTTGTCCGGCGTCGTGTATAATTGAAGCTACTAAACACATAAAAAGTTCTCCTGAAAAAAAGCTTGGCCTAACAGTAATGTATTGTTATTAACTCAAGAACTCCTTACATAAAGCTAAAGACATCTGGCAAGAGTAATTTCACAAAAACTACCTAGACTCGATCATAGTTATTAACAGTGTATGTTGATTAGATCTACAAGCAACTAGTCTGGATAGTTTTTACCCTAGTGTTGACTTTTCCCGTAATAATATTAAATATTAGCTTGTCTATTTAATTTGATCACCGTAAAACTGGTTTTGCAGCGATATCGCGATCTCTTATACTGTACTAATGCTAAATGTGTGTCAGTGGTTAATTCACATAATGCAATAGCTCCTAATTATACGTTGAGACAAGAAAAAATAATATAGTTAGGAATGATGTTTAAATATGTTTATGTAAGTAGGTTGCAATGAATTAAATTATATTAACCTACTATGTATTTTGTACTTCACTTAACAAATATTTAAATTAGAGCGTGGCTTAAAGCTTAAAACATACCATAATCACAATTTTATATGATGCATTTTAAAATAAGTAATTAAATTCATGATAATACGACGTAGGTGTAATCCTTGAATACCTCTGCCACGAATAGAGTAATAATTATTGTTGTTCAATTATAACTTTTGTTTTTGTATTTATGTAAATATTTGTATAGAACATATACTAATAAGTAATTAAATACAAATAATAAAATTACCGTGTGACTTTCAATGGAGGAAAGTATTATTAGGAGGTTAGCAAAATATTAAATACCTCCGTCACCGTAAACCTGCGCACTCAGTGAATCTTCGATGTATTTATATACCTCCCTATCCCTTATGACTTACCAAGTTTCATAAAAGTATAATCATAAAAAGCCATATATACCTTTTTATTTATCCTCCATAAGAATAATATTAAGTCTGCGCACGCAGGTTTGCTGTAAAGTGTCATCAAAAAAATCCATCTCAGACCTGAATACAGCAAAACTTAGAATATGATTTATCTTGACATATTTCAATAAATCGAGTATCAATATAATTAACGTTTGTCAGGATTATTCAATCAAAAATCATCTACAGACCTCCATAGCAGGCTTAGCTTGTGATCTTTTCTTGAAACATCTATAGTCAATGTAAGAGGGTAAATATTGCCAAATAAGATTCAATAGTTTTTTTAAAAGCTTTTAAGTACAATTTTTTAAGCAGTTTAGTTTATTGAGACCAATAGGCTAATTGATAATAGTTTTCCCTATAATCCTAAACCAACAGAAATTCCCATTTGTTTCTAACCGTTAATCTAAAGGATTTTTAAACACTTACTTTTAAATTCTTAAGAGGTTGAAATTTAAGTTTTAGTTAATTTTAATGGAATATTTTGCTGTTTTAGCTCGTAACATTATATTTAAACGTGTTAAAAATGTTTGTTATCATGAGAAGCTGTAGGCTACAATGATATAATTTGTATTTTTAAACTGTATTTTAAATTTTTTCAAAATTTGAATTCTATTAATTGTATTGACTTTGTTTGGTAAATAATTTATTTGCAGTGCATGCCAATACACAAAATAAGATTGCAGGTTGTGTTTCTTTCACTTAAAAGTTAGGGTTGGAGGGGTAAAAGATGTTATTTCTGTTTTAAATGGATGTTAGTGAGATAGCATTCATGGCTCATTTCATAGCAAGTTTAACGAAGATTACTCGAGAAATATCTGCTGTCATTATTATCTTAGTTTAAGAGTAGGACGGAGGGTGATCTCGCTTGTAGGTATATAATAGTAGAGGCTCTGGCAGGAGACAGACTTGCTTATCGCGATGATCTAGATGCAGATCACCGAGGCTAGAGATATTAGATAACCATGTCAGGAGGTAATTGAAAATTACCGTTATCAAGCAGTACTTCATTTAAGAGTGGGTTACGTATTGCCCATTAACTCTGCTCTTAACGATCTACGTGTGTAGATGTGCCTAGTTTATTATGAAACTGTATCTATTCGTTTAACATTTAAATTCTTTAACGCTCTGAGACTGACATACAAGACGCCTCAAAATAACTTTATTTACAACAGGTAAGTTCGTGATATGTACCCGATAATACACCAATATACCAGACTTTTTTCCAAGGAGGTGGGAATCCGTTCACGGAAACACACCAGACTCACACAAAATACGTAAACAATGTTGGTAAAAGCAACGTAAATTAACAAATGCGCTGTACAGCCCTGTGCACATGAGAGCGTTACAATGACCTTTAGAATGAGGCACGATTGTAAATACTAAAGGATAAATAGAGGTGAACATAAGTCGCGTAGATTTACTCAAAGCGCTTCCAAGAGCTTATCGAATTTTAACGGTGAGACGTACGATTACTTTCTGCCCTTTAGGCCTTGAACAACGCGTGATCTAGCGCCGTGATGTGTACGGGATTAAGCGCTGATCAACCCAACATAAACTTCAGCCTGGGTTTTCAGAGAACAAACTTATTTTAAGTAACTTATACCGTTTGAGTGACCAATCCAACATTACAATTAGTGCCAGATTTACCGGTATGACATTTACCAGCTCCTCTGAAAAACGTTTCTTAAAATTTATCTTAAAGTTTTTACTTACCGTCACATCACTATCACCGTACAATCATCGTTACAAAAGAAATTCGAAAATGTTGGAAGCAACCAATTGACGCTTAGGCAATATCCATTTATTGCAACAACGAGCCCTAACTAATTAAATGCCCCTCAAAATCTGAGTGATGACTAGAAGGGATATCAATTTATGATATAGCACGTAATGATTTTTAGAGAAAATTCTAACATACACCGTTAACGGAGAAATGCGGGTTGCAGCGTGGCAGTAATTTATAAGGTAAATAACATATTTAGTAACACAGCCTTTCACAACAATAAAAAATAAATTTCCCCTAATGTATCATAGAACTGAACGTTGTATTTACATAAAAAACAACTACCAAGCAAATCGCTACCTTAGTCTCAATTAATCTATGAGTTTAAGTCGCCTCACGTCCACCAATCACCTGACGGTGTTCTCCAGCTGACAACTAATTACCAGAGTCTGTCACTGCAACTACAACTGGCTACTGACAGACATTACACTGGCTGAGTCACAGTCATGTTCACTGCATGAGTATGTTTACGTCGCCTCACGTCCCACCAATCACCTGACGACCAGAGTCTGTCACTGCAACTACAGCTGGCTACTGACAGACACTACACTGGCTGAGTCACAGTCATCTTCACTGCATGAGTATGTTTAAGTCGCCTCACGTCCACCAATCACCTGACGACCTTCTCCAGCTGACAACTAATTACCAGAGTCTGTCACTGCAACTACAACTGGCTACTGACAGACACTACACTGGCTGAGTCACAGTCATTTTCACTGCATGACTATGTTTAAGTCGCCTCACGTCCACCAATCACCTGACGACCTTCACAAGCTAACAACTAATTACTAGAGACTGTCACTGCAACTACAACTGGCTACTGGCAGACAATACACTGGCTGAGTCACAGTCATCCTCACTGCGTGAGTATGTTTAAGTCGCCTCACGTCCACCAATCACCTGACGACCTTCTCCAGCTGACAACTAATTACCAGAGTCTGTCACTGCAACTACAACTGGCTACTGACAGACACTACACTGGCTGAGTCACAGTCATCTTCACTGCATGAGTATGTTTAAGTCGCCTCACGTCCCACTAATCACCTGACGACCTTCTCCAGCTGACAACTAATTACCAGAGTCTGTCACTGCAACTACAACTGGCTACTGACAGACACTACACTGGCTGAGTCACAGTCATCTTCACTGCATGAGTATGTTTAAGTCGCCTCACGTCCCACTAATCACCTGACGACCTTCTCCAGCTGACAACTAATTACCAGAGTCTGTCACTGCAACTACAACTGGCTAGTGACAGACACTACACTGGCTGAGTCACAGTCATCTTCACTGCATGAGTATGTTTAAGTCGCCTCACGTCCCACTAATCACCTGACGACCTTCTCCAGCTGACAACTAATTACCAGAGTCTGTCACTGCAACTACAACTGGCTACTGACAGACACTACACTGGCTGAGTCACAGTCATGTTCACTGCATGAGTATGTTTAAGTCGCCTCACGTCCCACCAATCACCTGACGACCAGAGTCTGTCACTGCAACTACAGCTGGCTACTGACAGACACTACACTGGCTGAGTCACAGTCATCTTCACTGCATGAGTATGTTTAAGTCGCCTCACGTCCCACTAATCACCTGACGACCTTCTCCAGCTGACAACTAATTACCAGAGTTTGTCACTGCAACTACAACTGGCTACTGACAGACACTACACTGGCTGAGTCACAGTCATCTTCACTGCATGAGTATGTTTAAGTCGCCTCACGTCCACCAATCACCTGACGACCTTCTCCAGCTGACAACTAATTACCAGAGTCTGTCACTGCAACTACAACTGGCTACTGACAGACACTACACTGGCTGAGTCACAGTCATCTTCACTGCATGAGTATGTTTAAGTCGCCTCACGTCCCACTAATCACCTGACGACCTTCTCCAGCTGACAACTAATTACCAGAGTCTGTCACTGCAACTACAACTGGCTACTGACAGACACTACACTGGCTGAGTCACAGTCATGTTCACTGCATGAGTATGTTTAAGTCGCCTCACGTCCCACCAATCACCTGACGACCAGAGTCTGTCACTGCAACTACAACTGGCTACTGACAGACACTACACTGGCTGAGTCACAGTCATCTTCACTGAATGAGTATGTTTAAGTCGCCTCACGTCCACCAATCACCTGACGACCTTCTCCAGCTGACAACTAATTACCAGAGTCTGTCACTGCAACTACAACTGGCTACTGACAGACACTACACTGGCTGAGTCACAGTCATCTTCACTGCATGAGTATGTTTAAGTCGCCTCACGTCCACCAATCACCTGACGACCTTCTCCAGCTGACAACTAATTACCAGAGTCTGTCACTGCAACTACAACTGGCTACTGGCAGACACTACACTGGCTGAATCACAGTCATCTTCACTGCATGAGTATGTTTAAGTCGCCTCACGTCCACCAATCACCTGACGACCTTCTCCAGCTGACAACTAATTACTAGAGACTGTCACTGCAACTACAACTGGCTACTGGCAGACAATATACTGGCTGAGTCACAGTCATCTTCACTGCATGACTATGTTTAAGTCGCCTCACGTCCACTAATCGCCTGACGACCTTCTCCAGCTGACAACTAATTACTAGAGACTTTCACTGCAACTACAACTGGCTACTGGCAGACAATACACTGGCTGAGTCACAGTTATCTTCACTGCGTGAGTATGTTTAAGTCGCCTCACGTCCACCAATCACCTGACGACCTTCACAAGCTGACAACTAATTACTAGAGACTGTCACTGCAACTACAACTGGCTACTGGCAGACAATACACTGGCTGAGTCACAGTCATTTTCACTGCATGAGTATGTTTAAGTCGCCTCACGTCCCACCAATCACCTGACGACCAGAGTCTGTCACTGCAACTACAACTGGCTACTGACAGACACTACACTGGCTGAGTCACAGTCATCTTCACTGCATGAGTATGTTTAAGTCGCCTCACGTCCACCAATCACCTGACGACCTTCTCCAGCTGACAACTAATTACCAGAGTCTGTCACTGCAACTACAACTGGCTACTGACAGACACTACACTGGCTGAGTCACAGTCATCTTCACTGCATGAGTATGTTTAAGTCGCCTCACGTCCCACTAATCACCTGACGACCTTCTCCAGCTGACAACTAATTACCAGAGTCTGTCACTGCAACTACAACTGGCTACTGACAGACACTACACTGGCTGAGTCACAGTCATCTTCACTGCATGAGTATGTTTAAGTCGCCTCACGTCCCACTAATCACCTGACGACCTTCTCCAGCTGACAACTAATTACCAGAGTCTGTCACTGCAACTACAACTGGCTAGTGACAGACACTACACTGGCTGAGTCACAGTCATCTTCACTGCATGAGTATGTTTAAGTCGCCTCACGTCCCACTAATCACCTGACGACCTTCTCCAGCTGACAACTAATTACCAGAGTCTGTCACTGCAACTACAACTGGCTACTGACAGACACTACACTGGCTGAGTCACAGTCATGTTCACTGCATGAGTATGTTTAAGTCGCCTCACGTCCCACCAATCACCTGACGACCAGAGTCTGTCACTGCAACTACAGCTGGCTACTGACAGACACTACACTGGCTGAGTCACAGTCATCTTCACTGCATGAGTATGTTTAAGTCGCCTCACGTCCCACTAATCACCTGACGACCTTCTCCAGCTGACAACTAATTACCAGAGTTTGTCACTGCAACTACAACTGGCTACTGACAGACACTACACTGGCTGAGTCACAGTCATCTTCACTGCATGAGTATGTTTAAGTCGCCTCACGTCCACCAATCACCTGACGACCTTCTCCAGCTGACAACTAATTACCAGAGTCTGTCACTGCAACTACAACTGGCTACTGACAGACACTACACTGGCTGAGTCACAGTCATCTTCACTGCATGAGTATGTTTAAGTCGCCTCACGTCCCACTAATCACCTGACGACCTTCTCCAGCTGACAACTAATTACCAGAGTCTGTCACTGCAACTACAACTGGCTACTGACAGACACTACACTGGCTGAGTCACAGTCATGTTCACTGCATGAGTATGTTTAAGTCGCCTCACGTCCCACCAATCACCTGACGACCAGAGTCTGTCACTGCAACTACAACTGGCTACTGACAGACACTACACTGGCTGAGTCACAGTCATCTTCACTGAATGAGTATGTTTAAGTCGCCTCACGTCCACCAATCACCTGACGACCTTCTCCAGCTGACAACTAATTACCAGAGTCTGTCACTGCAACTACAACTGGCTACTGACAGACACTACACTGGCTGAGTCACAGTCATCTTCACTGCATGAGTATGTTTAAGTCGCCTCACGTCCACCAATCACCTGACGACCTTCTCCAGCTGACAACTAATTACCAGAGTCTGTCACTGCAACTACAACTGGCTACTGGCAGACACTACACTGGCTGAATCACAGTCATCTTCACTGCATGAGTATGTTTAAGTCGCCTCACGTCCACCAATCACCTGACGACCTTCTCCAGCTGACAACTAATTACTAGAGACTGTCACTGCAACTACAACTGGCTACTGGCAGACAATATACTGGCTGAGTCACAGTCATCTTCACTGCATGACTATGTTTAAGTCGCCTCACGTCCACTAATCGCCTGACGACCTTCTCCAGCTGACAACTAATTACTAGAGACTTTCACTGCAACTACAACTGGCTACTGGCAGACAATACACTGGCTGAGTCACAGTTATCTTCACTGCGTGAGTATGTTTAAGTCGCCTCACGTCCACCAATCACCTGACGACCTTCACAAGCTGACAACTAATTACTAGAGACTGTCACTGCAACTACAACTGGCTACTGGCAGACAATACACTGGCTGAGTCACAGTCATCTTCACTGCGTGAGTATGTTTAAGTCGCCTCACGTCCACCAATCACCTGACGACCTTCACAAGCTAACAACTAATTACTAGAGACTGTCACTGCAACTACAACTGGCTACTGGCAGACAATACACTGGCTGAGTCACAGTCATCCTCACTGCGTGAGTATGTTTAAGTCGCCTCACGTCCACCAATCACCTGACGACCTTCTCCAGCTGACAACTAATTACCAGAGACTGTCACTGCAACTACAACTGGCTACTGACAGACACTACACTGGCTGAGTCACAGTCATCTCTGCATGACTATGTTTAAGTCGCTTCACGTCCACCAATCACCTGACGATCTTCTCTGGTGTAAATATTATGCCAACATGTTTATAATGTTCTGCTTGCTTTTAATTCAAGTGTAAATTAAATATAGTTTCACATTAAACATTGAATGAATTGTTGTTAACATAACTTCTGTGTAGATTATACAAATCATGTTTTATATGAGTAATCCGTCCCTATTAGCTTGTCAATATATGATTTCGCAAAAGTATGTTCCTCTTCACTGTACAGAAATAATACCCAGAAAAGTGAATATCTGAAATCCTTATTTCATCAAGTATAAGTTACAGAATGAAATATAGTTTGACCTCTTATTATGGTGTATGATTAATATTAATTTTTCAAGCATATAACATTATACCGATAGTGTATCTATTTTCTCCTCCCTGATCTCAGCCTGGTATAATGTTTATGGCTGGAACGAACTGTAGCATTAGATACGCTCTGCCCAGTATATGTTAAACATCGATATTCACCACGCCCACCCTCACCAAGCCCCGATATTCAATTAATATTCAATATTCAACACACCGCCAGGAGGTTTAGCGTGGTCTGTTATAATCTGAAATAAAATCTATTCGCTGTGGGTTTTGGATATGACCTTTGATATACATTTGAACTTGACAAAGGTTTCACCACTAACTTGATATAATAAATACCTTGCTACACAACTCTCTGTTTGGAATAGTAGTCAAGATTACTTTATTCTAGTTTAGCTTCCATATTAAAAATACACCTTTTCCACCATAAACTATCATTTTTCATTCAAATACAGAAAGGATGGTTATGATTTTAGTACGGATCTATGTATGTATTGTTATCTAAGTTTGAATGTCTTATCCCACATATTAAGCTATTTGATTAACTTCATATTTCAGAGGTGCAGTTTAATTTCAAGGTGTCAATGAAACTGTATTAGCTTTATTAAACAAACCCTAATAAAGCACGCATTTGGTGCTTTATTAGTTAGCAATATAATAGCCTCCTTATAAAACGTGTCTTAAGATAACACTGCAGACAGAGACACGAATTTTAATTTAATTTATGTCAAAACACCTTATCTCTGATAGTCAAAATCGTGATGGATGATGGAAATTAATACCTTACTGTGATTCAGTACATTTCATGCGAAGTAGCCAACCATCCAAAACACCCAGTTTCGATTCATGAATAAATACATGTGTATTTTTAACACAACATTTTTAAACACTGTCATCGTGCCCTTAGATCCCGGCTACATAAGCAGTCGTCAAGTCACGACAGAGTCACTAGTTTGACATGAAAACTCTAACAACAGACATTAGCCAGAGTGTACGCAAACTTTAATTGATTAATACTTAGTGAATCTCTTTAATTTGTTTAATATGTTTTATAACATCTTTGTTTAGCTGTAATTTTACATTTTTGAATTATATGGGTTTCGTTAGTATTGGCAACATTTTAATTTCTAATGAGGACCGCAGATGTAAGAACGGTTTTAAACCTTAAAACCTTAGAACAGTATTAACGTAGACTAACTAATAATAGGGCAGTGTACTCGTCCTCTTCACTCATATAGAATATGTCAGTCATTCGCATAGAGCGACAATATAACAGTAATAAGCGTAGCAAATTTAAGAAATTACGAGTGATCTGGACCGCCATGATCACAGGCTAGGGGTTTAAATGTGTTAAATGTTTACATGTTATGTTTTAAATCTTCGTTAAGAAGAATTCTTCCACGATTACGCACACAGTGCACAGGTATTTTAAATTTGATTTATCACATTTATTCTAGAGAAAATAAAAATCAATGTTATAAAATATGTAATTTCAAAGTTTTGCTAGAACGGACAAACTATTTGATCCAACGAAAAGGTAAATAGGGGTGGTTTTGAAAATGCAGACACATTATAAAAATATGTCAATGCGTTGACAAATATAAACTCATTTATGTTTGGTCAAAACTATGCGTGACCCAACGACAGTGTCGTTTAAAACCTAGCTTAGTCCCAGCTTATTATCACAAGCCTGAATGGTCCATAAAAGCATCTGTAAACAAAACAGAACTGTTTACAGAACCATAAACAAGACAAAAATAAAGCAGAGCACAAACAGGAACATATCACCGGTAGTAAAACTAAACATAAACATACAAACATGTCAGCCAAAGAGAGCGACAGATTTGGCAACGTTTTCGTTTCGAGGTTTATTCAGCTGTGTGATAGGGATTCAAACTGTGGGTTCAAAAACTCTTATGAAATCCTGCCAAGTTGTCTCCTTTTTTGTGCCAGGAATAACATTTTTTCTTATTTTAGTTCTCTTTTTATTACGTAATGAATCTTAATCATTCTATAGTCTATACATGGTGGGAGGAGTAGAAGTAGTCTATGAATATGTATTAGTTATATTGGCCAGATATTGATTTTCTGGGCAAGTAAAACCTTAACGTCTGTTTTATTCTAATAAAATACATGTACGTAGCTTTCCACACTAACGCTAGATTCTTCCTGTTTCCAGCGTTGTTACTCAACCGGCTATTTTACCGGCTTGTTAGTTTAAAACAACCAGCTGTTTTGGACCCTTTCTCTATATGTTATTTGAACGGAACTGAAAAAAACAAGAGAAAATGGCAGAACAACAGAGATGTCTACGAAGCGTCAGTTGTGTACTGACGTCCTGTGTTTATCAAGGAGAGCTATGGCAGGACATGAGGTTAGTCTGTATTATTCAAAATCAAATGTTATACAAAATTAGGGATTTCTAAAAAAATCTAAGTGTACAGTAATATTATCACAATGTACCTTATTGTATTTCAGGGCTGCACTCCAAGTTGAGTAATGTATAAATCTGTTGTGATTTTCGTTGATAACGAAAATCGCAACAGATTATAATCGCAATAGATCAAAACATTGATAAAGGTAAACGATTTTACAAAACTAAAAAATTTACAATAAATAATTAACAGCTTTGGTAACCTAGCAACATAACAATTAAATACACTAAACAATCTTTGACCATCAAAAACCAAAATGTATATCGTACATGGATAAAGTTGTCTGGAGAGGTATTGAGTGATTCATGTAGAATGTTTATGAAACGAGAGTGTAATGTTTTAAAATTTTAATTTTTTGATCAAATTTGTATTGGAAATTGGTTTCAGACTTCCAATTATTTAGCGAACATGTTCAGAATTTACAGTACGAAGATTTTTCCAAACTTATCACTCAACTATGGTAAATCACTCAAAAAATGTAATTGCCAAGTGCAAACATATTTTGGGTTTTAGTGATTACTTTATTAAAATAAAATAGTTCCTCCCGTTCCCGCTAGGGTTCTCTGCAATGCAGTGCTGACTGTGCTGAACTCTGTGAGGAAGCCTGTAACTACGTCTGCTCTTGCAGTTTAGTAGTACGGTAGTACAATGTTGACAAAAATGTCTTTTGGATCTCTACACGGATGAGCCATTCGTAAAAAAACCGCTGTAATTAAAATTCAGTCAACAAATTATTTTGTTTCTTTATTACTGCGACATACCAACCAGGCCTATCAAGACCCAATTTTATCTTATATGCCAATTGATATAACGCATATTTCCCTTGTCAAGCAAGTACAATTATTTATACAATTGCTCAGAATACTTCTGTTTGTCGTTCATTTACCAGAGGGTCACTCAGTTGGATATTGTTGGTAATAGTTTAGTGATTGAAAAAAAGTTGGGTGATAGTCTGTGTGGGTCATTTTGGTAAATAACCGCCATCTTTGATATAAAAAATAGTAAATGCAATGTATATAGGCACGTGAGGTTTCAATTTCATGGTTTTTTTAGGGTGCTGAACAGGTTTTATTGAACGTGTTCATCACCCTAAAAAACGTGAAAATGAAACCTCACGTCATTTTAAGTCCGGTGGTGAAGAAAGAGGATCTTTTAACTCCTGAAATGCTCCACTCTGAGCTTCTGTCCAAGTGTCCATTCCCATCTCTGATTTTTCATTGGAACCTTAGACAATGGAGCAGTCCGTAAAGTAAAATTTGGAATAAACCGCCTATACCAGGAGGCTACCCCTAGAACACGTCTCACTTGTTTTACAGTCTTTATGGATGTCAAATGCACTGTCAAATAACATATAAATATGATATGCATTGCATTTTAACATACAAAAATGGCCGCTCTCATAGACTATCACCCAATTTTTTTTCAATCACTACACTATTACCAACAATATCCAACTGAGTGATTCTCTGGGAAATGAATAACATACAGAAGTATTTTCAGCAAGTGAACTATATGCAATAGTTATCCAGCACAAACTACTGTTCTACATTTATTTATTTTAATTAAAGTTCAAGGTGTATGAATCCTATAGTTTTAACAACTCAAAAACCTATTTTGATCTCCGTGTTATCAAATTACGTCCGAATCAGGATAATATAAAGAAATGTTTGTAATTGTTTTAAGAAGGGTTAAAATAAAAATATAGACTCTGAGATCATTAATCTTAATCCAACCCTTCCCCCTTCCTCTTTCTTATTCCTTATTCAATCCATCAGATACAGTCCAGTGGTTCCAGTATCAAACATTTTCGACACTGATATCCAACAATAAAAAACTCAAGTTGAAATCTTTAATAATTATAGATTTCACTGTTGACCTTATGCGCACGCTTGAGCAACTGCACGACCCATCCGAGAGGTACTCCTGCAAAAACTTGTCGGTGTAAGGCCGACTCAGGGTCACCCAGGTATAACAAATTTGGGGCAATTTTGCTGGAAATAGATTAAGGTCTTAAATAAAAATGTATTTACATAATGTATAAAAAACTCAGCTACTAAATTTAACACGGTTGTTCATCACATGTGTTCATGTCGTTGACGATGTACGTGATAGGATGTTTGGAGATCTCTTCCTTCGTTTGAGGCTGAATTCTGAGTGAAAGTATATCCAGAAACCTGTCCATCGTGTATCTGGGAATCACCCTGTAAAATGACACGTGGCATGTTAGAGATGGCTGGAATCGCAAGGAATCACCCTGTAAAATGACATGTAGCATGTTAGAGATGGCTGGAATCGCAAGGAATCACCCTGTAAAATGACATGTAGCATGTTAGAGATGGCTGGAATCGCAAGGAATCACCCTGTAAAATGACACGTGGCATGTTAGAGATGGCTGGAATCGCAAGGAATCACCCTGTAAAATGACATGTAGCATGTTAGAGATGGCTGGAATCGCAAGGAATCACCCTGTAAAATGACACGTGGCATGTTAGAGATGGCTGGAATCGCAAGGAATCACCCTGTAAAATGACACATGACATGTTAGAGATGGCTGGAATCGCAAGGAATCACCCTGTAAAATGACACGTGGCATGTTAGAGATGGCTGGAATCGCAAGGAATCACCCTGTAAAATGACACGTGGCATGTTAGAGATGGCTGGAATCGCAAGGAATCACCCTGTAAAATGACACGTGGCATGTTAGAGATGGCTGGAATCGCAAGGAATCACCCTGTAAAATGACACGTGGCATGTTAGAGATGGCTGGAATCGCAAGGTAACTAGTTCGTAAACAGTGCTGGTAAGGCAATATTACGATCCTACGTCTCTTTGTACCTTCAAACAGACGCATCAAGGCAAGAAATATATACTGTAATAAAAGGCCCAGAGCAGATGGATGGTTTACGTAAATGGTTTAAAATTTACATGAATAATTTAATTGTACACGTTATATTAATTGCGCTTGGGTTAGTACAACAATCTATATATTTAAAAAATACCTGCTTTTTATTCACTCACTTCCTAATAAAGTTAATACATAACCAATTTTGATGATTATTTTTTCATTTAAAATATAATTTAAAGTTCTAAGTCACTGTGAAGCTAAATATTTCATTTACACTTTTATTTTGGATTCATTCCGAGTTTTAAAATCGCATCAGTATGTTTTTCTTAATACAAAACAGATGTTATAACGATTATATCCGCAAAGTATTGCGGGGGAGTAGCTCGTATTATATTTTTCATCACTCTGTATTCGAAAATAGCTCATTACTATGCAGCTGAGGCTGAGATCTACAAAAATTATGTTTCTCCTTGCAACAAAACTAAACGAGATCGCACGCAGCACGCTGACGTGAGGGAAGTGAATTTCCGCATTAAAACCTTAAAAATATTAAATAAAGGGTTTAAACCAACACTGGTTATATTTTTTTGAAAATTGAAAGATTTTAATTTTTGGCTGTTTTGATGCTCCTGATTATATTTAAATTCACTAATAGGATGCCAATGATGTACATTATAAAGTTAGAAGTAGGTATTTTCGGGATAACAAGTTGGTATAAGGGTATGGGGGGGGGGTGATAAAACGATATTAAGATATGAAAAACATGCTTTTCCAGTGTAAAATCCCCATAAGACAACATACTGTATTTTGACAATTAACATTTCTTTAATAACTCGGTGAGTACTTGTGCTAGAATGATGTTGGAGGGCTTAAAATCTTTGGTTTTTTACGTACAATAAGTTAATGTTCAATAAGTGCACATATGTGGCTTTTCTAACCATTTTTGGCCCAAAGACTCAAAATTTTAAAACTTAAAATCCCCAAAAAAAGGTGGTTAGAGTTTTCCTATTGTTTTGCCTAACGAACTTGGCCAACTGATTATAAAAAGGAATATCTCTACCAAATTTGAAGTAAATCGGACAAATATTGCGACCGCTAGAGTGCGAACATCTGATCCATTGTTTTTATATTTTATTTGTCATTCATTTTTGTGCTTGATAAATAGATTATATCAAAATATTGCAACGAAATGGTTTTAATTTCTTAAATGAATATATATATATACTATTAAACAGATAGATATAAATGATGAAAAAGAAGTTTTTTACGAATTTTCGTTTATAATACAAACTTTTTCAAGATTGCTTGAAAACGTTTGTATTATAAACGAAAATTCGCAAAAAACTTCTTTTTCATCATTTATATCTATCTGTTTAATGTGTTAGTATATGAAGTCGTTTGGCATCTATACCGCAAAGTAGAGGAGAACCCACAAAGAGGGGCCGTAATCGGCGCTTTTTTCCCATGTTATTCTTATGGGGAGCCGTTTTTGCGCCGACACCAGCTCCCGCCTTACACAAGTTTCCTTGTTAGCCTGTACTAATGTCCAACCCTTGCCTATATTAAATATATTTTCCCAATCCCCATCCCTCCTCTATATTTTTTAAAATTAATTTTCAAATTCAGGCTAAAAAACTATCTTTAGTGTTTATGGTCCGATTTGTCTGCAATTTGGATATGTTATTGTCCTAGGCAAGTGTTTTAATAAATTCCACTTACATTTCCCAAATTCACTATAACGGTCAAATTAAAAAATATTTTTTGAAAAATACTATAGTGCCAATTGCCACCTTCTTTATTTACTGTCCGATTTGTCTTCAATTTGGATATGTTATTGTCCTAGGCAAGTGGTTTAATAAATTCCACTTACATATACCAAATTCACTATTACGGTCAAATTAAAAAATATTTTTGAAAAATACTGCCAATTGCCAACTTCTTTATTTACTGTCCGATTTATTTAAAATTTGGATATGCTATTGACCTAGGCAAGTGTTTTAATAAATTCCACTTACATATCCCAAATTCACTATTACGGTCAAATTAAAAAATATTTTTGAAAAATACTGCCAATTGCCAACTTCTTTATTTACTGTCCGATTTGTTTAAAATTTATATATGTTATTGTCCTAGGCAAGTGTTTTAATAAATTCCACTTACATTTCTTTCCCAAATTCACTATTACGGTCAAATTAAAAAATATTTTTGAAAAATACTGCCAATTGCCAACTTCTTTATTTACTGTCCGATTTGTTTAAAATTTAGATATGTTATTGTCCTAGGCAAGTGTTTTAATAAATTCCACTTACATTTCCCAAATTCACTATTACAGTCAAATTAAAAAATATTTTTGAAAAATACTGCCAATTGCCAACTTCTTTATTTACTGTCCGATTTGTTTAAAATTTGGATATGTTATTGTTGTAGGCTAGTGTATATGCACCATCCACATTTTACAAATATTGCGGTTAAATTTTAAAAAATTTGGAAAAATACTGCCAATTGGCAACTTCTTTATTTATGGTCTGATTTGTTTAAAATTTATATATGTCATTATTCTAGGCTAGTGTATATGTACCATCCACATTTTAAAAATTAACTATAATGGTCAAATTTAAAAAATATTTTGAAAAATATACTAACAATATCAAACTTCTTTATTTACTGTCTGATTTATTTTCGGATATGTTATAGCTCTTATATAGGTAACAAGACCACACTACCACACGTTCCACTACCCCCTATAATACAGTATTTTGTCTTTTTTGTTTGTTTATTTTGCTGTAATCCCAAAACTGACTTTGCTGTTTATTGTCCGATTTGCCTACACTTTGGATATTGTCCTAAGCATTTATTGTCTGATTTATTTTTGGATATGTTATAGCCCCCAACTATTATATCTAAAATTACAATATTATTTCCACCTATAATACAGTTGATGTGTTGTTTGTTTTGCCGCAACCTAAAAACTAACATTGGTATTTGTGTTTTTACAAAACTATATTTTGTAAATTACTACCAATAACTCCTTTATTTACTTTTCGACTTGTTATATCCCCTTATATCTAAATTTACCGTATATTTTTCCCCTTTTAGTGCTGTTTTGTTGTAACCAAACTTTGGATATGACTGCAATATATTACTGGCCATTGCATAAGTAAATACCCCATTTCCAAATTCACTATTACGGTTGGATTTATAAAAAATAAATACAAGCTTATTATATACACCCAGCTGATAAGTAATATATATCTACAAAATATTTATGGTCAGAACTGCCTAAATTTTGGATATGTTTTAAGCCAATGCGATAACAAAAAATAAATTTTTAAAACCCAGAACAACTAAACACAAAACACTAATCTTTCTTTGTGCTTGTTTGGAGTAGTCTTTATTTTATCCAACTTTAAATTTTGTAGTTAAAATCAAACTTCCCACATTCTAGCTCCCTTTCCAGCCAGTGGTTGGAGACATAAAGGTTACGAATATTTTCAAACTGTACAATATATCTTTTTCTACCCCTATGTTGGACTTGTTTAATAGCGCTTATTAATAATTCCGCACCATCTTCCAAATCCTCCAGTCTACTACATTCTTTAAATTTAATATTACCTTTAATATCTTGCATCTCTATGTCTTCTTGTCCAACATCCCACTCATTGTTATGGAAACTTAGGTTTTCTATTTTTGGAAAGGAATTACCATAAAATGTTGCGGTTCCATTAGTGTTAAAGCTTGCAAGTGGCTCGTTGATAGGTAGGTAAATAATGTCCAAATCACCAGTGTATGGTAATGAGCTATAACCTTCCCTATTATTATTTATCTGTATAAACACAGTTTTACAGACACCTTTAACATGGTATACACCCCTCCGTCCATCCTTTTCTGCCAACACCCCCACAAACTTGTTGTTTACTACAAACGCATACACCATATAATGTCCATAATGCTCTAGATCCTCCCAACGTCGCAGGAAGTAATCTTTTAATTTATTCTCTCTTTCCCTTCTTTCTTTTTCTTTAGCCAACTGTGCTTTGTATTCCTCTGCAACAGTATTTTCCACATATTCCAATTTACGCTTATTACTGTCGATGTCTTCTAATTCCAATTTCCTCTTTTTGGAACAACTCTCTAAGAAAGGCTTGGAAAGTGGCTCTATTTCTTTAATAGTGTATGGGTACAGTTTATTGGTCCGGCTTCTTAAAACGTAGGGAGTAAGGTTAGGACTTTCCACTAAGCCTAATTCTTCTAAATTGATGTGTTTAGGTATAGTGGAGAAAGGTGTATTTGATTTTGTAAAACATGTGCCCCCAGATTTGATGTAACACTTATGCTTTACACTTATGGCATCAGGAAACTCCTCTATTACCTCCACATAGTTAGTTGGTAAACAGTTAAAGCTAAATGCAGATAGAGCATACTTTATTAACTTTTCCCTTTGTGTACTATCTTTTGGCAGTTTTAGTTGTACTCCAGTTATCTTTTTCGTATTACTATTACCCCAATATGCGTATTGTAATAAATCGTTAAACACTAAACAACAACTGTTTTGTAATTGATTGGCAACTTTCACCCACATCTTATGCAGAGGTACAGCATAGAATGGAGCATTTTGGAAGTACCGTTTGTTGTCTTCTATTAGACTTAAACAATCTCTTAAAGGTTCAAACCCTTTACCAAAACCTCTACAATAGTTATAGATTGTTGCCTCTAACCTTGTTATTCCATTCTCTCTAGATAGTTTAGACGAGAACGTTTCTTTTAGTCTCGCATCTGGACAGTTTACAAAGTTTATTATATGGTTTCCTATACTTTTAATTACTCCAGGGCTTGTAATCTGGCATATAAATTTATTATATATTTTTACCCTGCTATTTACATTAAACCATGTTAAACAGTCTTTACTAACATGGAAATTATCTACAATAACATTATATCCATTCTTGTACTCCCCTTGGTAGCAAAAGTTAAAGTTTTCTGTAAGATAATGGCACATTTCCTCTTTATTAAATATTCCAACCAAATCTAGTGTTATATCGAAATCCATAAGATAGTACATTTCTTTTTCCAGATCTTGCAGTATCTTTGGAAGGTCTTCCAACAAATCCTTAATTTTAACATTTGCAAGCTCTATTTTATAGGGAATTGCTATAGGATCATCGTACTTTTGTTTAATTTGGTCAATATCCTTCTTTATTATTTGTAACACACCCTCGCTTTGGACCCCAGAGGACCTCTCCAAGGAGAATGGTAGTTTGGCCACAACACCATGTCGAGCTAAAGAGAACTTTTTAAATATTCCTCGTAAGTAGCTATTAAACGAGCCACATATTTCCTTCTTAACTTTAAATTTATTCCGAACGTCCCCATCACAAATCCACAATCAAACTTGGAAAACAAACAGTAAAAAATTAATATTATAGTAACAGAAATAGTAAGAGTATAAGGACATAGTAATATTTAAAGTTTATAAAACAACACGAATGCAGAGACACAATAAATAACACACTCCAACACATTTGGACACAGGCACAGATACTGGTTTACAGCCATTTAACACAACTTTACAGGTTCTGTTAACTGACACAAAAAACAGTTTGTAAATTGTGTAAGAAATATATGTAATATAAACGAATTTAACACAATCATAACATTTTGAGGACACAATGTTTGGACTGGGTTTAGCTAATATATCGGATGTTGTACCAATACCTTTGTCTATATAGTAATGGATTGCGTACATGCTGCACTATGTGATTTGTCTTACTATTTGGCAATACACTTCCAACACATTTCCTGTCTAATATTTGGCCGGTTGTATCCAGCACAATTTACATTTATGTTTTACTTTACAACAACACAATGGGTGAGACGTCTATTCTGCTGCTTATACAACAGATCTATGTACAGGTCTTGTAGAATGTGCGTATCTGTATTTGCACATGGGTCTAGGTGTCCACGTACATGTTATACTTACCGCTCGTCTATGTTTATATACAATATCCATATATTTACAACACCTATATGCCTATAGTGTAATCTGTCCTGTTTACATGTTTCCGCTACTTTTTTTGTATAAAAGAAATGTACTCTGTTAGCCATTTATTGGGAAATTGTATTAAACCTACTAACGAAAGATTCGGTATATGGTTTTTATTAGAAAATCTCCGTAACAATAACCTTCTTACAGACATAGGTAATATAAACTATTGCGAGGGCGAACCAAAATTAAATAACTTAACATCTATAACGGATGCGTTTTGTGATAACATAATGTTAGTTAAGATAACCAATGTTACGGATTGTGATGGGGACGTTCGGAATAAATTTAAAGTTAAGAAGGAAATATGTGGCTCGTTTAATAGCTACTTACGAGGAATATTTAAAAAGTTCTCTTTAGCTCGACATGGTGTTGTGGCCAAACTACCATTCTCCTTGGAGAGGTCCTCTGGGGTCCAAAGCGAGGGTGTGTTACAAATAATAAAGAAGGATATTGACCAAATTAAACAAAAGTACGATGATCCTATAGCAATTCCCTATAAAATAGAGCTTGCAAATGTTAAAATTAAGGATTTGTTGGAAGACCTTCCAAAGATACTGCAAGATCTGGAAAAAGAAATGTACTATCTTATGGATTTCGATATAACACTAGATTTGGCTGGAATATTTAATAAAGAGGAAATGTGCCAATATCTTACAGAAAACTTTAACTTTTGCTACCAAGGGGAGTACAAGAATGGATATAATGTTATTGTAGATAATTTCCATGTTAGTAAAGACTGTTTAACATGGTTTAATGTAAATAGCAGGGTAAAAATATATAATAAATTTATATGCCAGATTACAAGCCCTGGAGTAGTTAAAAGTATAGAAAACCATATAATAAACTTTGTAAACTGTCCAGATGCGAGACTAAAAGAAACGTTCTCGTCTAAACTATCTAGAGAGAATGGAATAACAAGGTTAGAGGCAACAATCTATAACTATTGTAGAGGTTTTGGTAAAGGGTTTGAACCTTTAAGAGATTGTTTAAGTCTAATAGAAGACAACAAACGGTACTTCCAAAATGCTCCATTCTATGCTGTACCTCTGCATAAGATGTGGGTGAAAGTTGCCAATCAATTACAAAACAGTTGTTGTTTAGTGTTTAACGATTTATTACAATACGCATATTGGGGTAATAGTAATACGAAAAAGATAACTGGAGTACAACTAAAACTGCCAAAAGATAGTACACAAAGGGAAAAGTTAATAAAGTATGCTCTATCTGCATTTAGCTTTAACTGTTTACCAACTAACTATGTGGAGGTAATAGAGGAGTTTCCTGATGCCATAAGTGTAAAGCATAAGTGTTACATCAAATCTGGGGGCACATGTTTTACAAAATCAAATACACCTTTCTCCACTATACCTAAACACATCAATTTAGAAGAATTAGGCTTAGTGGAAAGTCCTAACCTTACTCCCTACGTTTTAAGAAGCCGGACCAATAAACTGTACCCATACACTATTAAAGAAATAGAGCCACTTTCCAAGCCTTTCTTAGAGAGTTGTTCCAAAAAGAGGAAATTGGAATTAGAAGACATCGACAGTAATAAGCGTAAATTGGAATATGTGGAAAATACTGTTGCAGAGGAATACAAAGCACAGTTGGCTAAAGAAAAAGAAAGAAGGGAAAGAGAGAATAAATTAAAAGATTACTTCCTGCGACGTTGGGAGGATCTAGAGCATTATGGACATTATATGGTGTATGCGTTTGTAGTAAACAACAAGTTTGTGGGGGTGTTGGCAGAAAAGGATGGACGGAGGGGTGTATACCATGTTAAAGGTGTCTGTAAAACTGTGTTTATACAGATAAATAATAATAGGGAAGGTTATAGCTCATTACCATACACTGGTGATTTGGACATTATTTACCTACCTATCAACGAGCCACTTGCAAGCTTTAACACTAATGGAACCGCAACATTTTATGGTAATTCCTTTCCAAAAATAGAAAACCTAAGTTTCCATAACAATGAGTGGGATGTTGGACAAGAAGACATAGAGATGCAAGATATTAAAGGTAATGTTAAATTTAAAGAATGTAGTAGACTGGAGGATTTGGAAGATGGTGCGGAATTATTAATAAGCGCTATTAAACAAGTCCAACATAGGGGTAGAAAAAGATATATTGTACAGTTTGAAAATATTCGTAACCTTTATGTCTCCAACCACTGGCTGGAAAGGGAGCTAGAATGTGGGAAGTTTGATTTTAACTACAAAATTCAAAGTTGGATAAAATAAAGACTACTCCAAACAAGCACAAAGAAAGATTAGTGTTTTGTGTTTAGTTGTTTTGGGTTTTAAAAATTTATTTTTTGTTATCGCATTGGCATAAAACATATCCAAAATTTAGGCAGTTCTGACCATAAATATTTTGTAGATATATATTACTTATCAGCTGGATGTATATAATAAGCTTTTATTTATTTTTTTTAATCCAACCGTAATAGTGAATTTGGAAATGGGGTATTTACTTATGCAATGGCCAGTAATATATTGCAGTCATATCCAAAGTTTGGTTACGACAAACTAGCACTAAAAGGGAAAAAATATACGGTAAATTTAGATATAAGGGGATATAACAAGTCGAAAAGTAAATAAAGGAGTTATTGGTAGTAATTTACAAAATATAGTTTTGTAAAAACACAAATACCAATGTTAGTTTTTAGGTTGCGGCAAAACAAACAACACATCAACTGTATTATAGGTGGAAATAATATTGTAATTTTAGATATAATAGTTGGGGGCTATAACATATCCAAAAATAAATCAGACAATAAATGCTTAGGACAATATCCAAAGTGTAGGCAAATCGGACAATAAACAGCAAAGTCAGTTTTGGGATTACAGCAAAATAAACAAACAAAAAAGACAAAATACTGTATTATAGGGGGTAGTGGAACGTGTGGTAGTGTGGTCTTGTTACCTATATAAGAGCTATAACATATCCGAAAATAAATCAGACAGTAAATAAAGAAGTTTGAAATTGTTAGTATATTTTTCAAAATATTTTTTAAATTTGACCATTATAGTTAATTTGTCAAATGTGGATGGTACATATACACTAGCCTAGAATAATGACATATATAAATTTTAAACAAATCAGACCATAAATAAAGAAGTTGCCAATTGGCAGTATTTTTCCAAATTTTTTAAAATTTAACCGCAATATTTGTAAAATGTGGATGGTGCATATACACTAGCCTACAACAATAACATATCTAAATTTTAAACAAATCGGACAGTAAATAAAGAAGTTGGCAATTGGCAGTATTTTTCAAAAATATTTTTTAATTTGACTGTAATAGTGAATTTGGGAAATGTAAGGCTAATTTATTAAAACACTTGCCTATAACAATAACATATCTAAATTTTAAACAAATCGGACAGTAAATAAAGAAGTTGGCAATTGGCAGTATTTTTCAAAAATATTTTTTAATTTGACCGTAATAGTGAATTTGGGAAAGAAATGTAAGTGGAATTTATTAAAACACTTGCCTAGGACAATAACATATATAAATTTTAAACAAATCGGACAGTAAATAAAGAAGTTGGCAATTGGCAGTATTTTTCAAAAATATTTTTTAATTTGACCGTAATAGTGAATTTGGGATATGTAAGTGGAATTTATTAAAACACTTGCCTAGGTCAATAGCATATCCAAATTTTAAATAAATCGGACAGTAAATAAAGAAGTTGGCAATTGGCAGTATTTTTCAAAAATATTTTTTAATTTGACCGTAATAGTGAATTTGGGATATGTAAGTGGAATTTATTAAACCACTTGCCTAGGACAATAACATATCCAAATTGAAGACAAATCGGACAGTTAATAAAGAAGGTGGCAATTGGCACTATAGTATTTTTCAAAAAATATTTTTTAATTTGACCGTTATAGTGAATTTGGGAAATGTAAGTGGAATTTATTAAAACACTTGCCTAGGACAATAACATATCCAAATTGCAGACAAATCGGACCATAAACACTAAAGATAGTTTTTTAGCCTGAATTTGAAAATTAATTTTAAAAAACATAGAGGAGGGATGGGGATTGGGAAAATATATTTAATATAGGCAAGGGTTGGACATTAGTACAGGCTAACAAGGAAACTTGTGTAAGGCGGGAGCTGGTGTCGGCGCAAAAACGGCTCCCCATAAGAATAACATGGGGAAAAAGTGCCGATTACGGCCCCTCTTTGTGGGTTTCTCCTCTACTCCGCAAGAAATATATATATATATATATATATATATATATATATATATATATATATACAGCAAGTTTTTAGAGACCCCTCCAAACGTGTTCAGGGGGTCACGTTAGGAACTTCTATGGTGGTCGCGGGCTTAGGTCTCACCGTGCGGGTCATGCTAATAGTTCACTTTTCCATAGGAAAATCACTAAAAAGATCAGCTGACTTTGCCTGTCCTAAACATTACTTTTTCTGTCTCAAACAATACTTTTCATCATACCCACGCAATAAACTATTGTTTCCAGTACTATCAGCTGTGATTGAAACCAATCGATTCCCGATAGGCCGGGTAAACAGAACGGGTAAAACTGCAAAAAGGCCTAGGCCGAGAAAGAAGGTTCCAAAATTTCTCATCACGAGCGCTGCTATTCTACTTACAGAATTCCATTATATATAATTATTTAATAGGCGAGCAGGTTTTTTGTGATAATCACTCCTCCTAAACTACTGAACCGATTTTCATGTTTTTGGTGTCATTGGGAAGAGCCTAACGTGAAGTTGTGCAGGAAACTTTTTTTATAGAGAAATAATTTGTGAGTGAGGCCCTGTGGGGCCTCTTAAAGTTGAGTTTTCCCATAACCTTAACATTGGGAAATAACTACAAGTTTTAAGCAATCAGCTGGATAGAGTAAATACAGTTAATCAGCAGGCCATGTTGGCTTTGGAACGGTAATATAATATTTATACGGGAATGTCAGTATAATATTACGTTGTGATAGCGAGCGAAGCCGCGACAGGTTGCTAGTATGATTTTTAAACAGCTGACTGTTTCTAGCAACATAAAGAAATTAAACAGTAACAAACCCCTGATGTTGTTAGTTGTAAAAGTGTAAACTTACTCAATAATAGCTGATTCAAATGTTAATATTCCTGAATCAATATTGAAAATAAAAGGTGGTATGATGAAAAGTAATGTTCATAACTCGTCCGAAAGTGCTATTTTCGGACTTGTGACGAAATATACTATCAAAATATTGGCTTCGCCTCGCGCGTAAAATGCTATCTTGCACCAAAATAGGTCACTTTCGTGTCTAGTAGTGAAATATAATAATGATAGTTAACAACAAGATAACCGAATTAACAATACCGGGTGTCCCAAAAAGAATGGATCAAAAGTAAAATGGCATAAACACTTTATTATTAAAGATAAAAAGTTAACTTTATATACAATTATTTCCTTAACTTCCTAAGTTTTTCCTACCATGGTTTCCCCGCCTAACTTCTTCTACATGTTCTCCGTTATTTGCTCGAAGAAAGTCAAGTCGGTGTTCCAGCCCTGACCACACATTGTGGCGCATTTCATTGGATATTTTTCCAAAGGCTTCCCTTATCTTTGCTTTAAGTTCATCTATGTTTGAGACCGGCGAGTGATACACTGATCTTTCACAAACCCCCAGACAAAAAAAATCACATGGCGTAATGTCTGGAGATCTAGGAGACCACCGTATGGGACCGTCGCGTCGCGACCAATGGAACTGTCTGGGAAGGTTTCCAGTGACTCCCTCTCAAATAATGTCTAGTGCGGAAGAGCACCATCTTGCTGGAATATCACGTTTGGTTGGAATGCCTCTAATTGAGGATAGGCATAGTATTCCAGCATGTGGAGGTACACGTTTCCAGTAACTGTTTGCTCATGTAAGAAAAAGGGGCCTATTAACGTCTCATAAGCAATGCAACACCAGAAGTTCACTTTGGGACTGTCTCTTACGTGTTCACGAACAAAATGTGGTCTTTGCGAACCCCAAATCCTTACATTACGTTTATTTACGTTTCCGTAAGTGTGGAAGTTTGCTTCATCAGAAGAAATTCTTTTCAAAAACTGGTTGTCTTCAGCAACTATATCCAGCAAATCAATCGCAAAATCTTTACGGAGCTGTTTGTCATTTGGTTTCAATTCTTGCAAAACTTGAAGCTTATATGCTCGAAAGTGTAGTATCTTATGAAGAACTCTGTGAATACTAGACCTAGATACATTTAACTCACGTTCAGCAGTTCGAAGTGACTTTCTTGGGCTTTGAAGATATGCATATCGAATGCTGTCTACAAATTCATTCGACAGTCGAGGCCTACCGTAACCTTTTTCATGGCCGATGTTTCCAGAATCCTTAAACTGTTTGTACCATCGCTGGACATTGTTTCTGGATGGTGGATTTTGATTGAAGACAGTTCGAAATCTTCGTTGCACTTTTACCACAGATTTCATCTCTATAAACCATTCAATACACTGTGCTTACAACTTCACCTCCATATTGCAACTGTAAGGTTAGGTTGTTTTGAACATTCAAACGTGCTAACAACAATGGAACAACTGATTATTGTTCAAGAGTACTAACAAAAACTTAAAGATGCCAGCTTTAAAATTAGCCATAATTGACTTTTCTACGACCCTTGGTAACACGTATATTAAGCTGTAGATTTGATCCATTCTTTTTGGGACACGGTGTATAATTGTAATCTCAATGTTCACATCACATTTGCTTACTGACTGATAATTCAAAACAATTACTAATTAAATTATGGACAAGACGATTTTTTGCGAATTTCCCCTATAGGGAACAAGCTATTACCGTAGGTCTTATGGTAAGACTTAAGCCCGAGACCATGATAACTTTTTGTTTTGAGGTCCCCAGATGCCAAACACACTATTCGTTAAAATTCATGTATATATATGTATAATATATGTGTGTCCGTTAACTCGATAACTTTAGTAAAAAACATCCGATTGAAATTAAATTTGGCACAAACGTCTAAAGCGACATTCATGACTTTAAGTTCGAAAACCAGAAAGATCGGACCATGGGAAGGGAGTTTTATGGGGGTTTTAAATTTTCCAAAAATCAGTTTTTTGAATTTCTTACCCTAATGGAGAATAATTAAAATTTGATATCTCGATTATTTATGAATGTATATTGATGAAACTTGGTATGTGGCTTCAAGTAGTACTGGTATATTGATATTTGCACAAGAAAATTATTTTTTGTTGATTGTCTCCATAGCAGCAAACCTGCATATTCAGCCCTAATGTTATTCTTATGGACAGTAAGTAAAGTTTTATATCTCCCTTGATTATGAACATAAATGATTAAAACTTGGTACGTAGCTTCACCTGGTTGAGTCATATTGATAATATCATAAAACACATTTCTTATATTTCGTGTTGCAGCAAACCTGCATACTCAGCCCTAATGTTATTCTTATGGAGAATAAATAAATTGCTATGTATCACTTATTTATAAAGGTATTTTTATGAAACTTGGTAAATGGCTTTATGTGGTAGTAAGTAAGAAGCATATACACGCATTGGAAATTCGCTGAGTATACAGGTTTGCTGCAACGGGGGTATTTTTATTTAGGCTACATCTTATTGTCTTAGTAACATTTCTACTCTCTCAGTACTGTATACAGAAAATGTACAATTGTTTTATTTTTCCCTCGAACGGGCTCTTCAGCCAAGAAAGATTTACAAGAAATGTCAAGAAAAGTATTACAGATTAGACTTGAAAACAAGAGAATTGTCATATCAAAATTCAAAAAAGGATTAAAATTTAAATTAATAACAAAATGTATTTATGAAATTAAAGAATTTTTCTGAAAACTACAATCGTATTGTATAATTAATTAACAATTATTGTATTGATTTTACTTTCATACATCCAAGGATGTCAAATAAAATTTATTATTATTATTTTTTTATTATTTTTTATTATACTCATATTAATGGTTTCAAAAAAGGTCGCAAATGTTAAACTACTATTATGTGCTATTTTGACTGGTACAAATCATTTCAGGGTTCAGGGCGTGCAGGGGAGGTAGTGCGAGAGAGATGGTGAATGTCAATGATGTCAATACCCTCCACTCTAATAACTATCGTAGACCCCACTCCACGCACCGATTCCCCTCCAACAATTCCATAGTAAATCAAACTTATCAACAAATTGTAAACAATGACCAACATAATTATAAAATTTGTTTTAACAAAAATACATTTTATATTGGTAAGGCGATTTTACTAAGACGCTTGGAGGCGGTGTTGTCATTAATGCGCATGCGCAAGTTAGGCGCAGATGCCACACACTTTGAAATTATCTATGTACATAAAGTAAAGAGACTTAAAAAAGCTAAATCACACTAAAAGCCTTACTGACATTGCCACTCGCAGCTTTCTTACTTCTTCTCCTACTTACATTGTACATTTGTATTGCATTTACTAAATAACTTGCCTTCCCAATGCCATTATAGGTTGAAGGTACCACGGGATGACTACGGCTACCTCGTCTCTCCTCACCCCAGCGATGGTAGCCTCAACTGCCTGGTCTATAGAGATGGGCGGGAACCTGGGGTATACCGGTGGATTAGTGTAGAAGTTGCAAACACGAATTATAAAACAATAAGAAAGAAGTAGCCTACAAAATAATTAAAAAATATAAATATCTTCAAAGGGAATATGCTGACCGTAGACGAGATGGTTCATTGTAAATATGTAGAAATAAGTTAAAGGGCATTCGCACATTCAAATATAATAAATGTATGTTAAAAATATACCCCCGTCGCAGCAAACCTGCATACTCAGCGAATTTCCAATGGAGATATAAATGTCTTAATTCTACATAAAGCCACTTACCAAGTTTCATAAAAATATATTCACAAATAAGCGATATATACAATTTTAATTATTCTCCATAAGAATAACATTGGGGCTGAGTACTTAGGTTTGCTGCAACAAGGAACACAAAAAATTGGATTTTATGCTAATATCAATATAACTCAACTAGGTGAAGTCGTATACCAGTTTTTATTAATTTATGGTCATAATTAAGGGAGACAGAGCATTTAATTATCATCCATAAGAATAACATGGGGCCTGAGTACGCAGGTTTGCTGCTACGGGAGAGTTATGCAAAAACAATTTTTTGGAGCAAATATCAATAGACCTCAACGAGATGAAGCTGTATACCAAGTTTCGTCAGTATACGTTCATAAATAAGCGAGATAAAAAAAATGTCTTTTCCTCCATAAGAATAACATTAGACAACGTACTGTGTTTAGCACTTTCAATATCTCGGTAACCAATTGACGTAGAGGAATGATCGAAATACCAAATTGTGTGTTTTTTTAAGCTGAATCGAATGGTCAAAACTAAAATTTGACTTTTTCAAAAATTATATGTAAAAAATTCAAAAAACCCATTTTTTGGGTACAAAACCCCCCCAAAATACCCTTTTGGATTGGTCGATCTGTCTGGTTTTCGAACTTGAAGTCATAAATGCTGCTTTACATGTTTATACCAAATTTCGTCAAAATCGGATAGTTTTTACGAGAGTTATCGTGCTCACGGACACATATATATATAAAAATGTTTCAAAAAAAGGGTACTCGTTAATAATGTTTTTAAAAATAATATATATATATATATATATATATACAGTATCAAACGAATGGTGTTTTTGGGGTCTGGGGACCTCAAAACGAAAAGTCATCATGGTCCCGGGCCTAGGTCTTACCATGCCGACTACGGTAATAGCTTCTTCCCTATAGGGGAAATTCGCTAAAACAGCAAATACCCCCTTAGCAGCAAACCTGCATACTTAGCGAATTTCCAATGCATATATATTTATCTTAATGCCACATAAAGCTACATACCAAGTTTCATCAATATACATTCATAAATAAACAATTTATGACATTTTAATTATTCTCCATAAGAATAACATGGCGGCTGAGTATGCAGGTTTGCTGAAGCAAGGAACACAAAAAATGGGGTTTTATGCTTATATCAATATAACTCAACTAGGTGAAGTCACTTACCAAATTTCATTAATTTATTTTCATAATTAAGGGAGATAACACTTACTTATTCTCCATAAGGATAACATGGGGCTGAGTACGCAGGTTTGCTGCTATGGGAGCCTTTGTCAAAAAATTGTTTTTTTGAGGAAATATCAATGGTCCACAACCAGATAAAGCCGTATACCAAGTTTCGTCAGTATATGTTCATAAATAAGCGAGGTATAAAATTTTTATTTTCCTCCATAAGAATAACATTAGACAACGTACTGTGTTTAGCACTTTCAATATCTCGGTAACCAATTGACGTAGAGAAATGATCAAAATACCAAATTATGTGTTTATTTAAGCTGAATCCAATGGGAAAAAATAAAATCTGACTATTTCCAAAATTATATGTAAAAAATTCAAAAAACCCATTTTTGGGGTACAAAACCCCCCCAAAATACCCCTTCGGATAGAGCGATCTGGCTGGTTTTCGAACTTAAAGTCATAAATGTTGCTTTACACGTTTATACCAAATTTCATCAAAATCGGATAATTTTTACGAGAGTTATCGTGCTCACGGACACATATATATATATATATATATACAGTTTCGAACGAATGGTATTTTTGGGGTCTGGGGACCTCAAAACGAAAAGTTATCATGGTCCCGGGCCTAGGTCTTACCATGCCGACTACGGTAATAGCTTCTTCCCTATAGGGGAAATTCGCTAAAATGTAATGGAATTAGAGTTTAGCAGTTAAATAGAAAAATATGAGTTATAACTAATTATTCTATTTAAGAAATTCTTTTATGAGCGAATAAATGTAAATTATCTTGACTAATCAGGTCAGCTCCAAATAATTCACTAGATTAATCTTGCCCAACACGTACTTCCTATTATGTAATCGTCAGGCTTCGGAGTGAAAATGATTGTTCTGTCTGCCTCTGAGGTATCTCAGTTGACGAAGAGATTGTTAAGTCTGTCGGTCGTGTCACAGACAACTACGAGACTACGACAACTCGTATAAATCACTACAGAAGGCTGACCACTATGTTAGCGGTAGTTGCGTTTGAAACAGTTCGGTCACCGGTCGCTTTGGGCGTTAGTAGTGCTAAGTCACTCAGAGGGAGGAGGGTGGTATTCGTGTACACTTTCACATTTACAAATCCACCCGCTGCCTTCTTCCCCTCAGTCGACCCACTCCCTCCCCTGTCAGAAAGCCGTCTTATTCTCTACTCCACCCGCTGCCTCCCATCTCGGCAACCCGATCTATTCCCCAATCCACCCGCTGCCTTCTTCCCCTCTTGACGACCCGACTTATTCTTCAGTCGACCCACTCCCTCCCCTCTCAGCAACCCGTCTTATTCTCTACTCCACCCGCTGCCTCCCATCTCGGCAACCCGATCTATTCCCCACTCCACCCGCTGCCACCCCTCTCAGCTACCCATCTTTTCCCCACTTCACCCGTTGCCTTCCCTCTCGGAAACCCGACTAGTGGCGGTGCCACGGGAACGCAATTCTTCTATTCCAGTCAGCCTTCAGTAGTGTATTATTAGTCCAGGAGCTGAGGGGGTTTGAGCATGCATAAAAGTATAACGCAATATTTTTGCAGATTGTTGTAATATGGACCTTGGTGATACCGGAAACGCATGTCGTCACTTTCCCAGGTGGTCGATAACTTGGGAGGGAGGGGGGCAAAGATGGCGGGGGGCGCTACGCGTTAAAACGCCGATATCTTGAAAACGGTAAAAGATAGAACATCGGTTAAACCGTTGTTCTTTTTGTAAAAATATGGGAAATAAAAATGGTTATTTGAGCTGAAGTCGTATCTATATTAATAAAAGAGTTATGGAATACAACATGAGAAAACGGGATAATTAGGTTGATTTTTTTAACGACTTTAGATTAAGTTTATAAGTATTGCATGCAAGTATAACCAAATATAATTGCGTATTATTGTTATATGTTGTGTTTTGATACCGGAAACGCATGTCGTCACTTTCTCAGGTGGTCGACGACATGAGGGGAGGGGGGCAAACATGGCGCAAAGCGCAATGCATTAAAACGACTGTATCTCGTCAACGGAATAAGATAGAACAACGGAGAAAACGCCATTTTAATCACAATAATTATTTAAATAAAAAAGGTTACATAGTCCAAGGTCTTATCTCCTGTAATAAACGAGTTATAACAATCATGTTTTTCAAAAATTAGTGTTATTATCATGATTTTTAACGAAAAACAGGATTTATTTTTATATTGTCGGCTGAAATTAATAATAATGTCGGTTGAAATTAATAATAACGGCAACCCCTGTTTACTAGATACATTTTAGAACACTAATAGAGTGTATTAATGCATAAATGGTGTCTTAACATGTAAAACAAGTTATGTTAGTTACGCCCAGTAAGTGAGATCGCTGCACCATAGGGAGATAAATGGTAATAACCACTTATACGAATAACATTTTAATTTTAATCGTAATATTATATGAACTTACATTTTTTATTACGTGACTTTATGTAGAACAAACAGTGTCTAAATCTAAAGAATTGTATACAAACTTTGTATGTTTAATACCTTTGTTAAGAGCTAATATGAACTTTGTAATTGGCGACGATTGCTTATATACCCTTTATATACCCTTACTTGGTTTGAGTCAATGTTCTTACCATTTTCTTCTGTTTATTAATAAATTCTTCTTTTGACCTGAAATGAAAAACAACACGTAAATTCCTTCGCAACTTTTATATAAAAAGTATATCCATGTTTAATTTTGTATATCGTTAAAATAGCCTCAGTTGATTAATTGGAATTTTTACATTTCCATTTCCGGTGAAATGTTTTAGTCATAAATTGCAATACCCTTAAATATAATACAATTTGTTTCGCTATAATTAAGATCAATGACAGGCACGCACTTGGTGTTTGCAATTTTGGGGTTTTGATATCTCTGAGGCAAATTTAAAAAAAATTATCAAAACATATGAAAATGATACTTGTCACACATTTTAAAAAACATGATAAGCTTATTCCATGGTTTAGATATGAGGATATGCGATAACTTTAAATTCGGTTATGACTATTTAGACTTTCAATTAAGATAGATACTTACATTTTTAATTTAAATTTTCTGTTAAGCATGCGGTAACATCATGTAGTAACCTTTGATTTTTCCTTCTTAAACTTCGTCAAACAGATCATTTCGAACATTCTTGCAAGATTCTTTGCAAGTGCAATACGAACAGCAAGATATCCCATTGCCAATACATATACAATTGTTACTTGAACAGTTTTGACATTTGCAAGGCCTGATAAGTGATTCTGGTAACGGAGACTTCAACATTAACTTGGAACATAGTTTTTTTTTGTTCATCCATGTAAAATCCATACTCTTGTAAATTCAGTTCTTCTATAGTAGGTAATGTTGCATTTGTCCAGTAGTAAAGTTGGGCTTTGCACCTCAAAATATGCAATTTGAAACAATCAGATGTGCATCGTAAAGAACCTATATCACTTACGGCTGCGGGCGTTGAAGTAAAGTTAATATATCTACTTCCATTGCATGATGTGCCCTTCCTTTTAATCACTTTCAAGTACAGATGTTCAAGTCTTTGAAGTTCATCATCTCCCAAACGTTAGGTTAGATTAGGTTTATAAATCTAGCCAAGTGTATCCAAAATGTCCTCCGAAGTTTTTGCCAAACTGTTCATTGATTTTTTAGTCCCTAATTTACTGGTGGAATCACATCCACTGAAAACATTACAACTTTACTACTGGACAAATGCAACATTGCCTACTATAGAAGAACTGAATTTACAAGAGTATGGATTTTACATGGATGAACAAAAAAAACTACGTTCCAAGTTAATGTTGAAGTCTCCGTTACCAGAATCACTTATCAAGCCTTGCAAATGTCAAAACTGTTCAAGTAACAGTTGTATATGTATTGGCAATGGGATATCTTGCTGTTCGTATTGTACTTGCAAGGAATCCTGCAAGAATGTTCGAAATGATCTATTTGACGACGTTTAAGAAGGAAAAATCAAAGGTTACTACAGGATGTTACCGCATGCTTAACAGAAAATTTAAATTAAAAATGTAAGTATCTATCTTAATTGAAAGTCTAAATAGTCATAACCGAATTAAAAGTTATCGCATATCCTCATATCTAAACCATGGATTAAGCTTATCATGTTTTTTAAAATGTGTGACAAGTATCATTTTCACATGTTTTGATAATTTTTTTTAAATTTGCCTCAGAGATATCAAAACCCCAAAATTGCAAACACCAAGTGCGTGCCTGTCATTGATCTTAATTATAGCGAAACAGATTGTATTATATTTAAGGGTATTGCAATTTATGACTAAAACATTTCACCGGAAATTGAAATGTAAAAATTCCAATTAATCAACTGAGGCTATTTTAACGATATACAAAATTAAACATGGATATACTTTTTATATAAAAGTTGCGAAGGAATTTACGTGTTGTTTTTCATTTCAGGTCAAAAGAAGAATTTATTAATAAACAGAAGAAAATGGTAGGAACATTGACTCAAACCAAGTAAGGGTATATAAAGGGTATATAAGCAATCGTCGCCAATTACAAAGTTCATATTAGCTCTTAACAAAGGTATTAAACATACAAAGTTTGTATACAATTCTTTAGATTTAGACACTGTTTGTTCTACATAAAGTCACGTAATAAAAAATGTAAGTTCATGTAATATTACGATTAAAATTAAAATGTTATTCGTATAAGTGGTTATTACCATTTATCTCCCTATGGTGCAGCGATCTCACTTACTGGGCGTAACTAACATAACTTGTTTTACATGTTAAGACACCATTTATGCATTAATACACTCTATTAGTGTTCTAAAATGTATCTAGTAAACAGGGGTTGCCGTTATTATTAATTTCAACCGACATTATTATTAATTTCAACCGACAATATAAAAATAAATCCTGTTTTTCGTTAAAAATCATGATAATAACACTAATTTTTGAAAAACATGATTGTTATAACTCGTTTATTACAGGAGATACGACCTTGGACTATCTAACCTTTTTTATTTAAATAGTTATTGTGATTAAAATGGCGTTTTCTCTGTTGTTCTATCTTATTCCGTTGACAAGATACAGTCGTTTTAATGCATTGCGCTTCGCGCCATGTTTGCCCCCCTCCCCTCATGTCGTCGACCACCTGAGAAAGTGACGACATGCGTTTCCGGTATCAAAACACAACATATAACAATAATACGCAATTATATTTGGTTATACTTGCATGCAATACTTATAAACTTAATCTAAAGTCGTTAAAAAAATCAACCTAAATATCCCATTTTCTCATGTTTTATTCCATATCTCTTTTATTAATAGAGATACGACTTCAGATCAAATAACCTTTTTTATTTCACATATTTTTAAAAAAAGAACAACGGTTTAACCGATGTTCTATCTTTTACCGTTTTCGAGATATCGGCGTTTTAACGCATAGCGCCCCCCGCCATCTTTGCCCCCCTCCCCCCAAGTTATCGACCACCTGGGAAAGTGACGACATGCGTTTCCGGTATCACCAAGGTCCATATTACAACAATCTGCAAAAATATTGCGTTATACTTTTATGCATGCTCAAACCCCCTCAGCTCCTGGACTTTATAGTTGTTCGTGGTATGCCATACCTGATGTCCCAGTGGCTCACGTACTGCGCGCTGGTGTTGATGAAGTACGGAAACACTGTCGTGGACTTGATCTCGTTGCCAGACCTCGCCTCCAGCTCAGCCCGAACCACCTCCATCAACCCTAACACAGTAGCAAGTACGAGTGATTATGTTCTTCAGACCTGAAGGTTCAAGCTAAAGAGGGCTCTAGTACTGTTTGCGAGTAATTCTAATATCTCAACAGTTTTAAAATATGTGTTTATGCTGCCTATGTGCAATCTATTTTACAGTACGGGATTATTGTCTGGGGTGGAGCCTTGGCAGGTATCATTTAGCCATTAGCGATCCACTCCAAAGGCATTATTAAAGCTGCGTTGCAGAAACCAGTTAGATTCCCTACCGATCAACATTTTGACGAGTTCGGAGTTTACATTATTCCTCAGCTTTATGTTAGATCACTAATAAAGTACATTTAAAAAATATTCTAACGATTTTTAACCATTCAATACATAATTACCAGACAAGATCATCAGTCAACACCGGAATAGTTATACCTAAATTTAAAAAATCAATCAACGCAACATGCCCTTATTGTGTCACAAGTCCTCTTTTTTCTAAATTACCAGAACACTTAAAATTTCCCAGACTGAGTAGTACCAATACTTACAAAGTACTGGTCACTAACTGACTCATGAGTATTGGTAGGTTTGGTGTCGAGGCTTTTATAACATCAGTTTATCGTTAGCAGGTTAAAACAGTCACGAGCTTTTTGTGTGGGATTGGATGATGCAATGTGGAGCGTATGTATATGTACATGTATGTATGAATGTGTGTGTGTGTCTATATGAGAGTATGCATGGGTGGGGTGAGGTTGCATATGAATGAATGATTGACGGACATGCGAGTGAGTATGAGCATGAGTATAAGTGTCCGGGCGTTGATGAGTCAATGTGTTGTCTGTTGTTGGCTCCACAATGCATTAATGATAAAACAGACAATGTATATGTTCTTTGTTCTTTGTTGTTTTTTGTCTATATACATATTTTTGGTCTCTATATGTTTAAACCGTAAATGTTATTGACTGGTATGTTTGTTGTGGTTTCGACATGTATTTCCTAATATTTAATCACTGTGCCTGATCTCATGTCAGTTATAAAGTGCAAAGAAACATAATCAAATATCAGTCCGACTATGTTGTAAATTTATGCTATTTGTTTACGGATTGACTGATCAGAGACTCAATCCCCGCCCACAGGCCCCGGTCCATACGGGGATTACTTCTTTCGAAAGTTTTATTGATGTATTCCCATATGTAATATTTTGAAATAAATTTGAATTGATTTGAGTTTTAGCTTGTCATCATGAACGTGATGTACCTGATTACCATAGATTTCAACAGTTAAAAAATTTTCTGTTGCTAATGAATATGTAAAAATATGTCAAACGAATTATTTGGACTCTTGTTTGAAAATGAAAACATATGTCTAATAAATTATTTGGACTCTTGTTTGAAAATGAACAAGATGGTTGCGTGTAAGACTTTAAAATAATATGACGATATCATTTTCCGCCTCGAGCTTTGCCCTCGGGAGATTACTTGACCAACGAACTTGGAATTTTTTAAAACATTATGATACACAAAATCAGTAACTTTAGAATAGTTGTGTACACATCTCATAATACAAATACACAGTTAAACTGTGTTTTGTTTTGTTTTCTGAAAGAAAAGTTGGTCTAGTATGCACTCTAACTATAATCCCTAAAATTGAACATAGTTTATTAGTTCACCTCCGCAGCATATCACAACGTTCGCAAAAACAATATGCCTACTACATTCAAGGATACTGTATTTGGGTTAAATGAGTGTCCACTAAAATGTTATTAAAAAAAACTATTAGTAATCAGAGAAAAAACAAGCCACAAATTGTATATAATGAATCAATAAAAATACGTCCCATGAAGTATGACACTCTCTCTAATAGCTTATTGAATAAATAATTTGAGATGATATAAAGCTGTCTAATAGCTTGGTATCAAAAGTTTATAACCATCAGTCATATTTTACATTTACATTGGTTTGGATTTATTGCAAAACAATATGTTAGTACGTAACCTCTTAAAATGTTCTTAAACTTTAACTAAGAAACAAACCTAATGGTTACCTTTTGATAAATAATTTCAATAAACAGAATGTTTTAAGTTACGTTGCTCTAGCTATTGGATCCCTTTAGTTAGGTAAAACAGTCCATTCCTCTTACCGTAGACTCCGAACTTGCTGGCCACGTAGGCCGAGCCCCTCGGAGCCCCGTACATGGAACACACGGAGGCGATGGCCACGATGTGACCGGAGTTGCGGGCCTTCATGGAGGGCAGGAACTCTCTCACAGTCTGGGAAAATACGGCAAAGTCTTGAGGCAGTAACAATAGTTGAACAATGCTTTGAGTTATCAAACTAAAGGAATGCTATCCAAACGGAAATCAATACGATTTTCCATTAATGGAAAAACTGGACAGTTGTTTTATAATTAGTATTTATGAAAACTACTATAAGACTATAAGATATTAAATAGTATAAAAAAGTAAAAGAAAATAAAACATCGATAACTGGAATCGTCAGGCCTACGATAACTGTCAGGCCTGGTATTTTTAACAAGAACAAATAAATTTCTAATATTATTATTGTTATTACTTGGTTATTCTTCGGTGGGAACCTGGAATCTGTAGTTACAAATAATTAAATATTTAGATTATTTTATTGTAAATATTCTTTGCAAAACATTTTTAGTTTCATTGTTAAAATTTCAGAGACCAATGATTATCAACGGAAGCGTGTTTTAAAGTTATCTTTCTTTCATCTCAATATTTGGAGGCTCTAGTAAATATATTTATACACCAAAACTAATTCAATTTACCATTTTAACTTAAATATGTATAATTATATAGAGTATAATTTATCAGAATCTTATTTTTAATTCAAATGAATCCGATTTTATCCAGCTAATCAAAATAAAACCACGTTGATTAATTTTTTTAATTTGACCCTCCCTACTAAACCACGTTACATTTCGAGATGTTTTTATATCATAAACTAAAGGAAAACTCATTGATGTTCATTGTTAATAGAACACAATATTCAAACCTAATTTTAAAGAAAATATTGCCTTAGGAAAGTTTTCTAATGTTGTTGTATTTTCATACGAGCATTTACTGTTTCACTCACAACAGATTTTCAGAAGTCGAGCTTGCAGTAAAGTGATCTATTAAATAGGAACTTTAGAGAGAGGTGACTTTTGTTTGGGATTGGGAATTTCTATATTTATTAAGCAAGATTTTCTACCATATCTTTGTCAAATTAAGTCTTAATGTTGATAGCATCAGACAATTTCGTAATAAAAGACAATTAAACTGCATTTGTTTATTTAATAATAAAATCTATCCAGTGAAAAAAACACTATTCATTGTAGTTGTTGCTGTTAAGTCGTTTGTTAACCATCCATCGTACAAATTAGGAGGAATGCACATATTTAACTAAACCAATGTACAATAATACCCCCGTCGCAGCAAACCTGCGTACTCAGCGAATTTCCAATGCATAATATATGACTTAATACCACATAAAGCCAAGTTTCATAAAAATATATTCACAAATAAGCGGTATATACAATGTCAATTATTCTCCATAAGAATAAAATTGGGGATGAGTACATAGGTTTGCTTAAACACGGAACATAAACAATTGGTTTCCATGCAAATAACAACTCAACTAGGTGAAGCCATTTACCTAGTTTCATCAATATACATTCATAAATAAGCGATATATCCCATTTTGATTAATCTCCATAAGAATAACATGGGGGATGAGTACGCAGGTTTGCTACAACAAGGAACGAAAAAATGGGTATTTAGACAAATATCAATATAACTCAACTCGTTGAAGTCATATAAGAGGTTTAATTAATTTATGTTCATAATTACGGGAGACATAGCGTTTTAATTTTTCTCCATAAGAATAACATTGGGGCTGAGTACGCAGGTTTGCTGCTACGGGAACCTTTAGCAAAAAATTGTTTTTTTTTTAGAAAATATCAATAGACCACAACCAGATAAAGCCGTATACCAAGTTTTGTCAGTATACGTTAATATACCAGAATGATCAGAATGATCAAAATACCACATTATGTGTTTTTTAAAGCCGAATCCAATGGTAAAAACTAAAATACCCCCGTAGCAGCAAACCTGCGTACTCAGCGAATTTCCAATGCATATATATGTATCTTAATACCACATAAAGCCACATACCAAGTTTCATCAATATACATTCATAAATAAACGATTTGTGACATTTTAATTATTCTCCATAAGAATAACATGGCGGCTGAGTATGCAGGTTTGCTGAAGAAAGGAAAACAAAAAATGGGGTTTTATACAAATATCAATATAACTCATTTAGGTAAAGCCACATACCAAATTTCATTAATTTATTTCCATAATTAAGGGAGATAACACGTTACTTATTCTCCATAAGAATAACATGGGGCTGAGTACGCAGGTTTGCTGCTACGCGAGCCTTTGGCAAAAAATTTTTTTTTGAGCAAATATCAATGGTCCACAACCAGATGAAGCCGTATACCAAGTTTTGTCAGTATACGTTCATAAATAAGCGAGATATAAAATTGTTCTTTTCCTCCATAAGAATAACATTAGACAACGTACTGTGTTTAGCACTTTCAATATCTCGGTAACCAACTGACGTAGAGAAATGATCAAAATACCAAATTGTGTATTTTTTTAAGCTGAATCCAATGGTAAAAACTAAAATTTGACTATTTCCAAAATTATACATAACAAATTCAAAAAACCCATTTTTGGGGTACAAAACCTCCCCAAAATACCCCTTCGGATAGAGCGATTTGGCTGGTTTTCGAATTTAAAGTCATAAATGTTGCTTTACACGTTTATACCAAATTTAATCAAAATCGGATAATTTTTACGAGAGTTATCGTGCTCACGGACACATATATATATATATATATATATATATATATATATATATATATATATATAGATATATATATATACAGTATCGAACGAATGGTGTTTTTGGGGTCTGGGGACCTCAAAACGAAAAGTTATCATGGTCCCGGGCCTAGGTCTTACCATGCCGACTACGGTAATAGCTTCTTCCCTATAGGGGAAATTCGCTAATTTGACTATTTCAAAAATGATATGTAAAAAGTTCAAGAAAGCCATTTTTGGGGTACAAAACCCCCAAAAAATACCCCTTAAGGTAGAGCGATATGGCTGGTTTTCGAACTTAAAGTCATAAATGTTGCTTTACACGTTTATTCCAAATTTCATAAAAATCGGTCCATTGGTTAGGGCTCTAGCTCTGTACACATCCACACAGACACACACACACAGACACGCGCGCACACACACACACACACACACACACACACACACACACACACACACACACACACACACACACACACACACACACACACACACACACACACACACACACACACACACACACACACACACACACACACACACACGCACACACACAGTCATCACGTAAAAATCACTTTTTTTTGCGTTCAGGGAGCACCAAAACCAATATTTCCACTAACAACTCAAATTCGAAAATTTTGACGAAAACAATACTTTCTCCATATACTATGTATAGGGGGAGAAAGTAAATAAACGGAATCAGGAAACTGACACATACTTTCTCCCTTTTAGCCCAAATTTAATGAATAAATTACTTTTTATTTACTAAATATAGAATACAAAGCACAGTCGAATGTACAGAAAATCTTGTAAACAAGTTGATTTCAAAAACATCCACCCAAATCCCGGTTTAGGAGGCACTACAGAATCCATTGCTACACACGTGGTTTTAAAAGGGGAAATGCCCCCTATCCCCCCAGGGTTGTTAAGGGGCAACATATTTCGAATTTCCTCTGTTGGTCAATGCTAACTTGACAAGCATATCAAGTTCGGTCGAAATTGATCTGTAAATAAGGGAGAAATAGTAATTTTTGTATTCCCCATAAGAATAAAATTGGACAACGTACTGCGTTTACTGCAAAATGAAAATTTCAATTTCCTCTGCAACCAGCAATTGTTGAATAGTAATTCAAAATACTAAATTATTTAGTTTTTTGAACTCTTTTTAATGGTGAATACTAATATTTTTTTTATATTTATGTTTTTTTAAGTAAAATCCAAAAAACCTATGTTTATGTTTTAATCCCTATAATTTCTGAACCCGAATGTTTACAGAAATGCGGGTGGTGTAATTTTGTTGGAAAACTAAGGTTCTACAAACGGCTAAAGTTTAATTAAAATCGTTAGAGCCGTTTTTGAGAAATCCTGATTATTCTTGTTTTTTGGCGGTTTTGGGGAGATAATTACCCTTAAAAATCAAAAATTCCAAAATGAAAAAACGCCTGGAGATATCTTGGATTAGTACCTACAAACAAAATTTCATAAAAATCGGACCATTGGTTTGGGCTCTAGCTCTGTACACATCCATACAGACAGACACACAGACAGACAGGCAGACAGACAGATAGACACACAGACATCACGTAAAAATCACTTTTTTGGATTCAGGGAGCACCAAAACGAATATTTCCACTAACAACTCAAATTCGAAAATTTTTACGAAAACAATACTTTTTCAATATACTATGTATAAGGGGAGAAAGTAAAATTAATATTAAATTTTGATCCTAGGTTAAGTTTTGGTCAGGGCCGTACTTAGCTTTCACGGGCCCCAGGGCAGGCCTGGTGGTGTAGGCCCTTGTTGCCGTCCGATCCAAGTTGTTTAGACAACAGGTTTTCTCTGATTCTATTTGGTGCGCCCCCCTAGCCCGGGCCCCGGGGCAGTTTGTCCCCCCTGCCCCACCCCCTGAGTACGGCCCTGGTTTTGGTTCTAGAGGTTAAATGCTTATCTGCTGTAGTGTTGTACCCAGAAATGGCTGAAGAGGTTGACGTCCAGTACGGCACGGATGTTGGCCTCACTGCCCTCCTCGGTCGCGCCCTCGGCGTAGATGAGGCCGGCGTTGTTGACGAGGATGTCCACGGCACCAAGTTCGGCGGTGACGGCCTCACGCAGCGACCTCACATCTTCCACCTTGCCCACGTTGCAGAAGTAGGCCTAGGAACATGCGAGCCAGGTAGCTAAGGTTGGTTCAATAAATAACTGAGAAATAGATTTGCCACGGAAATCAGAAGTACAGTTTTGTTAGTGTTCTTGAAAAATATCTAAGTTTAGTTTATGAGAACCAAATTATATTTGTCAAAAATGAATTACTGAATACATTTGTTATGAAAATTATGATTTTTTAGTATGATTTTCCACATTTGTCTGCTGAAATGTAGTGAATCAGCGACTCAGCAGTAAGCAGAAGTAAAAGGACTGTTTTTGTTTTTACATTGAAAATACCCTTCATAACGTAATGTCCATACTGCATTGTCATTCCAGTAGACTGGTATTATTTATATAATGTATGTAATATCTGTTATTGCTAATGTGCCGCGCATTTTGTTGATATGTAATCTATGCTTCCATAATATTATCCTTGAAGCTTTAAAGGCCTTGGGAGTAGATACCTAAAGACGACTGCAAGTTATAAGTAATTTCGTAGAATTTGCACCTCGATCTCTTTTAATTGGCACATCAAGTATACAAATCGGTTAGGTAGTTCCTTGGATCTTTTTTTGACAAAATATACCCCCGTCGCAGCAAACCTGCATAGTCAGCGAATTTCCAATAGAAATATAATGTCTTAATACTACAAAAAGCCACTTGCCAAAAATTTCATAAAAATATATTCACAAATAAGGGATATACATATAAAAAATTTAATTATTCTCCATAAGAATAACATTGGAGCTGAGTACGCAGGTTTGCTACAACAAGAAACACAAAAAATAGGTTTTTATGCTAATATCAATATAACTCAACTAGGTGAAGTCGTATACCAGTTTTTATTAATTTATGTTCATTAAGGGAGACATAGCATTTAATTATTATCCATAAGAATAACATGGGGCTGAGTACGCAGGTTTGCTGCTACGGGAGCCTTTGACAAAAATTGTTTTTTGAGCAAATATCAATGCACCACAACCAGATGAAGCCGTATCCCAAGTTTCGTTAGTGTACGTTCATAAATAAGCGAGATATAAAATTGTTCTTTTCCTCCATAAGAATAACATTAGACAACGTACTGCGTTTAGCACTTTCAATATCTCGGTAACCAATTAACATAGAGGAATGATCAGAATACCAAACTGTGTGTTTTTTAAGCTGAATCCAATGGACAAAATTAAAATTTGATTTTTACAAAAATTATATGTATAAAATTCAAAAAACCCATTTTTGGGGTACAAAACCCTCCAAAATACCCCTTCGGATGAAACGATATGGCTGGTTTTCGAACTTTAAGTCATAAATGTTGCTTTACACGTTTATAACAAATTTCATCAAAATCGGATCATTTTTACTAGAGTTATCGTGCTCACGGACACGGACACACACACACACACACACACACACACACACACACACACACACACACACACACACACACACACACACACACACACACACACACACACACATATATATATACAGTTTCGAACGAATGGTGTTTTTGGAGTCTTGGAACCTCAAAACGAAAAGTTATCATGGTCCCGGCCGAGGTCTTACCATGCCGACTACGGTAATAGCTTCTTCCCTATATAGGGGAAATTCGCTAAAACCTACAGAACATATTCATCATACAGTGTACTATGGTACTTCTTATTCTTAACCCATTCTACACCCTTCATACTTGAATACTCTTCAGATCGTTACTATACTCATAACATTAATTCGATAAGATTTACATTTAATATCAAGCTATAATTCTTATCACCAGCCCATTCATGAACAGATGTTGACAAACGCTATCAGCAAGTGGACATGGCCCAGAAGCTGTAACTCAACATGGGACTACCAAATCTTAGACATTCAATATTGTATATATGAATGTTACTTTAAGTTAAAAATTGCCTCTCTAAACATACGTAAGAAGCTGTAAACCAGTGGTATGCACTTCAGTATTTGCAAGTTATATTGCATTATTTGCATTGCTAAACAATTGCAATGATACAGTAGCAATCCATTATTTCAATTACTCACCACGTCCGCTATTTTATCTCATTCTATAAAAAAAAGGTAAACAAAATGCTAATCACTACAATATTAGCGAATTTCCCCTATAGGGAAGAAGCTATTACCGTAGTCGGCATGGTAAGACCTAGGCCCGGGACCATGATAACTTTTCGTTTTAAGGTCCCCGGACCCCAAAAACACCATTCGTTCGAAACTGTATATATATATATATATATATATATATATATATATATATATATATATATATATGTGTGTCCGTGAGCACGATAACTCTCGTAAAAATTATCTGATTTTGATGAAATTTGGTATGAACGTGTAAAGCAACATTTATGACTTTAAGTTCGAAAACCAGCCAGATCGCTCTATCCGAAGGGGTATTTTGGGGGGGTTTTGTACCCCAAAAATGGGTTTTTTGAATTTTTTACATATAATTTTGGAAATAGTCAAATTTTATTTTTTCCCATTGGATTCAGCTTAAAAAAACACACAATTTGGTATTTTGATCATTTCTCTACGTCAATTGGTTACCGAGATATTGAAAGTGCTAAACACAGTACGTTGTCCAATGTTATTCTCATGGAGAAAAATAAAAATTTTATATCTCGCTTATTTATGAACGTATACTGACGAAACTTGGTATACGGCTTCATCTGGTTGTGGACCATTGATATTTGCTCAAAAAGACAATTTTTTACCCAAGGCTCCTGTAGCAGCAAACCTGCGTACTCAGCCCCATGTTATTCTTATGGAGAATAAGTAACGTGTTATTTGCCTTCATTATGAAAATAAATTAATGAAATTTGGTATGTGGCTTTACCTACATGAGTTATATTGATATTTGTATAAAACCCCATTTTTTGTGATCCTTGCTTCAGCAAACCTGCATACTCAGCTGCCATGTTATTCTTATGGAGAATAATTAAAATGTCATAAATCGTTTATTTATGAATGTATACTGATAAACTTGGTATGTGGCTTTATGTGGTATTAATATACATATATATGCATTGGAAATTCGCTGAGTACGCAGGTTTGCTGCTACGGGGGTATTTAATTTATTTAAACTAAAGCCGATTAATTAGTGATGGATGCTTAATAGATACATAGATGTAATAGAGGAAATAGAAGGGTTTAGTTAATAATACTTTAAAATCAAACATGGTTATCCACTTTCTGCCATTAACTCTAACCTTGGCTACTCCCCCAGCGTCCGCGATCTCAGCTGCCGTCTTCTGGGCGTTGCTCGTGTTGATGTCTGCTACAGCGACCTTGCACCCTTCCCTGGCGAACCCCAGCGCTAGACCTCTGCCTAGCCCCCGGCCTGCGCCCGTCACCTAGACAGTGATCAAAGTTACTTTATGGTGAATTAAACAAGTGTCGAATAACTTTTAGAGATGTATGGTGTGAAGTATGGGTTTTCATTACCTAAGTTATACGACACTTACATAACTCAAACGTATATGGTAATAGTGATTTTTTTTTTTTGAAGGTAAACACACGAACGCCTTTGTGTGACTTTCGAGCTGCTATCAGTCAGTCTACTGGTCTAATACCACCAGGTAGGGGATGGGGAAGTATCCAAAATTGGTTGGCCCTGAATGGGACATGGGAACAGTAGTGGCAACCAGTAAAATGTCCGGACAGAAGGCTGTGTATTTGTTATCTGTGAAACAAGACACTAACTTACCAATACTAACTTTCCCCTGAGGGACTTGCCCCTAGCTGGGAGGAGAATCCTGTAGAGAGCCAGCAGGATACACGGCAGGATCAGGATCAGGAACCACAGGAGCTCCAGGACCAGCGGCAGCTTGTCCCTTATCTCCAGTTTCTTATCAGTCGGTGGGGGAATGTCCTGGTCCACGCCTCTCCGTCGTTTCTCTGCCACCATTTTGCTTATAAACAAATAACAAATGAAGATTACTTAGTTTTTATTTTAGTTCAATTTTAATAACTAGCTGGAGTTCCCACTTTTCCCTGGGGTTTTTATGTTAAGTAAAAGGTTGATTTCAAATTAAATATAATGATCTTCAAAGTGTGTAGGGTTATGACATCCTCAGTTATAAAATTTGCCAAGAGTTGTTTTTTTTTTTTGTAGCCTAGCTGATTTAAGAAGAAAAGCTATTTTCACGATCGACCATATCTACTTGGAAACAGGCACTGTATTGTGTGGCATATTTCCATCCGGTTCAATTTATCAGAATTTACAAAATATAATGTCAATTAAAATGCAATATCAATTATTATCATAACCTGTTACGCATAAAATATGCTTGAAGAAATAGTATAAGCTGCAATTCGTGGGTGAACTGAAGGCATATCTTTGAACTAGGTGAACCCAGGCAATGAACTATCTTGATAAATAAACGAAAGACTAAGAAGTAATATTATGATAAAATACAATTTTATTTATTAGTCTATGATTAACAAGAGAACTTTAGGGGTCAGTGTTTGCTCTAACTGTTTGCAGAAAGAATGTTTGCTCTTTGTTGTTCGCGCCAAGATTTCAGAAAATCGCATACAATTGTAACCGCTAGTGCACAGATACAAACAGTATTCACAAATATACTTAAGTGTCAAACAAATCCTCAATTGTGTTCAGAGGGCCGTGTTAGGCACTCTTGTTGATGAGTCCTGACTTAAGTACCCGTTTACAGAAATTTTATCTCCAATAAAATCCTTATAAATAGACGATTAATGACAGACTGCAAACTCAGGATAACTATCGACTTCTTCATAGTCATTCAGGGCCAGGATCATCAAATAAGCAACCACTTCTTCAAGGTAAACGACTGGATTTTATTAGCAACATATTGCAGAAACAGCGGGAGGGGAAGGGAATTGGGTCAAGGGGGCTTTGCAAAAAATCAAGGTTAAATCGCCAAATCGCGGATTTGGCCAAAACTTTACCTACCGATTGTGCAGCAAATATGCAATTCCAATACAACTTGACAAATCTGTTTTAAGTTTTTTATTTTTTATTTTGAATATCAGTAGTTTTGTTTAGATTTATGATCTGGGAGATGTAGTTGATTTTTCCTTGGTACAAACGTGATGCCTTGGTTTCTATAATGGTTCTACCTTGAGGCAAACACTAGTTATGTAAATAAACAGTATCAGAAAAATTAATCGTACTTACTCCCCTTTAATCAACAATTCTATAAAATGTACCACAAACTAGCTGCTTGACTCGGCCTTGCCCGAACAAGTTGAATTAACACGGATTTTTACTCTATACTCTGTTTGAAACCTCTCTTTACTACTTTTATTCCATGGATCAAAAGTTTCGCAGCCACGCTTTATACCATATAACTTTAAAGTTTTTTTAACAAACTTAAAATGTTTGCGTCGGCTGCTATAGACATTTTAAATCATTAAAATGAAATTTGTGATAAATGAAATGTATAAAATGAAATTCAAGTGGTTATTTTAGAATCTTTCCTGGGATATAGAGAACATAAAGTATTAAAGCCTTTATAGAACCAAAATCTATTAAACTTATATCAAAACTCTTTACAAATGTTCATCCTCCCAAATCCCATGATTGGAGGCATTATAGAGTAATCTGTCACATACAATGATTTTAAAGGGTGAAATTCCCCTCCTTTTCTCTCTAAGTGAAAGGTGAGGAAATATTATGAAACTACTTTTTACAAATGTGATTTGAATATCCTCTATATTGGTCAGTGTCAGCTTAACCTCAGTTATTTAATTTTAAAAACACTTTAAATATAGCATAGGTTGTACATAAAATTTCAGATTATATCATTTTATAGGCTGTGGATGTGGCAAGTTGGGTTGCACTATTCACGGAGGGTGCAGGAGGGAAATGGTGGCCATCATGTGGGCGTCTCTGTATATAGAAAGTTGTAATAATTGAATTAATTAGTAAACGAGTTCGCACCCAGCAAGCTGATGTGAGGGAAGTGAATTTCCAAATAAAAATTTGTAAAAATCAAAATCAGTGGTAAAACGTACATTTATTCTAATTGTTAGAGAAATCTATTGTAAATGGTGATTTGTGCGTTTGTCTTTTGAGATATTATCTTTTGAGTTTGAAATGTCTTAATGATGTGACTGTAATAAAACTATTGATAGAATTTTGTCATTTTACGTGCTATCTAAACACGAAAATTTATAAGTTAGTAATATAAATATTGATTTACTAAATTTATTTATCAAACTTTTTCTAGCATCGAAAGAGAAAAGGTGTTCAATCGTAAATAAACAAATATATTACCTGCGATATATTTTGACTGTTCTGATGCTCCTGGTTCTCTTTACCTGCAATGATAGGAATACAATGTTACGCATTATAAGGTTAGGAGAAGGTCCAGTCAGGATTGAAAGTAGGCGTGAGGATACTGGGGATGATAAAAATATACCATCATATAATAACAGGCTTTTCTAATGTAAACCCCCCATAAGACGATGTACTGTGTTTAGTCAATATACATTTTCTTTAATAACTCGGTAAACAATTTTGAGAGAGGGCTTAAAACTTTCACCTGACTAATTTCCATCTTTTTACATATATTAATTGTAAATCCGGGGCTTTTCTGTCCCTTTTTGGGCCCAAAAACTCAACATTTGAAACATAAAATCCCAAAAAAGGGGGTTAGAGTTTTCCGATTGGTTTGCCCAACGAACTTGTCCAACTGATTATTGAAAGAAATGCCCCTACCAGATTTGAAGTAAATCGGACAAAAAATGCGACCGCTAGAGTACAAATATATATATATATATATATATATATTGAACGACACCCCAAAACCTTGTTCAGGGTATCACGTTAGGAACTTTTATGGTGGTCCCGGGCTTAAGTTTCATCGTGCGAGTCATGCTAATAGTTCGCTTTTGCACAGGTAATTCTATAATAAGAGGAAAATGGTTATTTATAGGCCATAATATTTCGGAATTTGGTAAGCAGTTGGATAAAATAAAATAATAAAATTAATATTTGGAATACATGGGCGGAATATATGACGAAATGGAAATTAGGCTAATGTTTAATAAAATGATTACATTAGCCTAATCATGCGGGGATCATGGCCCGGTAGTAAGCCGTAATTTCACTTTACTTCATCACGTCGAAGAAAGTAAAATAACGTATCAGGCATAAGTCATGTAGGGAAATTATTCAAGAAAAAATAAAGTCAATACACCCTTTATAGCGCATTGCAGTACAGCGCTATGGGATTATGAATTTTTCTACCACTGAAACTCGAGCCCGGTCATAACTGCCACGAGACGATTGGGGGCTTGGGGCAAAAAATCTGTGGGAGGCCCCAGAGACCACTATTTAAATATACTGGTAAATTATTTATTTTGGCCACGAAGGGTGCAGAGGTGAAATGGCGGCCACCATGTGGTCTTCACTCTTTCTTGGAAATCAACATGTGTGTATGAGAGCTCATACATGTATAATTAAGATCTGGGGCTGATTCATGATGTGGCTGACATGGGGCGCGCAGGGGCATATCTTAGTACTTCAAATACAATTAGTTAAGTTTTTAGGTATGGCGAGTTAAGATAAATTCTTATATAAAAGATCCATTCAATTTTTGATTTACATAAAGTTCCTTCACCATGGGATAGGATCCGACCGGATCACTGGGGCGCGCATAGTTAAAACCATTGGTGATAGAACCGGAAACCTTGTCGACCGAAATAATGCGCTCTAGTCACTACACAAATCCGTTGCGAAATTATAACTTTTTAAGTATTAACTTAAATCAAAGTATCAAAGTGTAAATTTCCTTTTGGACCACAACCTACCTCCACACCAGACGCTCAGCAGACGTTCGCCTTGAGGGTTCGCCGTTCCTGCACTGTCCGCGACGCGACGTCCAAGGTGTTGTCTGAAGACTGTTTCCGATCAGGAACTCGACCGGTTTCCACAAGGTTGAGGATTAAATGTCTTACAAAGTAATTTCGGTATCCTGCAAATCAATTCATAAGCTATTTCAAGGTCATTTTTCATGCGAAAAATTGTTTCGACTGCAATCCAGCTGGCGTTACAAAACACGCTTAATGAGGCAATGAAGTTTAAAATTGCATGACATTTTTAATTTTGACATTTCTGGACTGCTTCCTTGTACAGTTCATGGTGTAGGTAATAATGTGTGCTATTGCGCATGTCTCACAGCAAGCGGCCGGGCGTTACGTCATCTTGGGGGCAGAATACGGTGCGCATACATTCATCAGATTGATGCAACGTCAAATAACTAGTGATTTAAGTAACTTAGACATGTTGAATATTTCTGGAATTTTGTACAATTGTTATGCATTAAAAAAGGCAGGTCATGATGAAAAAATAATTCCGTTTTATTATTTTTTTCAGTGAGATATAATTAAATGAAAATTGTATTATTAGTTTCCGAACATGAACAAGTTAGTCGGCTACCAAATCACGTATTGTTTGGTCAGAGGTTTCCAACCTGTGAGAATGTTTTAGAAGAAGGATCCAATTTTACAACAACGAAAACCAGATTTTGCTAGAGCATTTCCTTTCCGAACAGGAAGGTGTAATGTATTTAGTAAAGCCGGACCGCGTTAACAACCGCGACGCCCGCCATGACATGCGCCATGCAACACACTGCATATAATTGCTTTACTCGCATCATTTTGCGTGTATACAGTTATTATATTTGTTATGCATTTCGCATATTTGATTTAAAAATAAAAATACTACGTTCACTTATAGTTCGGTTGAAAACCATATTGTAAATGGTGATTTGTGCGTTTGTCTTTTGAGATATTATCTTTTGAGTTTGAAATGTCTTAATGATGTGACTGTAATAAAACTATTGATAGAATTTTGTCATTTTACGTGCTATCTAAACACGAAAATTTATAAGTTAGTAATATAAATATTGATTTACTAAATTTATTTATCAAACTTTTTCTAGCATCGAAAGAGAAAAGGTGTTCAATCGTAAATAAACAAATATATTACCTGCGATTAAACAATTTCAAACATATTATTTAGTTCAGATAAACAAATAAGACACTAGCTAAAATGTTATACATATCATTTAATGTTATAACAAGAAAATATTACGTAAAAATATATAAAGCAGACTTATAAAATAGAACAATTAACTACAATTATAAACATATATCCTTTTAAAGCTAACATATCCTTAATATTACAGAATACCATAACAACTCTTAATTTACTGATTTTAAAGTTTTATTTTAGCGAATTTCCCCTATAGGGAAATAGGGCTATTACCGTAGGTGGCATGGTAAGACTTAAGCCCGAGACCATGATAACTTCTCGTTTTGAGGTCCCCAGATGCCAAAAACACTATTCGTTCAAATTTATATATATGTATGTGTCCGTTACCGTGATAACTGTTGAAAGAAACACCCGATTTTGATGAAATTTGGCATAAATGTGGAGTGTAGCATTTATGACTTTAAGTTAGAAAACCAGATCGATCGCACTATGGGAAGAGGGTTTTATGGGAGTTTACAATTTTCTAAAAATCGGTTTTTGAAAATTTGACCCCAAAATGTTAAAAACACTCAATTTTGGTTATATCCATTTTATAGAGCTTAGAAAAACAAATAATTTAGTATTTTGAATCATTAACCTAGGTTAAGTGGTTGCGGAGAAAATCCAAAAAAACGTGTCCCATCTTAATCTTATGGGAAATAGGTTTTTAGATTTTTCTCAGATAGTTTTATTAAAAACTTCACATTTCTGTTTATTAATGTGTTTAGCTCAACAAAACAAACATTTTGGTGTTTTAATCGGTTGTTCTACGTCCAACCGTTGCAGAGATATTCAAAGTGCTAAACACAGTACGTTGTCCAATGTTATCCTTATGGAGAATAAATAAAATTCTATATCTCAATTATTTTTTAATTTATATTGATGAAACTTGGTATGTGGCTTCAACTAGTTGTGGTATATTGATATTAGCACAAAAAACAAGTTTTTTGTTGATAGTCCCCGTAGCAGCAAACTTGCATACTCGGCACCCATGTTATTCATATGGAGAATAAGTAAAGTTGTATTGGTATATAGCTTCACCTGGTTCATTTATATTGATAATTGCAAAAAGAAAACATATTACTTATCTTCCTCGTTGCAGCAAACCTGCGTCCTCAACCCTAATGTTATTCTTATGGAGAATAAATAAAATGCTATATATCACTAATTTATGGATGTATTTTTGTGAAACTTGGTAAGTAGCTCTATGTATTAGTGAGTCACATATATATGCATTGGAAATTCGCTGAGTACGCAGGTTTGCTGCGACGGGGGTATTTTAACTCCTTAGGTTACCTTTTTAGCGAATTTTCCCCTATAGGGAAGAAGCTATTACCGTAGTCGGCATGGTAAGACCTAGGCCCGGGACCATGATAACTTTTCGTTTTGAGGTCCCCAGACCCTAAAATAAAATTCGTTCGAAACTGTATATATACCGTTTCGAACGAATGTTTTTTTGGGGGTCTGGGGACCTCAAAACGAAAAGTTATTATGGTCCCGGGCCTAGGTCTTACCATGACAACTACGGTAATAGTTTCTTCCCTATAGGAGAAAATTCGCTAAAAAGGTAACCGAGGGAGTTAAAAAAGAAAACTTTAAAATCAGTAACATATATATATATATATATATACATATATGTGTGTGTCTGTGTGTGTGTGTGTGTGTGTGTGTGTGTGTGTGTGTGTGTGTGTGTCCGTGAGCACGATAACTCTCGTAAAAATGATCCGATTATGATAAAACTTGGTGTGAACGTGTAAAGCTACATTTATGACTTTAAGTTCCAAAACCAGCCAGATCGCTCTATCCAAAGGGGTATTTTGGGGGGGTTTTGTACCCCAAAAATGTTTTTTTTTTTTATTTGTTACATATAATTTTTGAAACTGTCAAATTTTAGTTTTCACCATTGGATTCAGCTTAAAAAAACACACAATTTGGTATTTTGATCATTCCTCTACGTCAATTGGTTACCGAGATATTGAAAGTGCTAAACACAGTACGTTGTCTAATGTTATTCTTATGGAGGCAAAGACAATTTTTATATCTCGCTTATTTATCAACGTATACTGACGAAACTTGATATACCGCTTCATATCGTTGTGGTCTATTGATATTTGCTCAAAAAAATTTGTTGCCAAAGGCTCCCATAGCAGCAAACCTGCGTACTCAGCCCCCATGTTATTCTTATGGAGAATAATTAAATGCTCTGCCTCCCTTAATCATGAGCATAAATGAATACAAACTGGTATACGACTTCACCTAGTTAAGTTATATTGATATTAGTATAAAAACCCATTTTTTGTGTTCCTAATTGCAGCAAACCTGCATACTCAGTCCCAATATTATTCTTATGGAGAATAATTAAAATTGTATATCTCGCTTATTTGTGAGTATATTTTTATTAAACTTGGTAAGTGGCTTTATGTAGCATTAAGACATTTATATCTCCATTGGAAATTCGCTGAGTATGCAGGTTTGCTGCGACGGGGGCATTAAGTTTTTTTACGAGTTTGCGTTTTTCTCCAGTGACAGCATTTGATTGTCTTAATTTTTTGTTTACTTGTTTGATTTTGATAAGCGTTCGGACGGATATGAATCTCCTTATAACTTCCTCTGGTATGCCATCACTAACTGAATAACTGTTCATCAATATATCGCGATTCCGTGTCTCGCCACACCGCAGCGGTAGGCGACGGACGGGTCAAGATGACGACGCGACAGATGTTAAGAGATAGTATAACATAATTTTCGTTCCTTTATCAATTTTGTTCATTTTTAATGCTCTAGGTAATCTTTTATTTAATTAATATAACAACACCGGATGCGTTTCCGGCACTGTCCGGGCCGGTCCAACAATAGTTATTAAATTACATATTCCTGCTGTCTAAGACGATTAAGTGTTAACAAAGTTTAACATTTTTACATAATGTTTCGGGGTTTATTATAATAAAACACATTTTTCAAATAAATTTTATGCAAAAAAGATGACGGTTTTCAAATTTTAAGCGTATTTCAAACAGTAAATCTATATACATAATAATGGTTCACGAAGACGCAGGAAATTTACCACTATTGTCGTATTTTCTCTCAATAAAAGCTAAATTACAATTAATACGAGGGTCATCCAGAAAGTAAAGAACGTTTGCTTGCTGCGTCTAGCACAGCTCCCTCATCGCCGCCATTGCGTGTGCGGCAGTCCACTCATCTCTCCACCAAAGTCTGAGCCGAGTCTCGTTGCTGTGCGGTCACACGTCTTATTTCTACAGCGATTCAAAATGGCGGCGGCAATTGAAAATCTCGCCAAATCTAAGATAAGCAGTGTCAATCGGTCTCTGAGTAAAAAAATGTCCATACCGTAGAAATTTTTAGAAAAACACCAAAGAAAGTTAATGATGAAAGTGCAAAAAAACAAATCTTTAAAATTGATGTAATGTGCTAAGATTTTAGCAGCTGTTTTCCTCCAATCTTCTCACAAGTCTTTCTTTCAAATCGTCTTTTGCGAGCAGTGACCTGCCACTCCGATCCTCGTCGTGCATAATGGATTTTATTCCATTAATCCTGTTGCACCATTTTCCCCCTGAAAACTCGACTTGAAGACTTGTTTGCACTTTCACCACCAATTCTATTTGGTGTTTTTCTAAAAAATTTGATGGTCTAGACATTTTTTAACTCAGAAACCGAATAAAACTGCTTTTCCCATATTTGGCGCGATTTTCGATTGCCAGCGCCATTTTGAATCGCTGTAGAAATAAGACGTGTGACCGCACAGCAACGAGACTCGGCTCAGACTTTGGTGGAGAGGTGAGTGGACTTCCGCACACGCAATGGCGGTGATGGGGGAGCTGTGCTAGACGCAGCAAGCAAACGTTCTTTACTTTCTGGATGACCCAGAAAGTACATTCTACCTACATGTTTTTTAGTTTGAAGTTTGTTGTAAAGATATGAACAAACTATTTTGTTGCTGTTGAAATATACTAATGTATAGATAGCCACCGTGTGCGACACAACTAATGCGATCCACTGCCTCGCTGCCTCGCGGGACTGGGGCTGAGCGCGCGCGGTCTGAAATTACTCAATACATTACACCTTCCTGTTCAAAAAGGAATTGCTCTAGCAACATGTGGGTTTCGTTGTTGTAAAATTTGATCCCTCTTCTAAAACTTTCTCACAGGTCAAAAATCTCTGACCAAAAAATACGTGATTTGGTAGCCGACTAACTGTTTCATGTTTGGAAACAAATAACACAGTTTTCATTATATTATAACACTCAAAAATTAATACAATGGAGATGTTTTTTCATCATGACCTGCCTTTGTTAATGCTTAAAAACTGTACAAAATTCCATAAATATTTGTCATGCCTAAGTTACTTAAATCATGGGTTGATTGACGCTGCGTCTAACTGTAATTTGAATGCGCGCCACATTCTGCCCCCAAGATGACGTCATGCGCACAACGCTCCTAACTCGTCTGCGTGAATAGCACACCTTACTACTTACACCATGGTACAGTTCACTTGAGGCTTTTCGAGGTCGTTGCCCTTCACAACTAGGCTGAACAAACAGAGCCTCCTAGTCAGCACCAATGTTTATTTCTTGCGCGCTCATGAGGTGTAACAATTGTAAATGTTCAAGTCTTTGAAAAGACAATTAAAATTAAACCATAGTTTTAAAAGTTTTAAATTGTTATAATAGTCTACCATTTTGTCTTTGTTATATAGGCATAGTTCAATACATAACAACTGACTGTACAACCTCAGTTATACTTCGTTAGCTGTCATTATCAAGGTTAGTTTTTCATTAGTGTTAATCACTCGTTGCCATAGTATCGATGGTCGAAATTTAGTTGATTGAACTGGCTTATTAGCGAATTTCCCCTATAGGGAAGGAGCTATTACCGTAGGCCTCATGGTAAGACTTAAGCCCGAGGACCATGATAACTTTTCATTTTGAGGTCCCCAGATGCCAAAAACACCATTCGTTCAAATTTATATATATATGTATATATATATATTTTTATATATATTTATATATATATATGTGTGTGTCCTTAAGCACGATAACTCTCGTAAAAAAGGTCCGATCTTAATGAAATTTGGTACAAATGTGTAAAGTACCATTTATTTAAACGAGTTCGAAAACCAGATGAATCGCACCATCCCAAAGGAGGTTTTTGGGGGGTTTTGTACCCCTAAAATGTTTTTGGGGTTTTCACATGTAAATTTTATTTAAATAAAATTTTAATTTATACCATTGAATTCAGCTTTAAAAAACAAACAATTTGGTATTTTGATCATTGCTCTACGTCAATTGGTTATCGAGATATTGAAAGTGCTAAACACAGTACGTTGTCTAATGTTATTCTTATGGAGAAAAGAAAATTGTATATCTTGCTTATTTATGAACATAAACTGACGAAATTTGGTATATGGCTTCATCTGGTTATGGTCCATTGTTTTTTGCACAAAAAAACAATTTTTTGCCTATGGTTCCTGAGCAGCAAACCTAGGTACTTGGTCCCCATGTTATTCTTATGGAAAATAATTCAAATGTTATATATCATTTATTTATGAATGTATACGGATGAAACTTGATATGTGACTTCACTTAGATAAGTTCTATTGATATTTGCATAAAAACCCATTATTTTTTGTTCCTTGATGCAGCAAACCTGCGTACTCATCCCAATGTTATTCTTATGGAGAATAATTAATATTTTAAATATCGCTTGTTTGTGAATATATTTCTTATGAATCCTGTTAAGTGTTTTAATGTGTTATATATTCATAAGAAATTCGCTGAGTATGCAGGTTTGCTGCGACGGGGGTATTTTGAAGTTACGAGGGGTTTGCGAAATTAAGAAAACTAACGGTGTGTAATAAGGGATCGGGCTGATTCAAAAATTAATAAGCAAAGATTACAATGCCTGCTCTCGTAATGAACACACAAATTAAAATCCGATAAAATTCTTATTTAATACTTCTTGAACTATTTGCAAAAAAAATAACACAAAATTTATTCAAACAAAATAGTCGTAAGATTAGTATATAATAAATAATAATGTATTAATAATTGCACAAAATTTGTTTATTTACTTACGTTCCAAGCGTTTAACCAAATTAAGAAATCCTCAGAAATCGTTCAAACAACACCGACCCATTGAACTAAAAGAAGCATTTCTTACACAACTGGCTCCTTATATTGATATGAATAGGGAATGAGGCGCTTATCTTAGATTTTATCACCTACGCGTTCATCAGAAAGCAGTTATAGAATATGTTAGTCATCATGTTAACAATAGTTCGTTATGAGTTATGTTGATTGCAAGTACTTGTAAATTAATAATTCTTCAGATACAAGCGGTAATTTGTTTTGTTTAAGGATATGTTTGTCATTATTGTTCGGTTTAAAATGACGAGCGAAGGTAGATGATAATAATAATGAACTAGGAAGATAAATAACTTTGGTGATTCCTAACTACTCATACTTAGCTAAACTATCTTACTTTATTTACCTGTGTTTCGGATTAAAAGGTGCCTAGTGCCTAGCCGTTCTGTTTAAGCGTGTGACGTTTCAATGAGTCGAGGATCCTTAAAAATGTAATTCGGTTCAGCTTTCTCTTCAGGATGTTGTCTCAAAGGCTCCTTATGCATTTTAGGGTCGTTCAAGCCTAATTAAAATTGGTGACGTAATCGTAATAGAATTGGGCATTCTGTTACACCAGTTCTCAGGTTATTAACAAACAAACTGACAGGCTATTCTTTGTGTTTCACAATTTTTACAAGTTTTAACTTTTTAACTAAGTAAGGCAAAGAAAATTAGATCAACAAACAGTGTCATAGTCAACCGTCAAAACTCTCGGTCAAAATTATCAACAACTATTTTGTTATGTTTACCACCAACCCTTTCAGAAGTAAAATTCGTTGTGGTTGGTGTTGTGTTGCAATCTACAAAATTTTATTAGTGAATTTCCTTTGGAAAGTGAACTATTAGCATGACCCGCACAGTGAAACTTAAGCCCGGGACCACCATAGAAGTTCCTAACGTGACCCCCCCTAAACACGTTTTAGGGGGTCGTTCAAAATTGTATATATATATATATATAAGAAAACATATATATATACATATATATATGTATATATATATAAACATAACATATATAACATATATATATATATGTTTATAAACATTTATATATATATATATGTGTTTGCACTCTAGCGGTCGCATTTTTTGTCCGATTTACTTCAAATTTGGTAGGGATGTTCCTTTCTGTAATCAGTTGGACAAGTTCGTTGGGCATAATAATCGGAAAACTCCAAACCCCTTTTTTGGGGATTAATCTTTCAAATTTCGAGTTTTTTGACCCAAAAAGGGTCAGAAAAGCTCCGGATGTAAATTTAATTAATGTAAAAAGATGGAAATTAGTAAGGCAAACGTTTTAAGCCCTCTATTGTCATTCTAGCATAAATATGTACTGAGTTATTAAAGAAAATGTGTTTCGAATAAACACAGTACGTTGTCTTGTGGGGGTTTTACACTAGAAAAGCCTGTTATTCCTTTGTTAGATTACTTTTATCATACCCAGCAACTCACGTCTACTTTCAAGCCTTTCTGTATCTTCTCGTAACATTATAATGCGCAAAATTGTATTCCCAGCTTTGCAGGTAAATGAAACCAGGAGCATCAGAACAGCCAAAAATCAATGTTTTCAGATTTCAATAAAAATTTGAATAAATGTATGTTTTTACACTGATTTTGAGTTTTAAAAGTTTTTATGTGGAAATTCACTTTCCTCACGTCAGCGTGCTGCGTGCGAACTCGTTTCTAGTTCAAATCGTTGATATTAATAGTTCCATGGTTCCTTGTTTACACCAAACATTTCAAACTTAAAAAGTGTTAAACCTTGTCTGATTGGATGTTCATTTTGTTTAATAATGCATTTTCATTAGAAGTTGAATCCTGACATTGCAGCGCCTTTATGTTATATGTTATTACCTCAAAAGATTGCTTTGTAAAATTCGGTAACATACTTTACATAACAAAAACTAGAATGCAAATAAATAAAACATTATTTATCATAATCAAACACTGGAAATATTGTATACTTGTAAATATTTACGTAGTTAAAAATATATTATAAAGATATATTACTCGTATTAAAATTGCCACGAACCTGTATTAAAAATAAAATCTTATTATACAGGGTGTCCCATAAGTAAAGTGCCAAACTGTGAGAAAAGGTTATATGGATCAAAATAAATAGAAAATTAAGATTACAATTTTTTCCAAAAACGCTTCGTTTACCAGATATCCGCCATTTTGGATTTTTTACAAAATAATTGTTATCTTCAGCATTTTTCAACCGATCTTTATAAAACTCGGTAAGTATGTTTAAATAAATGAGACCTGCTGTAGAAAAAAAATCATCTTGGTCCAATTTAAAATTTCAAAATGGCGGCCATTTTAAACTTTAAATCTAAAATGGCGGAAAACGGTAAAAAATACAAAAATGTACTAGACCAATTTTTTTTAGAAAATTTTATTTTCAATCTGTCAACACCAAAAACATGAGAATCGAGCAAAACATAACCGAGATACATTGAAAGCATTTATTGAGTGACAACACAAAATGGGATTAAAAAATGAGAAAACAAATTAAATACAAAATAAAATCTTAACACAAGATAGCTTTTTAAAAGTTAACAATTACAACAAATGTTCCATGTGTCCTCCATTCATTTCTATGACGCAATCCATCCTCTTTCTCATTGACGCCCTCATTCTTTCAAATACCCCAGGCTTTAGTCTTATCACTTCACAACCTGCTACAATTCGTTCCCTTAAATCCTCAATATTGTCAACAGGGGTGTGGTAAACCAAGGATTTTAAATAGCCCCATACAAAAAAATCTAGGGGATTAAGGTCAGGAGACCTGGCAGGCCATGGGATGGGCCCCACGCCCTATCCACTTATTTCCAAACACTTGATTTAAATGTCGCCTTACATCCAATGAAAAGCGTGGTGGTGCACCGTCTAGCATAAACCGCATATTGTTTCTCAAATAAAGGGGTAAGTTTTCTAGCAATTCGGGAAGATCTTGTGTTAAAAAATTTAAGTAAGACACACCATTAAGTCGGTTGGGTAAAAACAATGGCCCTATGAGATTGTCCCCAACAATGCCTATCCAAACATTGAGAGAAAAGCGCACTTGATGCCTTCTTTGTGATATCTCATGAGGGTTTTCATCGGCCCACACATGATTATTATGAAAATTAAAAATACCTTCTCTATAGAACCCAGCCTCATCGGTAAATAAAATGTTGGAGAGAAACAGATGAAGTAATGCGATCTGTTGCAAGAACCATTGACATAAGTTAATACGGGGTAGAAAGTCCCTTTCGGTTAGGCATTGCACCCTTTGTATATGGTAAGGATACAACTGCTGATTATGTAGAATCCGCCACACTGAACTTTTTGAAATACCATGTTCAAGCAATATTCTTCTAACAATAGTTCTTGGGTCTTCTTCAACGGCCGTCAAAACTCTTTCTTGATTTCCTCGTCTGCTCGCGGCTTCCCCGGAATCAAAACCGGGAACATGATATCTCGGGACCACGAGCATGACAGAGGGAGCAAAACCGAGCGAATTTCACAAATTCCAACATCAAACCTACACCTTCACCTACCTTCCAACAAACTGTTTTTCGTTTTCACTTTTGTCTTAGGGGGGATGGTTGTGACGCTAAGCGTCACGTTATTTTTATATAGTGTAGGCGGCCTGCATAACCACACCAAACGCCATCAGCGGCGTTGAGCCAGCTGATCCTTTTGACCGTTAGCGGCGTCTCTTCCTGCGGCGTCCTCTCCCCCTTCGTCTTGGCAAGGCCCCGAGAGCATCACCTCCCCCGCACGTTCTACTGAATTTTTCTCCATCATACTTAAGTACCATAATTTTAAGTAGTTGTTAGTATCAGAAATGGTAGGGTAAACTACAATCAGAGGGGCAATCCCTTGGGGATGCCCCAATTAACAGGAGTATGTAGGAATTGCAAACCGGTCGAGACTTCATGTCTCGACCGCATGTTTCATTAACATATTAGATTCTGGTTTTTCCTCTTCTCAGAAGACAATTAATTAATAAATTATCATTGCTTAGATTCAGGAACTTAGTTATTCATTTATAATCCAGTACAATTATCTATTTACCAGGTTTAGACACTTGTCATAATTTCAGTAGTAGGTCTTAAAGGATATGTATTAGTTACTTATAGTTATACCAATCATCAGAGCTGGCTGGTATAGCATTCTGGTCTGGTAAAGATCCATAGGCCTTTGGGCACCCAGTCACGTTTTCCAACCCCCAATTAGTTATTGGAGTTCCAATTAGCAGTTCATGGTTAGGCCAGACTACGGCCTGCCTTCTTAGTTGGCTAGTCCTAAATTAGCCAAATCAGTAGCAGAGTCAGCACGCCCAGATTCCAGTGCATTGTACAACGCATATCGTTTGGCTGCTTACTTGAAACAAACGCAGGAATGTGGTGGGGGTAGCGGAGAACAGAAATGTGGTGGGGGTAGCGGGGCCTATAAATACGAGGAGACAGCACCGCTCCAGCACGAGTATTATTCGAGACTCCGAAGAGGCAACATCACAGAAGACACCACAACCACCACTGACGAAGATGGCATCACAACAGTTTCTACAAACACTGGTTGATCAGTTCAACACTCATTCAAAATCCGACCTTCTGCTAACTAAAAAGTGTTCAGAACTAAAAGAACAAAAACACTACATTATTCATAACATCAAGAAAGTGGAAACCACACATGGAGAAGCAATTCTAGTTTCATTGAGCGAAGGACCTTTACTCCAGGAGATGAGCCGAAGTTTCAAGTATTTCTTCCAAAACGATTTGTTCAACTGCTACAAAATGAAGATTTGCGAGATATTCAACCGGGGACGTTGTATTTGGTATCACACGGTGTAAGCGGCAACAACTCTACGGAACTCACTCTGCACATCACGCATCTTTGTACATAATGTCTCTGTTTGTATTTCTCTGTTTGTATTTTAGTCATTAATGTTAGACTTAAGCTTATTGTATTGTAAGATGTTTGTTTAGTAAAGAAAAGAAAAAAAAGAAAAAAAGAAAAACAGTAACACAGCAGTATATTATTTTATATACTGCTGTGTTGCTTTTTTTAATTCAAACGGATGACCTTGAACTTTCATTCAGGGTTAACTTATGAAGAGGTATAAAAGAGAGGGGAGCAGTGAAGTTAGTCTCAGTCTTGTCTAACACACGCTGCAGCTAACATGTCGGTGCCACCGATGAACAATTTATCATTCGATAACAATTTGAATACATATTGTTGCGAGTTACAATGTTTTAAAATACCAGGCGATCAAGTTGACGGGAAACTTGTCGTAAGTGCAGGTGTTTCAGCTATTGCATATGTAGATGTAAAACGTATCAAATGAACCGACAAGATAAAATACAAGAATTACGCCGACGGATTGTATTACTGTGGCGGCGAATGTAGTAGCAACCATCTGCCTCGCACCAGCTGCCACCTGCCACCTGCCATCTGCCGTCCGCCATCTGCTCCGCCCCACCACACTTTTACCCCCACCATTTTGTTTGATACCAAAACGCTAGCTAGAGAATAGTCAGTACACCTCCAGGCTCTTGACCAGTGTACATCGAGCTCTCTGTTGAAATGTCCATCAAAATTAGGTGTATTCATTATGACTCTATTCATTTGGCGACTTTCCAAGACCTCGAGGTTTTTAATGAAGAGTTAAGACTTCTCATTGCGTCCGGTTACGATTTATCTTTGGAACTTTACGCATCAAAAAACAACATGGACTCTGCGCAGGAATCGAAGTATCTACCGTCTTTCATCAGAAAGCGAAGTGATGGCCGCAACTCGTCCGGATCAACAACATCGATGACAACGAACAACGGGGAACTATTGTAAACATGTATTATTGTAAATAAAATAAAGTAATATTTGTAATAGTACTACCTCACACTCGTATCATTCGATTGTTTCATTCGATGGTTTTATTTGATATTTTATATCGATTAACTATCGAATCACAATCGAATTTTACGAGTGCGAGGTAGATTTTTTTTTAAACTTCCCCGTGACCTTGAACTTTGAACTTTCCCTCATTACGTCACGAAACCGCCTACGTCATTGGCTCAGCCTCAGATGACGTATTTAATGACTCAGCGCTTCCGGTCACGTGACCGGAAGCTGTCAATCACTTGGCCCAGAAGTCCCCTTTCCCCACTACTTATAGTCAGTATAATCAGTTCGTATAGTGATATTGGGGGTGATAAACTACATCAATATATGAAAAACAGCCTTTATTTCCAGTGTAAAATCCCCATAAGACAACGTACCGTGTTAATACAATTAACATTTTGTAACTCGGTAAATATTTGTGCTGGAATGATGTGAGAGAGCTTAAACCTTTCGTCTTACAAATGTCCTTCTTCTTACTAGCATTAATTTTACATTCGAGGCTTTTCTGACCCTTTTTGGGCCCAAAAACTCAAAACTTGAAAAATTAAAATCCTCAAAAAAGGGGGTTAGAGTTGTCCGATTGTTTTGCCCAATGAACTTGTCCAACTGTTTACAGAAGGGAAGATTCTCACCAAATTTCAAGTAAATCGGACAAAAAATGCGACCGCTAGAGTGCGAACACACACACACACACACACACACACACACATACACACAAATATATATAAAGTTGTTAGCGACACCCCAGGACGTGTTCAGGGGGTCAGGTTAGGAACGTCTATGGTGGTCCCAAGCTTTTAGACGTGTAAGCAAGCGTGTAGAGCAAGCTCAGCGACCGGCCAGTGAGAGAGAGCAACTGAAATGACAGAGCATTGATCTACAGAAAATGCTGAGGAACCTGAAACTCGCAGGCGAGCAATTGATGTAAGGCCTGCTCAACGCAGCAAACGTTTACCAGAAATTCGTGGGGCGTCTTTGAAAATGCTGCTTTGGAATAAGATATGACATTTAGTCAGTTAACATATATCTTATAAACGCTATGTAATGATGCGGGCGAAGCAACGATGGGTAGCAGCTAGTACTAAATTATAGTTAACTATGCCAAATATTATGTTTAGTTAATTTCCCTAATAGCTCAAATCGTTGGGCCAATGTTGGGAAATGCTTGGCACAGTTCGTTGGCCAGTGATAAGAAATCTCCGTTGGCTCACCAACGTTGTATTTGCCAACCAAATGTCAACAATCCCAACCTATACCCAATAAAATGCCACCAGTTTATACATTTTTGAATGGTTATTTTTATTTTTAAAAGCATTATTTTTCTAACTAAACTGCTTAATAAACCAATAATATATTTGTTTAAGGTTTTTAGTTGTAAAAATACCCACAGCTATTCTGCCTAACGAGATCAGAAGTATGGACTGGGATATAAATACCCCCGTCGCAGCAAACCTGCATACTCAGCGAATTTACAATGAATTATAACATAACACACTATGCCACTTAACAGGATTCATAAGAAATATATTTACAAACAAGCGATATTTAAAATATTAATTATTCTCCATAAGAATAACATTGGGGGATGAGTACGCAGGTTTGCTGCAACAATGAACACAAAATAATGGGGTTTTATGCAAAATATCAATAGAACTCAGCTAAGTGAAGTCACATTCCAAGTTTCATCCATATACATTCATAAATAAGCGATATATAATACTTTAATTATTTTCCATAAGAGTAACATGGGAACCGAGTACCTAGGTTTGCTGCTACGGGAACCATAGGTGAAAAATTTTTTTTGTGCAAACAACAATAAACCACAACCAGATGAAGCTATATACCAAATTTCGTCAGTTTATGTTCATAAATAAGCGAGATATACAATTTTTCTTTTTCTCCATAAGAATAACATTAGACAACGTACTGTGTTTAGCACTTTCAATATCTCAGTAACCAATTGACGTAGAGCAATGATCAAGATTCCAAATTGTTTTTTTTTATGCTGAATTCAATGGTGAAAATTAAAATTTAATTTTGATAAAATTTACATGTGGAAACCCCAAAAAACCCATTTTTGGGGTACAAAACCCCCCAAAAACCCCCTTTTGGATGGTGCGATTTGTCTGGTTTTCGAACTCGTTCAAATAAATCGTACTTTACACGTTTGTACCAAATTTCATTAAGATCGTACCTTTTTTACGAGAGTTATCGTGCTTACGGACATATATATATACAAATTTGAACGAATGGTGTTTTTGGCATCTGGGGACCTCAAAATGAAAAGTTATCATGGTCTCGGGCGTCTTACCATGAGACCTACGGTAATAGCTTCTTCCATATAGGGGAAATTCGCTAAAATTACCAATAGTCTCTATACCTAAACGACTTGTCCAATATTTTAGATTTATTCTTCTAAGTAAATCTACTCGTGCAAATCACTGGATTAAAAGTAATAAAAGTTGGAACAAATTAATTTGGTTCATAATATTTATGGATCTATTCTTGCCAAGAAATATGATAAACTGCGAGCAAATTAATACGGCATATGTTTAATATACTCTGAAATAACATATTTATTTAATATAATTATAATAATAAACAATTTATTACGTGGGAATATATAACGGTTCGTTTAATAATCACCGAATGTAGGATTTGCTTACGTGGGCTACCCGACGATAAGTTCGTTACGTTGGCCCAACGTCTGCTATGGTTGGACTTGCCAAAGCGGGTTAACCAATTATAAGTTCGTTGGCCCAACGCATGGTTGGATTGTTATTTACATATTAACAAAAATGTACATATCAATAGCATAGGATGGAAATAGCAAATGACAGATTTAGACCGATGTCTAATCTCGCTCTACCCCAACTGCTTGAACTGAAAATAGTTCCCACAGGTTAACCTTCCAGGACCAAGTACTTTTATGTCTATACTCCCTATTAAAAATTTTGATTAAAATTTTGTTGAACTAAAGTATGTAGGAAATACATAATGTGTGAATAAAACTTGTGAAATAATTTTTTGCAACATTTTATGGATATTGTTTATGGATACATCCGCCAATGGCCCTATAACAAAGTGAGGAAAGACGGATATATCCGTCAATGATCCTGTAAAAAAGTAAGAGGAGATGGATATATCCGTTCTATGTCCGGAAACTAGTACATCAAAATAACTTTTTTTGTTTTAACCCTTTGAGTGCCACGCAACGATATATCGTTGTGCACGGAACATCCGAAAAATACCTCACAACGATATATCGTCGTCGGTGGTCTTACCGAAAAATACATTGCAACGATATATCGTTGTTATGGAAAATTTTTCTTACGTCATTACTTTTTATTATTTCTTTCAGGTCATTTCCAGGATATTTTCTAGCTCTATAAATCTAGTAGTTATTTGGTGAAAATCTTATATTTAAACAATGTTTATTTATCTGAAAAAAACATAAAAATTTACCGCATGTATAATATGTACCTATTCAAATTTTTCATTTTTTAGATATTATATATGTGCATAATATTATAGCTAAACTTTAAACTTACAAAACAAAAAAAGTTTCATAATAATATCTTACCAAATAAAAAAGTTATTAATTTTTTTGAAAACCCTTGCAAAATGTTGATTTTGTGCCTGGCACTTTTTGGATATAGGCTACTCTGTTAAAAACTCTGGCACTCTAGGGATATGCCGACCGAAAAACTCTGGCACTCAAAGGGTTAAGGAAGTTTAAATGAAACAATGTTTTATATAGACTTTTATGTATTTTATATAAAGTTTGTCATGCAAAATAGCATTTATAAATCCTTATTTTGTAAAATAAAAATAAAATATAGCCTATTGTTGTATAAAAAGTTACAAATAAAACAGTAAGTTTGGAATAAAATATAATATTAATATATTGCCATTGTAAACAGCACTACAAACACACATTAGCTGACAAAGAACTCATTGTACAGTACAACACGGCAGATTAACCAAAACTACTGACAGAAGGTCACAGAGATTGTGTATCTTCTAAACTACCAGCAAAGAAGAAATGAAGCCGAGTATATGGGTTGGTTACACAGCCTGTTTACAAAGCTAAACCCACAGTAGAGAATTATAATCTTGCATTTGACCATCTTTCAAAACATTTTAAATAAAAAGGATTTAAAAAATTGATCTGCTCACCTATGGGATGTGTGCGGGATAAAATTGAACTGGATCACTTTGTTGCCAATTTAATACAATTTCAAAATATACAGGAGCTACCGTCAACATTCTGCCACACAGCAAGCACTGGAACAAGTTATCAAAACGTTAAACAAATCACTTAAAAATTCTGAGAACATACAACAATCCCAGCCTAACCTTGACATGGACACCCCAGCCTTCTCAAACCGTTCGACATCTCAGGGCTGGCCAACTTCTGAGTCGGAGTCCGACACTGAATATGGAAACTGCTCTGCACTGCTGACTGGTGCCGCTTCGATTTCAGTGGTTCCAGGGGGGCTTATAGTAAAAGAGTTAAAGGTCAAAATTGTGAATCATTGGCAAGTGAAAGTGCTGTTTGTCATCCTCCAATTCGAAATATTTTTTATGCCTAGCTCCTCACCAATCCTCTCCACCTCTCATTCAATTACATTACCCACATCGGTAAATGTAAATTTAAGAAGTCACAAAATTTGTAAAAATATTACTAATATTAAATTATTTCACCAGAATATTCAGCATTTGAAGTCAAAAATAGAATCTTGACAAATAATTTTGGAAGAGATAAACCCACACATCCTTATTTTAACTGAACACGACATGAAAGATGAAGAAATAGAACGCTTAAATATTGAGAACTACACAGTAAACATTCTGTGCACGTAAACTTTCATGTAAGGGAGGAGTCATGCTTTTATGCGATAACAAAATAAAACAGAAACAACTAATAGTTCCCGACTCTTTAAAAAACAAAATATTATGTGAAAAACAGTTTGAATTCTTTGTTAGTAAATGTGTAATTGGTAACTTCAAATTTGCGGTAGCTGGTGTTTACAGAGCACCTAAATCAAATGCTGAAGAATTCCTGGATAGATTAAGTTTATTCATAGAATATTTGCAAAAAGATTTTGAGATTATAATAATCGCAGGATATATAAATATTGATGTCCTAGTACAGTCTAAAGGCCATACTCTGCTTAGCAATATGCTAAAAAGTAATAACATGAATTATTTAGTGAAATTTCCGACTAGAGTTACCAGCTTTTCAAAAACTGCAATTGACAACTTCATTGTAACAAAAGCCTGTAGTAATTTAATGTATGAAAATGGTGTTATAACATTACTGTCAGATCATGATGGCCAATGTTTAGAAATAACTTCACCTAACATGAAATCAGTGAAAGATAATTTGTATTGTTCGTGAAAATAGCAACTTTGGTCAGGAAAATATAAATCTTTTCAAAAATCTGCTCAGTAAGGAGACATGGGTAGAAGTATTCCTTGCTCCCTCTGAGGGAAAGTATCATTTTTTATGAAACTTTTATCTATCTTTTTAACATTGCCTTTCCTAAAAAAATTGTAAAATACCCCCGTCGCAGCAAACCTGCGTACTCAGCGAATTTCCTATGCATGAATTTATTTCTTACTACCACATAAAGCCACTTACTAAGTTTCATAAAAATACTTAAATAAATAACTGATATATAGCATTTTATTTATTCTCCATAAGAATAACATTAGGATTGAGAACGCAGGTTTGCTGCAACAAGGACGATAAAAATATGTTTTTTTATGCAATTATCAATATAACTCAACCAGGTGAAGCTACATACCAAGTTTTAATGATTTATGTTCATAATTAAGGGAGATATAAAGCTTTACGTATTCTCAATAAGAATAACATTAGGGATGAGTATGCAGGTTTGCTGCTAAGAAGGTAATCAACAAAAAATCAATTTTTTGTGCAAATATCAATATACCAGTACTAGGTGAAGCCACATACCAAGTTTCATTAATATACATTCATAAATAATCGAGATATCAGATTTTATTTATTCTCCATAAGGATAACATTGGACAACGTACTGTGTTTAGCACTTTGAATATCTCGGCAACGGTTGGACGTAGAATCATAATTTAAACACTAAAATGATTGTTTTGTAGAGCTAAACTGATTGGTAAAAGTAAATGTGAAGTTTACATTTAAATGAACTGAGGAAAAGCCTAAAACCTTTTTCCCATAAGATTAACATGGGGGATTTTATGAGCAGGTTTTTTTGGATTTTCTCCGCAACCACTTAACCTATGTTAATAATTCAAAATACCATATTATTTGTTTTTTTAAGCTCTATAACATGGTCAAAACCAAAATTAAGTTTTTTAAAAATTTTAGGGTGAAAAATGCAAAAAACTGATTTTTGGAAAATTTAAAACCCCCATAAACCCCCCTTCCCGTGGTCCGATATTTCTGGTTTTCGAACTTAAAGTCATGAATGTCACTTTACACATTTGAGCCAAATTTCATCGAAATCGGACGTTTTTTACTCAAGTTATCGCATTCACGGACACATATATATATATATATATATATATATATATATATATATATATATAGATAGATAGATATATATAGATATATATATACATATATATAAATTTGAACGAATAGTGTTTTTGGCATCTGGGGACCTCAAAACAAAAATTTATCATGGTCTCGGGCTTAAGTCTTACCATGAGACCTACGGTAATAGCTTCTTCCCTATAGGGGAAATTCGCTAAAAGAAGAAGACGGGGAAAAATTGGATACCAGACAAGCTGAAAAAGAAAAGAATGAACTTGTCACTCTGACAAAACAAATTAGAAATAGAAATGATTTTGGAAAAATTAATATTTTAAAAAAGAAAGTATCAAACTACAAAAACAACCTAAATATCTCTAAGAGAGATTTTTTCGACATTAAAATAAAAGAATCAAAGAATATTCAGAGAACTGTTTGGAATATAATAAATTCAGAGGTGGGAAATAAAAAGGATAAAAAACCTCGCAACATTACATTAAATGAAGGTGGTATAGATTACTATAAGGCAAAAGATGTATCGAATTTATTTAACAACTATTTTGTAAATGTAGGGAAATATATATACCAGGCACAGAATTAGCGAGTAATATTGCAGATGATAAGGACGTTTTATTAACAGGTCTAGATAGTTTAACTTTAAGACCAACATTTAGATTAAGTGAAATAAATAGAGAAATAGTGAAATATAGTGAAATAGTGAAATAGTGAAATAATAGTGAAATAGTGATAAATAGTGAAATAAATAGGGCACATAATTAGTTCGCTAAAAATAAGTACTCGAATTGGTATGATGAGGTGCCAATTATTATATTGAAATCAGTACAAAAAGAGATTAGCCAAGTTCTTTGCCACCTAATTAATGCATCATTTGTTTCTGGAATATTTCCTGATAAATTAAAAGTTTCCAAAATTATTCCCATACACAAGAAAAAGGATGGAAAAATCCAGCAAACTATCGTCCCGTTTCTTTATTACCAACCATCTCCAAAATTTATGAAAAGGCAGTTCACAATCAGTTAATGGCATTCCTAGAACAAAATGATTTAATAGATAGTAATCTGCATGGATTCTGTAACGGAAGATCGGTAATATCGGCAAGTGTCTATTTGATAGAATCGATCATCGATTCAATAGATGCAGGAGATCCATGTGTAGGCATTTTTATGGACCTGTCTAAAGCGTTTGACAGTGTCAGCCATTCAACACTACTTGAAAAACTGAATTCAATTGAAGTAAAAAAAAGTCCTCTTTGAAATAATTCAGCTCTTATTTAAACAACCGATACCAATTTGTTCAAATAAATTATACCACAAAAAATAGAATATTACATTATCAATCAGAACTAAAACCAATACAAATTGGAATCCCCAGGGATCAATATTGGGATCTTTACTTTTTGTATGTTATTTGAAAAACATTTATAATTGCCTTACAAGCCCTCCACAAAGTAATATTTGTCTTTACGCTGACGATTCAAATTTAAAAATCTCCGCTAAATCAATAGAACAATTAGAAATTTTGTCTTTTGTAGAATTAGGAAATATTGCACAATTTTTAGAAAATCACAACCTAAACTTAAATACAGAAAAAACTAACTATATCGCATTTAAAACAGCTCAATCAAGAGTTTTAACAGAACCAGTAATTCAAATTGACTCTGAACCAATTGAACTGATCAATAGTACAACATTTCTTGGTCTTTTGGTAGATAAGCATCTGAATTGGAATGAACATGTGGAAAAGATTTTGTCTGGAATTAACTCCGGCATGTATGCTTTGAAGAAGATGTCTTTCTTATGTAACGAATCCACTCTCAAAATGATATACCATTCTTATATTCATTCCTACATTTCTTTTGGAATATGTCTTTATGGATCAACAAAAAAAGAAAATCTTGACAAAATCTTAAAACAAAAAAAAAGGCAATTAGAATCATTAAAAACCTTCATACTGAAAAATCGGCTAGAGAATATTTTAAGACCTTAAATATTCTAACTGTTTATGGCCAATATATTTTTGATACTATTATGACTTATAAGGATCCAATTTTGTTCAATAACTCAGAAATAAATACCTTGACACATCCATACAACACACGAAAAAAAACGGAAATCATACCCACTCATCACAGGCTTCAATTATATAAAAAAAAACATCCTGTGCAGGAGGAAAAATCTTTAAAGTGCTACCTAAGGAAATTAAAAATGAGGAACCTTTACCAAAATTCAGGAAATAATTGAAAAAAGTACTTAACTGATAAAATTATGTACTCCATAGACGAGTATTTTCAGATGTAACAATCATATTGTAAAAACTTAGGTTAAGAAATGTATTCTGTAACAGAATTTGACACAATTCAAATGTACATTGTGTACATACAGTTGTGAATAAAGAGAATTTTGACTTTGACTTTGTGGTCCTGGAAGGGTTAAGGTATTCTGCGTCAGTTGTTCAAGGGTGTTTTTCAAATTTAACTCAAATAATAGATATGCTTCGAAATAAACAATCCAATTCCATCTCAAATATGTGTCAAGATTTTAAAGTTAAGTTTAGCATGTAGATCTTCTTAAAATACTACAAAATATTAATATTAAAAGACTTAATATCACCACATCTCACAGTTTTTTTTTCATTGAATCAAATGGGAGACTTTTACACTGTCCCACCAGAATTACGGAGCAAATATTGGCTTTCACAATGGCACACTTTTTAACCAATAATCACTATTACTATCCAGATTACATAGAGCTCATTGAGATGGAGGGGACAGAGGTGGTTGACCATGCAGCCTTCACCTTTTACCTCGGACGAGAACTCTAGACAAATATTAACCTTGTCTGTTTCTTCCTACACATCCAATTATTTTTGCGTGTGGCAATACTGTACTAGGCTACTTCAAATTTCAAAAGTAAAAGAAGAAGAAGAACCATCTCCCACCTGTTCAAGTTCAAATGTTCAAATCGAAAGGGGTAGGAAAAGAAAATAAATAAAAGAGCGGTTAGTGTAAATATTGTTATGTTTTTAAGGTCGAGGTTTTTTTTTTAAAGTGAAGAATTTGTGATGTTTATGTGTGTCATCTGACATATATTTGTTTAATTTGTATGGGTGATTTAAGTATAAGAAGTTGAAGGAGCTGCCATGAGCAAGCTATCCGTATTAGTCAACAAACTAGGTTAGTAAATCAAACTCTTGAATGTCGTTCATCTTTGAATGAAGAGTTTTCCACTATTAATTTTTGTTAACTGCCCAAATTCACACCTATAAATTAAAATTTGTTTATGAGCCTCAACGCTTTTGCATGTTGGCTATAAATAGGCCTTGCCTACCTCATACAATTTGGTGTTGTAGTGTTCACAACAGTAGGCCCTAGACATGTTCACAAACTTTTTACTTGAGACAAATTAGCTGTGTGTAAACATATTTCTTTTAGGCCCAACTGGGCGTAAGTAGTGATGTGGGCCGGGTAAATACCCAGCGGGTAGGTAAATAAAAAATGGGTATTTACCCCAAGCTCCGGGTAAATACCCAAAACATGGGTATTTATGATTTTTATAACATTTAGGAGATTTTTACTAGGTTCCTTGAAATTCCCATGTTGTAAAGATTATGTCATGATCATGATAATTGTTTTGAAGAGTATGACATGGTTACCACAAGCATTTAACTTCTGAACAAGATCGAGATAAATACCCAGGACTGGGTATTTACTACTTTGATGGCCTTTTGGAGTGTTTCATAAATTTAAAATTTTAAAGGAAAAGAATTGAAATTCAATTAAATTGTAATTTTGTTCTGTATTTGTCAAATTATAATATTAAATATTTTTAAATTTTTATAAAATATCTTGTTATAAAATTTAACCAGTTCCTTTATAGAATTGTGGTGATGTGGTTTGAACATTTGACAGGTATTTTTACAAAAATTGCCATGTTATTATTTATTTATTGGTAAAATAATTAATAATTGTAATCAATAAAATATCCTCATTGATAATAACACGTAGGTAAGTTAGATGTGAATTACATTGGCGTTTTTATGTAAAATATCATAAATACCCAAAATACCTGGGTATTTTTTATTTTTGGGTACGGTATTTATCCCGAGTTTTAAATAGGTACCCGGGTATTTTACATCACTAGGTGTAAGCAAGTGGTACTAGTGGGTTATGATATGAACATCTACTGGGTAAAACTCATATTATTAATACCAGCCTTTCACTTTCATCACTCACTGTTGTACATTTATTTCAGGCATTAATATTGAACACAGTAGATACCTACTAATTATTAAAAGCCGTCTCTTCAACATTTTGAAGTTGCACCACTCTTGTTATCGAATTATGAGTAATTTACTTTTTTCCGACTTCATTTCCCCTTACAAAATCCCTTGGTACACACTTCATAAACGTCAGTCATTTTTAAGGTCATACCCAAATTATTTTGTTGAGTACCGTAATACTACAAACACAAATACTAATAATTCATTCATATTCACTTAAAATACACCCTAGTTGTGTCAGCATCTTATGCAGCGAATAATTGATTATTATTGTTATTTGGGATTTTCAGAATAATTGTTAGTTAGGCCTAATTGTAGGCCTACTTGTGAGGCTTTAGATTCTCATTAAGTTATGAAATTCGTTATCATTTTAATTAGGTTGTAATGGCCAATATCATAGTAGCTTATATAAAGTTTTTTAATTAACATTGAAGTAAAGATAGGTACATGAACCTTAAAAGCATCCAGTAGGTAAGTCATACTGCCTGAGACCATAAAAGTCATAATCCCATGTGCCTATTTGAGTGATCCCAGCGTTTGTAGCAGGTACCCAAACGCCATGTGCTCCTGGACATAGGTACAGAATAAAGTCGTAAAGTATAAAGTTGCAGTTAGTTGCACGAAATCCCTTTTTTAATCCGATAAGTTATTACCATTGGTTTGCTAGTTGGATATTTGTATTTGATTGCTTCACAGACCTCATACGGGACTGGAGCCAGTCATTTCAGACATTAATGTTATTGGTTCATAAAAAATGTTTAGGTCTTTGGCTTCTACAAATATATAGGGATATTAGTTCTCCCAATAAGTAGTTTAATCTTTGGCTAAAATTATGTCAAGAGTTCCCTGTAAATAAAAATTAAGCTATTTACATCTTATTAAATCTAAGAATAATGTAAACGGTCAAGGAATAACATTTTGAGTTTTGTGCAACTAGCTATAAATTTGAAAACAAAAATATAACTGAGGTAGTGTAGGCTAATAGGTGACTATAAATCTCCAAATTCAAATACAGTAGGTATTTCTATTTTCTTCATCAGACCAAGTGCAATAATGATTATTTCAGCAAAATTAACAGTCAAAATCATTCATTATGATGTCTCCATAAGAATGCTGTGACATTACTCATCCCATGCTCAAAAACACATAATCAAATTTTTAAGAGGTTTTAACTTAATAAAAATCTTTACTAATGTAATCACATATATCTTTTCCCAGGCCATGAATTAGAAGAAATCCGCCTTCGTGCTCTCTGTACAATAATATCTAAACTTGAGAATGATTTGATCTCTGAAGAAGAACTCATTGATAAAGACAATTTATTTAAAAATTTAATAAAATGGTTTCAATTTAAGAATGTCCCAGCTAAGGAAGAAGTTTTAAATTTGATATTAAGAGTTATTAAGGTAAGTTTTTGTGTATTTTGTAACAGTTTAAGTCAATTAAATTATATTTTTAAACTCACAAAAAAAATTCAATCAAGATTTAAAATTTTGTTTGAAGATTAAGGAATGTTAAGTATAAAACAATTCTCCTTAACTTGTGAAAATAATTCACTACCGGTACATGTTTTATCTGAAAATATCCTTTTTCTCAGTAAAATGTGTACACGAATTAACCCGTCTTCCATTTTCCAATTTTTATTCCTGGTAGTACGAAACTGGGTACTGTTCCCAACAATATTAAGAAACAGCAACAGCTGACACTGCATTATTCAGTAGGAGGGTAATTGTGGTCAGACTTACAAAACATTTTATAGGGAGATTTCTTCCAAAAGGCTCAAATTGAAACACCACTAGCTAGTCTTTAGCCGAACCCTGCTAATCCAAAATTCCACTTAATCTGAATTCTAATCAGAGCATTTTGGAATTTTCTTTTTAGTTTATAATTCCTTAATTTAACAATGAACAATCGTTGTATAATTGTGTAAGCGACACTTTAAAGTCAAAATTGTGGGAGTTTCGCATATTGCAGGATATAGGGAGGTGGCTCAAATTTAAAGTCTTGATCTCAGGGACTTGGGAAGAATAGCAGTATTTCTAAAAAACCAGCAAACGAGAAATAATGTAAAACATTCCCTACAAGAAAATTATGAGGATTATGTATCTACTTTGTTTATACTGACATCTGTTCTTACTTACATATATTGTTTTATTTTCCTCAGCATGTAATGAGTAAAAGAATCAGATGAGGCAGAGTATTGAGAAAGGTTCCGCAGTCCCAATTAGTTTGGGTTAGCGGGATCCTAGAGTATGAACCAAATGATAAAAAAAGGTGCGGTAACCATTAACTATTGCTTGAGCTGGTTCAAACTATAGCCATTTGTGTCTGAGAAAGTAACTGTAATTTCATCCCTTCCAAATCATGAAATGTTCAATCAAATGTTTTTATTCAGTCAGAAAGCGATGCAGGTGTCTTCTTGCTGAAGGCAGATCCCGGGCTCGCTGTCCTCAGAGAGGTCACAGACTGCGATGTGTTGGTCCAGGACATTATCAACATCACCTCCAAGCAAGTCAACTCTGCAAGGTATCAACGATGGTATCAGTAAATGCCTGACCGCTAACATTGAAATATGATAGATTTGTATGGATACAAAAATGCTCTCAAATAATAGATGGCAAAGTCCTTTCAAAATGTTTTTGTTGGGTTTAGTATAATCTTATCATTTTTTATTGTAAAACTGATTTTTAAATTCTAACCTAGGCTTATAAATAAATGTTCACTGAAACATAGATTACAGTCTCAATTATTATTAGGATATAGTGATAATGAATTAAACATTTTGTTAGTGGTAGGCCTATATTCAAATTCAGTTTCCAAGCAGAATGAGTATGGAACCTATTATCTTACCAAATAGATAATAGCCTACAAAAAAAATAGTATACAAGTATTTGCACATCTCTTTTAGCTACAGTTAAAATATGAGGTAGGCTACTGTTTATTCATTTTCAAGATCCAAAGTTAAGTTGAAATATACCTTTAATGGACTTATTTTTCATTAATATAATTGTATTAAAGTATGACCCAATCAGTTAGCCATCAAACTTAACTAGTATACATATAAAGCAATAAACCTTAATTTTCTCTCTTTGCCCCACATAAAGGTATACCAAGAGCGATGGCTCCAATGAAATTTCAAAAGCTGTTGATTCGGCGAGAACAGCAGACTCCAAAGGCGGCCGCAGTTCGGTGTCATACGGACAGTCTGCAAGGAGCACGAGGACGGTCGGGTCACAGTCTACACTCAAGCCCTCGCTGGCCACCTGGGACAAGCTTGACACTCGGAGGGTTGAGGACCTGCCTTCAGGAAGAACCAACAAAACAGTGTCATCACTGTGTCCTGCCAGTCACAAGGAATCAGCTGTTTCTTGGTTTGTCACTGTTGATATTTTTATATTGAATGCTCTTATTTAGCTTGGTGACTCAATTTGAGGATTGAGGACCAGTTGTTTAGTCCTACAACTGCCAGGAATATTAGGATACTTACACAGCTTGAGTCTTTTCTGCTTAGGGAGTTAGTAGTTTTAGGGGATCTCAAAACTTTATTTCAGACATATTTTTTAATGTTAATAACTCACTTTGAGTTCTTCATGGTTACAATAATTAAGCTTGAATATTAAGAAATGCTTTGTAATAAATATAGATCAAGGGAGAGAGCTTTTTTATATATGCTGGGGAGATAAATTGATAAATTTCCCAAAACGCTAACCTACGTCTTTTCCAAACCTGGTGGATCTATTTTGCCATAACCTTACAAAATTAAAAGTGATTCATCAGTATTCATTGGGATATCTCAATTTTGTAATTTAAACTCATCCTACTAATATTGTAAATTTGGGAAGTATGAAAATCATTCTATCACACCAAAAATAGTGGTCTGATTGAGCTCATTTTAATGATGAATGCCCTGAGGTGTTCATATAAATTTATCCAGCTTACCAACATGCTGGAAAAGTGAAATTTGGAAATTGTTTACACTGATTCTTTATGTCTAAAATATAAAAAGTAATCCGTTATGAATTTGATTTCACTGTATGGCTCCGCCCACGGGTCTTCAAAGGTATTATATTATTCTTATGAACGTTACTTTTATTTGACCAGATTATACACATAAGTACATATAGTTTACTTCTGAATGTTTCTGACTTTGTTGAAGATGGTAATTGTATTCTTGGTTGATTATTTGGCATTCTCATCTTCTTCTTTTCTAAACTATTAAGTGAAACAATTTTAATTTTAAACCAATTAAACATAATAAAAAAAATAAAAAATTATTTCACTTAATATAGTTTTAAAGAAGATGAGAATGCCAAATAATCAACCAAGAATAAAGACATAGGTAGTCATTATTATTCAAAATAATTCAAAAGATTAACCACAGAATGCAGTACCCGCTGGGTGAATGCAACAATTGTACTCCCCGGGTGAAACCAAGCGTTATCGTGGATAGCTAACTATATTATATAATCAGAATAAATGTACCAGAATAAAAATTGAAATTGGACTATTTATATTACATAAAACATTCAGGACTTTAATGGGCTAAAATCACCTGTCCTCCTTCCAAACATTCTCACTCCTATGTCCATAAATGGCAAATGAGTATAGCCTGTATAGCAAATTTCCTCCCTTGCTCTCCATCCTGATTCACACTACTAAATACCTTGGTACTGGTTTCAAAACAATATAAGTTATCAACCTCCATTCCAGCCAGGACCGAGTGATCTGGTCCTTCCCGAGGGTGCCACTCGTTGCGTCGGACCTCCACGTCATCTCTACCGTCCAGGAGTCTCTCAGTTCCTCAGCGTCTGTGGCCCAGACTTGTCACTTCTTCACTTCCGTCATGCTGCGCGACTTCCCACCTCAGGTTTTCCTCCAGAATCCTGGTGTTGTATGGGTGAGTTTTGCAAAGTTATTGATCAAGGAGAGTTGTGCATGTTGGAGTGTGAAGATGTGTTATTATTCCAGTTATGGGAGGAATACTGGTGCTTGTAGACAACAGTAAAGGTTTCCTGCCAAAATTTATTAGAAAAATGTGAACTTTACAAATAGTTTTTGAATAATAATGAATTTAATTTGCCCAGTTGTTTGATTGCCAGCCAACAATATTAAACCAAGTTTGATTTCATTCACTATGTTTCTTTGAACTGCAAAAGGATTGACAATGCAGAAAGCGTTTTAAGATGTTCAGGAAATACCTTATAGGCTATGAGAATATAAATAAGAGGATTTCATAATAATGGGATTATGGAACACACATATCCAATGAAATACTACTAGCAGTTAATAATTCTAGGCTACAACAAATCTAGGAGGTTAGGAGGTTTTATACTACAGACAACTCCCAATTATCCGGAAGCGGGTTAATCGGGTTGCGGTTTAACCGAGGTCACGAAATGTTTATTTTTATTATTTTATTAATCTTCTTCTAAACATAAATAGAGCAATAATTATTTCACTAAATTATCTCCAGAATTAATTTACTTTGTTTATCAGAGTAAATACCATACAAACAATTTAGTAAACACAACATCATCTGGAGTCTGTCATTTCGCTAATGAGCCGTGGGCATGTGATGGGGAGCGATGACCTTGACACTGCACGGACGGTCGGTCGCGGACGTCTAAAAATGGAACCATCTCAAAACAATCACCCTTCCCGCCACTGTTCACCCTCAACGGACGGATGGACAGACGGACGGTCGGACGCGGACATCTAAAAATATAAACATCTCAAAACAATCACCCTTCCCATGGGTTTTTCCCCCAGTGTGGAATTAATTAGCATACTGTTCGGTGTAGTGTAGAGAGTTCGGTGTTTAGAGATGTTTAACCTATTAAATATCATTCGTCGTTTTGGATAGTATTTACTGCTATCAACCATTGCTAGTACATTAACTATTATTATCTTGACTGTTTGTAGAGATCAAAACACATGGCATTATTTTGATTCAATGGGATTGAGCAACCTTGCTGCAGCAAAAATAGTAGCAAATAAGCTGGCGAGTTACATATCTCCAGAAAAGGCAATGCCATTTAAAATCTGCCAAGCCCCACAGCAGAACAATACATCTGACTGCGGTATATTTGTGATACTGATGGTAGAAGAGATAGTAGCATGCATCATAAATCAGAGAACTGAAGACGTGTGTAGTGAAATGAAGAATATTGATGATCTAGTAGTATGGACCAAAAGGGCTCAGTTAGCCTCAGTTATCTATAATGTTAACCAAAGTTATCACACAATGAGTAATCTGGTATCAAAGCTTCTGAGTTCACTCCAGCTAGGAAATGAACCTAGAGCTCTTGAGGGTACACTAACCACTCAAAAGTCTCCCTCATTGCCTGATGGAGCTATACAGAATAGCAGGCCATGCCACAATCTCAAACCACCATCCCCAACTCAAAGGGTAGAAGATTGTGAAAGAAAGATGAATGATAACACAAACTGGAAACAAGTAAAAGTGGGAAACAAAAATAATTTCCAGGTGTGCGACCATATAACTCTGACTAACAGATTCAGCCCTCTGAATTCTGTAGATGAAATTCAAGAAAAGCGTTCTTATAATAATTCCATACAAAATGAAGATGAATTGATGTACAGCTACAGAAGAGGTAAAATGAAGAATGACAGTAAGAAACAGAGCAAACATGAAAATAAAGAGAATAAAATTAAGTCAAAGTACAGGTGGGTAAATCCAAATTTCAGACACATTGGAAAAGCAGTTAATAAAAACCTGACTGTTGTACTTGGAGATTCAATGGTAAAGTATGTGTCATTAACTAATTGTGTCGTAAAATCATATAGAGGAGTAACGGCTATGCAACTGAGTGAAAAACTTATCAAGGAAAAGGAGCCTAGAGAGCAACCTAAATCGGTTTTCTTACATGTTGGAACCAATGACTTGGGTAATGGTCAAAGTCCAGATGATGTAATGGGATCTGTAAAAGAAGTATTAAAGCAAACAAAAATACTGTTTCCAAAATCTCGCCTGTTTGTAAATAGTATATTATTAAGGATAGATATGCAACATAAAATCCTGCAACAAACAAATAAAAACATCAGATGGTTATGTCATCAGAATGGAGCAATTTTTATTGATTTGAGTAAACACATAGATGACTCTTGCCTCGCAAAGGATGGTTTACACCTAAATTGGAAAGGTACAAAGTAGTGTGGGTTTGCCGGTTCTGGGCCAAGTGATTGACAGCTTCCGGTCACGTGACCGGAAGCGCTGAGTCATTAAATACGTCATCTGAGGCTGAGCCAGTGACGTAGGCGGTTTTGTGACGTAATGAGTGAAAGTTCAAGGTCACGGGGAAGTTTTTTTAAAAAAATCTACCTCGCACTCGTAAAATCCGATTGTGATTCGATAGTTGTCATTCGATAAAATATCGAATGAAAACAATCGAATGAAGCAATCGAATGATACGAGTGTGAGGTAGTACTATTTCATTTAACTTTATTTTTTACTTTTCTTTTTATTTACAATAAGTTATGTTTACAATAATTTATGTTTACAATAGTTCCCCGTTATTCATTGTCATCGATGTTGTTGATCCGGACGAGTTGCGGCCATCACTTCGCTTTCTGATGAAAGACGGTAGATACTTCGATTCCTGCGCAGAGTCCATGTTGTTTTTTGATGCGTAAAGTTCCAAAGATAAATCGTAGCCGGACGCAATGAGAAGTGTACACTGGTCAAGAGCCGGAGGTGTACTGACTATTCGCTAGCTAGCGTTTTGGTATCAAACAAAATGGTGGGGGTAAAAGTGTGGTGGGGCGGAGCAGATGGCGGATGGCAGATGGCAGGCGGCAGGTGGCAGCTGGTGCGAGGCAGATGGTTGCTACTACATTCGCCGCCACAGTAATGCAATCCTTCGGCGTAATTCTTGTATTTTATCTTGTCGGTTCATTTGATACGTTTTACATCTACATATGCAATAGCTAAAACACTTGCACTTACGACAAGCTTTCCCGTCAACTTGATCGCCTGGTATTTTAAAACATTGTAACTCGCAACAATATGTCTTCAAATTGTTATCGAAAAATAAATTGTTCATAGGTGGCACCGACATGTTAGCTGCAGCGTGTGTTAGACAAGACTGAGACTAACTTCACTGCTCCCTCTCTTTTATACCTCTTCATAAGTTAACCCTGAATGAAAGTTCAAGGTCATCCATTTGAATTTTAAAAAAAGCAACACAGCAGTATATAAAATAATATACTGCTGTGTTGCTGTTTTTATTCTTTATTTTTTTTTTTATTTTTTTTTATATTTTCTTTATTAAACAAACATCTTACAATACAATAAGCTTAAGTCTAACATTGATGACTAGAAATACAAACAGAAAAATACAAACAAAGACATTATGTACAAGGATGCGTGATGTGCAGAGTGAGTTCCGTCGAGTTGTTGCCGCTTACACCGTGTGATACCAAATACAACGTCCCCGGTTGAATATCTCGCAAATCTTCATTTTGTAGCAGTTGAACAAATCGTTTTGGAAGAAATACTTGAAACTTCGGCTCATCTCCTGGAGTGAAAGGTCCTTCGCTCAATGAAACTAGAATTGCTTCTCCATGTGTGGTTTCCACTTTCTTGATGTTATGAATAATGTAGTGTTTTTGTTCTTTTAGTTCTGAACACTTTTTAGTTAGCAGAAGGTCGGATTTTGAATGAGTGTTGAATTGATCAACCAGTGTTTGTAGAAACTGTTGTGATGCCATCTTCGTCAGTGGTGGTTGTGGTGTCTTCTGTGATGTTGCCTCTTCGGAGTCTCGAATAATACTCGTGCTGGAGCGGTGCTGTCTCCTCGTATTTATAGGCCCCGCTACCCCCACCACATTTCTGTTCTCCGCTACCCCCACCACATTCCTGCGTTTGTTTCAAGTAAGCAGCCAAACGATACGCGTTGTACAATGCACAGTTTGTTTGGCCGTGTTTAAGATCTTTTGCAGCGACACAAATATTACCGAGATTAATGTTAAAGTCCTTACTGATAGTTATATCGAAAACATCACCGTGCGTGTACTTTTGTATCCAGTTCTTTTTTTCTAATCCTCTTGTGTATATATGTGAATATTGTTTGCAAAAGTTAAACATAATACTGTGCAGATTACTGTAGCTTATAAATCCTTCATACCAATGTATGTGATGAAAGTAGTTTGTTATCCATTTGTTTGTACTTTTTGCTTTGGTGTTAAGTTTGTTAAAAGAAAAAGGAGCATCAAACGTGAATGGGTAGGCTACAAATGTAAGCAAGTCTAAAATTACTAATTCCTTGATAATAAACCTATCATCATTATTTCGAAATGCTTGAAATTCTATTACACAAGGCTTTACACTCACTTCTTCATCCCCTCCGCTCATCATGGCACCTAGCGATCAACTAAACTGTTTTCCACACCACGGTAGGTTAAATACCAGGCCGTACAGTTGCAGGCGCGTTGGTGTATATTTAACGTGGGCACCGTCCCCAATAGGCCTACCCCACGTGTGTTCTTCTTTACTAAGTCAAACTTTAGTCTTTTTTAACTTCTTCTTCTTCTTGTGTTTCGTTTTCTTCTTCTTCTTGTTTCTCCGTTTCTTCTTCCTGTGTTGTTTCTTCTGTAGCTTCTGTAGCGATTTCTACAAGTGGTTCAAAATCCTTTAACTTTCTCCACATGCAAACTTCATGAGGTATTCTATTAAAAATAGATGTATCCACAGGTCCGTACACGATGGTGCTATCAGGTTGTTTTTCCAAAGTATCGACCAAATATTCTTTAATAATAGCGCTTGCAAATACCAACTGTCTCATGTACCTTGTAATAGGTTCTGTTGCGTAGTTTAAAACGTAGAATTCTTCACGTGACAGTAGAATCTTATTTTCATGTTGAGTCAAGTCTCTAATTCGCACTTGTAGTTGTCCACGATGTTTAACAATATCGATTTCATTGTCACAATCCAAAAGTCGAATATGTGTTTTCCTTCCACATAAACTGTTAGTTAAATAACATTCTATTAAATGTACATGTTTCAAAAATGACTCCCAAGCATTTTGCGAAAATAAAACCTTTTTTGTTCCTTGGTGTAGTATTGGGAATAATCCAATGACTTCATCAATCCAACTGATACACTTTTACTGATGCATGCTGAGATGGGGTAAAAGATTCGCAAAAAAACTTCAGTTAAAATGTGAGGAGGAATATTTTCTTCAACTTTCTTCTTCCTCTTTGGTACTACCTTTGATGGGTCTGCATTACTTTCCTCCTCTCTATCTCTTTTACCAAACTTTAAAAATGCAGTTATTTCCTTGATGATTTCTTCTTCACTAGTATTATCACGTTCCAATAACGGTGCTACCTCTGCATCACCTTGTACAACAGATGGAGAACTCATTTTGTAGAAGATGTTACCCATGCGACGATAGACGATCAACTGAAGACCTGCATTGTTGCTCCGCTATTTATAGGTTAGCGACAGTGGCGGTGCCGGTGGTGGTACAACGTTTTACAATACTGTCTTTACAATACCGGTCAACGGTGTGTATGTAACAATTTTATCGTGCAAAATTAAACAATACGCAGATGTATTTGCAGGTACGTTTTCTTGAAATTCCATTTCTATTTTTATATCAACACTAGACGATTTTACAAATTCATTTTGTTTGGAACAATCAATTACAACAATCGGAGCTTTCGATTCAAACTGTACGGGAGATAGTAGAGGTGTATTTGTTTTGCCGTAATATGAATTTTGGAACCTAGCGTACATATCATATAAAACACTGTACCTTTTTTTATCAAAAGAAATATTAAAGTTGTCGTAGGGAAAGAATTGTGAATTCAGGAACACTTTACAGTTTGTTAATTTACAATGGTCAAATTCACCAGCATTTTCAGTTATTATACTTTTCTTCTTCGTTTGTAATCCAAATATTACATATCTCGCTTTTTCCAAATGAGTAGAAGTTTTTACAGTCCATGTATGCCGTTGTGTTGTAGGTAAAACGGGGTATTCATGAAACTCCCAGCTTCTGAATGGCATTACAATGTCTCGATCGGATTTTAACTTTCTTAATAATGTAATCCTGTGTTCATCATTTAGTCGCACATGTGGTACTCTCCAAACAATCTTGTCTAATGTTAATTTCCAGTCTAAATTGGCATCAGTTGTTCCAGTAGCTGCTTTAATAATATCATTATCGTTTGATGATCTTAATAAAACTAGTTCTTGTTTTACATTTATTATTATTCTTCTGTAGTCTTCAGCAAATCCTAGGAGTAATCTTAAAGGTACGTAGAAATCAAAGTTTCCTGAAGAGTCAGGAGCGATTGTACTTTTGTCAGGTGCAACCCATCCTGCAACAGCTAACAGATTCTTCTCATTTAGTGTTAAAGATGCTAATCCTTTCAATGTACTGGAAATTCCAACCTTTTTTGTTGAATCGACTGTAACTCCTGAAATTTCATATCTAATCTCGTCAAACAAAAATGCCATAGGATTATTTATGAACGGAACAGTGGTTCCAGCAGTACCATCAGTTTTTGTTACTTTTCCTTCAATATATAAATAACTTTCGCATGGAAGAGTATAAATGTCTTGTTGTTGTATAGGAATCCTAATTTCATCGTTATTGTTTAATTTGGACGAAGCGTAAGGGTTGTGCGTGTGATATTCCTTTTCCCATAAGGTCTCGTCGAATGTTGGACCCTGCGCTATATCCAGTATATCCATTGTTAATGACCTTTAATCCAATTTCTTCTAGAAAACGAATGTTGTCACTTGTTAATCCTTCTACAGCTGATAAGCTACTGACCTCTTTGCTGGTTGGCTCTCTCTTTTTAAATGATAACCCCATTGTCTAAGCGGATGATTTTATATGTATTCTTACAGTAATAGCTTCTCCTCTAAAGTCAATAAGGTTTCCGTCTTGATCCACTATGTTCAGCACGATGTCTGAAATGAAACTGGTGTTTAACGGTAGGTACACAAGGTTTTGAGGCTTTTCTACTATCTTGAAACCCGGTGCAACTGATGGGTAGAATGTGTGTAATATATGACGATTTTCTCCATCTCTGTAGGATCCTTGTATAATGTTACATGTAATGTCTATGCTATTAACTTTGATGATCGTCACAGTTTTATTCCCAGAATGAGTTTTATTAGGTTCTAATACTTTTGTTTCCTTAGAAAACCCCAATAAACTACCAATTGAATGTTCTTGACTAAAATCAATATAATACTTAGAAGTAATTTCGGCTTTCATTGTATTGTTATTGCCTTTTATCGTTATATTTTCTTTTCCCATATGTTTTTGTATAACTTCATTTATATTATCAATTTCATAAGCTCCTGTTGGTAAACTGAATTCTTCCAAAGCTGAATACTTTCCTTTATCATCTTTTGTCTTGTAATAATGTATTTTGTTATTAATTCCTTCACTAACGTTTGGAATAGAGGTATATGTTGTTAAATCCAATAATGCGGCTTCCCATAGTCTTCCTTTTTGCAAACGTAGCGCTGGAAACAGAATACTGCGCAAAGTACATGAGTTACCGGTTAATGACACTGTATACGAGGACATCTTAAAGTTGACGAACACTTTTAGCTAAAAAGTCTAAACATAAATGACCGCAAATGGATGTATCATCAGGTTGTTTTCTTGTATGATTGTAAAAAACATTTTCTGCCGCACGAAAGTATCGTTGAAGTTCTTTCGGTGGTGGAAGGTCTCCAAAACTGTCGAAATAATAAATGGTTTTACCAAGTTTCTTGTAACACACCCAATGAGTGCCTAATCCTTCACTATTATCCAAATTTACAATACCAGTCTCATTTTTCCACATTTTAACCGGTAATTCATCTTTCATAAATACTCCTCTAAAAAATGGGATTTTCAAACAAGAAGCATATGTAATCAGTTCTTCATTGGTTAATTCTTTGTTTTTAATTATTAATTGCTCTTTCTTATTTAATACACACGATACGGTCTTAGGTATAATCCTCCTCCCTTTTTCATCATTGACCATATTGTTAGTTTCTTTTTAGCTTTACCACTGGTAGATCAACGTTTTCTTCTGATATTACCTCCTTGTTTCTTAGCGGGTTTTTTCCCACGCCTTCTTCTCTTTCCTCCTCCAAACGTAGTTTTTGCTTTCATTGCTGCTGTTACTGCTAAAGACGCTGCTTTTTCACCAATACTTGCGTCACTAGATTTTACTCTTTGCCAAGCTTTCTCAGCAAGTGCTCTATCTGCTATTGATCTATTTTTAGTATCACCAAATTTGGAATACGCTATATCGTGCTGTTTACAAGCCTGATCGAGCTTATTTATTCCAGGATCTCCTCTAGCAAGACGTTTCTCTAATTTGGTTCCAGGACCACAATATTGATATCCTCCAGGAAAATGTAATTCCACAGGTAATAAATCAATCGCCTTGTTAACTATAGCTCCAACCGGTTTACTTAATAGAGAAAATGCTGTTGATGCTATTCCCCTTCCTCTCTGTAATCTCTCTCGATTATGACTGATGCGTTTAACCCTCGACATGACTATTTATAGCAAAACCTACAATCAGTAGGTGCACTCTATAAATGTTTTACAATGAATGTAATATCAGTTTTGGTTTCTTGTATTATATACTGTTTAAAATCCATTTATTACATAGAAATGGATTTATTAATTAAATGTAGACATATTAAATAGAAGTAGTAAAAATTGAAATAAGGTGTAATTGAAGGTGTTCCAGATGTTTCTCCGCTGGTGATGGTATTGTTGTCTTCGGTAAAATGAATAAACTTTAAATAGTTGTCATGTTTCCTTAGAAACTTGCCACTAAATCGTTGGTAATTGAATAACACATCCCAGTCTAGTTTATCTTTAAAATTGTCAATGTAATTCTCAGAGAGATTTTGATATTTACTTATTACTTCCCAACAGTTATTAAAATTTGATGTCATCTCTACGAGAAAGTCTTCTGAAAACTGTTGTCTTTGTAAAATATGGATCCAGTTAACTCTGTGAAAATAAATTCTTAACATAGTCATTGTGAAGAGGTGATGTATGGAAAGTTGTTCTCAATCCATATATCTATCAAACCGTTGAACAAAACCATCTGTCAACACTCCTTGGGGAAATCTCGGCTCTTGAGATATTAAACTCCACGCAGTAATATTGGATTCCATCATCCTCTCTGTATCGTCTCTCGAATATGACTGATGCTTTATCCCTTATCATGGGTGTATTTTAAATTCTTTTTTCTCTTATGTAATCTTCATTGTTTTCTGTTGGTTCATTAATCACATTCACTTTATCCCCTTTCCTAATGTCTTGACTTTAGAAGGCTCAGACGGTTTATCTCGTTGATTAAGTTTCTCTGGATTGTGTATATTTTTCCAGTCTAAATAATTGTGACTGTCAACATCTGAAGCTGCATCTCTTCCTGAAGCCCGATGGATATAATGGAATAGAGCTGCACCAAACCTTTCCAAATGTTTTTCATATTCCGTAGTCCATTTCTTGTGTACAATATCAAACATTTTCTTATTTACAGCGTCTCCATCCTGCTCACAATCACCTACATTTGATAATTTTAATTTTTTTACATCATAGCTTGTGTCAGTTTCATTCCTTTTGTAAATCGTTAACAATTTTAGAGTAGCGAAATTTACTGCTTCCCCATCATAAACGGGATGTTGTATATTGCTTAACCTTTTACCGGAAAACCCCCAATGATCTTCGTGTACAGTTGGGGTTCTTTTATCCATGTATTTTACCGTAACCGCATCAGAAGACAAAAGCGGATCACCAACATTTTGAATTACTTTTCCTTCAAAATTATAGTTGCCATCAGGTGTTAACGGAAACCCAGCTCTTTTTTCACTATATTCAGATTTTACTCCAAACTCGGAATACCGTCCAAACTTGTCCACACTCATGATGTAACTGAATCGCTATCGTTTAGGTTCTTATTATATATGTACGTCTACTGAACAATTATTCCTTGTTTTCGCAGTTCATCAACCAAAGATACCCATTCGTTTTCTAAACCAGTGTGCCCGGCTTCCATAGCTTCATGTAATAACCTCATTCGATCAACTAACTTATTTATATCGTTGTAATATATTATATTAGTGTTATACAAGTTTTTCAATAATCCCCTTCCAGATGTGGTAGGGTCAGTTGTTTTTCTCTTTTTATGCAAAACATTTAATTCAGCAGAAGATAAAGCTCTTCTTTTAATTTGAGATTTTTTTGATTTAGAGGGGAAAAGACTAGATATAATACTTGTATATTTTATTGACCGATTTCTATTAATAGGTAGGTCTTTGGAATACTTTTTTCTATGTGCATTTGTATACTCTAATATATGTTTAAACAATTGTAAATCCCTTTTAGTATATTTACCAGGATTATTTTTAAAGATAAGTGCAAACAAACCTTTTGTACCTTTATATTTCTTATCTCCAATAACTATATCATCATTTTCGTTTATATCTAACTTGCTATCTCCAATCATTAATCCTTTATCCTCTATTCTAGCACCATAGGTATGATAATTTCGATTAGCATGTGCGGCGTGTAACATTTTTAACGTATATGTTCTTCCAAGTGTTCCTTTAAACATAATATCCGTGCCTAATTTGCTTAAGTTGGATGGGTTAATATCCTCTTCTTCTGCTCTTGTATCTTCTACACTTGTATCTTCTGTACTTGTATCTTCTGCGATGTCCTTTTCCTTTAAATCCTCTATATCTCCGCTTTCTTCATACTCGTCGCTTTCTTCGGATGTTTGTAACTGGCCAAAACTTTCATCATTGGGAAATTCTTCTTCATATTTGGAAATTGGTAGCATTTTGTCTCCTTCGAAGCGAATTGAAGGTTTTTCCATATTTTGTGCTAATCGCTTTAAAGGTTCAGTAACAGGTTTGAATGTTGTTTCTAAAAATTGCTCTCTTTCATTTATACCTGATTTTAAAGCTCGGTTTTTTTGTCTAATAGAATCACTAAGTGATTTTATTTCCTTTAATAGCTTTTCCTGGTTAACCATCTTCACACCTTGACGACTTGTACAGTAATACCGCTAATCAGTGTATTAAAACGAATTTATCAAAACCTATTCTATAACGACCATCTTTTATAGCATGATCTTTCATAATAACCAAAAATCCATACTTTTCCGCCCATGCTTTTCCGCAAAGCTCTTTAAACTTTTCAAATGACATATCCGCATTCACATGATCGTTATATATATGTTTTAGGTTAGTATCATCTTGTTTGAATACAATTATAATATTTGCATTATCTCTGATAAGTTGTTTTGGGATTTTGCTATAAGTTTGTCCTATATATATGCTGTCTATGTTATTATGTCTTCCCATGGCAAAGTAGTTTCTAATAGTATCCTGATTTTCACAAGATACATCGTCAAATATAAATACAGAATACGGTTTCGCTTCGTTTGGTTGCATAATGCTATCACTAGCGTTAAATTTGTAAAAATTAACATCAGACACATCAGATAGGATTTTATCCAGCAATTTATACTTTGGTTGATGTAGAGACTTTGAAAAAATATATAGGTTATTAAACCTTAATCCCTGTGGATTAGTGATCAAATTAAAGACGACATTGGTCTTTCCACAGTTTGAGGGGCCACTTACTATACATCGAACAGTGTTTGGAAGTAAACTACCGTGTTTACCATTGTTGATTTTAACGTTATCCACAGTTAAATCATCTATGTTATTAATATGGAATCGATCTTTATGGTGAATAATCTCCATCCTGCTCAAAGGTTAACGATGAAATGAGCTGCTTGCATTACACCAAGTCCTTTATAGGTATCCATGAATCCTAAGTTTTGTTAAACCCTAACCACCGCACTTTAACTGCGTCCTTTTTTCTTTGTAACACTTTTTCAACAAGATATACATCACCTACTGTTGACTTTAACATTTCATGTCCATAAAATGCACCTTGCAACAAATCTCCTTTGTTATCTTTTAAGATATACGTTTCAGGTACAGTCGGTTGCACTTTATACACTGTAAAAACTTCATTCGTCCAATTGGGAAGGTATTTCTTGGTAAACACTCCCTTATATTTACTAATCCGTACTTTATCACTTACATTAAATTTTCTTGGCTGCATTTTTTCTACTTTAGGCTTTGTATTTTTCTTTATGCGTTTTAATACATCCTTTGCATTTCTTCTATTTACTTTGTTAGGTTTCATACCAATAGTTCTATGAAACCTGTTGTTATAATCATTTATTAATTGTGGTAAAACATCATACCATACGTAAGAACCTCTTTTTGAAAATTGTTTATACAGTGCTCCTTTTAAGGTTCTATTGAATCTTTCTACAATAGCTGCTTTTTTCTCTGAATTTGTTGAATAATGATTTGTTTTATATTTATTCATTAACTGTGCAAAGTTTGTATTAAAGTATTCTGTTCCATCATCAGTTTTTAAATGTTTAATTTTGTTTTTATCTCTTTTTATGGCTATTTCCATGGCTTCTGTTACGCTTTTACCAGTCTTGTCCTTTAGAGGCAAAGCGTCTGCAACTTTTGTAAAACAATTAATAATTGTGAGTATATATTTAAATCCTTTGTTTATTCTGCTATGCGGTCGCATTTCAATTAAATCCGCTTGATATAGATCATTTATCCCTTTTATAACAGTATTTCTTCTTGGAAACCTTATTCTTGCAGGTTTGTGTAGTTCATTAATAATCTTCTCCTTCAGGTCTGACATGATGGTTTCACGAAGACAGCTGATATGGTATTAAATATTCTTTTGTATAAATCTGCTTATATAGGTCAAGGTCATTCTAAACTAATGTATAAAAGGGGGAACACAGCAAATACTGCTGTGTTCCCCCTTTTATACGGAAAGGAAAAGGAAAAGGGATGTAGGACGATGAAAGGTTTACTCGCCAATAGGGTTTAGAGAATAGTGGCCGAATGGTAGAGTGTGGATGTTGTCTGCAAGGATGTGTCGTTTATCATCATTTGAAGAGAGAGCTTTTTTTACTTCCGTCACGCTGTACAGCTTATGGTTGAAACTTCTGATTGTGTTGAATTTTGCTGTTATATCTTGATCTTCAAATAAACATTTCTTATAGTGATTGAAATGCACATTCTTCTTTAAATAAAAACCTTTTACTCCTTTAGCTTTCTTAATGACTTGGTTTTCATTTAGTTGTAAAGAATATAATTTTGACATTAGTGCAACAATTTCTTGAAGTATAACACCATTGGCTTCATCTTTAAATTTGCCAAGCACTTTTTTGTTTCTGTCATTGTCGTAGTTTGGATGATCTTTTGGATAGTCGGAAAAGTCAAAGTCGTTTTTGTAATCAAATGTCCGAAGGTCTTCATACATATCGTTAGTAATTATCCAATATATAAAAGCGTCTGTATCCATGTAGGAGATGCCGATGTTTTCTCGTCCATAAAAGGTGACCATCTTTTTGTAATGAAAATCGTACATATGAGTCTTGGAGATATCCAGGATTGTCATACCTATATACAAAGGACGATCCATCTTCACACTTGTTTTCTTCATAGATACAGCTACAAGATTTTCGTTAATAATTATAGATGTTCCAAAGTTTGGCTGTTGTACGAGTTTTTGTAGTTTGTTCGGATCTGTAACAAGTTTAACATTTTTATGTCTTCTTTTGTTTTCCAATGTTTTACCGAATATCGCATTGTTCATCAATTTAAAAAAGTCTTTTTGAAAGGCTGATGTAGCGGCTGCTCTTCTGGTAGTATTCGAGTCTATGTATGGTTTCAACCAGCACGATTGGGAAAATTCTACAGCTCTATTAATTTTAGTAAGACGTAAACCTAATTCGATAGCTTGTTGAACAACCCAATAGTGAGCTACGTATCGTTGTTTATTGTTAAGGGTCATCATTAATTTGGGGTGTTTTCCAGTTGGTGAAATTTCTGTTCTTGCAAGAAGTGGAAGGTCATAATGAAGATCGTGTAAATGTTCTGGATATTCAAAGTCGCAATCCAAAATGTATCCGGTATCTCCTTGTTTTGGAATTTGTGAAATATCGCCAATACAGTCGGGATCAACCCATTTAAAGTTGTCAAATGGAAGTGGGTTCGACATGGCCCATCCATACAGATTATTCGCGTCGAAATATCCCAAGTACGTTGAAGGTTTCTCTTGATCATGGTCAGGTAGATATTTGTTGTTGGCTTTAACATGTCTCGTCACGCTTTGAGTTAATCCACCTCTAACACCCGACTCAACCATTAAAACCATATCTATATCTGTTAACAGCTGGAGTTTGCATTTTGTTTCTTTCAGCATTGCTTGCCAAGCTAGTCCTGGAGATGTATATGAATGTAGAGGGTCTAAACCGTATGCTGCAAAACAGGTTCTTCGGAATTCTTCCATAACATCGCAGAGAAGAGTCACGTCAAGTTTTATATAAAAGTCTGAGTATTCTCCTAAAGTCTTCATATCCAACTCGTTCCATACTCGACATGCGTGTTGATAGTCTTCAAGTGAAATCTCCGAATCATTAAGTTTGTTGTTAAATTGTTCTGGTGGAGGAAGTGATGTTTCATTAAATCTATGAAGTCCATCGATGTAGGGGAAGACTCCTTTTCGAAGAACCAGATCCATTTTACTACTGGCTACAATTTTGCTTGTTTCTATCAGATCTTCTCTTTTTAAATTATCAGTTAATTTCATTAGGCTAGAAGGCATAAATCGAAACGAATCAATAAATCTAAGTTTTATTTTACCAACCTTTTTAGAGAAACTTATAAATTTTTCCATTGTTGTTGCCAAAACATCTATTGCTCCATCATCTCTTCCTAACTCCGGGATTATGAAATGAGAGTCATATCCGCTAAGGTTATGTAGAACAACGGGTATAAAAGATGGTACTTTGTAATTTAAGTTGCAAGCGTTACAGGCTGCACCTCTGTAGGCTCCTGTAAGATGGTCGTGATCACGCACTTTAACGTTATCTGGTGTAAATAGGTTATTACACAGATAACATGTTGTTGCCAAATTGTGATGTTGAAGTTGGTGTTCATCCATAGGTTGCATCGGTATTTTAATTTTGTAGATTTCTTCCACCTTAGAGGCAATATAATACAACTCATCTACAAAGTGTTTCGCTGCTTGTTCACCACGATAAATCTTCTGAGCAGATGATAGTCCAAATTCTTGAAGATGTTCTTCAGACAGCGTGGATTTTGTTAGTATACAATAACTGTTTGGTGCATGTTTTTGATATTTGCTTCTTTTTGTGATATCCTCTTCTTGTTGTTCAATAGGAAGTAAAGATGCTTCGAAGTCCGCGTACACAACAAATGGAACAGGGTATTGTTGATTTACTTTGTCAAATCTTATCTGCGCTCTGCTGGGATGTGGCAATTTAATTCTTACCTCATAGTTTCCACTACATAACCTTTGATGTTCTACTAACCATTCCGATCCTCCCCGTCTCAATTCTTTGTTTGTATGACAAAAACATCTTTTACAAATTGTAATCTTTTTTTCATGCTTAGATAATTGTTTAGAAACAAGAGCTTCAAAATTTTTAATGTAGACATAGTGGGATATATCCCCTTTAGTGATTAATAGCAAATCCGTATGCTCTCTGCGCTCAATAGGTGTTATGCGCAAGGGGTACACATTTTTAGACGAATCCAAGCCAAAAATGTTGACAGAAGCTGAAGGGTTTTGTTTTTCAAATTTCGATATATCAGTAATTGCAACAGGGTAAGTCATTCCCTGGAAATTATACTTGTGTTGAACTTCTTCATATGCTTGACTTGGTCTTTCCGGATGGTTTTTTACATATTTGGCCAACATAACATATTTAAAACATTCATTATTTTCATTTTGCACGTTAATACAGGATTTGGTATTCATAATTTTTTGAGGTAGAGGGATATAGCTACTTCCTCTCATTCCATAACCGTGTTTATGAACTCTAACATCCAGACTTGTTATACTTAATAAAGTCCATCCAGATCCTCTTCCTTCATGCTCTTGTAGTTTCGTCAAAAGTTCCTCAAGACATTCTGTTACGATCTTTTCAATATCTGACGCAGCCATGATGGTTCGGTTTTTTGTCATGAAACCTCTTGGTGATGTTTCGTTTTGAATGTTAGTGAATATGGCATCTAGCAAAAGTCCAAATTTGATAAAATTTAATCTTTTTTCATTCTTTAGTGTTTTGGTTACTAATTCTTTGGCGGTATGTAAAAAGTTTTCAAGTTGTAATTTTACGTTGTCAATTTTAAAATGTGTTACTACCTTACCAGGTAGTGCTCGAGCGTGTAGTTCCACATCTACTGCTGTTGATGTTGAGGGTCGGTGAAGAGTGGACATAGCAGCTGTTGATGTTGAAGGACGGTGAAGTGTAGACATAGCAGGCGTTGAAGTCAATGTTGATGGTGTTGATGTTGAAGGATGGTGAAGTGTAGACATAGCAGGCGTAGAAGTCGATGGTGTTGATGTTGAAGGATGATGAAGTGTAGACATAGCAGGCGTAGAAGACGATGCAGCTATTGATGTTGAAGGACGGTGAAGTGTAGACAGAGCAGACGTAGAATTCGATGCAGCTGTTGTTGATGGTGTTGATTGTGCATATTGAATAACACTTGGTCTGGAATGTTGGTGTTGGGCTAACATTTGATCTATTTCCTTAAATTCTTCTTCTTCATATTCTTCATCATGGTTGTTGTTATGTTTTAGTTCCTTATGAATTATTAAAAGAAATTCATCCTTAAATGAAGTCTTACAAATATTGCAGCGATGCATAATGTAGGTGTGATCTCCACAAGGGTCAACGCAATAATGAAAAACACTGCAAATGCCCCTCTATTTATACCCTAGCAAAAGTGGTGGGGGTACGTATTACGTTAAGTTTACTATTTTTTACATTTTATATTTACTATTGTAGCTGGAGGCTACAAAGTTCTGTATTTAGGTCAAGGTCATTGAACATATTTGCCAAAACGGGGAATAGAGCAGTAAATGATTTCATTTTAAACCATAAACTGATCTATTCCCCGCTTTGTATTTAACAAGGACAATTTTCTCCAACAGGAAAATTTAATATATTTTAAACTCGGATGTGAAATCGGATTGTACACATTGCATCTCGATCAACTAAAAATTTCATAAAACAATAGGGATCTTCAGTTGTAGATTCATCTTTAACATATTCGATGGTCAACATTGCCGAACGAAGATCTTGTGGAATTACGTCGACTTTTATTAGTCGCCTTTCCATTTCAAACCGTTTTGTTATTGATGTAAGTTTTATCACATCATCGATATCGATGAGGGGAAAGCTGTAACAAACGGAGTTTGCTGGTGGGTTCATAATGCCGATATGATAAATATACACTGTTGCATCGACATTAAATAGACGTTCCCCCACCATTAAATGTATAAGTTACCCCCACTTTTTCAAAACAAACAACAACAAAAAATTGAAAGCTGGTAAATATTTTCTGTCTTGTAAATGGGTCAAGGTTATACAACGATATTACCAAAACGGGGAATAGAGCAGTAAGTAGTTCTCACTTTCACTACAAACTGATCTATTCCCTGCTCTGTATTTAAAGTTTGACAGTTGACAAGAAAAAAAAACAACACTTAATCAGACTCATTTGATGAATCGGAATCTGTTGTATCAGAAGCATCGGAAAGAAATAGTCGTCGACGAATATGATATACCCCTCGTGCGCTATCTAAAAATAACCCATCAAAACTACTACTACTAGTGGTTGGGGTTTCATCATGTATTTCTTCAGAATAGAGAAGATGCTGATAGATTCTAAAGGTTTCAGATTCCACGTCACTTAACGGTTCAATTTGTTCCATATATCCTGCTTTCAGATCATCACTGTCCATATCACTTAATAATTCAAGATCTTCGATTGCATCCATATCACTTAATAATTCAACATCTTCCAATTCGTCTTCATTTTCATCCTCACTTTCAATCACAATATGTTTTATAATTCCCACGATTGATTTTGCAGGAGGAAATATATTATCCTTTGGTGACATAGCTGCTATATATCCTAGTGCTAACACAAGTAGCAGAATGAGATAAGCAATGATGAAAAACCTCTTTTTATACCCCCCGATTTAAATGGTGGGGGTAATTAGTGATAGGGAAGGGGTATAATTGTAACAATATATGAACAATTTAATACTAACAGAGTATAAAGTTCTGTAAGTGGGTCAAGGTCACCTTAAACTATTACCAGAACGGGGAATAGACCAGTAAGTGATTCTCACTTTGACCACAAACTGATCTATTCCCCGTTCTGTATTCCCCCCCCCCTTGTATGTAGTTTATGAGGTTGTGTAATAAAGGCACAGGATGTAGCCTTCTTGTAATAATTGGTAAATTTTGTTCTTCAAAGGAATTGGTTTCACATCTATTTTTACTTCTTCTGTTCCACGAATACCCAATCCTTTGACCTGAACATGTTGGTCCTCCATTAACAGTTGGTACACACGCTGGGTAAAAGTATCCGCTTTAGCAGTAGAGTCAATATAGTGGAGGTATACCATGGTAGATGCTCTCTTGATGCAATCCACAACCAAAGTGATAACTGACTCTGTAACATCACGCTTATATACCCGCGCCTATATAGGTCAAGGCCGTTTTAAGATTATAAAAAAAAGTGTGGACAACCTATTTACCTTCTGCAGCATGCTACAAAATTTAAATAGGTTGTCCACACTTTTTTTTTAATTTGGAAAAACAAAGTATTTACTTAAATTTGGAAGATAGGTTTTTGAACTTTAATTTTACGGTAATGATTTCCACACAGTGACTCCCTTTTCGTTTCGAATTAAATAGTCTCGTCTGGTAGGGTTTACAGGGTGGAACATACCCTTAGGTAATGCTAAATAGAACAGTTGGTCTGCGCATTTTAGAATCACCTTTAGAAAACCTTTCTTTTTAACAAAAAAGTAACGTTCGTTTTTACGAAGCCTATTAATTTGAAGTTTTTTGGGGTTCACTGTTGATATTGGTGAAGATCGAGAAACGCTACTTATGTTTCAGTTTTAAATGATACCCGCATATTTCCTCATTTGAAACACAAGACCTGTGACAGCGTTCACCTTTCTTCGGACCTTTTTTGAAGATATATATACATTGACATTTTAATTGTTTTAAATTCTCAGAAGGAGATTGCGGGTTATTAAAAATTACAGACGGACGTGTAGAAGGGCCTGATGTAGAAGGTGGGTTCTCATCTCTGATTGGCTTCGGCTCCAGCGGAAGAATGTCTGCCAGCGCCTGCTGAAGAATGGAAGGAGCTGGTGAAGCCAGAGATGAAGTAGGTGGTGTTTGTCCAACCTTCCTCGGCGATGTAGATAATTTGGAAGAACTTGAACTAGCCGGAGAAGGTGGGCGAGAAGTAGCCGGAGAGGATGAAGAAGATGACGATGAAGACGATGAAGACGATGAAGAAGATGAAGAAGATGAAGAAGCAGACGGGGGAGCAACAGGGTTTGCTTGAAGTGGTGGCGATACGTCAAGAGCTGGCATCGAACGTGGTGCTGGCTCCGCAGGAACAACGCATGCCAGCATCAACGCCTGCCGAAGGATGGAAGGAGCTGGCGGAGCAGGTGGAGAATGTTCAACCTTCCTCGGTGAAGATTGTTTCCTACGGCTGGACATGTCGGAAACTGAACTGCGCTCGGAAAGTGTAAGCAGCAGAATGATTTTACCACTGGTGGAAGCTCTCCTATATACCCATTTTACGGGGGGGGGGGTGTTAGTGATAGGGAAGGGGTATTATTGTAAGAGTAAATGTTTTTACCAAACAATAATTTTCTCTAAGTCCTGAAGTGGGTCAAGGTCATCTGAACATGTTGCCAAAACGGGGAATAGAGCAGTAAGTGATTCTCACTTGGACCACAAACTGCTCTATTCCCCGCTCTGTATTAGGAGAAGAGGACTAGTTTAAAGCTCGCAATTATAGGCAATAAACCTGATAACGGAACACTAACCTCTCCCCCGAAAAATTATTCACCCAACAAACAAACGATATGGTCAGTTAACAACAGTCGCGCACTCTGAAACCGCAAGGACGTTCATCACTGTGTAGGCGTCAGAGTACTACGAACCGAAGTACAATAATACCTGACCAAGGTCCCCTTAAGTTTATTTCCCCGAAGATGTATCCCCCTAAGATAAGCAATATGGTCAGTTTACAACAGTCGCGCACTCTGAAACCGCAAGGACGTTCATCACTGTGTAGGCGTCAGAGTACTACGAACCGAAGTACAATAATACCTGACCAAGGTCCCTTTAAGTTTATTTCCCCGAAGATGTATCCCCCTAAGATAAGCAATATGGTCAGTTTACAACAGTCGCGCACTCTGAAACCGCAAGGACGTTCATCACTGTGTAGGCGTCAGAGTTTTACGAACCGAAGTACAATAATTACCTGACCAAGGTCCCCTTAAATTTAACCAAAAATAAGCAAACTAACTGAATCTGTTTCTCGTGAGTAAGGGCTAAGATAGGTAAAGTCATCCGGTTTGCGCGCCGTAATGACTTAAGGTCGGTTTTCGTGCCATACCTTTTTGTAAGGGGTTAGGAAAGGTGTTTATTTGAGAAACATAATCCCCCCTGAGATATTTAAAGACATAAGGTCGGTTTTCGTGCCATACCTTTTTGAATGGGAGTGTGAAAGAAAAGTACATATTTCATTAGTAAATAAAAACACTTCAAAGACACTTTAAAACCAACACCAAACTAACTACAGTTAAACTAACTACATTTACTAGCAGCAAACTACAAGCGTTATTCTAACATGCTTAATAATAAACAGACATGCCTTAAGCTAAGGTAGCATCTCTAATATACAGTGGTACCAACTCTATACTAGAGATACTATTGCGGACAGCGCGGGCAAACAGCTAGCTAGGCTGTCGGCCTGCGACTGCGAACCCTCTGCGGGCTGCTCCCGCTTTTATAGGAATATATCTGGGGGGGGGGGCAAGGACTTCGACAGTAGTTTGTTCCAACACTGTATCGCATACTCTGAATTGCTCCAAGTCCGGTAACTGGGTCAAGGACACGTTAAAATATTTTGTAAAATAGCAAAGGTGTTATCTTTGCCATTTTACTTTGGAAGCAAGCTGTACTACGTTTAAACAAGGGAGACTGTTATCCGTTTTACATAAAACTCCTTGCACGATCTTTTGATAAAATGGAAAAGATTAATGCCGGAGGGCGATTCCCATTCCACCAAAATACAATGCATATCATTTCTATGCAACGGTCTCAGCTCTATCTTTACTTTTAATTTAATGCCTCGGAACTCATAAGTAAGGATGGACAGAAAGGCTTCTGAAATAGCAAGCTCGGAAGGAACAAGCCAAGTGTTTACACCTACAGCTTCCATAGCGATATGATGATTTTTACCACGCTGTTGCAGTATATAAAACATTTCCCCCTCCAGTTTTTATTTTTAATACAACATTTTTGTGTCAACCTTGTCCGCATGAAATATCTCTAAGTCCACATTTCTTCCAATATTTGATCAAACGACGGTTTTTCTAAGTCCCGTCAGTAGGTCAAGGTCATCTGACATAATGCCAAAGCGGGGAATAGAGCATAACATACTGCTCTATTCCCCGCTCTGTATTGGGGAAGGGGACAAAAGACAACAAACAAGAGACTGATTTTAAACAAGAGGCTGATTTTAAACAAGAGGCTGATTTTATATTTCACAAACGTTTCTCAGGCTAAGATGGGTAATGTCAACCGGTTTGCGCGCCGTAATGACATAAGGTCGGTTTGCGCGCCATACCTTTTTGTAAGGGGTTAGGAAAAGGATGAGAAACAAGTTACATTACTGTACTTTTAAAATAAAGACTTTACCAACAACTATTTAAATAAAATTAATCAGTTAACGTTACTTTTACAAGAACAGCCGAGGTCGGTTTTGCAAAGGTCAACAGTATCACTGAAACCCGGTGGGACGTAGACCCAAACACCCGGCGTCAGGCTGCTGCGAACCCAAGTTTTGACCAAGGTTGTTGAGGGACCTGTAGGGCCGGGAGTACATATGTTATTAGTAAATAAAACACTTCAAACCGATACCACACATTAACATATATATTAGACTAACTACATTACCTAGCAGCAAACTACAAGCGTTATCTAACATGCTTAAACAAACTAACTAAACATGCAAGGGCGCGGATCTCTTAATTGCGTGTCGGGCCCAACGCACACTTAACAGACCTACGCTGCAGCAGAGTGCAACCCACTGGGACGTATATCCAAACAACGGGCGGCAAGCTACTGCGACGAGACTGCGGACTGCTCCCGCTTATAAAGGCAAAGTGACGTCACCGAAGCGGAAGGGGGGAGGTCGAGGGGGGGGGGTGACCTTGAACATGACCCAAATCGGGGGGGGGGTGACCTTGAACATGACCCAAATCGGGGGGGGGGTTGACGTAACCGGTTCTAAACCGGTCCTCAGCTTTCTACCCATGTATGGATAGGGCAAGGTTTCACTTTACGACCTGCTTCACTCTGCCTGCCGCCTCATTCCGGCTTTGGTTTGCAACCAGTACACACGTGCTCTATCCAACTCTATCTTATCCATTTTCCCTTCCATCCAACAACACCATGTCTTCTCCTCTGACTCCCGAAAAACTTCAACGTTTGAAGGAGTCCTTGAAGAAGTCGACGGAAAGAAGAAGCGGATTTAAGAAACCTTCGGCTTTTAAGTCTGCTCTTAGACGTGATTTTCGGTGTCACCCATTATATTTTCACCAGCGACCCTCAACTCAGCCTCAGCCTTCTACGTCCACAGCTCGACCTTCAACTCCACCACTAACTGTAGATGAGGTGATGGAGCGGACAAGAGTGATGGGGATCAATGATTTGGTGACGCCGATCGACACCTCCAAGGCCGAGTTCCGGAATCTGAAGCGGTTGACGGAGTACAAGTTTGTGGCTAACTACAGTTAAACTAACTACATTTACTAGCAGCAAACTACAAGCGTTATTCTAACATGCTTAATAATAAACAGACATGCCTTAAGCTAAGGTAGCATCTCTAATATACAGTGGTACCAACTCTATACTAGAGATACTATTGCGGACAGCGCGGGCAAACAGCTAGCTAGGCTGTCGGCCTGCGACTGCGAACCCTCTGCGGGCTGCTCCCGCTTTTATAGGAATATATCTGGGGGGGGGGCAAGGACTTCGACAGTAGTTTGTTCCAACACTGTATCGCATACTCTGAATTGCTCCAAGTCCGGTAACTGGGTCAAGGACACGTTAAAATATTTTGTAAAATAGCAAAGGTGTTATCTTTGCCATTTTACTTTGGAAGCAAGCTGTACTACGTTTAAACAAGGGAGACTGTTATCCGTTTTACATAAAACTCCTTGCACGATCTTTTGATAAAATGGAAAAGATTAATGCCGGAGGGCGATTCCCATTCCACCAAAATACAATGCATATCATTTCTATGCAACGGTCTCAGCTCTATCTTTACTTTTAATTTAATGCCTCGGAACTCATAAGTAAGGATGGACAGAAAGGCTTCTGAAATAGCAAGCTCGGAAGGAACAAGCCAAGTGTTTACACCTACAGCTTCCATAGCGATATGATGATTTTTACCACGCTGTTGCAGTATATAAAACATTTCCCCCTCCAGTTTTTATTTTTAATACAACATTTTTGTGTCAACCTTGTCCGCATGAAATATCTCTAAGTCCACATTTCTTCCAATATTTGATCAAACGACGGTTTTTCTAAGTCCCGTCAGTAGGTCAAGGTCATCTGACATAATGCCAAAGCGGGGAATAGAGCATAACATACTGCTCTATTCCCCGCTCTGTATTGGGGAAGGGGACAAAAGACAACAAACAAGAGACTGATTTTAAACAAGAGGCTGATTTTAAACAAGAGGCTGATTTTATATTTCACAAACGTTTCTCAGGCTAAGATGGGTAATGTCAACCGGTTTGCGCGCCGTAATGACATAAGGTCGGTTTGCGCGCCATACCTTTTTGTAAGGGGTTAGGAAAAGGATGAGAAACAAGTTACATTACTGTACTTTTAAAATAAAGACTTTACCAACAACTATTTAAATAAAATTAATCAGTTAACGTTACTTTTACAAGAACAGCCGAGGTCGGTTTTGCAAAGGTCAACAGTATCACTGAAACCCGGTGGGACGTAGACCCAAACACCCGGCGTCAGGCTGCTGCGAACCCAAGTTTTGACCAAGGTTGTTGAGGGACCTGTAGGGCCGGGAGTACATATGTTATTAGTAAATAAAACACTTCAAACCGATACCACACATTAACATATATATTAGACTAACTACATTACCTAGCAGCAAACTACAAGCGTTATCTAACATGCTTAAACAAACTAACTAAACATGCAAGGGCGCGGATCTCTTAATTGCGTGTCGGGCCCAACGCACACTTAACAGACCTACGCTGCAGCAGAGTGCAACCCACTGGGACGTATATCCAAACAACGGGCGGCAAGCTACTGCGACGAGACTGCGGACTGCTCCCGCTTATAAAGGCAAAGTGACGTCACCGAAGCGGAAGGGGGGAGGTCGAGGGGGGGGGGTGACCTTGAACATGACCCAAATCGGGGGGGGGGGTGACCTTGAACATGACCCAAATCGGGGGGGGGGTTGACGTAACCGGTTCTAAACCGGTCCTCAGCTTTCTACCCATGTATGGATAGGGCAAGGTTTCACTTTACGACCTGCTTCACTCTGCCTGCCGCCTCATTCCGGCTTTGGTTTGCAACCAGTACACACGTGCTCTATCCAACTCTATCTTATCCATTTTCCCTTCCATCCAACAACACCATGTCTTCTCCTCTGACTCCCGAAAAACTTCAACGTTTGAAGGAGTCCTTGAAGAAGTCGACGGAAAGAAGAAGCGGATTTAAGAAACCTTCGGCTTTTAAGTCTGCTCTTAGACGTGATTTTCGGTGTCACCCATTATATTTTCACCAGCGACCCTCAACTCAGCCTCAGCCTTCTACGTCCACAGCTCGACCTTCAACTCCACCACTAACTGTAGATGAGGTGATGGAGCGGACAAGAGTGATGGGGATCAATGATTTGGTGACGCCGATCGACACCTCCAAGGCCGAGTTCCGGAATCTGAAGCGGTTGACGGAGTACAAGTTTGTGGCTAGGAACAGGGACCACGTGTTCCTCTTCCAACACACCGACTACTACGTCGAGGTGCGTCTGCCGCAGACTTGTCCACCACCACCCCCTCTGATACCCGACACCCAGGAGTTGTACTTCATGAGACAAGATGGGAGGGTAAAGTGGGTTTTAAAAAATAAAGTTTAAACCGAGCAGCGATCCCTAGACCAACCATTCCTAACCAAACCATCCCTCAGTACGCAAACGGTCCTTTTCAGGACCACCCTAAGCATTTCAAGTTAGGGACTTGGCCTGTACATAGGCAGGAGACTGTTAGTCTTATGTTTGTGTGCAGCCCACTTTGTGAAAATTTCTAAGTCCCAAGGTCCTTGACCTTGACCTTGACCTTGAACATGACCCAAAAAAGGGGGGGGGCATAAAGTTTGTGCAAAGTATGTCATGTGGGTACTCAAATTACGCGTATTGATCAGACGAACAAGTTGGTGCAAACAGAATTCAGATCCGACCAAGGGTATAGCGGTAATAGCTAAAAACAACTATTTCGAGGGTCTAACCTAAATAACTTCTTTATTTACGGTTTAAAATATATTAAGTGGGTACTCAAATTACGCGGATTGATCAGACGAACAAGTCGGTGCAAACAGAATTCAGATCCGACAAAGGGTATAGCAGCAACAGCGAAAAAACAACTATTTTCAAGGACAAACCTAAATAACTTCTTTGTTTTTGGTTCAAAGTATAACATGTGGGTACTTCAATTACGCGGCTTGACAAGACAAACAAGAAGGTGCAATCTAAATTTAAATCTAACCAACAGTATAGCATCCGTAGCGTAAAAACGATGGTTTGAAGGACAAGGTAACGTTGTGGTGGGGGTTAGGTGTCTATCATACACGATAACGCTACATCATTATTCTTCCAGCTCTTGACGGATGAACATCTACCTAGAGGGTCTGAAAAATGTCGCAGTTTTACAGGAACATGAGGAAGGTGACCTTCAGTAGTCCCCTTGACACTACTTTTTACTTCCCTGACAATGAAGACAGAAGGTCTACACTTTTAGTGGACAATGAGCGGTTTCGTCGAAGAATAATTGAGGTTGAAACACTTTTAGCCAGTTGTTTGCTACGCAAAAAGAACCATATGAATACATGCACCGGTTTAGATCATAGTAGCTGTTATACTTATACAGCGTTGAAGCGCAAACATTATTGAAGTTTTTAGTTACGGAGGTAAGGTCTTGACAGTCTAAGAGCTAAACCCTAACTAACACATGTAAACTAGTTATTGTGCGATGTAAAACTTGGTGGGGAGACTGGTGTAGTGGGGGGACTACCATCTGTCGCACACTTGCCACCTGCCGCCTGCCACCTGCCGCCAGCCATCTGCCGTCCACCATCTGCTTCGTTCTACTACACTTTTACCCCCACCATTTTGTTTGATACCAGAACGCTAGCTAGCGAATAGTCAGTACACCTCCGGCTCTCGACCGGTGAACATCGAGCTCTCCAATACGCTCTTCACAAAATAACAATATCATTTCACTCAAGATCTGATAGATGTTTCTATTTCATTGCCGTCAGGTATTATTTCCACCTGACAGCAATGAAATGCAAACACCTAACAGAACAGATAGGTGTCAAAAACACAACATGGACTCTGCGCAGAAATCGAAGTATCTACCGTCTTTCATCAGAAAGCGAAGTGATGGCCGCAACTCGTCCGGATCAACAACATCGATGACAACGAACAACGGGGAACTATTGTAAACATAAATTATTGTAAACATAACTTATTGTAAATAAAAAGAAAAGTAAAAAATAAAGTTAAATGAAATAGTACTACCTCGCACTCGTATCATTCGATTGCTTCATTCGATTGTTTTCATTCGATATTTTATCGAATGACAACTATCGAATCACAATCGGATTTTACGAGTGCGAGGTAGATTTTTTTTTAAAAACTTCCCCGTGACCTTGAACTTTGAACTTTCACTCATTACGTCACAAAACCGCCTACGTCACTGGCTCAGCCTCAGATGACGTATTTAATGACTCAGCGCTTCCGGTCACGTGACCGGAAGCTGTCAATCACTTGGCCCAGAACCGGCAAACCCACACTACTGTACAAACATCTTGAGCCAAATAATAAGTAAAGTGGCATTTTTGAATTGTGACCTAACAACTTGTCCGGCGAAAAATCCCACCTTGGAAACACCGAGCTATGACAAGGGCAACAGTATTTTGGTTGAAGAAGGCAATATGTGGAAAGCAATAAAAGAATATCGCAAGGACAAACTAACTGCGTTTGCACATTGCATATCCGCTGATTTTGAGGATGACAGACACATGAGTGCCGGTGTTGCGGTCGTGTTCAAGGCGGAGTTTGGTAAACCCTCAGTCTCAGAATGCCTGAGTCAACATCTGTCATACCAAGAAAAAGGGAACGAAGCCTCAATTTATAGTTTAATTACCAAACAAAATTTCTATGGTAAACCCACACCACAAGATTATGACACAGCCTTTAAACACCTCACCGAAGATTTCAAAAAGAAGGGGTTAAAACGTTTAATATGTCCTCCAATGGGGTGTGTGAGGGACAATATTGACTTATCACAGTTAGCTGCCAATTTAGTTAAATTTCAGAGTATCATAGGAGCTAAAGTTATTATGATAGTGTACAATGAAAAATCTTTTCGAGTGATAAGAAAGGGACTGCCACACCAAGTCTTCCTTCGAAGAATTAAGGAACTCTTACATATTGAAACCCTTCGTCATAGCAATCAAGTCACAAACCACTGCAGCAATAGTCAAGACCAAAATGATAAAAAAATTACACTTAATTCTTTAGAAGAATACCCTCCTCTGCTTCTGCCTCGAACTACGGCTGCCAGAACCAATATATCAACTGTCAATGAAATATTCCATGCCAACGGAAATGTGCGAAGTTCTCTACAGGACTGTTTATCTCAGCTTGAACCAATCAGCACCCAAGTTAACACTAATGTACAGCCAGATGCCTCACATTTAAACTACCCTTTAACACTCCCTCCACCCCCCAAGTAACTAAGCCAACAAAATCACTCAAAAGTACGAAAATATTGCATCAAAATATCATGGATTTAAAAACACGAATTGAAGCCTTGGAAATAACTTTGTCTGAACTGTATCCAGATATTTTAGTTTTGACAGAGCACAACATGACCAAAATTGAATTAGACAAATTAAAAATAAAAAATTTTTCAAGTGTTTCTAATTTCTCTCGCACCATCACTTCGGGAGGAGGTGTATTAATTCTTGTAAGAGAGGGATTACATGGGAGGCAACTGGTTTCTTCTGATATTGATGCATTGTGTGAGGATAAATTGTTTGAATGTTGTGTAGCAAAATTTAAGATACAAAATTTTAGTTTTTTATTGGCAGGAGTGTATAGAAAACCACAGTTTAAGAATAGAGAGTTCTTGGATAGGTTAAGTTTTTTAATAGAATTCCTTTTAAGTAAAGCAAAGTTTATAATAATTACTGGCGATTTTAACATTAATTTATTGGAAGATTCAATTTATTCAAAAGATTTAAAAAACATACTTAATAGGTATGGAATGAATACCATGGTTGATTTTCCAACCCGTGTCACACAGACTTGTGAGTCCTGCCTTGATAATTTTTTTAATAACATCAGTAAAAATGAACTAAAAATTTCTGGTTTGATAACATTGTTGTCAGACCATGACGGACAAATGTTAGAACTTTTAAAATGTAAATTAGCAAATCTCAATAATTTGACGTTTAAAGGAAGAAACTTTTCATCTGACAATATAGAACTTTTTAAAAGTATGTTGGACAGAGAAGACTGGCTATCGGTGTATTGTTCGCCAGTAAATGATAAGTATGACTGTTTTGATAGTATATTTAAATATTATTTTGATCTTTGTTTCCCTTCCGTTATTAAAAAGAAATGCTATAAAAAACAAACCTGGATAACCCAGGAGTTGAAACAGGAAAAAGAAAATATCATAAGATTAAGTCAGTTAGCCAGAAAAATAAAATGTAATGATCTTAGAATAGAAGTTAAAAATAAAAACAAGTTGTATAATGTAAAATTAGTAGAAGCCAAGAAAGAATACTTTGACACAAAAATTAGAGAATCTGATAATATATGTAAAACAACATGGGATATTGTAAATAGTGAAACAAAAAACGATTATAAAAATTGTAAAGATAATGTTATTTTGGAAGTTGGTGACTCAGTTGTAAAAGATCCATCAAGTATCAGTAATTTTTTTAATGACTATTTTGTTAATGAAATAGATCAAATACTAAAACAGCTTCCTCAGATACAGCCAAAATGTAAAAACACTCATGACCATCAAACCATACAAAAATTTAAATGTCCACCTGTAAATGAAATTGAAATAGTCCAAATTATTGATTCACTAAAAAATAAATGGTCTAGTGGTTATGATGAAGTACCAATTCGAATCATAAAAATTATAAAATATCAGCTTGTAAAACCATTGTTACATCTTATAAATTCATCTTTTATCACTGGTGTATTTCCAGGAAAGTTGAAGATAACCAAAGTGATCCCCATTTATAAAAAGGGAAGCAGGACTGAAGTTCAAAATTACCGCCCAGTTTCAGTTTTACCATCAATCTCAAAAATTGTTGAAAAAGCAATGTACAACCGACTTTATACACCAGGAAATAAACAACCTTTTTGATAATGAACAACATGGCTTTCGGAAAAATAAATCTACCACCACTGCTTTAGTTGACTTCACAGAACTGCTATTGGAATCAATTGACAAAAAAAAACAAAACAGTTGGAATTTTTATGGATTTATCAAAGGCTTTTGACAGCATATCTCATGAAATACTTCTTCAAAAATTGCAAAATTTGGGGATCCACAATTTTAATTTAAAATGGTTTGCCTCTTACCTTTCTGAAAGGAAGCAATATGTTGAGATTTCTCAGATAAAAAACAATAAAATCCATAAATATCAATCAAATACTCAAGTAATAAGAAATGGAGTACCACAAGGTTCTATTTTAGGCCCACTTTTGTTTATTTGTTACGTAAAAGAGATGCCTAAATGTTTAAGTGACCTTCAAAACATAAAAACCCAGCTTTATTTATATGCAGATGATTCAAATTTAATTGTATCAGCTAAAAGTGAAACTGATTTAGAAGTTGCAGCTTTTATTCAACTTTCAAAATTACAACACTCTTTTATTGAAAATAAATTGATCCTGAATACAGAAAAAAACAAATGTTATGTCTTTTCATACTAAACAAAACAGAAACCACCCAAATCCTCTTATTTTGGCTGATGCTAAAGAGTTGGATAAAGTGAATCATACTAAATTCCTTGGGTTAACGGTAGATAAAAATCTCAGTTGGGATATGCATGTTGAAAGAATCATTAAAAGGATCAATTCTGGTATTTTTGCTTTAAAGAAAATGTCCTTTCTTTGTAATTTATCTGTTTTAAAAACTATTTTTTATGCTCACATACAGTCCCATATTGCATATGGAATAAGTATATATGGAGGGACTTCGAGCCAAAATTTGAAAAAAATTCTTGTCCTGCAAAAGAAAGCTATAAGAACAATGTTAAATCTTAAAACTGATGTATCCGTGAAACATCACTTTGTTGAACTAAATATTTTAACCGTTCATAGTCTCTACATACTTGAGTGTATTATGCATTGCAAGACACACATTGGCCAATTCAAGAGTAACAATGATTTTCATTCATATAATACAAGAAACAAACATGATAAAATATTACCACAGCATAGACTAGAATGTTTCACCAAAAAAACCTCCTATGCTGGAATAATTCTTTTTAAATATGTCCCAAAGGAAATAAAAGATATTAAAGACAATGGTAAATTCAAGAAGTTATTAAAGGAGTTCCTGATGCAGAAAGCTCTGTACTCACTAGAAGAATTTTGCATGGACAATTTTGTAAAGAAATAGTAATTAGGTATTATTTAGACTAATCATATTTATGTTTTGAGACTATTTATTGTACCTTTGTGCAAGAGACAAATAAAGATATTTTTGATTTGATTTGATTTGATTAGATGTTACCACAATTTAAAGATTTTAAAAAGTATTTAATTTACATAAGTTAAATTAAAACATAATATTTTAGTATAAAAATGTTGATAAACCTTTATTATATTCGTAATATTCAATTTATTGATTCCCTTTGTTTTAACCGTGGTTTTGGGTTATCCGTGACCCTCCAACCGGTCATTACCCCGGATAATCGGGTGTTGACTGTATTATTATTGAATACACATGCAGGTTTTAGCACAATAAGAATAATTGCTCAAATTCGAGCAGCGATTAATTAATTTATAAACTCAATATTTGATCATTTTTAAATCAGTGTAATTATGTATAACAGACAAATTATTTTATGTACATTGTTTTTTAAGCAACTGATAAGTCTGCTGAGGAAACCGTCTCCCAAAAATACATCAGCTGTTGAGTGTTTGGCTGCTCTCACTCAGCTGTTACTTGATCAGCTGATATTCTGCTCCCAGCTTGAATTCACTTCCAACAAGTACCAGGTAATAAATTTATAACTGAACTATTTTTTTCAGTATCCTGAACATACAAATGTTTTAATACAACATACACAACAGACATAAAATATAAAATGACAAAAAGGAGAATAATCAAATTGAATGAGCTTTCTGTAGTAACTTACTATAAATTTCTTGGGCAGAGCCCAAGTTTCAGTTAATTATTAATATAATATCAATTAACTAGGGAGCTCTTTTAAGTTTTTCCCCAAGAATAATAATCCCAACAATTGTTTTTTTTATATCAGAAATAAAAATAAAAATATTTTTTATTTAAAAAAAAAGCCTAGGAAATATATAGGAATTTACTAGGGGTGTGCGAGTAGTGATTTTTTTAATCGAGTCGAGTAGTGCCAATTATTTTCGAGTTTCGAGTATTTTCGAGCGAGTATTTGCCATCAGTTGGTAGTTTAAAATAGTGTAATGGGATTTGGATACCTCCCTAGATTTGATAATCTAAACATGGTTTCTAACTAATACATGATTAGCAATACAAAGTTTTGGCCAGTACAATCAAACTGGATTACGTATTGAGAAACAAAACATAGTTTAACATTCGTTTCCGGCCGATGAAACAAGGGTCCGGTTGTCATTTGGCCAATTTCACCTGGTCCAGACATCGCTTATGATCAATATTAAATGACGAAATCGTTAGCCACGGCCGAAATTACGCGGTCCGATCGTCATTTTCGGCCGATTTTACGTGACGCAATCGTTCATGGTCGTCATTTTCGGCCGATTTTACGTGTTACGATTGCCTTTTGCAGCCGTTACTATGCGTTTTGGCTGGTCGCAATCGTTCGCGGTCGTCATTTTCGGCCTATTTATGTGACGCGATCGCCTTTTGCGGCCGTTTCTACGCGTTTAGGCTGGTCTCAGTCGTTCGTGGTCGTAATTTTCGGCCGATTTTACGTGATGCGATTGCTTTTTGCGGCCGTTAGTACGCGTTTTGGCCGGTCGCAATAGTTAGTGATTGTCCAGAAATCGGCGGGAAATACTCGCTCGAACTTTCGAGTAGTTTTCAAAACTTCGAGTCGAGTTCGAGTATTAAAATACTCAGCCGAAAACTCAAAGTTTCGAGTACTCGCACACCCCTAGAATTTACCTAGGATTATTGTTTATTCTACACACACGTAGATAGCCTATATGAAAATATTCTTGTGTTCCAGTCATACGAGAGTGACCAAGGCAGCACCCCGCGAGATGTGGCTCAGCAGTATCAGCAAGAGGGTTACCTGTCAGGAGGCAGCGATCTTCAGGTTGGCAATCAGGAGACATATTTGCATAGTAACAAACTGTGTTCTGAAAGTATATCAAGAGTGCTTCATCATTGTTCAGATGGCAAATATTTTGTGCATAATTGAGTTTTGAATTGCACAAGTTTAAGTTTGCATGATTTCGATTGTTAAAAGTGATGTGTACAATCATGTATTATATATGCCTAAAATTATTAAAATGTGTTCTTATTCTTAAACATAACTTAAAAAAGGCTGCACAAAATATTTTTCAGATTCCAGATCCCGAAAGGTCTATTACCTTGTTTTTACTAATCGGTTATAGAAAATGTCTGCAATAATTTCTTAAATCTCATAAACTCACCATGACCAACAATGAATTTTAAACTTATTTGTATGTTTGGGTTTTACTAACCTTCTGAAAATTACTGAATTACTGGCATTAATATCAGAAAATAATAGTTATATTTGAATCAGTAGGAGTTTTATTGGTAGGTGACTGGAGTTGAAGATGTTTAGGAATTTGTTAAGAAGGAATATAGACCAGGCAAATTAGAGTAAGAATATAGGATGAGCAAAGGAAAAAATTCCGAACAAGCTGATTTTTTGTATACACATTAGTATGGCCCTTGTAAACAAAACTACAAAAGTCCCAAAAAGTCCATGCCTGGCAACGGTCGCCATCTTGAAAATAGCATTTCCGGTCCATGTTTTTCTTCACATTTACTTAATTTATGGCAAAACTATGCAAGATACGAAAAAGGTGCCCAAGACCATTTTTGTAGAGGATAAAATTTCAAATAAAATAAGTATAAATACAATAACAGTATTATACAACCAACCAGCGTTGTTTAGTTTTCCCGAATTTCTCTTTTTGCAGTTTTGTTAATTTTTCAATGTTATCTTTGGTTTTGACAAGTCTCTTACTCTAATTTCTGCGATCTCAAGAGCTATTTTGATTACTGTAGTAATTTACTATTCGTAGTGCAAGTTTAGATCCTTTTAAATTTTAAATATGAGTTCTAGACTTGTAAAAGACAGTCTTGTAGAATGGGAAATCATTGGCTTTTAGCCTCGCCCAAACAAGTCAACCTCAGCCTGCACGCTGCATTACGCAAGGCTTTATTTAGGCGGCAGGAACAGCTCTTGCTAATGATGCATTGGCGTATTTTTTATAATATGAACTATATAACTATGTAAAGAATACAAATTATATACATAATGAGTCAGATCAATCATCGAGCAAGTATAACAGGAGAACGGTTTAGTCTAAAATCACCTGTAAAATTCCTTTCCCCGAAATCGCATATTGGAGATAAATTCAAAATATTCTTATCATAAATCATTATCATTAAATCATTGTCTAAGACGCCGACGTTACTAGAGCGTATTTTAAGGCGAATAGGAATGAATGATGAGTGTAGATTTGTGTAGCCTTGTTACTGACTAAGACCGACAGCTTATTTAAGGTCTGTTTTGCTCGGAGCGGCTGTTACGACTATCGTTCAGCGATCGACGCTCTGCGATCATCGGGCGCTACTGCTCTTACTTGAGTTCCATTGTTCTGTATCCTCCGAGCGGCTGATGCTAGCGGCTCTAGCGTTTTCAGCGTCAGACGCATGCCCGACTGCTCTCGGATCAGTTGGAGACGATGCAGCCGCGCGTCTGTTGTGCTGTTGAACGCGTGTTCAGCTCAAAATAAGTCCTCCCAAAGTAGAAACGTTTACTTTTAGCAAATTTCCCCTATAGGGAAGCTATTACCGTAGTCGGCATGGTAAGACCTAGGCCAGGGACCATGATAACTTTTCGTTTTGAGGTCCCCAGATGCCAAAAACACCATCCGTTCAAAACTGTATTTTTATATATATATGTGTGTGTGTGTATCCGTGGGTGTGATAACTCTCGTAAAAATGGTCCGATTTTGATGAAATTTCGTAAAAACCTGTAAAACAACATTTAAGTTCGAAAACCAGCCAGATCGCTTCATCCAAAAGGATATTTTGGCGGGGGGTTTGTACCCCAAAAATGGGTTTTTTGAGTTTTTTACATCTAATATTTTAGTTTATTTTATTTACATATAAAATTTTCCTTTTTACCATTGCATGCAGCTTAAAAAAACAAACAGTTTGGTGTTAGGATCATTGCTCTATGTTAATTGGTTACAGAGATATTGACAGTGTTAAACACAGTACGTTGTCCAATGTTATTCTTGTAGTGGCAACTGACTATCCACCAATGTTTATCATGTGGTTTTAATTTAAAACAAATCATATGTTTCATTATTTTTAATGTTATTGTTTTTTTATTTATAAAATATTGGAATTGGGATTGATGTAAAAATACAACATTTATTTTTCAGTATAGCTTTTCTTCTTTTAACTTAATTAATTAAGGAACTGAAGACCTAAACAGCTATAATTGGTGACCCCTACTAAAAGAACATTTTCTACAGACTACTTTCAACTATAATTTAACTGAAATATTTTTTTTTTTTTGCAAAATTGAACTTTACTTCTACCAAGTTTGTTTTCACGATGTCATTAGAAGAAATCGAAAGACAGTTGGAAGAATTAAGAGCTGCAAATGTTGAATTGAGTCAGAAAATCGCAAGAGAACATAATACAATCTCTCAGACAAATGTAACTGCTGTAAATCGAGTTGCTGTGAAGTTACCTCCATTTTGGGCAGATAGACCAAGTCTCTGGTTTTCACAAGCAGAATCTCAATTCATAATATCTGGGATTACTAGCGATGAAACAAAATTCCATTACGTTGTGGCTCAACTAGACACTCGCTACGCAACCGAAGTGGAGGACATAATCAGTAACCCACCGGATACAGACAAGTTCAACGTTCTACGAACTCAACTGATTCAACGATTGTCGGCATCAAAGGAGCAGCGAATACGACAACTTCTCAGCGATGAAGAATTAGGTGATCGAAAACCGTCACAATTCCTACGTCATCTACGCTCCCTAGCTGGATCCTCGACTCTTCAGGACAACCTTCTTCGTCAGCTTTGGTTACGGCGCCTACCTCCACACGCTCAGGCGATTCTAACCACTCAACTCGAGCTTTCGCTGGACAAATTGGCTGAGTTAGCTGATAAAATCATCGAAGTAGCTCAACCACCCGTCCCTATGTCGGCTACCGTAAACTCAACATCTTCTGACTCAGGTAACGCCTTGTTAGATACACTTCGTTCTCTTTCCGATCAAATTGCGGAACTCTCTGCAAATTTTAAACATAACAATCGGTCCCTTAGTCACCCTCGAAGTCGTTCAATGTCAAAGCATAGAACGGAAGAAAAAAAATCAGTACGTATGTGCTGGTACCACACTAGGTTTGGTAAAAATGCTACAAAATGCATCCTTCCTTGCACTTTTCAGGAAAACTCCAGCAGCAGTCAGTAATGGCGGCAACGGACTGCACAACTGCTGGTAGCCGCCTTTATGTTACAGATCGAACTAGTCGAAACCGATTCCTTATTGACACCGGATCTGACCTCTGTTGTTTTCCTAAACGACTCCTACCTGATAGACGTTGCCCGACTGACTACACATTAAGTGCTGCAAACAACTCAACAATATGTACTTATGGTTTCATAAATCTTACATTAGATTTTGGTTTTCGCCGTTCTTTGACATGGCGCTTCATTGTAGCTGATGTACACCTGCCAATTATTGGTTCTGATTTTTTGGCTTATTTCAATCTCTTGCCAGACTGTCGTAATAAACGTCTTGTCGACGGAACAACAGGTTTCGTGACTTTCTGCCAACCAGCTCAGAACTCTCAACCCAGTGTAAAGGCTCTCTCTGAAAACACTCCCCATCATGAGATTTTTGCAGCTTTTCCAGAGTTAATCCGCCCATCTGGATTGCATCGGAATGTTCGACATTCAACTTTACATTATATTCGGACAACTGAAGGTCCGCCAGTGTTTTGTCGTCCCCGTCGTCTCGCTCCTGACCGTCTTAAAATAGCCAAGTCAGAGTTTGACTCAATGGTTCAGGAAGGTATTGCTCGTCGTTCTGATAGTCCTTGGGCTTCACCTCTCCATATGGTACCCAAAAAGACTGATGGATGGCGCCCATGTGGAGACTATCGTTCACTCAACGCCAGGACAATTCCTGACCGGTATCCTGTTAGACATATACATGACTTTGGTCATTGCTTACATGGTTGTACTGTATTTAGTGTAATCGACTTAGTTAAAGCCTACACTCAGATCCCTGTAAATCCTGACGACATTCCCAAAACCGCAATTACCACTCCGTTTGGATTGTTTGAGTTTCCTTTTATGGGATTTGGGCTTCGAAATGCTGGACAGACATTTCAAAGGTTTATCGATGAAGTTCTTTCTGGTCTAAATTTCTGTTTTGCTTACATCGATGACATTCTGATCTCGTCTCACAATCAGGAAGAACACATGAAGCATCTGAACATCCTCTTTAAACGTCTCTCTGACCATGGCATTCTAGTAAGTGTTAAAAAGAGTGTCATTGCATCCTCTGCAGTCACCTTTCTTGGCTACGAAGTATCTGCAGCTGGAACTAAACCTTTGCCAGATCGTGTCATTGCCATCCAACAGTTTAAAAGACCACAGACTGCTCGTGATCTTCGTAGGTTTCTGGGTATGATGAATTTCTATCGTCGCTTTATTCCCAGTGCAGCTAAATATCAGTCCTCCCTCCACGATGCACTTGCTGGACTTAAAGGCTCCCAACCTGTGAACTGGAACGAGGATTTAGACGAGGCTTTCACTAGATGTAAGGAAAACCTTGCCAATGCTACATTGCTCAATCACCCTGACCCTGAAGCTCGTCTTGGATTGTTTACAGATGTGTCTGCAACCTCTGTAGGTGCCTGCCTGCAGCAATTTACAGAGTCTTCCTGGCAACCCTTAGCTTTCTTTTCTCACAAACTTAACGAAAAGCAAAAGGACTGGCCAGCCTATTACCGTGAATTGTATGCTGTCTATACAGCAGTACAGCATTTTCGACATGTACTCGAAGCACAACCTTTCACTATCTTTACAGATCACAAGCCCCTAATTTATGCTTTCCAGCAAAGACGAGATAAATTGCCTCCCATCCAACTCAATCAGCTTACTTTTATTTCACAGTTTTCGACCGACATTCAGCACATCTCTGGTTCTACAAATATTATCGCAGACACCTTGTCACGTGTTGAAGCTGTAAACTCCCCCATTCCGATTGACTTGCAATCCCTTGCAAGTGCACAAAAAGATGCAGAAACCCCACCCAAGACCCTCAACACCAAACCATCTCCTGTTGCGCAGCCTCCAGATAATACAGAAACTTCATTACTTCCAAACTACACCACACGATCAGGATGTCAAGTTCGTTTCAAAAGGCCCTGACCTCCGGTCTCCGCGGGGGGCTGTGTAGTGGCAACTGACTATCCACCAATGTTTATCATGTGGTTTTAATTTAAAACAAATCATATGTTTCATTATTTTTAATGTTATTGTTTTTTTATTTATAAAATATTGGAATTGGGATTGATGTAAAAATACAACATTTATTTTTCAGTATAGCTTTTCTTCTTTTAACTTAATTAATTAAGGAACTGAAGACCTAAACAGCTATATTCTTATGGAGAATAAGAAAAATTGTATATCTCGCTTATTTATCAACTTATCCTGATGAAACTTGGTATATTGCTTCATATAGTTGTTGTCTATTGATATTTGCACAAAAAAACAATGTTTTTGCCGATATTTCCCATAGTAGCAAACCTGCAGACTCAGCCCCCATGTTATTCTTATGGAGAGTAAGTAAAATGTTATCTCCGTTAAATTTAAACATAAATTAATAAAATTTGGTATGTGGCTTTACCTAGTTGAGTTATATTGATAATTGTATAAATCCCTATTTTTTGTCTTTCTAGTTTCAACAAACCTGAATACTCAGCCGCGATTTTATTCTTATGGAGGATAATTAAAATGTCATAAATTGTTTATTTATGAATGTATATTGATGAAACTTGGCATGTGGCTTTATGTGGTAATAAGATACATAAATTTGCATTGGAAATTCACTAAGTACGCAGGTTTTCTGCTACGGGGGTATTTTAATCAATCTAATGAGAAATTGCTTGAGGCGTTAGTTCCTCACCCTGAAGTTTATATTTTTTGTTAATTTTCTGTATACAGATTAGCGAGACAAGTATATTATTTGGGTACCAGAGTCTCACATCACCCTGGGGGGCCAAACTTTGCTCAGGGAAGGCCAGTCAGTTTGTTTAGATGTCTTGGAGTTATTTGACCACGTCCCTCTACTGATGAGCAGATTTTCATAGTAAAATATTTTTTGTTCGTTTAAAGAATAGGTTTTTTATTTTTGTAGTAATTTGTTATGAATAGTATAATAGATTTGTTTTAGAAATTATAAACAATACCTCATTGATTTTTTTGTAAAATTGTTATGTTATAAAACGATTGCAGCGTTTGAATATTTACTATGATTATGTTAAGCAACATGAGGGGGTGGGGCGGGGGTAAGCTTAGGTGTTATGGTGTTTTATGTGGGGGAGGGAGGGGGGCTTGAGATGACGAAAAATGCATTACGTAATATGTAGCCTATATGGGCCCCACTCTCACACAAGACCGCACTAGCAGTGATAGCACAACTGCCGACGCGGACGCTAGCGATTGGAGTGGAGGAAAACAACACAACGATCACCGCCCGGCGTCTGTCTCTCAGCGTTTGACGTTCAGTGTCGATTGTTGACGCTGAGCGATTGTTGCAATAGCCGCTCCGAGCAAAACAGACCTTTAGCCAGGATCATTAATTAATAACCCAATGATCAATGACAGCTGGATCCAGATCCGAACCTTCATTATCCATGTTCAGGCTGTTCTAAAAGGTCATGGGGTCAAATTTCAAAATGTTATTACTTGAACCCAAGGAAAAAAACATTTTGGCGAAATCTGAATTCTATATTCTAATATGAGCATTGCCTGTCTGCAAAACTTATCTCTGAATCCAGCTGATCGATTTAGTTAAAACTTTGCAATTATGTGCTTTGGGACCAAAAATGTGATTGGTAAAATCCTTAACACCAGAAAAATTCATATTTTGTTGAAAATCTCATTTTAAATTTTCAAATCAAAACAAAAGAATCATAACAGATGTGAATAAATTAACATAAAGTAGCACTTAAGGTAAAGTATCAACAAATGATTTCTTGAAAAGAGTAACTAGAACCCTTGAATAAAGATCGCATATAGATATATGTTCACCCACGAAACGAATCAAAGATCAACGAGCATGGCTCAGTCTCTCCGATACTTTAGTTTAATCCGTTTAAAAATAATGGCCGTTTATGCTGAAAATATTTACATTTACGGAAAACCCTATATTTTCTAAACCGATAGTTGTATATCTTCTCAGATTCAAATTTCTTACTGCTAATAAATTAAGCTATACTATAATATGATTAAAGGATTTTTTTTTATTCTTATATGCTTTAAATTTAAAAAAAGTAAAATTGTAGTATTGTAACTTACTATTGTAAACTACTTGCTTAATTCATTTATAGACCACATGCGTATGTTAATCTCCAAGAAAAAAAGAAGCCGACATGGTGTCGCCATTTTCCCCTCTGCCTCACCGTTCTCATGGCATCACAACTACCCATAAGCTATAAAATGAAGTAATCAGTCCTACTGTTTTCCATACAGAAAACAATACAAGTTTCCTGAACACCACATATTTTTTAATTTTAATCGGTAGTGAATATAAAACACAAAAAAGTAAAATATGTAATTTTTCCTACCAATGTACATGTTCTCTCACTGATTTGAGAAAGCAAAGTGGCCAATTCGCTCATCAGTGAGACAATGTTAACATTGTCTCACTCTAATTACTTTGTCTCACTCCAGATTTGCAACGTGAAGGCACGAAATAGTGAGCGCGTAACATGCAGACAAGGTCGTATGCGCGCGAAATACGTTGGCAGCACTGGCTGTAAATCAGCTGGTCAGCTGTTGTACTGTTGTATTTGTCACAACACTTCCGGTCATGGCAGAAGCCACCATTTCATTGATTTGCCATTTGTAAACATTGAAGGTGGTTTTGCTGTTGCAAAATGGACGTTAATGACGATTTTAGTAATAATAGTTCACCAGAAGAATCTTGTACTCCTTAAGAATTAAAAAATGTGGCTAGGTTACTTTCACATTAAATGTCATATTAAAAGTTCACTTCTGTGTAAAAATATGTTACGTTTCTTTACCAATTTATTTGTTTTATGGTAACTGTAGGAAAAATATAATGTGCAACTCGAGTGCAAAGTGCAATCGCCTCACTCGAGAAACCATTTCTCACTCGCCTACGGCTCGTGAGTAAGGATTTCTCTCGAGTGAGGCAATTGCTCACTTTGCTCACTAGTTGCACAAATAACTATTTTCTAAATTTAACTTTCATGTCAAACATATGTGCGATATATGATTGCTGGAATAATTGTTCTCTGAGGTTTATTTGTTTTTAAATCCTCCAGTGGAGGCTTCACCTTAGAGGAGAGCTCGAGATGTATTAAACTCGTTGATTGTAAAGGTTGTGTAAATCCTAGGAACTTTCTTATTTACACCAACATTGTACTGTATCTCTTATAATTTTTTTGGTTTTTTCCTATCAGTAAAAACGTCACTTTTTCATATGAAATGCATGCTACTTGTGCATAAAACCTCCTTGTATTATTTGACCCCAATGACATGCACTTTATTTGGGAAAATTAGGTTTTTTGCTCACTGCAAACAAATAAGAAGGATACTTAGTTGGTGTAAATAAAGACGTTTATAGGATTTACAAAACCTTTCCGATGTTTTGCTTTTTGACATATACTACCATTTGAGTTTTTTAAATTTAGTCTTTTAAAAATTAATTAACATTGACGTTATTATAATTATTGTTATCATCAATAATATTATTATTTGTATTATTACATTATCATTAGTAGTATTATTATTGCTATTATTATAAATGATTATTATTGTTATCACGACTATGGTTTTGCTGTTTTTCTTATCGTTATTAGAATATTAGCTATGAGTAGCCTGTTATTTTAATTTTACCTCATCACATTACATTGATTCTTTTGCAATGGTTATATATAAGAATGTTTTATCTTACGATTACGGTGGGCATATCATATCCCCCTTTAGTAACATATTCTTAAAAACCTTATTGATCGTTGTTCTAAAAAACTGTTTACTTTATAAAAAAAAAAAAACACCACAAGTATAGGGTAACTACGAGCGACATGAAATATGAAATGTCAGTACTTATTGGTATATGGATTATGTTAATAATCATGCAACTAAATAAGTAAACAATCTGATTATCTTTTAATATTGTTGGATTAATCAAACCCGGAGTGAAACCAAACGTGGAATTCCTAACTTGAAACAACAGAATTAAGAACATCTTTACCTATGTACTTTCAAATAATAAATCGTATACGTCTTAAGCCCAGTTGATCAGAAAACTCCTTTTATTATAATAATCTAAATCGGATATATTAAAAGTTAAAACACGAGGTTTGACGTGTTTGAGTAAGAAATTAAAATATGAGCAAACATACGTGTAGTGATTCAGAAAATGAAGGGTATTCCGCAAATGTAAATTGTGTCAGCAAAAAATGCCAATACTTTTAAACAGGTAAGAAAATACAAATCGACAACATGTTTCCTTTTCTTGACGAGGACTTTAAAAATACATATGATTTTTCCATGGTTTCAAATAAGAAAATTTTGAAATTCGATCCCATGTCCTTTAGTTTTAGAACAGCCTGAACATAGATTATGGTAAGAATATTTTTAATTTATCTCCAATATGCGATTTTGGGGCAAGGAATTTTACCAGGTGAGTTTAGACTAAAGTGTTCTGTTATACTTGCTCGATGGCTGATCTGACTCACTATATATATAATTTGTATTCTTTACATAGTTATATAGTTCACATTATAAAAAAATACGCTAAAGCATCATTAGCAAGAGTTTTTCCTACCGCCTAAATGAAGGCTTGCGCAATGCAACGTGCAGGCTGAGGTTGACTTGTTTGGGCGAGGCTAAAAGCCAATGATTTCCCATTCTACAGACCCTGTATTTTACAAGTCTAGAATTCATATTTTAAAACCTAAAAATATCTAACAATACAAGTAAACTTGCACTACGAATAGTAAATTATTACATTAATCAAAATAGCGCTTGAGATCGTAGAAATTAGATTAAGAGACTTGTCAAAACCACAGATAACATTGAAAAATTAACAAAACTGCAAAGAGAAATTCGGGAAAAACTAAATAACGCTGGTTGGTTCTATTGTTGTTATTGTTCTGTTCTGTTATTGTAGTTATACATATTTTTTTTTAATTTTATCCTCTACAAAAAAAGGTCTTGTGCACCTTTTTCGTATCTTGCATGGTTTTGCTGTCAATTAAGTCAGTGTAAAGAAAAACATGGATTGGAAATGCTATTTTCAAGATGGCGGCCGTTGCCAGGCCTGGACTTTTTGGGACTTTGTAGTTTTGTTTACAAGGTCCATACAATCGTGTATACCAAAAATCAGCTTGTTCGGAATTTTTTCCATTGCTCTAGCTAATTTGCCTGGTCTAATATAGAATGTTTTAAATATGTTGTGGAGTTTGTAAAAGTCTTCAAGCTTAGGTTTAATTTTACTTTATTTGCTGGCTGGGCTGCCTTTGATGGTCTCTATCTCATCTATAAAGAATTGTGTCAGGCATTTAATCATAGATTCTTCTATCTAATGTGTAATAAAGCTTGTTCCCCCAGAATCATTATACATTTTTATCCAGATCCTTTACAAATTTGCTTAATTATTTTAATTATATTAAAACAAGAGGTTTTTACCTGACACTCTAAATTATAGATTAATTTTGGTTTGACAATGATTAGATAAAATGTTATTATTTTAGGCACATTCAAGAAATTTTGATATGATCATAACCAAACTCTTCCAAATTTCCCGTTTTACTGGTTCAGTTAGAAAGTAAAGTGTGGAGAACAATTTTAAAAATGGTATGTATACTGGACCCAAAAAACACAGAGTCACTTTAAGCCATTGGCTTAAAATGACGTGCTGGTGCCGTTCCTAACTTTTCATTTTTTAAACCTGGACAAAATTGTGTTTTTAAATGGATTAATGGTGTATTTTAATTAAAATAATTGTTCTTTCAGTTTGAAGAGTCGCATTGCCACAACACAGACATAAGTAAAAGGTACGCTAGCCAAATCACAAATCAGTGTTGATCATATGCACTCACAAAGAATAAACCGATCCCATCAACTTCCAAGCAAGCCTGCCACTGTTTATTTTACTTAGGCCCTCATACCAACGTTGTCATAGACCGATTAGCTCATTAAGAGTTGCACGACTGATCAGTTTTGGTCGTGTGCGGGAATCGAACCCACGAACTTCGTATGAACACCTGGCCAAGGTGTTTCCACGACTTAGCCAACTCAGCTAACATGGCCTAGCAGCGTTATTTAGGTTTATCAGTCAGTCCGCGCCCCTAGCGGAGGGAAACGTAGTTGCCTGCAGTCATTAGTTACAGATTTTGCTACTAGAGTGCAGCACCGATCAAATCCCATTATAGGCTATTGTGAATAGATTAAAATTACTACCCTAATGGGTTAAAGTATTGTTAAGAGTGTTCTTTGTTCTGTTCCAAAAAATATAAATATAGATAATTCTGTAACCGTTCAGGTCACTTCCAAGACTGCAGATCCTCTGACCATCCCCCAGTACTGTCTGTCCGTGCTGTCGGCTACAGCACAGCTAGTCTGCGTAGTTACACAGGCCACTCCCCTTATGCTGCGGACGCTGCAGTTGCTGACTGCTGTCACCCCTGACATACGCAGCATCCTCACTCATCCCCGGCTGTCAGAGCTGCTACGAGGCCTACTTCACGAGATGACTGTCCAAGTCAAACAGAGCGTGTGAGTAATTTAGGTAATTTTCTTAATACTTCTAGAGTTTGTTTCTCTGATAGCAAATATTTGAGTAAATTTTAACTTAAAATGTTGTCTGTGAAGGTGAAGAATAACACTTTTATAGCTTCATTTTTACCGTAAACTAGGCAATAATCTTTATTCAATCTCTTAGTATATATGTGAAGTTGTGAATTTTAGCTAATATAAAACTGAATTTTGCGAAATAAAGAAGTTAGCTGTTTCAGATTTTTAAAATAATTTTTAACATGATTAAATCATGAAGGCCGGGAACTGGAGAGCTTGTGTAGGGGAGAAGGAGGTCATCTCCCGAGAGAAGCGAACACTCGCCTTCATGGCTTCCATCACAGACAACACCTCTTTGAACACTTGGGTCCCCTTATCACATAATTATAATCCCCCCTTTAATCACAATCAATTTAATATGATTAAATCATGTTTAAAATTATTTTAAATCTGAAACAACAGCTAACTTCATTTATTTCCCAAAATTGAGTTTCATATTAGCTAAAATTCACAACTTACATATAAAGCGCTTCTTGCGGTTTTTTGAGCCTGTAAATAGTAAATTTTTGTAACTTACATAGTAGGCTACCTCTAAATTTTGTATCCTCTACATTTTGGATTTTTCTCTTCTGCAAAAAAATGAGTTGTAGGTACAGTAACCAAATGCTTTGAATATCAATTTCTTAATTATTTGTTTAAATCCAATTTTTGTTTAAATTTAACATTTTATATGTTCTGCACACCAAAATAAAACCCAGTTTTGATAAGTTATCACGTATGGTAACCTTCTAACTGTACCCCCTCAATGTTCCTATTTATCAAATATTTTACTTAAGGGATAAAAGAGCGCTTACTGTACAGTAGTCAGTTCATAGAGCATTGATCACTATACTGTATTTGTTTTATTATTTTCTTCAGTAATGGCTAGCTTACATTTGATGTGATATTTGTCTAGTGCAAACTAATTTTAAAACTAAAAAAAAATACAAATCTCTAGAATATAGTTTATAATTGTTTTAGGTCTTACGAAACAGTGGTTGAACTTCACATTATTGCAGTGACCTTGCAAGTAATAGAGGCACTAGTGCCAGTAGACATGGCGTCAGCTGTATTGCCATCTGAACTGCAAGAAATTCTCTGCTTCTCCCTAATCGACCCTATGCTTGTTGTAAATTTTCCTCAGCTTCACAACACTGCGATGAATTTTGCTAATGTACTAAAGGTGAGCTTAGATATCATATTTTATATTATAAACTTACAAAGAACTGCTAAATATATTTTGATCATTTCACTGCTAAAACCTGATGGGGAAAATAAAATAATCCTTAAAGAATATAAGGAGTTCGCACGCAGCACGCTGACGTGAGGGAAGTGAATTTCCACATAAAAACTTTAAAAACTCAAAATCAGTGTAAAAACATACATGTATTCCAATTTTTATTGAAATCTGAAAACATTGATTTTGTGGCTGTTCTGATGCTCCTGGTTTCATTTACCTGCAAAGCTGGGAATACAATTTTACGCATTATAATGTTAGGAGAAGGTCCAGTCAGGCTTGAAAGTAGGCGTGAGGTTGCTGGGGATGATAAAAGTACTCTAACAAAGGAGTAGCAGGCTTTTCTAGTGTAAAACCCCCATAAGACAACGTACTGTGTTTGGTCGAAATACATTTTCTTTAATAACTCGGTAAATATTTATGCTAGAATGACAAGAGAGGGCTTAAAACTTTCGCCTCACTAATTTACATCTTTTTAAATACATTAATTTTACATCCGGGGCTTTTCTGGCCCTTTTTGGGCCCAAAAACTCGAAATTTGAAAGATTATTCCCCAAAAAAGGGGTTTGGAGTTTTCCGATTGTTTTGCCCAACGAAATTGTCCAACTGATTACAGAAAGGAACGTCCCTACCAAATTTGAAGTTAATCGGATAAAAAATGTGACTGCTAGAGTGCAAACACACATATATATATATATATATATATAAAATTTTGAACGACCCCCCAAAACGTGTTTAGGGGGTCACGTTAGGAACTTCTATGGTGGTCCCGGGCTTAAGTTTCACCGTGCGAGTCATCTAATAGTTCGCTTTCCAAAGGAAATTCACTAATAAGGATTATGGAATGGGTACTAGAGAATTAACAGTCAAGACTTAACCTCAGGTATACCGGTATCTAGAATGATGTTGTCAGTTTTGAGATACCATTAGCCATTATACTAATTAGTTCTGGCAACTTTGGAATTTTAGCTAGCGCTTCGAAATTTTGAAGTCTTTATTTTAAAACTTATGTTACATTTTAGAGTGATATTAATTTCACTTTATTTCCCATTAAACGTTTTTCCATTGAAATATATATGCAGGTTACAAATTATCTCTCTTCATTCATCCAATCCCTTTCTCCATCACAGCGTAAAGGGACACAAGTTTATGGAGAGATGGTGTCGGTGATGGAAGCCATGAAGGCGAGTGTTCGTTTCTCTCAGGAGATGACTTCCCTCTCCCCTCCACAAGCCCTGCAGCTATTCTGCGAGTCGCTCCCTGCCCTGCCGTTTCACCAGAACACGGAAGTGATAGAGGAGTTCATTCAGTACCTGATGGAAAGGTATTTACGCTCTCTTAACCCTTTCAGTACTATGGACCGATATATCGTCTTTTGAACCTGTTATCAATAAACACTGTTACTGCTTCATAAGCGATTGTACCGTTAGGCGCTCAGTCTGCAGTCTGAGTCTGACATTTGGTGAAACCTGGTTGACACAAACTGAACTACCTCGTCCAGCGCCTAGTCTCTATAATACCAACTGATCCACTGCAGCTGCTAGTCTGATCAGTGGCTGTGCGGTCTAAGGCGTTACCTTCCCGGCCGGGGGTAACACTTGGATCGAGGGTTCGAATCCCGTCACAGTCGGTGGTTTTTATGTGCAACTCATGGAGACAACAACCTGTCTGTGGCAGAGTTGAAGGGGAGGGCGGACCTTAAGCAAACGGTGGACGGCTCGGGTCCAAGCTGACGGGATGGGTGGATTCTTTGTGAGTTGCACATCTGATCAGGTGTTTTGCTACTTTTTACCTATCCTTTACTGTGTGTGTCCAGCCGAAGCACGTTTTTATTAATTTTAACTGTTCAGGCGTTCAATATATTTAAAAAATCAACAAAAAATCACGGATTCAACTACTCCTTTCAGAAGCTTAGCACTCAAAGGGTTAAATATGTTATAATAAGTGTTCAAGTAATTTTAGATTTTGTTATTTCCAAATTAAAGACATAATAGCAAATTCATTGTTCTATATATTTGTTAAATGTCTGAGGTTTGCCTTTTGAGAAGATCCCAAATGCTTGTCAATTCACTCAACAAAGTGCCTGTACAGGTGTAAGCATTTGTTTATGACTACTTCATAGCAATATGTCGGTTGTCACTTTTCTTCATACAGTAGGAAACTTGTCATTTGTTGTGCCTTATGCAAGTGTTATACAGCACCATCATTATAAGTTAGTTTTTTTTTTACCATAGGCCCAGTCAGTATCATGTTTGTGATATTGGTTTTTGTTACATAAACATCTTTATATTTTGTAAACATTAACAAACTGTATTATTGATGACTGTGATATTGGAAAAACTATAGTAAAAGACTGGCAACATAATATGGAACCCCAACAATTGTGTGTAATAGAAAGATCAAATTTAAAAATTGTAAATACATTATTCATGACTTCTGTATACTTTTAGTGGTTCTGGTGTACTTTTTTACTAGCAAAATTGTACCGTTAGAGTACTTATATTTTATGTTGTTAAACTCAATATTCACTTCAACCCACTTTTCTCGTGATACACCCTGAGTGCCGGTTCCGTTAATCCTTTGCGGGCGAAAGACACAGTATCTTTGTCTACACGGTGAGTGCAATGAATGCCAAAATCTTATTTGATTAGCCTATACGTTGGTCGCCAAATTCTTATTTGATTAGCCTATAAGTTGGTCGCCAAATTCTTATTTGATTTTCTAATTAGTGTCTTACTTAATTATAATTCTAAATTGCTAACTTTTAACTAATTGTTTGCTCGGATGTGCTCAGGAAAAGTGGATATAAACAGTGATGCTATCGGGATCTGAGGGCAATGGCTGCCATGTGCTAAGCCTAGCTTCTCTTTACAAAAATCAGTGTTATTACTTACAAAATTCCCTAGGCTATTTAAATATAGCTCACAAATGATCTTCTTTGACTTGATATTAAATATACTTATACTTGTGGTCTCCTTTACTTTATTGTAGTGAGTAGAATGTGTTTTGTATTTACTCTGGATGTCAACAAAAGGTAGGTGTACAATTTCTAAGATTTCTTTAACTATTTGAATAAAATACAAAGTTACAGAGGAACAATACAATATTTATTTATCTATTAGTACAATTAGGTTTCAAAAGGTTCTCAATTAAAGGGATTTACAATAATATACAACTCAGGGGGAACAGTTACAATGTGTGGCCTAGCCTAGAAGGTAAATGACAAACATACTTGTAGGCCTAAAACTAAATGTTCATATTTTGGGTTCTAAATGTAGTTTCTTTGCAAATGAGGGCTCTTTTTCTCAGGGGGGAGTATCGTGCTGACTTGAATAACGTTTGGGATGATATTTGAAAGAATATTAAGTCCAAATTAAGCTGATGTGTTGAAAAATTACAACAATGGAAATTTTGGTTGTTGTCCAAAAGGAGAGTCCAATGGTTTCACTGACTTTATGAATGGTTAAAATACTCAAAATTAAATTTGGAAAGATAGTTCAATATAAAAATAATCTCTTGAGGTTACTTTAACTTTCAGAACATTAGGCTTGTTCTATTTAAATGTCTGTATTCTTTCCAGTCCCTAAATAGAATACAATGGAAGGAGTTTACCAATCTGCTTACAAATGTTCTTCGCTCAAATACCAGTTTTTGGGGGAAATCAAATAAAAAGGAGTGAATTTAAAGATGGTATTAATTGAGCAGTAAGTCCCTAATAAAATGAGCACCAAGCAATGCAAAACTTAGGCCATACTGGGAAATTTAAAATAGGAACTGTGTCCTTCACAGATTCTAGGTCTTAACACTATGGCATCTGGAGCAAGAAGAAAGATCTAGTAGAGATGAGGTCTGGAAGCATGGTCCATTGTTGAGAAGCACATGGTCACACAATTGTTAACACTGGTCACTGTAATTTAGATTCCTTAAGGACTATTTTTGAAAAGTATATTATATTAAATTTTAATTTTATTGCAATCCTCTCACATAACTTATATCTAAAATATTATTATTAACAAACATATTAAATTAAGTGAGTAGGCTATTATATGGGGATAGGCTATGAATAATTATTGGTGATTAAATTGATGAAATACATATTATTATACAATTGCACAGATAAATAAACATTAAATATATAGAGGGGAATGTTTTCTGAGGAGTGATGATAATGATGATTATTATTAGGCATGGACATAGGACAATTAACACAAATAACACATTTAGGGGAAATTAATTAATTAGTACATTTATATGGAAACTTAAATATAAAATAACACATAATAGGAAAATTATTACTAAATGATGAATGAATGACATGTAATACTATAATTATCTCCTCAGAAATCTGTATGATATGAAATTAAAGACAGATTTCGATCAAGTATGAAATGGAATACATGAATTATTTAGTATGAAATATATTTACAGCTAGTTATGAGGTACATTAAATGATTGATGTTGGTTGGTGATAGTACACTTCTTATTCTAAATTTACATAAACATAGGAACAATACATAAATGGGGAAATATGGGATGAGGGATTAAGGTAGTTCATGACCGCACAAGGGGAATTTGGGATTAAGAGAACATTTAATATAACAATTGTTTGTTGGCATGGGGATGAAGTTCTTCACTCGCATAAAACACTTTGGTTTATACATTGTTTGTTACAAGGGCAAAATTCACTGTTTATAATCATCGCATTTATAAATAAATTGTTATTCAACACTGTTTTGGGGAATAATCACACTGTTCACTTGGGGAATAGGGGAAGGGGTACGCACTCGCGGTTAAGGTTCATGACGATCTCCTCATTTAAAATGATTACACTTGATGGATGATGATGATGATGGACTATATACACTGTTTTAAGGGTTTATGTTGTCAGGGTCTTCTTCACTATTTACGTTATCCTCTTCTATTATCGGTTCTATGTATCTTTTTAATGCAGATATGTGATATGGTCCAAATAAGATGTCTTCGTTTTCTCTGGTTACATGAAAAGTAGATTTTCCTAATATTTGCTTGATGATGAACGGTCCTTCGTAAACCTCGAAAAGCTTTGCAGTTTCTCCATAAATAGCTCGGGAGAGGGGATGTGATTTTATTAGCACTTTATCGTTTATCTTTAATGTTTGTGGTTTTCGATTCTGATTTAACTTTGCTGATCTTTTAATTCGTTTGGCATCTAACCTGCGTTTAGCGATGAGTAACTTCTGTTCTATTGGAGTATCAATTATGAATGGATTTTCAGACAAATATTTTTCCCAAAAGCGGTGGTCTCGAATGCCGAATTGTAGTTCGTTAGGAGTGAATCCGGTCGATTCATGATATAATTCATTGAGGCATGCATTAATATCAGGAATATATTTCGCCCACTTCTTGTGTTGACGGGAGCAATAGGTGCGTAGACATCTCTTAACTTCTCGAATAGGTCTCTCGGCAAGGTTGTAGCATGGGTGGTACACTGGATTGAAGATTAATTCGATATTATTCTGTTCCATCTTCTGGATGTATTCTCCGCTCTTGAATTGTGTTCCATTATCAGACTGGATTCTTTTAGGGTATCCATAATTTGGGAAGTGTTGAGTGAATAATTTATTTAATATTGTTTTAGTGGTGGCTTTTTGCATAGGGTATAACTTGATGAATTTGGTGAAGATATCGATGACAATAAGTATATATTTAACGTTTGACACACTGGTAGGAAGAGGTCCGATGATATCAACGGCTAACTGTTCGTTCTTTCCTGTACATAGCACTCCTTTCGCTGTGGCCACCAGCGGTCGGTTGCTGATCTTACATTTCTGGCAGGTATCGCACGTAGATAAATATTTCCTTATGGTTCGATTCATGTTTCGAAATATGAAGGTTTCTTGTAATAATTGAAAGCATTTCTTAGCTCCGCAATGTAGGTAAAATAAGTGACATTCCCAAATGAGGTCTTGAATCATGCAATGAGGTACAGCAATTAACCATTTATTTTTCAGTTTTTGATAAAGGGTATTGTTATGAATGCGGAAATTATATGATAATTTTTGTGCGACTTCTGAATCTGGTTGTTCTTCTAATGTTTCAATGATGGGTTGGAGTTTGGTGTCTTCTCGCTGGAGTTGGGGTAAGTTTCTTAATGCGCTCTTCAGATTTTGATCGGGGATATTCTCAATGTAATGGATAGTTAATTCTCTTGGATTGTTGTATGAAATAGCGGATTGATCGATGGAGATGCGACTTAGCGTGTCTGCAGTGATGTTGTCTGTACCTTTACAGTGGACAATTTTGAAGTTATATTCCTGTATGGTGAGTATCCATCTCGCCAAGCGATTATTCAATAATCGGCACGTTTTTAAGAAAGTGAGCGCGTGATTATCTGTTATGATGGTTAGTTTTGTTCCCAGGACAATGTATCGAGACTTTTGTAAACAATAAATGATGGCAAGGAGTTCCTTTTCAGTGGTGGTATACCTTTGTTCGACTGGTTGTAACGTTCTCGACATAAACATTATGGCAGCTTTCTCACCATTTTCTCGTAGTTGATACAAATGTCCGCCTATAGCATAGTCAGAAGCGTCAGTTTGTAAGAAGAATTCTTTAGATGGGTCTGGGTGTTTTAAGACGTTGGTTTCCAGAAATAGTTGTTTAATCTTCATAAAGGTGACATCATCTTCTTTAGTCCAGATAAATTTGTTCTTCTTTGAAGTTAATCGCATTAATGGTTGTGTGGTTGCAGAGAATTTATCTATGAATTTATTATAATAATTTATGCTGCCAAGGAAAGCTTTAAGTTGAGTTCTGTTTTTTGGTGTAGGGAAATTTAGTATCGGTTCTACTTTGCTCTGGTCCATGTGGAGTCCATCGTTAGTTAAGGTGTATCCCAGAAATGGTACAGAATTTTGGCAAAACTTTGATTTATTAAATCGAATGGTCATGTTGGCTTCTTCTAATTTGCTGAATATGTACTCTAGATGTTTCATGTGAGACTCGAAATCGGGTGAAATTATGCAGATGTCGTCAACGTAGATTGCAGTAAAATTCTCAGCTTCTGAATCGAATACATTGTCTAGCGCTCGAACTAAAGCAGCTTGTGATGTAGAGATACCAAATGGTGTCACAGTGTACTGGTATATCTTGCCTCTGAATTGGAATGCCGTATATTGTTTGGAATTTTCTGTTAATGGTATTTGCCAATATGATGCGGTCAGGTCGATACTACTTATAAATTTTGCATTTTTGCATTTTCCAAGGATCTCATTTACACTTCTGTTACATTCAAAATCAGGTATTATAATTTCGTTTGCTTTTCGGGCGTCAAGGCATAGTCGTATTTCTCCCGTCTTCTTAATGACTGGAATTATCGGGTTGATAAAAGTGCTTTTACTCCTCTCAATTACACCTAAGGATTCCATTCTGTCGATCTCTTGTTGTACAGCATCTTGATATTGTTGAGGTACAGGATAAGTTGTGCTTTTAAAATGTTGTGGATTATCTACTCGTAACTCATGAGAATATTTGTTGCATATGCCTGGTTGTTCGGAGAAAACATGTTTATATTTATTCAATAACTGACTTAAAATTGTTTGTTCTTCTTTCTTGATATAATCATTTGATGCTAAAGATGTATTAATTTCTTCTTGTGTCAATGTGCTGTCGTTTATTGGATTTGTTTGTAATTCGTTGAAGTTGCAGGCTGTGCTATCATATTTATCATATATTAAATCATCATTGTACTCATCGTACATCGTATTATCAAAATTATTATTCATATTATTATTTGGCCTATGGCTATTATTAATTATTATTTGACATAACTGTCCTTCATGATGACACATATTAAACTTCATAGTAATATTATCATTATTTATTTTCATATTTATTTCGTTTGTGTTGAAATTTAAATCCATTTTGAGGGCAGATAGAACATCGACTCCGAGAATTATAGGTTTTATTAAATGTGGCACTATCAAATATTCAATTAGCATCGTATGTTTATCAATGGTAGTGGGAACATATATTGTGCGGGAAACACGTTTAGACTTTTCTCCAACAGCTGTTTTGATAACGGTGTTATTCACTGGTAATTCTTCAAATGGTTGTAGCTTGATTTTATTTTCGTTGAACCAAGCTTCAGCTATACAAGTTACAGAAGAACCGGAATCAATTAAGGCATTAGTGCTGATATTGTTTAATGTGATGTTGATTTCTGGACAGTTAATTTGTGTATAATTTGAATTGACATCATTTTCGTATACATCTTCTGAAAGGAAATTTTTATCACATATTATGTTGTTGGACTGCATAAGATTTATAGAGTGATTGATAGTTTGACCGAGGATAGTGTAAGTAGGCGCTGTATTTAATGGGTAATCGCATGACAACATAACCCTTTCTCGGCCGTGGTCTACAGCGCCGAGTCGTTTCCCTGTCTCGTTTGAGACGGTGAGGAACGTGGACTAGCAGTGTTGTTGTTACTTGAATGAGAGCTCATTGGAGATACAGTTGGAGCATTAGGTGGATTGGGATTCTGTCTAAATATGGCGCAGAGTTGATTCTGTTCGTTGGTAGGGTGTTGACGATCATTTTTGTAGTTTTGTTCATAGTTTCTGGGATGATATTGCTCACGTTGATACGGCTTGTTGTCATGATGACTTCTATGGTATTGCTGGTTGTTGTTACCATTATTCCTGTAATTTTGTTGATTTCGATACGAAGAGTTGTTTGGAGGGTATTTATTCTGCTGGTAACTATGGTAATTGTTCATTTTTGGTTGATAGGCCCGTTGGTTAGCATATCGATCGTTGTAATTCTGTTGGTTCGAAGTGGTTGGACTGGCTGGTCGGTTGCTTTGTTGGTTGTTGTGGTTCCTGGCTTTCTTAGGTCCATCTTTTATGTCTTCTTTCTGCAGTAGTCTCTCCATCGCTCGGATCGTAGTGATGTTCTGTACGCTTATGCTGTCTTGGATTATTGCGTCAAATCGCTCCGCCATAAGAGTCACTATCTCCTCTTCACTTAGGCTGGGTGTCATCGATTGTAGTAACAATACTCTTTCTGTCAAGTACTCCGTCCGGCTTAACGTTCCGTTGGCTCTATACTTCTCCGATTCGATTTTTGCTTTAATTCCTCGTTGGACTGCCTGGCTCCAGTATTTGAGTTCGAATTCTCTCGCAAAATGTTCCCAATCAATAATTTCACTTTTTATCAGCTGTAGCCATCGTGATGCTGGTCCTTCGAAGGATGTCTCAAGCAGGTCTTTCAGGTACTCAGTTGAGTCGCAACATTGATTCCTTTCGATTCCTCGTTCGTAATACCTTCTCAATTTGTATAAATATTCATTTGGATTGCCGCTCCGTCCATTAAATTTCGGCATTAGACGATCATTGGCTTCGCTTCCACTGCATATTACTTTGATTTGTCCGGCCACTCCGTTTAATTGGCTTGCTTGCTTCAGATTGGTGACTTCAGTTTCACATTTGTTTAAATTTTGATTCAAGGTTTGGATTTCAATTTGTTGTGCCTCAATTAGTTTTGTTTGCAAGCTAATTTTGGGGATAACTTCATTTTTCAGTGCCGTTAGGTTTGCTTTTGAATTACGTTCATTATCCAATTGCGTTTTGACAGTTAATTCTTCTATTTTCAGATCAAAATTTTGTTCATGCTCTTCCAGATGGGAATTGCCGTCCAGCACGAATTGCCTCATTTGAGTTTGGGAATTTTCAATTCTAAGTATTAATTTGTCAGTTAATTTGGCAGTTTCTTCAGATTGGGCATTTTGGGTCATTTTGATGGCATTAATCTCTGATCGAATTTCGATTTGGTTTTCTCTTGTTTCTTGTATCTGGGATTCGAAAGCGTTTCGACAGGCTTGAATTTCCTGCTGAGTTTCGTTGGTCTTATCGTGGATGATTTTGGTCAATTCGGTCTTGGTTTGATTTATTTGTTGTTGGAAATTTGCATTAATCGTCTGGATTCCAGATTTAGTTTCTTGTATTTCAGATTTTAATTCAGATTCGATTTTGGCGCTGGTCTGTTCAATTTTCGTATTTAAATCGATACTGGTTTGTTCAAATTTGTTATTTAAATCAAGACTAGTTTGTTCAATTTTCGTATTGGTTTGCTCAATTTTGTTTCCCAAATTAGTCATAAGGGTAATTAGTATATTCATATCGATTGCAGGTGTCGGTGTAGTCGGGTTTGTAACATTTAATCCGCTAGTTGTGTCGTCTGTGTGTGTATCAGTCATCGAGCGCGAGGAATGAATGAGCGTCGACTCGTTCAATGAGCTAGCGATACGTCCTCGTTCATTCTGATCAATGAATCCAGTTCGGGAGCCTTCGGGTGTGTCCGTCAGCGTTCGGATCGGTCGGCTGGCGATTTTTCGTTCTGCTGTTGAGAAAGCAGAGTTAGCGTCTAAGGGCAGGCTGAGAGAGAAATCTCGCGTAGAGGTTACGAAATTGACGTTCTCTGATTGGCTGATGGGGTCGGTGTAAATTTGGCGGTCTTTGCTTTTGGGCGTTTCGTTTTCGTTCTGCGCAACATGGCGGCTGCTGATTTCATCGTCGCTCGAATCGGCGTCTGCTGCGGGGTAGTTTCGTGTTTTCCGTAGATTGTACTTGTTTTCGGCCATCGTGTGTTCGTTTTATTATAATATGCGAGATAGTTAAATATGTAATGCTTTTGTACACAGTTATTATTGGTGGGGAAGGGAAACAATTACGGGAACTTAATATTAAATATGGTCTTATTCTAGGCTTACTCTAGTTGAGGATTGCAATGTTTATCAACTGTTATTCAAGCCAGTACGTTGGGTCGCCAAATTCTTATTTGATTAGCCTATACGTTGGTCGCCAAATTCTTATTTGATTAGCCTATACGTTGGTCGCCAAATTCTTATTTGATTTTCTAATTAGTGTCTTACTTAATTATAATTCTAAATTGCTAACTTTTAACTAATTGTTTGCTCGGATGTGCTCAGGAAAAGTGGATATAAACAGTGATGCTATCGGGATCTGAGGGCAATGGCTGCCATGTGCTAAGCCTAGCTTCTCTTTACAAAAATCAGTGTTATTACTTACAAAATTCCCTAGGCTATTTAAATATAGCTCACAAATGATCTTCTTTGACTTGATATTAAATATACTTATACTTGTGGTCTCCTTTACTTTATTGTAGTGAGTAGAATGTGTTTTGTATTTACTCTGGATGTCAACAAAAGGTAGGTGTACAATTTCTAAGATTTCTTTAACTATTTGAATAAAATACAAAGTTACAGAGGAACAATACAATATTTATTTATCTATTAGTACAATTAGGTTTCAAAAGGTTCTCAATTAAAGGGATTTACAATAATATACAACTCAGGGGGAACAGTTACAATGTGTGGCCTAGCCTAGAAGGTAAATGACAAACATACTTGTAGGCCTAAAACTAAATGTTCATATTTTGGGTTCTAAATGTAGTTTCTTTGCAAATGAGGGCTCTTTTTCTCAGGGGGGAGTATCGTGCTGACTTGAATAACGTTTGGGATGATATTTGAAAGAATATTAAGTCCAAATTAAGCTGATGTGTTGAAAAATTACAACAATGGAAATTTTGGTTGTTGTCCAAAAGGAGAGTCCAATGGTTTCACTGACTTTATGAATGGTTAAAATACTCAAAATTAAATTTGGAAAGATAGTTCAATATAAAAATAATCTCTTGAGGTTACTTTAACTTTCAGAACATTAGGCTTGTTCTATTTAAATGTCTGTATTCTTTCCAGTCCCTAAATAGAATACAATGGAAGGAGTTTACCAATCTGCTTACAAATGTTCTTCGCTCAAATACCAGTTTTTGGGGGAAATCAAATAAAAAGGAGTGAATTTAAAGATGGTATTAATTGAGCAGTAAGTCCCTAATAAAATGAGCACCAAGCAATGCAAAACTTAGGCCATACTGGGAAATTTAAAATAGGAACTGTGTCCTTCACAGATTCTAGGTCTTAACACTATGGCATCTGGAGCAAGAAGAAAGATCTAGTAGAGATGAGGTCTGGAAGCATGGTCCATTGTTGAGAAGCACATGGTCACACAATTGTTAACACTGGTCACTGTAATTTAGATTCCTTAAGGACTATTTTTGAAAAGTATATTATATTAAATTTTAATTTTATTGCAATCCTCTCACATAACTTATATCTAAAATATTATTATTAACAAACATATTAAATTAAGTGAGTAGGCTATTATATGGGGATAGGCTATGAATAATTATTGGTGATTAAATTGATGAAATACATATTATTATACAATTGCACAGATAAATAAACATTAAATATATAGAGGGGAATGTTTTCTGAGGAGTGATGATAATGATGATTATTATTAGGCACGGACATAGGACAATTAACACAAATAACACATTTAGGGGAAATTAATTAATTAGTACATTTATATGGAAACTTAAATATAAAATAACACATAATAGGAAAATTATTACTAAATGATGAATGAATGACATGTAATACTATAAAAATACGCACACCCTCTGTCCAGAGATTTGTGTTTACCAAACTAAGGTGTGTTTCTTAATATTGCTGCTAGGTTGAGTGTGGGGATGTGTACTAAAATTCAGTTGAACCTGACAGATTGTGTGCGGATGAATGTTTGATGCTTATTCTGCTTTCAGTTTCTTCCATGCTATTCGTTCGTGAGTTTGTTTGAGAAATTGGCGATAAATTACATGAAATGCAATATATTGTTCGTAAATTTGTTTAACTTATTTTTATTGATTAATTAAAATAATTGTTAAGTTTGTAGAAAAAGGTTATAGTTTTGTTTAAGTACTAAATAGCAGCTAACAATGGCCATATGCGATCATTTAGATCACGTGCTTAGCACCTGTCTCAATAAATAACTACGGCCATCAAGGGCTGTGCCGCCACGTTTTTTACCCCCTGCAATGGGTTAAGGTGGCCTACACAATTGGGAGTTTTAAACAAATTTCAGAAAAACTTAACAAAAAGATGTTTTTATTGCTTCCCTGACTGCGGCTGTGTTCCAGGCCGGACCTGTCAGACGCTGATGTAGAGCAGGCGGCCGAGGTAACCCGGACACTGCTGGCCCACTCCGACAGGGCTGTGGCCTCAGAGGCGTACAGGGTGTGCCACAGAGTGGTGACCTCGCTGCTGGGGCCTCGGCAGGCCCTGAGTGACCTCGACCCGGGGCCTCGGATGATGTTCCTCTCACACACATCGGTGCTCACAGAGGTCGCGTGCTTCGGAGTCACCAGCTCTGACAATCGGGTGTGTTTGTTGCTTTCATGAATAATTGTGTGGTTTATACATCTCAGAGATACTTTGTTTCAAAAGCTTTTTAAGGAATGCAATCCTAATTCGTACAGTTTTAACATCCCGGGAACCAAATCTGTGGCTACTTCAACTGATGTCCAAAATGCTAAACATTGGTCTAGTAAGATGCGTTATTGGTTATTTTTATGAAAGACAATTTGTAATTGTAACTTAGGAGTGTTTAAACTTATATTTTATGTAGTATTATATACGTCTGTTCAAGTTTCAGAACAAGATACTTGATCACTGGTTGTATTATAAATGCTCCAGCAATAAGGAGAAGTACAATCATCACCACTTAATATTTATATTATGAAAGAAAACTATTTTAAGCTACTTTAATTTGCTACTTAAAGATGAGTTATTTCTTAAGATATATTTTTTCTCTCAGATATACTGATGTAGGCCTTGTGAAAAAATGTCCACCCTTTTCAAATTGTCACTTTTTCATCTTCAATAGCTTTTAAACAGTTGAAAGTGCACAACTAAGTGATTTTCACCAATAATATAACGTGTGTAATAGTAACTTTAGCAATAGTCCAGGCAAAGCTGGATGAAAATCGAAAAAGAGCTAAATCAGAGAACTGTAAAGCAGTAAACAAAATTCTGAGATTAAAACACTACACTAAAGCAAATCACACAGGAGACATGTAACACCATTATACGTACAGTGATACAACTCAAGCAAGGCTGCAATGTTGTGTATTGTATATTTGTTGCGCCTAAAGATGGGATATGATCAGATTCCATTCTGAAACGTGAAACTTGTTTTTCTTGAATCAGGCATGGGATCATTTCTGCACCATATAAAACAATGTCATGGTAACAAGTGTTTCCAAAAAACATATTTATACAGTTTTTAATGATTTAAAATATGTATTAATATAAATAATGATAGGTTTTATTTTTAGTTGGATGTACAGAATCAATTTTTTAGAGCCTAGTACCCAGGTATCTAGGTTAAACCTTTAAAAGGTGTGTTTCATTTTTTTAAATTTTTGTTCATGCTAAGAAGAAAGATACAGGGTCCCCACCCAACCATTAAAACCGTGAAACCTTGAATAAGCTGTGAATTTTGTATACCGTGAAAAAACCTGGAATAAGCCGTGAATATATCAATATCAAACTTTAAAAACATATCAAACTTAAAAAACAATAAAAAAAAATCTTGTATCAGAAAATATCCCAGTTGTTTTCAGATAGGGAAATTTACAACAGAATTATTTAGTAAGTTGTTAATACGGTGAATACCGCGTCGTCTGCCTACTTGCAGATTGCAGCTGTGCAGATGATTTAGGCCTGGTTCTGGTTTCCGTTTCCACGGTGCAAAGTAACCGGCGACAGTTGTTAAGTTGCTGGTGATTTTATCTTAAGTTGCTGGTGATTTTATCACTGTCAACTGGCTGCTGATTGGCACTTGTGTAAGTCAGTTTATACGTCTCCTTTACTGTATGTCAGTTGCCTATTGTTTTGTAATAGTCGGTGTAAACAAGCTACACGAGAAAGCTACTTTAACTATACAACTGTTAAGTCACTGCGTCAGCAACTCGCGCATTCCTTGTACACAGTGCGTAGTCAGCGTTGCCAATTCTTGGCAACTGTCAGTGATAGTTTGGAACTTTGAAGATATAAAAGAGGTAATTTTACTAAAGCCTTTAAAAATATAAAAATTTATATTATACTATGTTTTATACTTATTATAACCAATGTTGTTTATTTATGATTAAATTACTAAATTTCCCTACTTTATTGACCCTTCCGATTTTCATTACTCTGACTCTAATTATTACTCAGAACTTCCTAACAGAAATGAAGCTTGAGCAAGTCTCATGTTAAAAATATGGAAGAGCCATGAGTGCCAGGACGACAAGAAGTCCGTTAAGTTTCAGTAATGTCTGCAAGTTTGAACTTCAACCGGACAATAAATAACAAAAATAGAAGATAGGGATTATTGTTACCTGTCTCCGCCTACCTAATCCTAGCAGTTGATAGACTGAAAGATAGATAGCGTTAGCTGTTTTATAATTATTGGTGTTTATGCCTGTAAACAAAATGTCATCAGCTGTTAGTCATTTATATACTGTGATTTGTTAAGCAGAAACGACATTCTGAGATAAATCTGTTATATATCTCGCATGAAAAAATTGAGACAAAAAACTGGCTGGCGTGTGTAACTTCTATTTTCATTCTTTATTCTAAACTTAAAACATTAATTATACATCAGTGACATCTATTGGTGGCTCCCTCAAACCTATGAAATTCCAAGCACATTTCCTTTGTTTCATTACTCAAATACAGAAGTTTAGATTTCGAGGGTATTTGAGGGTAATTTTGACAAGGGTCGAGGGTAATTCGGTAAAAAATAATTGGCAACACTGAGCGAAGTAGAAACCGCCAGCATCAGCAACCGATAACCGATAGACCGTGACTCACGACGACAATAAAATCAAGATACTCTAATAGAGTTCTTTAGTTCTTTTTTTTAAGGTTCACTTTGATGGTATTTACTGTGACATCGTAATTGGAATGCGGGAAAGTTCTAACCAGTATTTGACCGATGCGCCGCGTCTGCATTGTTGTTTTACGACCGGTATAGGTTATGTTTTTTAATATTTCGACCGTGAAATTGACAATTTTTAGACCTTTAAAACCGTGTGAATTTGATTATTAAGTTTCAGTGGGAACCCTGAGATAGTAAAGCTTGCTGTGTAGTCTTGCGTTGAAGTAACTATCCTGTTTTGCACAGATTCAACAGAATGCAGAGGACATCCTGACATACCTGTTGAAATGTCAGCTGTTGGTGTCAGAGCGCTGGTGGCGTCGTCTGCTGGAACAGCTGTCACCAGTGTTGCCCCTACTGCAGTGTCACACCAGCAAAACTTCCCCACTGGGACGTGCAGTGTTGCACATGCTGGACCCAGATATTGCCAACTGTGCCATACTAACCAGCCTTCAGGTTTGTATACTTGAGACCTGACCTGAAAATTCGAGTTTGGTATCCACTTTAAAACTGAGGGAAAGGTTCAATTGCAACAATACTGTACATTTTTGCTACATTTTTTTATTACATCAAGTTTATTTTTCATTTATTGATATTCTCCCCTTATGTTCTTTTTATAATTTAGTTCAAAGACTAATGAACAGGCAGTAAGTAACATCTAGTGCCTTTACACTAATTCAGTCTAGGATGTCTTTGTAATGGAAACATCGTTGAATTGTTTCAAACATATTTTGCTGATTTTAAGGGTTTTCTCAGAAACTGTCTCTGATTGGTGTACCTTTCAAATCAATTATATAACTTAATTTTTGTCTTCATCACATACATTGCATATGTACCAAAAATATTGATTATTACATAATTTGTTTACCCAGTTATGTTGTTTGTAATCAGGTGTTGTTGGGCAACGCAAGACTGTTATTCCATAAAGACGCAGTAGTGCGGGAGGAAGCTGTTGCGAGATTACTGTGGCTCACCGGTCTGACTCATCCTCAGAACAAGAGGCTGGCTGATCTGTGTGTGATAGATGTTGCTGTTACTGGCCACACTCCTGTCACTGGCATGTACGAGGTGAGTCACTGACGTGTAGCATATAACTACTAGAAATGTCAGTTACGTCACTGGTGTACAAAGTGACTGGCATGTATAATGAGAGTTACTGGGTTGTGCAAAGAGTCTTATAGTTCGTCTCTGTAATTAAATGTGAAAGTAACTTACCTAATCTGAGGAACATATCACTACATGGTAGTAATTAATGTGTTTCAGAGTAAATGTGTAAAGGTAGGCAACTGGGATCAAGTGAAGCTAAATATTAAATATGATCAGTTTTAGTTGTTGGTATTAAATTAGGTAACATTTTTTTAACCACAAAAGTCTTTGTGTAAGAGCTGCTCTTTTTATTTTGATTTAAAATATCTTCCTTGTTTTTGAGCACGACCCATCTATTGTAAATTTTAAAATTTCCATGTCTCGCAGTCTTCACAAACATTGTTTAGTGATGGTACAAATTCCCACAGGCCAGCAGTGTAGTGCGGGTACTGGAGCTGCTGTCAGCCCCTTGTGTCGAGGCTAGAGTGCGGCAGTCGGCCATCACTCAACTCAGTGTCATGACTGAGGACTCGAGGCTACATCAGGTCTTTATAGATCATCGGGGAATCCAACTCTTCACATCTATATTGTCACAAGTGGTGGTATGGAGTGTTCACTTTTCATTTTTAGGTTATGTTTGTTTAGTGCTAAGCAGCTTATGTCCTGATATCCACATGGGGATCTCGTATGCAAAAAGCTAGATTTGTTGAAAACTTGACATATAATAGCTTAAACTTGATCTAATAATTCCATGACTTCTGGGCATTTTGACTTTTGATAGATCATGGGACGGAGCCCTAATGGTTGATGTTTTTCAAAACCACGAAAAAGCACACCTAGAGTGTAAAAGGTTTTTGAATGATACCAAACATGAATACAAAATAATCTTTTCAAAGGTTAAAAATTGCTTGACAAAAACCAAAGAAATTCTTTCAATAATACAGATTTTTTATTTATAGATTCAACTTTAGTGTAACCACAACTAAATTCAAAATTTTTAATTGCCATTAACCATCATACATTACAATATGCTTCATCAGTGACAACAATACTATAAAACAATTCAATATGTTATAGAACAATAAATAAAAATATCACAATGTAATAAAATAACCAAATAATTTAGTTGGATAATTGAACGAAGTGAAAGTATCCTTTTACACAACTTTACTGCTTAGACTGGTAAGAGAATCAACTCAACTGGCGTGTCTGTGACCTCAATAACTCGAGAATGCCTCCACAGTTAAACTTTAAATTTTCCAGAAAAACTTAACAGGTCAAAATCTCGGTCAAGTTCGTTATTCAGATAATTTCGTTCAGTATTAATCAAATTATCTTAAAACCAAATTTATTTTTTTCTCCATAAGAATAACATTGGAAGCCATTTTAGTGGTACTTGAATCGTTAAAATTTAGCCGACGTCTATGTTTCAACAACAGGTGGTACTTGAATCGTTAAAATTTAGCCGACGTCTATGTTACAACAACAGAGTAACAATAGTTAGTTTACTAGAGTATACATTGTTATACTGGATAACAAAAGTTTTTTTACCAACAAAAAAACACACAAGAGAGATAAATCGAAGTATATTTTTAAGTTGTGAGCATATTTATTATTTTATAAATTATTAAGTGTACGTTTAAAAAAAAATTTATACAGTTAATATTCCCTTAGTACGCCTACTCTGTGTAAATATCGTAAGTCGGTCCGAGGTGGTGAGTACTTTTTCGCCTACAAAATTTAGAGGTTGTTTGGTCGATATCGAACAGACGATACCGCAACGTTTCATCAACCGATTGTTCGTTCATTCTACTGGACTACTGGATGATTTGAGATTGCCGACTGCCGAGAAGTTAAACTTGGAAATGGAAACCACTGTGGAAGTTCTAAGCTGACTCGACTAGGGCCTGTTGAAGTATAAGTTTGGCCATTGGGCAATTTGAAATTGAAATACCTTACATCCACTTAAGATGGCAAAATATATACCCAATTTAAATAAACTTTGTAATGCTAAGTTAATTACGTAATGTATACAAGGTAAGATAACAGATAAGATGCCTTTAAATTTACAAATTGGTTGCAATCATAAATACAAAGACCCCGAGGTAGGGTTAAGATAATTAATCGGTCTCTCTAAATTACTTGTGATAAGAGAAAAATTGTTCATAAATTAAACTAGTATGAAATAAAAACCTATTCCTTGCCCAAGTAATAGGCTTAATTATAGCTAAGGACATGAAAGGCTCAGTTATTATGAGTTATATTAACTTTCCATATCCATAATTTAAAGTACCTATAAACTCTTACCTTTGTACGAATCAATAGATAATGCAATAAATCAATGATTTATTGTCCACAAGGACCAATTTTCCACTATAACGGTTATTTATTGATTTTATAACTTATTTGGTGTTTTGGGAGGGAAAGCACTGAAAACCGTTTTCTTGTCACAGTATGTGTGATCTTCATGGGCAAGTAACTCACAGTATGTGTGATCTTCATGGGCAAGTAACTACTAAACCTAACTTAACCTAACCTAACCACCAACAAAAACTGTACGAATAGCCTATTAAAAAAGTTGAATATCAATTTAAATGTTAACAGTTGCATTATATTCATTGATTTTTATCATTTATTTGAGAAACGTTTCCTAGCCTAAGGAATACAAATTAATGATTTGTTTCGTGTTCTTTTAAATTTATAATGAAATCTTCGAACACGTTTCAGCTTCATAAAATCTACTAGCGCTACTCATTTTGTATTCCAACAACCACCATTTTCCTTCCAACTTCGAAAACATCTATCTACTATCGTAGTCAACATTCAATCAATAAAACAACCGGTTTGTAAAATTGTTCGATATCGACCAAACAAACTCTAAATTTTATAGGCGAAAAAGTGCTCACCGTCAGAGGCGACGATTGTAAGTTGTACGAAGTGACTACGTACACGTCCAATGTAAGGGCAAATTCACTTCGCTGCCGCTTAGGTTAGGTTAGGTTAGTTTACGTTACGTTAGGTTAGGTTAGGATAGGTTAGGTTACGTTAGGTTAGGTTAGGAGGTTTTATGACTCTCAATTTGTTTTAAAAATCACAGGACAAGTAACGTACGGTGCATAATTTGGAACGGACGTGAACAATAGCGGCCCACTTCGGACGTGTACGTAGCCTCTGCCTAAGTTGTAACAGTGGCAGATGACAGACGACGTGTGTGGCAGATCGAAAATCTCAAAATAGCTTTTTGATGACTATAGATACTAAGATATTAACTTATAAAATAGTTTGTTTCATTACATTTTCTTAGAAAATTGGTAAAATTGTGATGGCATGTGTAAAAAGTATGCAAAACCTCAATTTGTCTAGAAAGCGTTGATGAAGTTAGTCACAGTAAGCGAACAACCTTAAAATTTATTTTGTGGGACAATTATTTGCTAGGTTATATTTTCACTAAATTAATAATAAAAATTGTCTACATTACCTAACATACATCCACAATAAAAACTATAGATTATTCTAACCAAACAGCCTTTTTCGGAAGGTTATCTTGAATGATTTGACATAGCCTAGGGTTGGATTACAGTTAAAGTAAGCCGACATTAAACTGACAATACAATGTTGTAAAATACTTTAAACACATTAACAGGAATGTTGTAGCGAACCAAAATAAAAGCTTTAAACTATTCTAACCAAATTAAGCCTTTTATACAGGTTATCTGAAATGATTTGACAAATCCTAGGTTTTGATTATACTGAGCTGTTTTCATCATAAACTTGGACCTATGGTTATAAAATGTAGGTCTATACACTTAGGCTACTTGCCATTTTAGAAGTTTCATGTACGGTCTTGGACCAACCCATGATTATAGAATTTAATTTCATGATAGCCTAGGCTATTAGAACAATATATTGAAATGTCATTTTGTAAAATACAACTGTTGTAAAATACTTTAAACACATTACCAGGAATGTTGTACCGAACCAAAACAAAAGCTTTAAACTATTCTAACCAAACGAAGCCTTTTATACAGGTTATCTGAAATGATTTGATATATTCTAGGTTTGGATTATAGTGAGCTGTTTTCATCACAAACTTGGACCTATGACTATAAAACGTAGGCATATACACTTAGGCTACTTGTCATTTTAGAATTTTCATGTACGGACTTGGGCCAACCCATGTTTATAGCATTTAATTTCATGATAGCCTATGCTATTGAAACAACATATTGAAATCTCATTTTTTCATATAAATAACTGGGCCTGATTTATTGTTAATCCTTAAGGATATTTTGACTTCGCCTATAGAAATTGTTAACATTAGTTCGTATAGGAAACTCGCTGTTCTCTTAAATTAACCACACTGCTAAAGTCACTGCTTAGCCCAAAATGCTATGTTTGTTCTAAGATAACGCACCCATGCCAATCCTAACAACAAACCATGCCTGAAATCTTCAATTTATTTTAACCCTTTGACTGCCAGCAGCCGATTAGATCGGCGTTACATTACTCGCGAGAACTGCCGACAGCCGATGAGATCGGCGGTAGTCATATGTGCGAGAACTGCCAGGCGCCGATCTAATCGGCAATGATCGTCGTCGCGAGAACTGCCAGCCGGCGACGAGATCGGCTTTTCGTAGAATTCTTGTAGCGAGCGTAATTTTTACAGCAGATCCTTATATTTTATATCAAATTAAAGATAGAGAGTTGCTGTAATTGTAAAATACGTCTTTTATATAGCAACTTAATTTTGTGGCATCATTGTCGACGTTATACAGTTGGCTGTGGCGCGCCAGTCGTCTGCGTGGTCGCCGCTGCTGGCGCCAAGCTGTCTGCTCTTTCCAGACAGCTTGCCGCCAATAAGAAAACAGCTGATTTGTTATTTGCGTGGAATATTTCATCAAACTGTTAACTGTGATGTTTGTTTATGCTGTGCGGTATACAATTGGTTCGTTTACCGTGTATTTTAGAGTTCTGTGATGTTTATGCTGTGCGGTATACAATTGGTTCGTTTACCGTGTATTTTAGAGTTCTGTGATGTTATTTATTTTGAGAATTTAAAAAATACGTAGGCCTAGTAATTCTGGTGTTTGAATTTTTAGTGATTTTTACCTATTCATACAGTTTACTGTAATATGAGTAAAAGGCCACACTCTCCAGTGAGTGAAGGGACACTCATTGCTCAAGTGATCAATCAGGCTGACATCGATTTTATAGATGAAGAGAGGGATGGTGATGACGATTCTGCAAATGAAATCCTTTCGTCTGAGTCTAGCGATGTTGTGGATGACACAGATGAGGATCCTGACTTTGACCCAGATCCCAGTCCAAGGCCTCGGTTTTCATTTTTGAATCGCCCTGGATCGTCTCGCGATGGTTTTTTTCCATCGACAAATAACAGTAGGCCTATGATTCAAAGTGATCTAAATGACTCCAGCTCTGAGGATAACCCGGATGACCCGGACGAACCACAAGCTGTACATGAAGTTGGGGCTCTCAGGGGTCGTACAAGAGGACGTGGTTTGGGTAGGCCTACAAGAGGACGAAGTGGAGCCCGAAGTGGAGCCAGAAGAGGAACGAGTCGTGGACAAGGAAGACCACCGAGAGCACAACGTGAGCCCAGTCCGGAGAGTAGTGAGTGGGAGGAGGTGGATGAGAATGACAGGGGATATGAACACTCATTCAATTTCAGTGAAATGTCTGGGCCTAAGCATTGCCCTCCTCGCAATTCCTCTCCCATATCTTATTTTTATCTATTTTTTACTTCAACGCTACTGAACACTTTCGTAACAGAAACTAACCGATATGCCCAGAGTTTCATTCAATCTAGGGGTGAGAATTGTTCACCCAACAGCCGCCTAAACAAATGGATGAACGTATCATTGGCTGAAATAAAAGGATTTATTTCTGTAATACTAAACATGGGCATTATCCAGAAGCCATCAATAGAAAGTTATTGGTACACCTCTTCTTCACAAAACAGCAAATGGTTTTCTAATATGTTTACTCGTAATCGCTTTCAATTACTTTTGAAGTTTTTCCACATTATCGATGCTAGGAAGTTAGCTCCTATTGGGACAGAAAACTATGATCCATGTGGAAGGTTTCAGACACTTATAGATCATTGCAATCGGCTATTCAAATTGATGTATGTACCAAACAGAAAATTATCCGTGGATGAATCCCTTGTGGGAACCAAAAAAAGAGTTGCACTCACCCAGTACATCCCAAAAAAAAAACACCATCGTTGGGGGATAAAACTATGGGTACTCTGCGATGCTGTAACAAATTTTTGTGTCCAGTTCTATTGCTACAAGGGGGCGAAATATGAAGATAAAAGTGTTTCAAGTGTTGTCGGTCTTGGATACTCTGTTGTAAAAAAACTAATGGAAATGGGAAACCTCCTGAACAAGGGCTTTCATTTATACTTGGACAATTTCTTTACCTCCAAGGAGTTAGCTCGATTCCTGTATACAAACCAGACATGGGTGACTGGAACTGTGAGACCAGACAGAAGGGGCCTACCCAAACAGTTGATTGGAAGATTCCCTGTTGGTAAAAAAGTGTACGTAAGGAAAGGGCCAATTTTACAGATGGCCTTCCGAGAAAAACCAACTAATAAAAAACAATTTATTGTTTTATCTACAAATGCTAAGGCTACAAATGTAAGGTACACCATCCGAAGATGTGGAAAAGTAGTAATTAAAAACAAACCTTCCATTGTATATGAATACAACCATGGCATGGGCGGCATCGATGGCACGGACCAAATGCTATACACGTACCTAGATGAAAGACGGGCCCGCAAGCATTGGAAAAAAGTAGTGTTTAATATTTTTGGCAGGATGATGCTAAATGCCTATGTGCTGTACAAATTGAATACTGACCATCCCTTACCAAGACTTCAGTTCCAAATATCTGTCATCGAAGCGCTGGCAGAAGAATGGCTGGCTGAAAAAAATGCACCACGAGAGGAGAATGGGGGTGGAGATGGTCCGAGAAATAGGTCATTTGGAGTGGAAAAATTAGAAGGCAAGAAGGAAAAAGAATGCACAGAATGTAGTGGAGAGAAAAACCCTGAAGGCAAAAGGAAACGTTCAAGGACTGTGTGTGTTAAGTGCAAGAAAGGACTGCACTTGGACTGCATTCCACTTCACAAATGCAAAGGCCAGTAAAAAAACAAAAAAGAGACATAGTGTAAATAGATAGGTTTTATAATTATAAGTGTTTTTTTTAGTGTGTTTCTATATGAAAATATATTTTTAGTAAACATTTGCCACAAGTTCATTGCAAAAATAGGAGCAAAATGCCATTCGACGACTTCAGTTTTCAGGACGCTATTGATTTACAAGTAAGTAAATTATATTTTTTTCAAGTTTATTTTTCCAATGTTTATCTTCTAAAACTTATTTGTATTTCCATTTTTCCTGAATATCATAGTAGTAATAATGTTGTGCTGAAACAAGAGTTTTCAAACTAATTTACAGCGCATCTCAAAAATTGTAATTTTATTACTTTTACACACATTTTTGTTTTATTTTTTACTTTTTTATTTATTGTCATAACTTAATAAAAATTTGTGTATATGGACTAAATAAAATGCCAATTATGAAAATAGTATTGGTTTTAGTATAAAAAGTACTTGAAACCATGTTTTATGAATTTATAAATAAAAATTATTTGTATAAATAATTTTTTTTTGTATTTTTTTGAATTTTATCTAAATACAAGAAATTATTATTCTTCAAAATAAACATAGCCTTTTAGTTCTTTTTATTACCTACAAAACAAAACAAAAATTATTGATTTATGTCACTTGTAAGAAAAATTATGTAATTTATAGTTTGACAATGTAAAATTACACGGTTCGTGCCTGGCAGTTCTGAGTGAGCATACAGCTGAGAGTGCTGGCAGTTGGGTTAAACACATGGTTGAGGTTGCTTGGCAGTTTTCATGGAAAAATTGCAAAATTGCTTGGCAGTCAAAGGGTTAAAAATAAATAAATTGACGTATTTATACAACATTTACTTTGATAAAAACAAGTGATAAATGTATGTATGTTTTTCTACGGATAAAATGTTAGGTCGGCGGCGGGATCCGAACCTGCGACATTACGCTCCAAGAGCCAGTGCGATACCCCTCAGCTACCGCGACAATTAATTCTTAGAGAAGTGACTAAAACTATAGCTATACTGTATAGACATAAATGATAACGGAATGTATTCTGATGATGTTACTCAAATCAGATATTGAATTTTTTATAAGACATTTAAGTTTGATCATGTGTTTCAATTATCCTTATAAGCGAGGAATGAGCGTACACCTAGTATTATGTTTAACTGCCCTTACCTCACTTGAGTTAAACAAGATCAAGTTGCTAGTTAAGTTAAATAAAAATTACTACAAAATTATAAGTCTAATGGAAATGTTACATTTTCCACTGCTAAATAAATATATTTTTTGTATAAACACTCATGGAACAGTCCTCCTGCTCAGCAGAGGATTTTTAAGCATAACATTGAGTTCCCTCTTTCAAGAGAAGTTAGTTATTGTAAAATTGCTTTATAGTTTTTGTGTTAAACTCTGTTTGTTTTGTTGCTCTATAAGTATATTTGTTAAATATTACAAATCAAAGTTTTAATCACGACTTTTGGTATGTTGTTAGGAGGAGATAAACGAAGATGCTGGTTGCTACGTTATCCCGATTGTGGCGACATTGAAACATCTGGCGAGGCACAATGCCACAATTCGGCAAACCCTCAGCCAGCATGAGCCGTTCCTGATGTGTCTGCTGAAAAGTGAGTCGGCCTAACTTGAATAAATCTTAATGTATAAAAGCGAAAGGCCTTCATTGTTTATAAAATATTCTCCAACTTCTCGAAATACTGGAAAAATGAAATTTTATGCATTGATTATTTAGGTGTGATCTAGGAAAGTTAAGCAGTTTTGGTTTTGATATTATTGTAGACCTCCCTCTGCCGCATCTTTCTTTAAAGTTCCAATGATATTCTTAAGGGCATTAATTTAATTTAGCCTGATGATAATATACACAGATTTTCATTAGGCCTACTCAAAGTAGTTCAAAAGGTTACCCGCAGAATGCAGTACACTCAAAACTGTTAATTCCCCTGGTGAAATCCGGTACTGCACTGCTAGTTAAACTTAACAGACAGAAATCATAAATAAGCCCTTCATGGGTTTCACCCTTCCCTGTAGATTTTAAAACTTTAAAAAGATGTAAAATATGTTTGTATTTAAACGTTAATGTTTCAGATAGTGTAATCATGGGTTATTTTAAATGTTGTCATTAAATTAAAATACTAAAGTTTGTTTGCGAACAAATGTTAGACCTAGTGGTAAAAACAGCTGCAGCCTTATTGTGGGACTTTTTGATGGCCTATTCAAATTACACTTCATTTACACTAACAAAAATAATTTATTAAATTTAGATACAACTTCTACATAATTGGATAAGGCCTACAATACAATATGAGAAATTATGAAGTGAATACTTTTGTTAGCAATGCTGGAGGGAACTAATTGCAGCAACCCCCATTGATATTAGGTAATCTGCTTAAACAGCTGTTACTTCATCTGCTAATGTAGTAAACCTTAAACTTGTAGTTTGTGTTTCAAAACTTGTTGGCCCAGTTTGTACAAGTTTTACTGCAGCAACATGGAATCATTTGTCTCGCGATTTCACCATTGTTATATTATACATCAAAACTGTTAGGGAAGAATGTTTGCAGCATTTCATGAACTGCAAATCACGTTGAAGGGTTATAGATCCAGCAATATGTGTTGGGGTTGCTTCTCTCTCTGTATTCTCTTTACTCAATAATTTGTACCATTAATATTGTTTCAAATCATGTTATTCTATCATGTTTCAAATCATGTTACTGTACGATTGACATTCACTCGTGTTGTTGTCAGGCATGTTCCAGCTGTCAGAGTGGAGGCTGCAGAGGGACGGGGCACAGCTGTTGACGCTGCTGTTGTACGCAGACTTTGTCCTGACCTGCGCAGCCTCTGTGTCTCTGCCTCACCTGGTCACGCAGACTCTACACCTGCCCTTTCCCTGCCAGACACACTGGACGGTCAGCCCTCACACCACCCCCTCACTTAGAGGTGTGCTCAGTTGGTTTGGTTTAAATTGGCTTCAACTAGTGTGTCGCTGGCCTAGTGTCAAGGCGTCGGACTCCGGAACCTTGGCAGCGGCCCTGTCATGGGTTCGATCCCAGCCCTGGCATGTAAATTTTATCTGTACTGTTAAACTCATACTGTAACAACTCGCTCCTTGCTTTGCTTGATATGTTCCACACACAGATGTATATTCTATGTGAACGGGTAGAGTAAGGCAAAAAAAGGCTGCTAATCTCTTTTTAGAAAAGAAAAACTGGTGAGCCCGCTTGTTTTGTTAAGTTTTACAAGAAGTTCACGTCACTTCACATACTCAAACAAATACCCCGGTCACAGCAAACCTGTGTACTCAGCGAATTTAGAGCTTTTTTATAATATATTATGTACTATATATATATATATAATATATAGTACCTCTCTGTGACATATGGCCACTAAAAACTCATAAATATGTGAGATATAAAAAGTTATTATTATCTTGTGCATTCTCAAATTCTCCATAAGATTAACGTGTTTACAATGCATTATTTTATATTGTGCAGGCATGGTGATGGGGGAGATGGGGGCAGTGAGACTGTTGTCTGCACACTGGGCGGTCTTGACCCAGGGACTAGACTATCTGCTGGAGCTGTCGGAGGTGACGGATCGTAGCGCTCCGTTGGCTCTGTCACAGCGCACACTTCGTCAGCTGCAGGTGAAGTAGACTAGAGGAGCTTACAAAATTGAGTACCTTTCAATACTCAAATTATACTTATTTTTCATTTTAAAATAGGGGTGTGCGAGTACTCGAAACTTCGAGTTTTCGGCTGAGTATTTTAATACTCAAACTCGACTCGAAGTTTTGCAAAATACTCTAAAGTTCGTGCGAGTATTTCCTGCCGATATCCGGACGATCGCTAACGATTGCGACCGGCCTAAACGCGTAGTAATGGCCGCAAAAAGCGATCGCACCACATGAAATCGGCTGAAAATGACAATTGCGACCGGCAAAAAGGCGTAGTAACGGCCGCAAAAGGCGATCGCATCACGTAAAATCAGCCGAAAATGACTATCGCATCACGTAAAATTGGCTAAAAATGACGATTGGACCGCGTAATTTCGGCCGTAAATGACGACGGAAAACATAACATGGGCAAAAGTGTCAACCGGACCACTTAATATCAGTCGTAACTAAAGATTTCTTAATCTAATATTGATTATAGGAGATGGAAGGACCAGATGATATTGGCCAAATGACAGCTGGAGCGTGTTTTATCGGCCGAAAATGAATGTCAAACCGCATTTTGTTTTGTCAATACGTAATCCAGTTTGATTTACTAGCTAAAACTTTGTATGGCTTCTCATGTATTAATTAGAAACCATGTTTAGATTATCAAATTTAGGTTGGTATTCAAATCCCATTTCTCTATTTTAAACTACCAACCGATGGCAGATACTCGCTCGAAAATAATTGGCACTACTCGACTCGATTCAAAAAATCACTACTCGCACACCCCTATTCTAAAATAATAGCCAAGCTGTGCAAATGTTTTGGTAGTCGTAAGCTCACCTTGAAGATCAGTAAAAAAAAGCATGCATGTTGTTTTTATTTTGTTTTATCATTACTTTTAGTTTGCATATTTTGTAATTTAGAATTGTTTTAATATTTAAAGTTGTTTGTGTTGCTAATTTGTGAATAATGCTACAGAATCTGCAACTGAATTGCTAAAAGTTTGAGTTTTAGATCTTTAATCAGCATTAGAGACTTTGGTTTTGCTAAACTGCCACAAAAATTTTAATTCTGTTCTCATTTTATTTCAAAAACTAATCACAGTCTAGTTTTAATTGTTTGGGTGTTATTTTAATAATTGTCTAGTTATTTGTGTACAATATACATATCCACCATTAAACACTTTCTCGCCACAAACCCCTGGAGATTCATGAAGCCCAAATTATGTGAACTGCAGAGGATAGAAACATACCCCCCTGCATAAATATTTGAAGATATAAAACATAAACTTATGCTGTTCTGACCTCTCAGACAAATTCTTTAAATATTTTAACAGTCATAAACCAAAGGTTTGATTGCAGGCGTCTCACGTTCCACATGGCTGCCGACGCACACTCTACGCGTTCCAGAACGCCACAACACACAGTGCAGCACTGCAGGCTCTGGCTGAACTCAGCTCGTAAGAAAAAAATATGGTTCCTTTCTCAATATTATGATTATGTTTCAAACAAGCATGTTATACACAAGGTTCTCCACAACTTGGAGCTTGACTAAAAAAAATATTTGTTGGTAGCTAACATTTATAGTACCGGTATTGCTAATATTGTTTACAGTCAAGCTTGTTAACAATATAATTTATGGATTTTACTATTGTCAAGAGAATTTACTATAACCTTGTTAATAGATAAATGAATAAATAAATAAAATAAATAAGGTCTTTAATTAGCGATTTTCAAACAATAATGTTTGTTTTACAAAATAACTAACATGTTTATAATAATAGAATTGTCTACAGTTCTGCAACAATGAGGTTGTCTCGAACTTTTCTTCTTAAAGCTTTAATACTGAACAATTTTATTTTATTTGGAAGAGCATTGTACTGCTTTGGCCCAAAGTATCCAAATCCCCTTCTTCCTACTTCTAGCTTGATGCGTGGCACTTCCAGTAAATAATCCTGCCGAGCGTGTTTTTCTCGCACGTCTACTCTGTTCTTAAGTTTTTCTTTTAAATATGCTGGAAGACCAGTGGCAAGGACTCTATGTACAAGTGTTACAGTTTGCAGTTTGCAAAGACTCCTTATAGACAGAACCTTAGCACTCTTTCTGTAATCCGAAATGTGGTCAAACTTTTTAAGGTTATACAAAAATCGTAATGCGCTATTTTGAAGACGTGTGAGAACCGTGCAGTTTTCATTAGAAAGACTGTTTCCAAAAACTAGTAACGCATATTCAATAATAGGAAATACCAGAGATTTGACCATTTGCAGCTTAGCATCTTCAGGAAATAATCCCTTAAATCTGTTTAAGACTCACAATAAGCCCACAACACGAATAAGAATTGAATAATAGATATGGCAAGGTGTCTTGTAACAAAACAAAAACAGCAAGATTGTTCATCTTATTTCAATTAGGTCAAAATCTATCTGGTTTGTTCCATGTTTTATATAATTTTAGATCAATTATTGCCATGTTATAGTACATTTAATATGTTTGCATCTACTATTATATTAGTACAGTAGACTCTCAGAACTATCAGAAATCTGGACTAATGTGGCGGACATCCCATCCAGATTTCCTTGATGTGGGCATGAGCTCAGTGTATTTAAGTAAGGTTTGCTATTTAGAAGTACGAATTTGACACGTTCTGCGCAGCATCCAGGTGACGTCACAGTGTTTGATCAGCTGGTTTACAATGACAGCTGAAGTTTCCCGTTGATTGCAAACTAGTTCCTAAAAAAGTGTGTCACCGAAGTATTCTGACTACCCTATGTCCCCCACTCCTTCACATAGGATAGTCAGAATACCTTGGTGACCCGGTTCCACCACCAGATGAAGTCACACTACAATGCGCAATAGCACACCTAACTGAAATGCACCTAGGGCATGAGTCTCATGAGACATAACAAGGCAAAGTGACGTCTGCACTAACAACGCAGCGAACTAATACTCTCCTGCCCCCTCCTCCCCGCGCATGAATACTTCCATTTCCTTGCAAATCATAAACTTAATCAATTTTACTGAAACATAGAGTTCTCGACGATGGAAACTACGTGACATTTGTGTTTTGCGGGAAAACTGAAGGCGCTAAAATATGAAGTTTTGATTTGCAACAGCAAATTTAAAATAAATCAAGATCATCGGTCCAGACTAGGTCGATCCGGATTACTGAGAGACTACTTTATCTCAAGGTTTCTGTCATTAAGCATGTCCAGTGTAAACATTGTGTTTGATGGCTAGATATCTAGAGCTCAGCTGGTCAACAGAGCCAGCCTCCCTAGCATCGCTTCCATGGAAGAACACATTCAAGAGGTTCTTGCTGATTCCACCTTCGGGCCCGGATGACTTCAATCTGTTGTTTTTGGTCCTCAAGTTTCTTCAGTTTCTTTTAGGTATTTATCTTTTTAAACATCCCATCTTGATTTGTATTAAAAAACCAAACAAATCAGGCATGTTGTAGCTTTGTAGAAGTGTTTAACAACGGGTATTTTAAGTTGCTGTAAAAATGTGCAAACAAATCTCAAACTGGGCACATTTTTTAACATGCCAGTTTGTTAGTTCAGTTTTTATATGTATTATTTTTTATATTGTTTTAAAATGTGTGAATGTTAAGTGTGATTAGCAATACAAACAAAAATTGTGTCACTGAGAAGTCGTGGGAAATTCAAAAAGCGTAGTTCTGTGATTCCTAGCAGCATCATACTATTCACTATCATAGAATTTGCTTCTATAATTCATATCATTTCAAACCAACCTCTGATTATAAGTCTTGGCAATATCAAATTACCTTTCATTTAAAAAATAAAGCCCCCTCCCTGGATTCTTAGTTAGCGTGGTTGGATTGTAATAAACTGTTTTTGATGTATAGAAGTCAGCCCAGACCAGATTGGATGGATCAGTGAAGCGTTACTCACCCCGCCTCACACACTGCTGCAACTCATCATGTTGGCTAACTCGGCTAGTCACGACCAGGAAATGGTAAGCTTATGTGAATAGGTTGATGCAAACTTAGGCACACTTAAGTATATAGTACCTGGGGGGTCGAGCTTTGCTCGGGGGAAGGCCAGTCAGTTTGTTTAGATGACTTGGAGTAATATTTCACCACTTCCCCCTACTGATAATCAGATTTGTATAACTCATTTGCCTCTTTTCTACATTTTTAAGGTCACTCCAGTTGTTATTTATAGCTCAATGTCCCTTTGATTTATTTTACTACTCTATTTGTGTAATCTACACTCAAATCGTTTAATCTCTGCTCTCAGGAAACCACATGTTAATAATCATATACAACATGAGTATTACTTTGACAGTTCCCTGGTTGATTATGAACAGCTGTTACAATTCTTTTGTTTTGATTTGAAACTCCATAAGCCCAATGTTAATTTTTTTTAACTTTTCATTTTAGTTTTTTTACATTATTTGATTTTTCCTGGGGATGAGGCCTGTCTAGAACTTATTTTTATCCTAGAAATTAGTTATTTCGAACATTTTAAGGAAATCGTTGGAGCCGTTTTTGAGATCCGTGTCGCAAGCAAGCAAGCAAACCTTACTCATATTAGAGTAAAGGATTCCTTTAGGTTCTGCTTCTAGTTCTTCATTCTAACCACAGGATAATCCTCAATTGCTTAGTCGTTATGTTAATATTTTGATATTAAATCAGTTTTTCCACTCATATTTTCCATGGTGATTTTAGTAATAGTTAATAATTTCTTTTTGAAAGCCTAAGAACTGAAAAATGTATATTTATTCACTGTTTTGTTAAAACCATTGAAATCCATACTACTCTGAATAATAATCCCAGTTTATCTTATACATGGTAATTTTTTTGTTTTCTGAGGCCTACTTTTTTAAAGTAAAAAATCTCCCTATGATTTTTCTTTTTCCCCCAAATTTTCCCGCATTTTAGGTTTTGAAAATGGGAATAAACACTAAGTACATTCTAGTGTGTAAATGTATGATGATGTAGTGTTAAAAATAATAGCTATAAAATCCTTACAATGCACAGTTCTTACTTCTGCATAAATGATAATTCAGTTTAACCCAATTTCATTTTTCTCATTTCAGTAACCCTATATAAATAAACAAAGGAAACCTTGATTAAGGTATTTTGTGGCAATCCACAATACAATAATACAGTGCACAATATAAAATAGCAGTTACTATTTTAATTTACTTAGTGCAACTTTTCTTCATAGTTTTTACAATAAACCTCATTAAAGAACTGCTTTTGTTCTAATAATTTTTAATATTTGATGTTGTTTATTTTCAGTGGAAAAAGATTTCTTTGAGCACACTAGCCGTGTGTAGGAGATGTTTGCACCCTAAGGTTGGCAAAACTGACAGTAGCAGTGACTGGCAGGTGGTGGTAACACTGATACTACGGTGTCTCGGTCATAGTCATACCCAGGAGTACTACAGTCTTGGTGGGTGTTTCTTGTAAAATATCTTGAAAAGGTAATAGAGATTGTTATTGAGTTTTTCGGTGTATAAAATCAATTTAAAAATCAAAATAACAAAAAATCAACAATTATTTTTAGTTTTAAAAGTCACCTCATAATCTGAAGTATGCTGGATCGATCCATATCAAAATTACTGAAAATGTTGAGAAGGTTCTAAAATAGAACTGTCGTTGGGCTATTAATTAATTATGGATTCTATGTTCAGGCTATCCTTAGTAACAATATCAGGGTATGGACAGTTCTCTTTTAAATTGATAAAAATTACACTGGTATCGACAGTAGTCAAACAGAATGGAATATTTGTAATTAAGATGATTTAGTTTGATGCATTATAATAAGGTTAGCCTACATACCAGTTTTCTGTCTCAGTTTGATGTATTCAATGTTGAAATACTTTTCATAAATAATGTTTGTGTCACTGTATAATTATGGCCAGAAGAGTGGTCTATATCTTGCGGTAGACATTTATTTAAGTTGTAATATCCAAGTTATGATGTTTTCCCGCTGGTTCCATTATGACGGAGTTTGTTACTGGCAGACTATTAATAATTTGCAGCAATGCTGACTAGCAAACTAGAGGTGTTACGTGGCAATCCTGGTACTGCCAATCTTGGAGGCTGACAGGGCTGCCACCCATCTGGTTTAGTGACATCTGCTAATCGTGTCGATGTGTTGGCAGCACTGCTGGACATCAAACTGGAGGTGTTATTGGCAGCCCTGGGGCGCCGCCAATCAGCTGATAGTGCTGCCATCCTGTGGCAGCTGTTGACTGCATTCCACTGCGAGTCGCCTCACAGCTTCATGGGCCTTAGTATTACTCGACATACAGTGCTTTGCCTCAACAAAGTGTTGGCTCTTACTCAGGTTTGCAATTACATTACTTCTTTTTAGCTTGAACGAAGCACGATAACTCTAGTAAGAAAGGTCCGATCTCAATGAAATTTGGTATAGACGTGTAAAGTAGCATTTATTTGAACGAGTTCGAAATCCAGACGGATCAGACCATCTGAAAGGGTATTTTGGGGGGGTTTTGTACCCCCAAAAACGGTTTTTTTAGGTTTCTTATATGTAATTTTTATTGAAATCAAATTTTAATTCACACCATTGAATTTACCTAAAAAACAAACAATTTGGTGTTTTTCTCATTGCTCTACGTCAATTGGTTACCGATATATTGAAAGTGCTAAACACAGTACGTTGTCTAATGTTATTCGTATGGAGACAAATACAAATTTGATATCTTGCTTATTTATGAACATCCACTGACGAAACTTGGTATATGGCTTCATATAATTGTGGTCTATTGTAATTAGCACAAAAACATGAATTTGTATCAATGATTCCCACAGCAGCAAACCTTCATCCTCAGTCCCCATGTTATTCTTATGGAGAAAAAGTAAAATATCATATCTCCCTTAATAATGAACCTAAATTAATAAAACTTGGTATACGGGTTCACTTAGTTGAGTTCCATTGATATTTGCATAAAAACCAATTTTTTGCCTATGAATCTTGCAGCAACAAACCTGGGTACTCAGCCCCTATTTTATTCTTATGGAGGATAATTAAAATTGTATATATCGCTTATTTATAAATGAATATGGATGAAACTTGGTATGTGACTTCATTTAGATGAGTTCTATTGATATTTCATAAAAACCCATTATTTTGTGTTCCTTTTTGCAGCAAACCTTCGTACTCATCCCCAATGTTATTCATAAGGAGAATAATTATTATTTTATATATCGCTTATTTGTGAATATATTTTTTAGGAATCTTTATAAGCGGCTTTAAGTGTTATTAAGACATATATGTCCATTGGAAATTCGCTGAGTACGCAGGTTTGCTGCGACGGGGGTATTTTAAATGTTGGATGAGATGTGTATATTTTTTTAACTTTCCATTAAACATTTTCTGAGAAACCTTGTATTAATATATTAACCCATTGGCTCACAACCTCGAGTATACTCGTGGCCGCCGAAAGTAGCCCTGACGTGCAACCCCGAGTATACTCGAGATAGCACTTTTTTATTTATTTTTATTTAAAAAAAAATTAATTTTTAAATTTTGTATTTTTTGTTTATTTGTTGTTTTAATTTGTTTTAATTTTTTGTTTGTATGTATTTTTTATGCATACGCCCATACTGGGGGAAACTTAGTCAAATTTCGGGAAAATATGATTTTGGAAAATATGTTATATCTAGGTCAAATATAAATGTATCACTAACATTTTTTATTTTCATGTAAAAAAATAAATAACCTACAAGTACATAATAGTTGTTGGGCTGAAACATTATTTTTTTGTTTTTTACATGTAATTAATGTTTTTTATAAACTATATATATATATATATATATATATATATAATATTTACCATACATAAATGTTGTCAAAAGTATTTTCTTCTTGTAGATAATTTATTTCTCTAAAGATTAGTGCAAAAATTAAGTAAATTGAGCAATAATTGTTGCTATAGTGACAGTTTTAGTAAAAGTCTACATTTATGTAATTTTTCTTAGGAAACTGAACGGTTTGTCAGGTGGCAAATTTCAGGTAAGCCAATGGGTTAAGAATCTATAAACCTGCTTTCAGTTATTTTCAATAAGAATGATTTTTCTTAATAGATCTGATTCATCTTGATGGTCACCATCACAAACTATGTTTTCCAAAATATTAACTCAATTCTAGTATGTGTCGTTTCTGGTTATTTAGTCTCAGTTTTATCGGTTTTTGGGGGAAAAAGTTAAAACTATTATCTATTATCAATTAATAGTTCTTGTTTTCGGTTCTATCTCATTTGGCGCCGGCGGGATCACACATTACCAGCTGTGAATAACCATTGGTCCTCTCATCATCACCATAATAGATGTGATATTGACCTTAAACGATTATAAAACCAGATTATGTTGGCCAAAACACATAGTTTGGCGCAGACTGAAGTAACAAAACTATTGTGTAACATCAGCTGAAACTGCAACAAACTACAGTTTATCAATATTGATGAATTTGACTAATTATTATATATGTACTTATCATAAAGGCAGATTTAGGGAAAACAGACTTTCAAAGTAATTATTATTTAACTGATAACTGATATCCGATTTCTATGAAAAACCAAACTGAAGAAAATTTGAACCGACACATCCCTCCTCAATTCACATGGTGTTGCTTATTATTTAAATCTGCCCATTATTATAAAAATTGTATTAATAAAGATCTTTATAGCTCTGAATGTAAAATATACAAATTATTTGACTACACATCAAAAATGTTATTCACATAAATTATGTTTCACAGCTAATAAGTACTATTTTAAATTAGGAGCCGGAATGTAGTCTATTCTTACTTAAAGTTGACTCAAGTTGGTTGCTTGTTTGCTGCAGGAGTGGGAGCCGGCTTGGTTAGGTGAGCCGAACGTGCGTTGGCTGGCATGCGAGGGAGGGCTGTGCGCCAGCAGGGATGTGGTAGTGCGCGCCACTGCCCTGTGTCTCATGTGCGGGCTGGCGCGCACGCCACGTGGGGTGGCCACACTGCTCGCCTTGTGTCCTGACATGGTCCACACTGTCATGGGGTGAGTTGTCTCTCTAAACTATGTTCTCTGATTGGTTAAAATTATCAAAAATTCCATTATTGAATAAATTGTACATGATACACAAAACGGAGACATACAGGATTTATTGTACACACATTCAATGCCTATACACCAGAGTAGGTCTATTATTATATGGAAATAAAAAATATCCTGATTATTGCAAAAACTAAACTAATTTCTTGATAAATAACTTAATTTATAGAAAACCTTTAAATTTACTTATTTAACTATAATTTGAAAATAAATTATTATATTTTTACAATTTTCCAAAATTCTTCTAAGGAGTACAGTACATGGAAAGATTAAAAAAATCAGGCAAATTAAATAAATATTTATTACCCACGAAGTGAGTTTTCTTTTACTTTCTCCCCTTATACATAGTATATGGAGAAAGTATTGTTTTCTTCAAAACTTTTGAATTTGAGTTTTTTATGGAAATATTTGTTTTGGTGCTCCCTGATCCCAAAAAAGTGATGTGTAGGTGTGTGTGTATCTGTCTGTCTGTCTGCTGGATGTGTACAGTGCTAGAGCCCTAACCAATGGTCATTTTTTTTAATTTGGTGTGAAGGTTCTAATCCACGATATCTCCAGGTGTTTTTTAATTTTTTATTTTTAAGGGTAATTATCCCCCCAATACCGCTAAAAAACAAGAAAAATCAAAACTTCTCAAAAACGGCTTTAACGATTTTAATTAAACTTAAGTGGTTTGTAGAGCTTTAGGTTTCCAACAAAATGACACCACCCGCATTTCTGTAAAAATTCGGGTTCAGAAATTACAGGACTTAAAACATCAAAGATTTCAGTTTTTTGGATATTTCATAAAAAACATAAATATATCACCATTAAAAAGAGCTCAAAAAACTAAATAATTTATTATTTTGAATTACTATTCTACGATTGCTGGTTGCGGAGAAAATTTAAATTTTCATTTTGCGGTAAACACAGTACGTTGTCCAATGTTATTCTTATGGTGAATACAAAAATTACTATTTCTCTCTTATTTACTGATCAATTTCGTTCAAACTTGATATGCTTGTCAAGTTTTAACCAACAGAGGAAATTCAAAATATGTTGCCCCTTAATAACCCTGGGGGGGATTAGGGGGCATTTTCCCTCTTAAAACCACGTGTGTAGCAATGGATTCTGTAGTGCCTCCAAAACAGGGATTTGGGTGGATGTTATTGAAAACAACTTGTTTACAAGATTTTCTGTACATTCGACTGTGCTTTGTATTCTATATTTAGTAAATAAAAAGTTAAAATTAAAGTTAAAATTAAAAGTTAATATTTATTAAAAGTAAAATTTATTCACTAAAGTTGGGCTAAGAGGGAGAAAGTATGTGTCAGTTTCTTGATACCGTTTATTTATATAAATGCAGATTGTGTTGCTCTACCTTTCTATGAAGACTTGCTTTGTATTGATGTTGACTGAATATTACTGTGGGGTTTGTTTTCTGTTTAACAAACATTAACGTTTGAAAAATATACATGCAGTGTTAGTATGCTAAAGTCTGAAAAATAATTTTTGGCTGAATCTATTCTTCGAAGTTTTAATATAATTCTCAAAACTGTATTGTATAGTAACAAAATTCTGTGCAAATTATTATTAATTTTTGTTGCTCTATAAATGCTTCTACCATAAATGCCACTTTCAGTGTAGTTTGTAATGCAACTTTATATGCCTCTTTACAAAAACCAGCAAAATTATTATGTCTATCTGTCTATGGGTTCTGTGTGTAGGGAAAAATTATGAATAGTAAAAGTCGTAAATATTGGAATAACAAAAGTAAAATATCAATTTAGCACACTGGTAACATTTTTTGGTTTCTTAAACTTCCCCTGAATAAAAAAGCACGCAAATTATAATTTGCACAAACAGACTTTCCAGCAACTGAGTTTCATTACACTGTAAAATCTGATATGTTTTATTTCCAAAATGTTTTACTGACTTGTCTGGTATTTTCAGAACAGTAGTGGACCATTTGGAGGCTAGTGTTGTCCGTGAAAATGCTGCTTTGCTGTTGACAAACATTGTCAAACATTCCAGTTCCAAGGTAAGGAATATTTCTCTTTTTCCAAAAATGTTAAACAATTAAGTATTAGTTATCTGGATGGTGTGGATAACCAAATCAATTTCTTTCTTCGTATTATTTTGTTTTATTTCGAGAAATTTCATAAATAATTCTTTAAAATGTTTGCACTTGTCATAACAGCATCAAGCCGAACATGAAAGAGAATCCTGTGACCAAGACCTAAGATTAGTAAGCTTTAAGCAATTTAGTACATCTCCTGAAGATAATTGATTACATTGCTACACATGAATTTGTTTTAAATGAAAATATTCTTTACTTTTATTTTCATTGCAGGAGTATGTAGAATCTGCCAGAAATGTCAACTTGTTCCAAGAGTTCCGTGAGTCAGTCAACTTGGTCACCCTGACACCAGTCCTCTCTCACATAGGTAGGCCTAACATGCCATAGGAATAATTCAAATAAAATGAGCTGACAAGAGTATGTTTTAATGATATGTATGTGCAAGGTTCGTAGAGCTTTTAGACCAGGTGTGCTGAGTCGATCTATTTAAGGTTTTCTACTTAACCAGAAGAGACCTCATAAAAACAGCTGGAAGGTCACGTGATCACCAATCCAATCTGCAGTGTTGCTGGAAATACGATATTTATCATACAAGTACCATATTTTCCTCATCAGTGTAGTTAGAATTAAAATTTTTAACTGCTTATATTCTATGATAAGCTGTTATTTTATGAAACTAATATATTGTTTTGATATATTTTTATTCTTAGATTAATTGATTACGGGTTTAAATTTTCTTTCTGCATGTCCAGTGACAATTTAAAAATAGCTGTACCATTATTATACCCTTAAGGTTGGCAACACTTTATGGTATGTTGTTGATTTATGAATTAGCTGGACACCCTTGTAAGACATCTTTGCTGCGAACATTACTCTTATGTAATAAGCACACCTAGTCTGAAAGCTCTAGGAACCTTGATGTACGTACGTGTATAGCGCTTAGTTAAATTCATCAGTGAACTGTAGTCTGGTTGCAGTTTTAGCCCATGTAACACAGGGCTTGGCCCTGTTGTCAATTTGTAGTATCACAGTGGACATTTTGGCCGGTATTTCATCGTTCGATAGCCATTTATGGCCGATACCATGCAGTTTGGTCTATTGCGGTGATGATGCTTAGTCCAGTCATAGTTTACAGGTGATTACGGCATGATTGTCAATAACAGCTGATTTAGTGTGGTGTGATTTACAGCTGATAATTTGTGGTCTGGCATGTTTCAAGGCTGATATTATACGACATTATTAGCACAGAAAGCCAGTTGACTAGTGCTTTCTGGATTGAATACAGATAAATATGTCTTACCATTATGGTTCTTGTGTGTTATTTTGCTATACGTTTCATTTTTGTAGAACAATTTGTTTTAAAGTAATGATGTGTTCATATTCATTAAAAAAATGCAGTTTGCTGCTGAAGGCATTGATTTATTTACTTTTCATTTCAAACTCACGTTCCAGAGCCCAGTTCAGGAATGCTGCACACAGACTCCAAGTTTGTCAAGGCAGGCTGCTGGTTCATCACCAACCTGCTGTTGTCCTCTGGGGAAGATGTGCTACAACTCGTCTGCTCCAGTGGGCTGTTCACTGCACTGTGCAGGTCAGTTAGGTTAGGCAATCTTGGTGAGGCCTAAAGGCAGGGGACTCCCGCACATTTTATGAGTGTTGTGTAAGTTGCCAAAAAGAAGGGGAGTTACGGAATGGAAAATGTTGGTTGGAACAGCTAAACCTACTTAGCTTTTTGAAAGGATTGTTCACCTTAGCTCATAGCAAAAACTATCAATATTCTCAATCATAGTAAATTTATTTATGGATTACATGACAAAGTGGTTCTAAGTTCTAAGATATATCAGCTACAACAAAACTAGATAACCTCATTAACAAAAAGATTCCAGATTTACTCATATTTTTTATATCTTTGCCATTTTGATTAAAAAAACTAAGTTTGAATTAAATCCAGATAATCATTGGATTACAAGAGGGCCTCTGTAAATCAGAGAAATCACGAAGGTGAAATGATCTAGTTTTGTTTGGAGAGCATCAACACAAGGATAATTATTCTAAAGCCACAGCAGAGAACTGCCTTGAATGAAACAGTTTCAAGTTTTAACTTTATTTTTAAAACTCATAATAGCGATGGATTTGAATTTATTTTTTGATTTATTTGGACTTTACCTATCGCTTCTAGAGTTAAAACTACACTACGTTTCGGGAGGTAAGGAAACTCCACCCGTTGTTAGGTAAGAAAACGGGAAGAGTTTCCTTACCTCTTGAAATGTGGTGTAGTTTAATCACTAGAAGCGATAGGTAAAGTCCAAATAAATAAAAAAATAAAGTTTCAAGCTGATACTGTTCAGAAGAGGAGACAACAAGAGATGTATCACCTGCAAATAAGCATATGTTGTTAGGCTTTTGTGAATTTCATAAATTAAAATGAATATCAAAAATAACATTGAGTCAACAACTGATCATTACCACTGCTAACTGCTTATATAATGTAGCTCCAAGTCCAAACATATATTTCTTTGACTAATTACATCTCTTGCAGTTGATAAGTGTGAGCTGTTTCCACAGGATACTGCAGTGCGTGGACAGGCTGCGGTGCCGGGAGACAGTGGGCCTGGTTGCTGCGGTCTGCAGACTACTGGCTGTGTGCTGCAGAGCTGGCTGTGACATCCCACAACTCTCTGATTGTGTGACCGCTCTCATGAGCTTCTTGGACCCTGAATCTTTTGGATACGGTAAAAATGTGTTAAAGTCGAATCCCAGTTTATCCAAAATTAGTTGTGGGTGAATTAGGATATACATCAGTTTAATACTCTTCTTACTTTCTGCTTACTTTGGATATTTTATTTGATGGCATGGGAAATATAATGAAACAATTCTTCAAAATAATAAAGAAGTTAGCCGATTTTAAACTCACAAAATCAAAGAATAATATATCGTTCCTTAGTTTTTTGTTGGTTTTTTTTATGAAGTATATTTGGCTAATCATCATTCCATAACATGTTTCTGAAGATATATCACTAGCACTAAAAGGTTTAACAAATTATTGAAGAGGGATTTTTGCTTTTAAGGTGAATTATGATTTGCTTCTGTTTATAGAGCTTTTTTGAACATAATTTTCACAGATTACCCATATCCATGCCAGTTTGTCACTGACAATCTTTGTTCAATTTAAAGGCCAATCTTGAGAGTACCATGACCTAATATACACTCTTGGACTTTTGTGTGAATCAAAACTAATTAGATAACTGTCCTGCTGAAACATTCACTAGTCTTGAAACCCTTTTACATGGTTTTCGCTCACAAAGCATCACCTCTGGCTCGCCCCACAGACCCAGCTGACTCGTCAGAGGAGGTACAGTCCCTGTGGCAGGAGTCGCTGAGGCTGCTGAGTCACGTGCTGACCGCCGATGCTGAGGTGGTGCTGAGTCCAGCCCCGGTCACTGTGCTGAGTCAGTGTGTCGGCATCGCCGATCCTCAGTGTGCCTCGCTCAGGCTCACTGCGCTACAGGCTGTCCCCGTGCTCTCCAGGTTTCTGACGCCCAGTGAGTCAATATTTTTTCTTATTCAGAAATTAAAATTTAATTTGTTTGCTTATTTTTTAATGTGTTTTTTCTTGTGTTTTGATTTTACTTCAAGTTTTTTGTGTGTGACAAGCGAAAAAAAAAAACCTCCAGTAAGAGACTCTCTGGAATTAGTGGGTTGCAAGCTTTAAAGATTTTATGTTTGCACCAGAAAACATGTCAGGTTACCTTCTGTTTGAGACATTTGGACCATAAGTAAGATTGGTTATTTTAGTCTTGAATATAGCTTCTAGGCCTTTAACATGAGTATTAAAAAGTTAAACGGAATGTCAGCAGTATAGATATTAAAAAGTAGAGGGGGCAGTACCAATCCCTGGAGGAGGCCGTTGTTTAGATGAATGAAAGAACTTTCACCTTGCAACTTTGCAAACTGATAATTTTAATAAATTCTTCGTTGAATCTGTCACAGAAGTACACAGTAATATAGTTCCTCCTAATGTCACAGCTCAGGAATTACTTAAGATTTCTGATCCTTTTCAGCATGTTGGTCCAGCTTTATTTTTTCATAATATCTCCTCTCAATTACTTCTTGATATTGTTAAAAACTCCAAAACATCAGCCAGTGTTGATGTCTTTGGTTTGTCTAGTGCTGTAGTAAAGAGAGTCTTTGATTCTATAGTTATCCCTCTTACTTACTGTATAAATAGAAGGACATTTTCCTGATGTGTTAAAAACATCCCGTGTGGTCCCTGTATTTAAAAAAGGAAATAAAGACCTACCATCAAGCTATCGCCCTATCTCTATCGTCCCATTTTTCTCTAAAAGTTTAGAGACTGTAATACAGATACAACTAAATGATTACCTCCTTCACTTCAATCTTATTAGTACTTCACAATTTGGTTTTGTAAAAGGTAGATCCACAGTTAGTGCAATGGACTCGTTGGTCAGAAACATTCATGGAGCTTTTGAGAACAGGGAGTTTGTTCAGGTCACATTTTGTCTTTTGACTGTGTTGATCATTCTATTTTATTGGACAAACTAGCTCACTTGGATGTTGTTTGGGCAGCTCTTAAGCTTTTCAAAACCTCTTTAATTGATCGAAAGCAAGTGATGTGTGTTGGACATGATAAGTCAAATGTGGCTGCTATTAGTTTTGGAGTCCCGCAGGGCTCCGTGTTGGGTCCACTTCTTTTTGTGTTAATGATAAATGACTAACGTTAAACTGTCATTCAATTTTATTTGCCGATGACACAATGTTCTTTCACAGATATTCAGACATTCAGACACTCAAGACGCTGGCTAGCTACACCTGGTCTCAGGCAGAAACCTGGTTTAGGGCTAATGGTTTTTTGTTAAATGAACAGAAAACGCAAAATATGTTCTTTAGTCTAAGAGAAGGCCTTTTGGGGTTGCAAGGAGGTCAAGTATTTGGGTGTCTTTGTTGACAATAAATTATCCTGGGAACCTCATATAAATTACTTCTTTAGTAAACTTTCCAGGGTAATATATCTGCTTAGACAATTAAAACGTCATGTTCCTAACAGTTATGGAAGATCCGCTTATTTCACTTTTTTCCAGAGCATTGCCTTGTACGGTATAACATTATGGGGTACTGTAGGCATGTTAATAGGATTCCTCTATTACAAAAAAAAGGCAGTTAGGATCTTGACAGATTCACACAAAATTGCACACTGTAAACCTTTGTTTATTGACATGAAGATAATGACAGTTGTAAATCTTTATATATATATATACAGTTTTACTTTAAGTTAAAAACAATCTTAACAATACTGTTCAACGGAATAATGTGCACACATAGAAACTGTTGTAAACTAGATATACCTTACCAAAGATTGTCTAAGTCGTTGAGGAGCTATGAAATTATAGGGTTAAAACTGTATAAAAAGCTCTCATATGGATTAGCTTTTGAACCTTTGGATAAATTCAAGGCAAAACTGTTTAACTGGTTAGTTTTAAATCCATTGTACTCATTAGATGAATTTTTTAAATGCAATATCGATATTGCATCTGTTAATTAATTGTAGGGGTGCGAGTACTCGAAACTTCGAGTTTTCGGCCGAGTATTTTAATACTCGAACTCGACTCGAAGTTTTGAAAACTACTCGAAAGTTCGAGCGAGTATTTCCCGCCGATTTCCGTACGATCGCTAACGATTGCGACCGGCCAAACGCGTAGTAACGGCCGCAAAAGGCAATCGCATCACGTAAAATCGGCCGTAAATGATGACCGCAAACGACTGCGACCGGTCAAAACGCGCAGTAACGGCCGCAAAAGGTGATCGCATCTCGTAAAATCGGCCGAAAATGACGACCGCGAACGATTGCGACCGGCGAAAACGCGTAGTAATGGTCGAAAAAGGCGATCGCATCACGTAAAATAGGCCGAAAATGACGATCGGACCGCATAATTTCGGCCGTGACTAACATTTTCGTCATTTAATATTGATTTTACGCGATGTCTGGACCATGTGAAATTGGCCAAATGACAACCGGGCCCTGTTTCATCGGCCGGAAACGAATGTCAAACCATATTTTGTTTGTCAATACGTAATCCAGTTTGATTGTACTGGCCAAAACTTTGTATTGCCACTCATGTATTCAATCAATCAATCAAAATAACTTTATTACAAAAATGCACATAATAGTACAGAATGGCGTCAACAGTATACAGTAATACAGTATAAACAACTACCCAACTAACCAAAACATAATTTTTACCTCAAAACTAACTTACAAACTCATTCCATTTGATCCGTGTTTTAAAGATAAGTAAAAAATTATTCTGTCTTATATACAATGGTCTATTGATAAGAAATGTTTTCAGATGTTTTTTAAATAAATTAAAGCCAGCAATATTTTAATACCTATAGGTAATTTGTTAAAAAATTGAATTCCGTTATAAGAGGGTATTTTCTTGTACATTGACAAATTATGCCTTTTGTAAGCCAGCTGATTACCTTTCCTGGTTGAATAGTTACGAAAAGAATTCAATGTTGGCATTGTTTCTAATTTTGATTTAACGCGAAGAATTAATTGAAAAATATATAAACTGTGCGCAGTCATAATTCCTGTTTCTTTAAAGTGTTCTTTTACAGATTCTTTTGGTTTTAATTTTAACATGATACGAAGTGCTTTTTTCTGCAATATCAATATACTATTCAAATCATTAACTGATGTACTCCCATATAGGCCTAACCCAAAAGAAATATGCGATTCAATCAGTGCATGGTAAATTACTTTTAAAGTTTTGAAACTGCTAAATTTATACATTTGCCTCAACGCATACAGGCCTGAAGATACCTATAGCTGTTTAAGTCTTCAGTTCCTTAATTAATTAAGTTAAAAGAAGAAAAGCTATACTGAAAAATAAATGTTGTATTTTTACATCAATCCCAATTCCAATATTTTATAAATAAAAAACAATAACATTAAAAATAATGAAACATATGATTTGTTTTAAATTAAAACCACATGATAAACATTGGTGGATAGTCAGTTGCCACTACACAGCCCCCCGCGGAGACCGGAGGTCAGGGCCTTTTGAAACGAACTTGACGTCCTGATCGTGTGGTGTAGTTTGGGAGTACTGAAGTTTCTGTATTATCTGGAGGCTGCGCAACAGGAGATGGTTTGGTGTTGAGGGTCTTGGGTGGGGTTTCTGCATCTTTTTGTGGCTCATCAGCCAAAATATAAACAGGTTTTACTCTGTCGATGCTCACCTTGGACTTTTGTCCGTTAATGATAATGGTTATGGTCTTATCATCACGATCAAACACTTGGTAAGGGCCTGTGTAAGGAGGTTGTAGAGATTTCCTCACCGTATCATCTCTAAGGAAAACATGAGAGCTAGTTTTTAGGTCTTGGAAAACAAAGGTAGTCTGTTTTCTATGACTAGATCCAGGTGCAGGACGGAGATTAGACATGTGGTGACGGAGCTGCACGACAAAATCCGAAGCATCCTTTTGCTGATGAGGACCGCTTGGTGCTACAATGAGTTCTCCAGGAAGTCTAAGAGGTTCACCGTACAACAACTCAGCCGATGATGCCTTGAGGTCTGGTCGAAACGCGCTACGGATTCCGAGTAAAACAACTGGTAGGGCTTGAAGCCATGTTGTCTCTGGGTGGCACATGATTGCAGCCTTGAGTTGCCTATGGAAACGCTCGACCATTCCGTTAGAACATGGATGCCAGCTGCAGGTGCGATGTCGATCGATGCCTAATGTCATACCCAGGCGGCGAAACAAATCAGATTCAAATTGTCTTCCTTGATCTGAAGTAATCCGAGATGGCGTACCAAATCGAGAGATCCAGCAGTTTATAAGTGCTTCTGCGACTTCTTGGGCTGTTATACCTTGCAGTGGCCAAACCTCAGCCATCTCGTGAACCTATCTACAACTGTAAGGCAATATCGATAGGGGCCAGCAGGAGGAAGTGGTCCTATGAGATCAATATGTATGTGTTGAAAACGGGACGAAGGTTGAATAAAACTACCAGGTGGAGAGTGAACATGTCTAAATACTTTAGCTCTTTGGCAATACTGACAAGTGCGGGCCCAATTGCGGCAATCTTTTTGTATGTTAGGCCACACAAAACGTTTTGAAATAAGTATTACAGAGGCTTTTATACCAGGATGACTCAGTCCATGTAAGGAGTCAAATACATTACGTCTATATTGCTCAGGAACATAAGGACGGTATGTCGATGGTGTGACGTCACAGTAGATCTTTTTATCTGAACCAGGAATGGTTATGAGTTTTAGTTGGAGTGAAGTGTTTCCTAAAAGGAGATCTTGTAATTCAACATCATCCTTTTGAGCACTTGCAAGGGATTGCAAGTCAATCGGAATGGGGGAGTTTACAGCTTCAACACGTGACAAGGTGTCTGCGACAATATTTGTAGAACCAGAGATGTGCTGAATGTCGGTCGAAAACTGTGAAATAAAAGTAAGCTGATTGAGTTGGATGGGAGGCAGTTTATCTCGTCTTTGCTGGAAAGCATAAATTAGGGGCTTGTGATCTGTAAAGATAGTGAAAGGTTGTGCTTCGAGTACATGTCGAAAATGCTGTACTGCTGTATAGACAGCATACAATTCACGGTAATAGGCTGGCCAGTCCTTTTGCTTTTCGTTAAGTTTGTGAGAAAAGAAAGCTAAGGGTTGCCAGGAAGACTCTGTAGATTGCTGCAGGCAGGCACCTACAGAGGTTGCAGACACATCTGTAAACAATCCAAGACGAGCTTCAGGATCAGGGTGATTGAGCAATGTAGCATTGGCAAGGTTTTCCTTACATCTAGTGAAAGCTTCGTCTAAATCCTCGTTCCAGTTCACAGGTTGGGAGCCTTTAAGTCCAGCAAGTGCATCGTGGAGGGAGGACTGATATTTCAAGAATCAAGAATCAAGAATTTTATTTGCCATTAAATAAAACATCTTTACAATAGGCATCGTCAGAGTACATTTAAAATCAATAAACCTAACAATAGCAAAAGAGCATAAACAAACTTATATAATACAATAAAAAAGAGATATTACAAGCATTCCTTACTCTAGTTAAAGTCATTCATATTAAATTTTAAATACTTTTCAAGTGTATAAAATCCTTGTTTATTAAGCCAATTGCTTACCATTGTTGAAAATTTCCTTGGCGGGAGGGACCTAACTGTAGTGGGAAGCCTATTAAAAATCAAAATTTGTTGATACTTGTAACTTTGATAATACTTATTTAATCTTATATTCGGTTTAATTAAATTTCCTTTGTCTCTTGTGTTGTAACCATGTATTGAGGATTGTTCATAAAAGTCATCAATATTATTTCTAACATAAATGAGATTTGAGAGAATAAAACTACATGCCAATGTCATAATCTTAAATTCTGGAAAAACTAATCTACAAGATTCAGTTGATGCAATACCTGCTATTATTCTTAATGCTTTTTTCTGCCATGTAAATGCTTTTCTTGCTGGTGCTGAATTTCCCCATAAACGAATACCATATGTCAAATGAGAATGAAAAAGACCGAAATAAACCATGATAAGGACTTCAAGGCTAACACATGTTTTTAGTTTTCTTAAAAGACAAGTTACTCTAGATAATTTTTTACAAACATTGTTTACATGTTCATCCCAACACAATTTACTATCTACAATTATTCCTAATAGTTTGACAGGTTTGAACATTTCCTCATTTTAGCTGCACTGGGAATAAAGCGACGATAGAAATTCATCATACCCAGAAACCTACGAAGATCACGAGCAGTCTGTGGTCTTTTAAACTGTTGGATGGCAATGACACGATCTGGCAAAGGTTTAGTTCCAGCTGCAGATACTTCGTAGCCAAGAAAGGTGACTGCAGAGGATGCAATGACACTCTTTTTAACATTTACTAGAATGCCATGGTCAGAGAGACGTTTAAAGAGGATGTTCAGATGCTTCATGTGTTCTTCCTGATTGTGAGACGAGATCAGAATGTCATCGATGTAAGCAAAACAGAAATTTAGACCAGAAAGAACTTCATCGATAAACCTTTGAAATGTCTGTCCAGCATTTCGAAGCCCAAATCCCATAAAAGGAAACTCAAACAATCCAAAAGGAGTGGTAATTGCGGTTTTGGGAATGTCGTCAGGATTTACAGGGATCTGAGTGTAGGCTTTAACTAAGTCGATTACACTAAATACATTACAACCATGTAAGCAATGACCAAAGTCATGTATATGTCTAACAGGATACCGGTCGGGAATTGTCCTGGCGTTGAGTGAACGATAGTCTCCACATGAGCGCCATCCATCGGTCTTCTTGGGTACCATATGGAGAGGTGAAGCCCAAGGACTATCAGAACGACGAGCAATACCTTCCTGAACCATTGAGTCAAACTCTGATTTGGCTATTTTAAGACGGTCAGGAGCGAGGCGACGGGGACGACAAAACACTGGCGGACCTTCAGTTGTCCGAATATAATGTAAAGTTGAATGTCGAACATTCCGAGGCAATCCAGATGGGCGGATAACTCTGGGAAAGCTGCAAAAATCTCATGATGGGGAGTGTTTTCAGAGAGAGCCTTTAAACTGGGTTGAGAGTTCTGAGCTGGTTGGCAGAAAGTCACGAAACCTGTTGTTCCGTCGACAAGACGTTTATTACGACAGTCTGGCAAGAGATTGAAATAAGCCAAAAAATCAGAACCAATAATTGGCAGGTGTACATCAGCTACAATGAAGCGCCATGTCAAAGAACGGCGAAAACCAAAATCTAATGTAAGATTTATGAAACCATAAGTACATATTGTTGAGTTGTTTGCAGCACTTAATGTGTAGTCAGTCGGGCAACGTCGATCAGGTAGGAGTCGTTTAGGAAAACAACAGAGGTCAGATCCGGTGTCAATAAGGAATCGGTTTCGACTAGTTCGATCTGTAACATAAAGGCGGCTACCAGCAGTTGTGCAGTCCGTTGCCGCCATTACTGACTGCTGCTGGAGTTTTCCTGAAAAGTGCAAGGAAGGATGCATTTTGTAGCATTTTTACCAAACTTAGTGTGGTACCAGCACATACGTACTGATTTTTTTTCTTCCGTTCTATGCTTTGACATTGAACGACTTCGAGGGTGACTACGGGACTGATTGTTATGTTTAAAATTTGCAGAGAGTTCCGCAATTTGATCGGAAAGAGAACGAAGTGTATCTAACAAGGCGTTACCTGAGTCAGGAGATGTTGAGTTTACGGCAGCCGACATAGGGATGGGTGGTTGAGCTACTTCGATGATTTTAACAGCTAACTCAGCCAATTTGTCCAGCGAAAGCTCGAGTTGAGTGGTTAGAATCGCCTGAGCGTGTGGAGGTAGGCGCCGTAACCAAAGCTGACGAAGAAGCTTGTCCTGAAGAGTCGAGGATCCAGCTAGGGAGCGCAGATGACGTAGGAATTGTGACGGTTTTTGATCACCTAATTCTTCATCGCTGAGAAGTTGTCGTATTCGCTGCTCCTCTGATGCCGACAATCGTTGAATCAGTTGAGTTCGTAGAACGTTGAACTTGTCTCTATCCGGTGGGTTAGTGATGATGACCTCCACTTCGGTTGCGTAGCGAGTGTCTAGTTGAGCCACAACGTAATGGAATTTTGTTTCATCGCTAGTAATCCCAGATATTATGAATTGAGATTCTGCTTGTGAAAACCAGAGACTTGGTCTATCTGCCCAAAATGGAGGTAACTTCACAGCAACTCGATTTACAGCAGTTACATTTGTCTGAGAGATTGTATTATGTTCTCTTGCGATTTTCTGACTCAATTCAACATTTGCAGCTCTTAACCCTAGCAGTGGCCACCCAAAAACTGTAGAATGGCCAACCAATTTTGGCGATTTTGCAGACCTTTTTTTGAAAATTTGTATAAATTTGAAATGAGAACTAAACATAGCCAACCACATATTCATTTTGTTCAGAAAGAACAGGGGCATCATATAATAGTCAAATAAAAAAGATCTAAGAGGTAATTTTTTCAGCAAAGTAAAAAAAATAAAAATAAATTGAAATTTATTTTTGAAATTTCAAAAGCAGCCTCGGTAAAACTTTTTCGTCCGATTTTTTATGGAAAATTCATTATATACATTATGTAGACAATTACATAGAAATGTATAATATGTTGGGGAACAAATTTTATTTGTAGGTATTATGTAAGTATATACGGAAAACCGCAAAATGTGAAAATTATACAGTGTTAGTTAGTACTGTAAAATTGTAATGTAAATATGTATATGCTAATAATAATATGTATATGTTTGTAAAGATAATGAAATAAGAAATGTAAAAAGTCATAAAGTTGATGGTAAAAAATTGTTATCACTTATGATTAGATGAATTTTGGAAATTTTAGGGTATTCGGAAAAAAAAAGATTCTACGGTATTTAGTATATAACTTTTTTTAGAAATTTATTCCTCCAAATACTATATATACATTTAGTAGGACATTCAATTCCCTACATAGAAATGTATAATATGTTGGGGAAAGAATTTTATTTGTAAGAATTATGTAAGTATATACGGAAAACCGCAAAATTTGAAAATTGCGGTCACCATGTAGGAAAAATTACAAAATTAATATTTTTTATATTAGGCCTACTCAATAATCTACTCAATAAATACATCCTCCCTTACAATTGTAAAAGTAATAAAAATAAATATAATTACTCACCCCCTTCCCATTATTATGTTATCCTGTAGGTTTATATCACAATCGAACATTCGAGACATTGTAAGAAAAACAACTTTTTAGAAACCCTATTTCACACACTTCAGTAATATTTATGCATAATAAAATGCATAAAGATTACTGTTATATACACACATACACTTCACTAACACTCCGAAATAATAAAGGATTTAGCAATAATTCGCGGATAACATGAGAGCATAAAACCCACCGACAGCGACGACAAAAGACGAAATGGCCGACTAATACGTACCAGATGTGAGATGTGACGCAATTCCCTCGTCTTCGAGAGAGCAGACAGAAATAATAACCATGGGCAAGGCTGCCAATCTCAAACGCAAAATTTCTTCCTCTTCAAAATGAAATATTATATGACTAGTATTTATAACTTGCACTGGATGTAATTCGCATTTCCCATACCAGCGTATTACGCCGGTTGGCCATTTGTTACGAATTCAGAAAACAGGTGTTTTCATAAAATCGTAACTGTTGTGCAATCAATATTTCGTTCTAAAAATCAATACCACAGTGAAACTAAACTCTTTGGCTATGCAGTGGTACCACCCGCAACATCCTAAGACAAAAATTACCCGAGCAGGGTAATTCCAAAGAAGTCGTGTTTTTACATTTTCCGAGCGTCGACTGCAGGAATGGCGTAGTGGCAAAATTTCATAGTAATTATAATCGTCGTGACATTGTTATACAACTTGTAAACGGTTCATTTATGTAATAAAATGAAAGTTCAGAATGTGATCTTTCGAATGGTATAAATATTGTTCACTTCTGAGTTGACTATTAATGATTTTTTTACCGTTACAAAAATTTCCACCCGTACCAGCGTATTACGCTGGTGGCCATTTCAGGCGACACGTAAAACCAGCGTATTACGCTGGTTGGCCACGGCTAGGGTTAATTCTTCCAACTGTCTTTCGATTTCTTCTAATGACATCGTGAAAACAAACTTGGTAGAAGTAAAGTTCAATTTTGCAAAAAAAAAACAATATTTCAGTTAAATTATAGTTGAAAGTAGACTGTAGAAAATGTTCTTTTAGTAGGGGTCACCAATTATAGCTGTTAAAGTCTTCAGTTCCTTAATTAATTAAGTTAAAAGAAGAAAAGCTATACTGAAAAATAAATGTTGTATTTTTACATCAATCCCAATTCCAATATTTTATAAATAAAAAACAATAACATTAAAAATAATGAAACATATGATTTGTTTTAAATTAAAACCACATGATAAACATTGGTGGATAGTCAGTTGCCACTACATACCTTTTTACAAACAGAATTAACATGGCAATCCCAATTAAATCTATCATCAATATTCAGTCCAAGAAACTTTACTGTTTTAACTTCACTTAATAAAATTTCATTCATGGAAATATTTGTGTTAGCTGAGCTTTGCCTTGAAAATGAGAAATTAATAATTTTTGTTTTTTTCAGATTTGGTAACAAATTCATATCATGTAAATGTTGAATGATACTAGAAAGATGAACAAAAGATGAAATTTCCATATCAGCATTTGATTTAGCAGATATTTTTATTAGTTATAGAGTTTTATTATTAGTTAGAAACCATGTTTAGATTATCAAATCTAGGGTGGTATCCAAATCCCATTACACTATTTTAAACTACTAACTGATGGCAAATACTCGCTCGAAAATACTCGAAACTCGAAAATAATTGGCTCTACTCGACTCGATTAAAAAAAATCACTACTCGCACACCCCTAATTAATTGTCATTACTATTTTGCCATATTTGTGTGTGTCCCACTTGTTCATATTTTTTGTTTTACATCATCGCTTCGTAGGCTATTATTTATTATTAGGTAGTTATTTATTAGCTATCTAATCTTGCTATTGCATTTGGGCTGTGTGAATTGTTTCGTATCCATGCCATTTTTTGTTGACCATGTATGATTTTACTGACCTTGTCTATTGCTTGCTAGCCTAACGACAATAAAATATTGTTTATTTATTTATTTGATCAGTTTATCGCTAAGTATACTGTCCAAAAGATGTAAAACAAAGCAGACTATAGATAGTATCTACTTACCTAGAAATCATCATGAGAAGTCTGGAAATGTTATGATATTAAATAAAATGTATACCAACTTAATACACATTTGAATGCAATGTTTACTTTTTATTAATTTTATGGTATTTCAATACATAAATAATTTTCACACAGTAACCATATTTTTCTCTAGACTCAGAATCTTCTCTGTGTGAGAGCCTGGTGGCCCAGTGGGACAGAGTGAAGGGGAAGACCAAGTCAGCGTTGTTGGTAGCCCTGACTGCGCTGCTGGGGCCCTCCAGGTCTGCCACTGTGACAGCACTCGCCCTCGGTCTGGTGGCCTCGGTAGTCTCTCGGCTCAGAGAACTGCACGTCACACTCACTGTGCAGACCTCTTCCACTGACAGGCTGGCCAAGGTTTGTCTGTTACATAAATATATATATGGGTATTTTTAGTTTATATTTTTAATTCAAATATCCTAAAACATATTGAGGTTTGGGTTGAATGCTGCAGTTTATTTAATTTATTGTTCTAATACATGTTGAACTTTTCATTTAACCAGTCAATTATTAAGGTTCCTGTATAAAATTGTTTTAGTTGGTGGATTTGTTTTGGTGGGAGGAGGCAAATATATATTTTCTATTATGTATTGGTATTTTCATTAAATTAAAGATTTGTATCTACAATACATGGAATCATGTCCAGATACCATACTTATTACCTTAATTGTCAAAAGAAGTTATTAATATTGAAAAATACCTGGGACATTTTTCCCTTGAGATAACAAACAGGAACAATTGTAGAACAGCTACATGCTCGTGTTTGAGTGAGGAATTATCTTCTTAATAAATATTTGATAAATATAGTTCCACCCTAGTTGAAATTATCGTTATTCATTCTCCATCTCTCTTTAGTCTTTACCCACCTCTCAACCCAACTTTGTTTATATATTTATATTTTAACCAGCAAAACTATTATAGTTATAAAAATATGGATACAAAAATCGCAGTATTGATTCTAATTCCCCACAGCCTGGTTTTTTGATACTAACTACAATTATGTTCCAACAGAAGGACCCTCGGATGACAGAGATGCTACAACTGCTGCAGCTGCTGACTGCCGCGCTGTGTGGTAGTGACGACGTGCGGTGCGACGCAGCCACTCACGGCGCGGCAGATGCGGTACACAAGCTGTGGGTCTGGTGCCACGCTGATGACAAGTACCTTATTGCCGCGCTAAACTGTCTCGTTACATTCACAGCTGATTGTCCAATAGGTATGTTCTGTCTGGTGATGAACTATTTAGATGGTTTGTTTGTATAAAGATCAATATTTTGATTTTCTGGTCTTACTAATTGGGTTTACTGATTCTTACAATAATAGGATTTGTTGCCTCCTATATGCAAGAATAGTGAACCGTTTTATTTAAATTGATTCCAAGGTATATCTTATAAACAAAGAAGTTTACTTAATTTGTTCCTGAAGTAGAAACATTGCACAATGAAGTCTACCACATTTAATATTTAACATTGGTTGTCATATTTAAATGAAATTAAATGTTCCAAACTTAAAATTTTGTTTCAAAAGTAATAGTAACTAAAAGGGACCACATAGTAAAACCCACATATTTTATGAGATATATTGTTATTTTTTCACTTTTTACGTCCACTCAAACAGCTTCAATGTTAAAACACGGATAAAATTGGAAGCTTAGTAAAAAAAATATCAGGAAGTATGGAAGTTTTGCTAAAATTTAATTTTTTAAAGTGAGCAAATTGTAGAGTGTCTTTCAACACGTATCATGCGGGTTCGGTAGATCTACCGCACAGTTTAATATTGAAACATGGGATTTTCACGTTTATACGTGATTGCCGTTAAAAAGGTTGTTTGCCAAAATGCCTATGATAATTAAAGATCATGTTATTAGTTAAAAACAACGATCAACTGAAGCACTTTTGTCATTGTCTGCCCTAGCCGCCAGCACACTAGTATTGACCAGCACGACACCAGGCACAGGCCAGCGCAAGTCCCCCACAGCCCACTCCTTGGTGCACGCAGTCATCACGATGGTCACCAGGGAGCAGCACAGTGGCGTGGTGACAGGCGGCGCACTCACTCTGCTCAAACATTGCTGCCAGGCACAGGACGCTCGCACAGTCATCGGCAAGGTAAACACTGACAGTTCAATCTATAGTGAGAAGATTTGTTGATTTAGCAAAATTTACTACATGCATTAAACAATTTTCCAAGGTTTCTACGGTCAGGGGAGGTCAGAGGAAGTCAGGGAATCGAAATTCGGTCAGGGAAAATCAGGGAAAGTTGGAACCCAGAGATAAAGCATATTTTTTTACGTCTCGACCCACGTACTAAAGATATGAAAATAATTTTGTAGCTTATAGACAATATTGATTACTATTCTACCTTAATGCTACTTCACAAAGTTAGTTTTGTAATCTTTGTTAAGTCTCAAAATAGATAATGAGGGACAATATCACATCAAGAAAAACTTCCTGGGCATCATATAAAATGTACATGACAATCCGGTGCTTTTAGTATTCCATCTGATCCCCGATGAAGAAAAAACTGAGAAGATGCTTTGCTCCAGGTTGTATATAATCTGTTGAATCGGTATTTTTCAGGTTGAGTACCAATGGTTGGCTGATGATCTAAGGAAATAATCTTAACAATTGCTATACTTATTAAACTCGGGACAGCTTCTTTTCATAACTGAGTAAGGAGTTTATTCTTAACATCTTGTAATCCTCAATTAGTGAGTTTTTAGTTGAGATAAATTTATTTAATTTTGTTTTACCGTCATTTATGGCGTACATGACATAGAAAATAATGTTTTACATTTTAATTATATCAAAATTGTACACACATGCGTGTTTATAAAGCAAAAATGCTAAAACGTATTTCGAAAGTTGGTCAGGGAAAAGTCGGGGAAATAAAAAATTGAAATTCTGTAGAAACCCTGTTGTCTTTAAGGTGAAGACAGATTTACTTTTTTAAGAGGGCAACAAGGGGTAGAAGGCATTTATGCATGCCAGTGTCTCGCCGAGAGTGTGGGACTCTTAAAAGGATTTTATTAGTAAATTGATTTGTAGACATAAGATGCACAGCCATGTTGTATGTTTTATTTAGCAGATATAGCAGGCAATAGTTATATAGCAGATTTTATTTAATGTAATCAACAACAGTAAAGTCTGTTTTTCATCTTATTTTTTTTCTGATATTTCTCTAAAAGGTCTTTAACATTAGTTTGGGTTATTTTAAAAATATAACTCTGCAACACTTTCTAAAACAAATCAGGAAGTAGAAATTTATTCTTTATTTTTCATGATTTTCCTATTGACTTTTGATGGCTAAGATTTGAAAACTAATGTTAAGTGATATAATTCTGATTATAATTTTGCATCAAATATGTTTGTCAGAAACGTAAAATTTTGTGGTCACTATTTTTACATTAGCATTATTATTACAGATAAACATTATATTGTAAGAACTGTCAACACTGTTCAATATGTTCCAGAGTGCTCTTCTGTCCAAGTGGTCAGATTTGTTATCTGACCGTCGTCAGATCGCCGAGGAAGTGGAACAACTTTGGTTCCAGTTCGTTCTCACGTTCACATTCTACCCAGAGGGCCAATTGTCTCTACCCAAAGTAAGATCGTATTAGAAATCAATAATATGCTGGAATCTTTTCCTTCGTATACATATCAATAATTTTAATTTGTTTAATCAGGGCACTCCGAAAGGGCTAGTCATTGCGTACTTATTTAATAATTATAATTGGGTGAGCTCGCAAAGTGAGCAAGACCTCATACCTAACTTCAAAGGTTGTTTGCAAAGTAATTAATGCTAATGCTAACAAAAATGATTCGTACTTCATATTTGTATCTCTATGCACAATAACTCGAAAATGCCTCCACAGATCTAATTCAAATTTTTCAGCTATAATTTAGTACAAAATCTTGGCTAAGTTGGCTAATTGGAGTGGTTTTTCTTCAGAATTAATCAAATTATCTTGATAAACAGATCTATTTTTTCTCTCGTAAGATTAACGTTGGCAACCAATCAAATCCTCTCGTCTCAAGTTATATGATTGTCAGGGAACTACCATTTAACTTGTGAAGAGAGGATTTTATTGGTTACTCGAGGAAAATGGCAGTCAGCATGTAGGCTTCACTTTTTTACCACAGACGAGACCTCTAGATGTATTAACCTAGTTGCTCCACAGACTATACAACTTACCTATGTTGACAGACAGGAGAACTGTTCACCCAGCTGGTGATGGCTGTAGAGAGTGGCCGCACGGTGTGTCGGACCCGCGTCGTTGCCGTGCTGCGCAACTTGGCGGCTCACCCTTCCAACAAACCTCGCCTACTAAACAACAGTAAGTGTATTGTCTCAGGCACAACACCCGTATCTTTGACTGAGATTGTTAACCCATTGGCTTACCTGAAATTTGCCACCTGACAAACCGTTCAGTTTCCTAAGAAAAATTACATTAATGTAGACTTTTACTAAAACTGTCACTATAGCAACAATTATTGCTCAATTTACTTAATTTTTGCACTGATCTTTCGAGAAATAAATTATCTACAAGAAGAAAGTACTTTTGACAGCATTTATGTATGGTAAATATTATATATATATATATATATATATATATATATATATATATATATATATATATATATATATAGTTTATAAAAAACATTAATTTTAAAAGGAGTTACATGTAAAAAAAAACAAAAAAAGTTTCAGCCCAACAACTATTATGTACTTGTAGGTTATTTATTTTTTTATATGAAAATAAAAATGTTAGTGATACATTTATATTTGACCTAGATATAACATATTTTCCAAAATCATATTTTTACGAAATTTGACCAACTTTTCCCAAGAATGGGCGTATGCATAAAAAATACATACAAACAAAAAATGAAAACAAATTAAAACAACAAATAAATAAAAAATAAAAAATTTCAAAATTAAAAAAAAAATTGTTATAAAAAATAAAAAAGTGCTATCACAAGTATACTCGGGGTTGCACGTCCGGGCTACTTTCGGCGGCCACGAGTATACTTGGGGTTGTGAGCCAATGGGTTAAGCAGAATGCCATAATATTTTTTTGTAATCCCTAGATATGAAAATTAATTTTTCTTTTTTTGTCCCATCCCATTCATCCAATTGTGATTCAATTTTGCATGGTAAATTGGATTAACCCTCAGGAGGTTTCAAGCGTTTACTCAAAGTCCTAAACCACAGGGACCCTAAACCCTGCTAGACTTCGAAATTATCAGTGTTTACCTTATGAAGTAATGATTTTATTTTAGTTTCCTCGGTAAGACTGTTTTTACCAACTTGATAAGAAGCCGGAATCAAGAAAGAGCGCACAAATGAAGTCGCGTTAGTAAGTTTTAGCGAATTTCCCCTATAGGGAAGAAGCTATTACCGTAGTCGGCATGGTAAGACCTAGGCCCGGGACCATGATAACTTTTCGTTTTGAGGTCCCCAGACCCCAAAAACACCATTCGTTCGATACTGTATATATATATATATATATATATATATATATATATATATATGTGTCCGTGAGCACGATAACTCTCGTAAAAATGATCCGATTTTGACGAAATTTGGTATAAATATGTAAAGCAGCATTTATGACTTTAAGTTCGAAAACCAGACAGATCGACCTATCCGAAGGGGTATTTTGGGGGGGTTTTGTACCCCAAAAATGGGTTTTTTGAATTTTTTACATATAATTTTTGAAAAAGTCAAATTTTATTTTTGACCATTCGATTCAGCTTAAAAAAACACACAATTTGGTATTTCGATCATTCCTCTACGTCAATTGGTTACCGAGATATTGAAAGTGCTAAACACAGTACGTTGTCTAATGTTATTCTTATGGAGGAAAAGAAAATTTGTTTATCTCGTTTATTTATGAACGTATACTGACAAAACTTGGTATACAGCTTCATCTCATTGAGGTCTATTGATATTTGCTCCAAAAAATTGTTTTTGTATAATTCTCCCGTAGCAGCAAACCTGCGTACTCAGCCCCCATGTTATTCTTATGGATAATAATTAAATGCTCTGTCTCCCTTAATTATGAACATAAATGAATAAAAACTGGTATACGACTTCACCTAGTTGAGTTATATTGACATTGGCATAAAAACCCATTTTTTGTGTTCCTTGTTGCAGCAAACCTGCGTACTCAGCCCCAATGTTATTCTTATGGAGAATAATCAAAATTGTATATATCGCTTATTTGTGAATATATTTTTATGAAACTTGGTAAGAGGCTTTATGTAGTATTAAGACATTTATATCTCCATTGGAAATTCGCTGAGTATGCAGGTTTGCTGCGACGGGGGTACTATGGATAATTACAGGTTTTTATTCGAGTTTATTATAGTACGATTATTGGTTGTAAAACCATTTCACACAATCTGGCATTCAAAGTGGTGTAATATTAATAATGTAAAAATTAGAATTACATACTTATATTTTTCATACAATATAATTAGGGATGAGTCATTTCCAATTTTCGATTCTCGATTCCACCAATTCTCAGGCTTAGAATCGGAATTGAGAATCGATGGCCCAAAGTCGATTCCGATTCTATCGATTCCAGGCCGTCGATACACACGCCGTTTATCCAGATTCGCGCCGCTAATAATTGGTTAGTTTTGAAAACATGTTTCTTTGGACTCAACTGGATCCAGTTTTCATTTGTCTTTGGGCTATTAAAAAAAATCAGCAAATTCGTTGCCTATCTTGCATACTATTGTATCTGCCAAAAACCTGATTTTGAGAAATTTCCCCTGGGTTTTATCATGAAGATACCTGTGAAGTAAGATAAGTAAGAGAGTGGCACGGGGAGTGTTTGGGTCGGGGACAAAAAATCTGACCTTGGGAGATAAGGAAGGAAGACGGGATGGGAGAGGAGGGGTGGGGTCGGGATGAAAGCAATAAATCAGTTGGCTGACCAACATTATTTCTTTGAGTCATTATCTTACAACCACGTTTTTCCCCATGAATTATGAATTTATATTAAACAGTTTTTGTTTTTCTATATTACTACAGTATACTTATGAAATTAACATTAAATTATGTAAAAATTGCATTACAAATTTGTTAGATATAATTAACTATAAAAAGCTGCTAAATAACGTTACAGGATATTTAAAAACTTTGATCTACAATCATTACAAATTAATTATAAAAAAATTGCTTTCTAACTTTTATGCCAAATTTAAGACTCTAAATTTAACATTAACATTACAAATATATTTTTAGCGGTTAAGAGTAGTTAACATTCCAAGTGATTGTTTTATAACACAAGAAAACCAATTTCAAAAAATATCACGGGAGATTTATGTAACTTAAATCATAACAATTATATGAAAAATTAACATGCAATTCAACTTGGTTTTTTTATTATTTATTTTTTTAAGTTTATTATTCATGAAAAATAATCACCAACCAACTGACTGTTTCAATTTATTAAATAAAAATCAATTACTGACTAACTTATTGTCTTTAATCATTTTTAAAACATTACTTTGCTATTTCACCTATTATTAGGAATCAATGGAATCAGATTCGAGAATCGATTTGTAAGAATCGGAACCGGAACCTGAATCGAGAAAAATTGGAATCGACTCATCCCTAAATAAAATACAAGATAACCAAAGAATTCTAGTACGATTAATTGTATTTGTTGACTAAAAAAAATCAAATTGAAATTCCATCACAAAAATTCTGTCAGTTTGCCAGTACATAATGTGTTAAAACATTATTCTATTTATTTTAATGTTATCCATTTACTAAACAAGTACATCCTGTAGAATACTTATAAAAGAGGAGTGTAATGATTTAAAATTTTAATTTTTTGATAACATTTGTATTGGTAATGAATGGGTTACAGGGCTCCAATTAATTATCAAGCCAACGAACGTGTTCAGAATTTACAGTACCGTAGGAAATTGTTGTCCACCCTTTAAGTAAGGTAAATCACTCAAAACATGTAATGGCTAACGTGCAAACATTTTTTGGGTTTTAGTGAATATTTTATTCAAATAATTTGAATTCTCTGTATTGAATTCTCTACAAGAGTTGTCTACTTTACATACTGTTGATTAGGTAATGTTCGATGTAAACTAATCACATTTCATTCTGTTGTGCAGAACGTCTACTGCAGGCACTTGGGGAGGTGTTGCTGAGTGGAGGGGAGGGGGAGCGACGTGACGTAGCTCTGATCGTATGGTCGTTGGCATCCAACAGCCAGAAGGCCAAGGTCACGCTGCGCAGTGCGGGGCTCGTACAGCGCCTCAAACTCGCATCGACAACGGTGACTGACGATGACGATGTGTTCTCCATGGTGGTAGATCTGCTACAGCCGAGATGACATCTGGCTTTAATTGTGACACTATATGCTGTGATTTATACCTCGATGTTTATTTTTAAATGTGTGAATAGCTTTTGTACGATTAAACTATATTTTTATACAAATTGTTTTTTGTACTTATTCTAAAGGACTTTGTGGTGAGGTTCTTTCTGACAGGGCTTCTCACTAGTGAAACATTGTAGAAATTTGCTACTTTAATATTAAATTGTTATTTCCTATGTTTTATTAGTTTAGTGCATTGTTTTACAAAGTCATTTTTAGTGGTGGGCTAACCTGTTACCTTTGAGTATCAGTAAATTTGGTTCCAGTGAAATATATTCAATGAAATTTAATGGTGAAAAACAGTATCAGTGAAATCACTGAATATTAGTGCTTGTAACTGCTTCCTCACACTTATGAATGGTGAAATCACAGCCAGTAGACATTCCAGCTGCTACTGCCTCCCGGTGAACAGTGATATCAGAGACATGCAGTGTTTTTTAACTGCATTTACAGTTATCCGTCTCAACTTCTCTATCAGAGCGGCTGAAGGGATGGGGAGCTTCCTGCTCTAGACTCATTCTAGTAAGTCCTTGCAACTAAATTTGAGAGAATTTCACTAACAGACATGTTTTATTTATACGCCTTAATGGATGTAATCTAGGAATATACCCAATAAGTTTAAGGTTTAGAATTAACATAAATTTTGCTTCATACCCTATGAGTGACAGTTTAAAATCATTTTTTTCTATTTACCTGTATAAAAACTATCTGAATTTGTAAATTGTTCCTCATTGAAGATGCAATTTACTTTAGCTTTCTACAACCTCAGTTTCACAAATCCACTATGTCTAAAAATTCACATTTTGAATGGCCTTTCTTAACCAAACTCTAAATAATTCTCAACTCAATGTCTACATTCAAATGGTAAATACTTTTATTTTACCATACAAAACAAATGATAAAAGTCCAGTAAAATATAAGAAGTAAATTAATAACAAGCCCCACTTCCGTCGAGGATGGAATGGAAGTAGTGGGTGATATTGGAGTTGAGACACTGCCCCGTAGCCCCCGTAGCCCCAAACTTGTAACAGACACTCCTCACACATCTGCTGGCGAACGGCTGGCAACAATCTTCCTTGTAGCACTGGTTGACCCAAGGGCGTTTGCATGTCATACCACCTGGAAAACCGTTATCAGCAATTACATGTTAAACAGCTTTTTGATTAGCATATTATGTGTTGTTATTACTTACGGGATGTAATAAAAGACGTCTTACAACACTTAAGAATATATTTACACATATACTGATTAACATACAGACGGTAAACATTTGCCTTGTACCATCTTTTATTTATGTTTACCGTCTGTATGTGAATCAGTTAAGTGTAAATATATTCTTAAGTGTTATAAGACGTCTTTTATTACATCCGGTAATTACATGTTGAATTCAGAAGAGTTTTTGTTCGATAAGATACCCCCAGCAAACCTGCATGCTTCTACAAATTTCTCATGTTAAATTATCAAGAAAGGAGTTGAAACTCATACTGAAACATATTACTGTACTTTATACTGCCACAGGTAAAAATTATTTATCCACATTTCCCAACAGAGGATTGGCAAGAAGCATGGTAATTTTCACAATATATAATTCTGTTCTGTTATCGATGAACTGGGTATAAACAAATATCAGTGAATTACAATAAATGAATTATTTTACTATTTTATGAAATATGAATATGTATTTATAATCAATATACAGTAGGATTATGTTAATCCGGCCCTGTATAGGGATTAGTAGGGCCGGATTAAGAAAAATGCCAGTAGGGCACATTAAAAAATTAAGCAATTTAATGATAAAACAACATATAATTGCTTACGGGAGCTATTGACAATGATTGTTTACGTTTTTGATAACACACTGCACTTGTACTCTACTCACCATATGCCTTCACTTAACTCACTCGTGACAGTCACACTGCACTTGTACTCTACTCACCATATGCCTTCACTTAACTCACTCGTGACAGTCACACTGCACTTGTACTCTACTCACCATATGCCTTCACTTAACTCACTCGTGACAGTCACACTGTACTTGTACTCTACTCACCATATGCCTTCACTTAACTCACTCGTGACAGTCACACTGCACTTGTACTCTACTCACCATATGCCTTCACTTAACTCACTCGTGACAGTCACACTGCACTTGTACTCTACTCACCATATGCCTTCACTTAACTCACTCGTGACAGTCACACTGCACTTGTACTCTACTCACCATATGCCTTCACTTAACTCACTCCTGACAGTCACACTGCACTTGTACTCTACTCACCATATGCCTTCACTTAACTCACTCGTGACAGTCACACTGCACTTGTACTCTACTCACCATATGCCTTCATTTAACTCACTCGTGACAGTCACACTGCACTTGTACTCTACTCACCATATGCCTTCACTTAACTCACTCGTGACAGTCACACTGCACTTGTACTCTACTCACCATATGCCTTCACTTAACTCACTCGTGACAGTCACACTGCACTTGTACTCTACTCACCATATGCCTTCACTTAACTCACTCGTGACAGTCACACTGCACTTGTACTCTACTCACCATATGCCTTCACTTAACTCACTCGTGACAGTCACACTGCACTTGTACTCTACTCACCATATGCCTTCATTTAACTCACTCGTGACAGTCACACTGCACTTGTACTCTACTCACCATATGCCTTCACTTAACTCACTCGTGACAGTCACACTGCACTTGTACTCTACTCACCATATGCCTTCACTTAACTCACTCGTGACAGTCACACTGCACTTGTACTCTACTCACCATATGCCTTCACTTAACTCACTCGTGACAGTCACACTGCACTTGTACTCTACTCACCATATGCCTTCACTTAACTCACTCGTGACAGTCACACTGCATACACTACAGTAGAACTTGAATAATTCGATGAGCTTCCTGTGAAAGTCTTGGCCAGAGACATAGTATTTCCCATCTGCCTCTGTTGCCAGTGGACAGAATGATGTTAACGAGCCTCCAATAAAAGGTCCTGCCCAAAGAGACAAGGTTGTCCTCAATTACCAGTGAACAGGATGATGTACATGAGCTTTCAATAAAATTAATTGGCCCAAGAAACAAGGTAGTTCCCAGTTAGTTGCTAGTGAACAAGATGTGGATGAGCCTTCAGTGAAAGATGTTGGCCTAAGAAACAGGGTAGTTCTCTGTGGCCAGTGAACAGAATGTTGTGGATGAGCCTTCAATGAAAGGTGCTGGCAAAAGAGCCAGGTAGTTCCCAGTTTCCTCTGTTGCCAGTGAGGTAGCGGAAAACTATGCCCTAAAAGAACCGATATGAAAAAATGCCTTCGTCATTTTGACGTCAAAGGGTAGTTTTTTGGCCTCGAACTTTAAGGAAAATTGTTATGTATTTTAATTTTAGTAAATTTCCCCTATTGGGAAGAAGCTATTATTAGGACGAGACCATGATAACTTTGAACACCCCCCCCCCCCTTAGCCACGTCCCTGCTTACAAGACAGTAATTGTAAAAAGAATCTTACGTTAAATAAACTTGTGTCACTACATCAATTATATACTTTATAGATACTAGTTACATTAGTCATCTAATTGTATGACAGCTGCTTTTAACTTAACAATAGCTCTCACAAAATCGCAACGATATAGAAACTGTTATTAAAAGAATTGCTACTTGGGTAAAGTCTAGACTAGACCATTTTCTTATGTAGGTAATTTTATGTTATATATTGTGTAAACGATAAGTTGACTAAGTTTCAATAACATTTAACATACTCACTTTACCTGTGTTGCAATACCAGTTTGGAGAGCAAGGGCTGCAATCTCTAGGAACAACTTGGCACTTGGGAGGGCAAGGGGATCGCATGGGAGGGCAGGGAGCACACATAGGGGGGCACGGGGCACAAATAGGTAGACATGGTGGTGGACAAGGGTTGAAACCCGGATTGCGGTAGAGTTTAGCCAACGATTGATATTTATTTGTACACATATCACATTTACATGGGAGGACGGGTTCTCTACTGGGTAACCTGCATGGCTTGCGTTTAATTGTTTTTGGAAACAAAGTAACAAGTGTTGGCTCAGCACACGGTTCAATTGTTTTATAAACAACTTTTGGTTTACTTCTTTTTACAACAATTTCTTTAGTCCTCTTTTTCTGAGAGCGGAAAGGCACGTCTCGAACGTAGGATCTTGACGTAGAAGGTGTTCTACATCGTCTTCTGGTTCGACTTCGAACTCGCCTTCGCATGGGAGTGACTGATCGACAGCTTCTTTTTCTTCCTCTTTGACTCCTACTTTTTGATGCTCGGAAACCTGAAAATCGTCTTCGTACTCTCCTTGTCGATCTTGCTCGTTGAGGACAGCTGAGATCTCTTGAGGTGCTACGCCTAACTGAGCGGCTTTTTTTGACTCTCATTCGTGGGACATTCCTGAATCCTCCGCGTCTGACTCCTCTGCCTCTCGATGGTTTAGTGCAAACTGTAGAATGTTGAACATTGTACACGACCGTATCCTTTTGTCTATCTTCCCACTCTACACCTCTTCTCCTCAATCCAGGCTCTACAAATGGTGAACTCATTTTCCCTTTTCTTGCAGCGTAGACTTGGACACTTTGTTGAGGTGTGTTGGCATGTGATTGATTCTTTGGTGTAAGGTCATTTTGTGTCTTGTTTGAATTGTCAGTCAAGTAGGAGAATTCGGCAATGAAAGATGATAATTCGTGTTTTAATTTATTGCTAGACCATTTCCCATTATTCATTTTTGGTTCTCTGCCCTCCTGAGTGTAGAAGTCTCTAGATCTCATCGACACATCACTACTTCTTCCTCCTCTCTCCGCCTCATCCTCCATCCTCCCACTCCTTTTTCTGTGCCTGCTGTAAGTTGATGAAGTGGTTGACATGCTGTTTTGCCCTGAAACCATTATAAATCCAAATTTAGTCTTGATTTAGTCTTAATGTAAGAAATGTACGTAAATTGACTTTTTTTCTGAAGGACAATAACTAGTAAGTATCTGGAAAGGTAGTCTAAAACCGTATAAGGGGCCATACACATATTACGTAACACATTTTTCATCATTTCAGACCCCCTCTCCCCCATGTAACGCACCACACCTAACGCTTGGCCATTCCCCCCCCCACCCACCACCCAATGTGTTACGTAACTCAATCGTAGTATGCTTTAAAACAGCTTAAACCTTTTAAACATCGTTTGATTAGCAATTAGGAATATGGATTTCAATGAAACATTAAACTTTAAATTACTTTCTTTTAACAACATTTTTTAATAACTTATTTCAAAGCAAAATATATACAAACAAACTTGACTGTTACTAATAACATAAACAACAAAATAAACTGTCTCAGCTAAAACTAGACAAATTTAATTCATAACTAATACAACTACAAAAGAACTAAATACCAAAGATGTGGGTGGCATTGCGCAATACTGTTTCGTGATTTTTTACCCTAAAACAACACAAAACATAGTTGTAGAGCAATAAAAAACTTCCTTGAAACACGTTATGTATTTATTTTTAGCGAATTTCCCCTATAGGGAAGAAGCTATTACCGTAGTCGGCATGGTAAGACCTAGGCCCAGGACTATGATAACTTTTCGTTTTGAGGTCCCCAGACCCCAAAAACACCATTCGTTCGATACTGTATATATATATATATATATATTTGTGTCCGTGAGCACGATAACTCTCGTAAAAATGATCCGATTTTGATGAAATTTGGTATAAACGTGTAAAGCAACATTTATGACTTTAAGTTCGAAAACCAGCCAGATCGCTCTACCCAAAGGGGTATTTTGGGGGGGTTTTGTACCCCAAAAATGGGTTTTTCGAATTTTTCACATATAATTTTTGAAATATTCAAATTTTAGTTTTCACCATTGGATTCAGCTTAAAAAAACACACAATTTGGTATTTTGATCATTTCTCTACGTCAATTGGTTACCGAGATATTGAAAGTGCTAAACACAGTACGTTGTCTAATGTTATTCTTATGGAGGAAAAGAAAAATTTTATATCTCGCCTATTTATCAACGTATACTGACGAAACTTGGTATACGGCTTCATCTGGTTGTGGACCATTGATATTTGCTCAAAAAGACAATTTTTTACCCAAGGCTCCCGTAGCAGCAAACCTGCGTACTCAGCCCCATGTTATTCTTATGGAGAATAAGTAACGTGTTATCTGCCTTAATTATGAAAATAAATTCATGAAATTTGGTATGTGGCTTTACCTAGATGAGTTGTATTGATATTTGTATAAAACCCCATTTTTTGTGTTCCTTGCTTCAGCAAACCTGCATACTCAGCTGCCATGTTATTCTTATGGAGAATAATTAAAATGTCATAAATCGTTTATTTATGAATGTATATTGATGAAACTTGGTGTGTGGCTTTATGTGGTATTAATATACATATATATGCATTGGAAATTCGCTGAGTACGCAGGTTTGCTGCTACGGGGGTATTAGTTTAACTGTTATTAAAATAGTATTTTTATATAACTAACAGTAACCTTTAGATATCAATTTTATTATTTTTTAATTATGAAAAAATTATATTAGTATTAATATATACTGGAGTTCGCCAGCTCTTAGGGATAATATGTTGAGTTACGTAATGTTGATCCAAAACCTCCCCCCTCCCCCAAGTAACGCAGCATATCCCTACGCAATACCCCCTCCCCCCCTTAAGTGCGTTTCGTAATATGTGCAAGGCCCCTAAGTTGTGTTAATACTTCAACAAAAACAAGGATCCACGTCTTTTTGAAATGAACTACACTTTTTTCAATGAACATTTTAATTTGATTTAGATAAAAATTGCATGGTAATTGTCAGTTGATTATATAAATTTTAAAACCTGAATGCAAAATATTGTTGGAGAAGGTTATAAATAATTTTATTAAACTGTTTTGCTTTACTCCATACTTATATTCAAACAGATTTAGGATTAAATAGTGTGATATACTGACCATACGTTTAATGTGATCCCTCATCAGAGTTAGGTTGATTTTTCAGGAAGAAGGCGAGAGTGAGTGATATTTTCCCCTCATCAAATTAATCAAAAGTTCTAATTATATCTAATTTTAAATCCATCAAATAATTCTTAATTTGTGAGATAACTGATTTCAAAACTGTATTAAGTCCTCTACAGTATAGGATATGACAGATATAGTATAGTTTGTATAACTAACCTATTTTTTACTTTTACTTGTAAAAGTAACTGACTTGCTGCTAATATCCAAAAAAACACACTCGAGTTTGTAACTTACAGTTTTATTTTTAAGTTCAGTCTTCTTTATGATTGATTTATATAATACTAAAATTTTGTTATTTAAAAGTAAACATATTTTTGATATTTTCAACTAAAAATTTTTAATTCTGTTTATTTATTATGGATTGTGACAAAATAAACAGAATATCAGCTGAGAGATTTTATATTTCACTAGTGAACGAGCTCAGGGCTTGGCGGCAAACTGATTATTGATCGTATATAAAAACTGTTATTCTATGCTCTGTTGGATATGATTTACTGAAAAGAGTATCATGGCACTGAGTTTTTTTTTTTTATGTTTGTTTATCAGACCACTTCCAGTGGGATCCAGGGGGGGCGCTCACCCCCCCCCCCTCAAGCTCAGAAATGTTTTTTATATATTGTATAAAATTGTGCAGATATTTAATTTTTAGCTGGTTAAATATGTTGAGATTAATTTTTCATCGCCAACCCAATTTATGCATTGCCTGCCATAAGTTATTTTTCTAAACGGTCTGAATGCATACTAAAGTTGTGGAATTAAGTGTAAACAGTTAGTGGGAGTGATAATTTCTTTCTGGTGACACCTGACAGTTGGCTGCACTGACGCAACGACGCGACTGTCCTTACGTTACCCTGCTTCCTTTTTCACCCCCGAGACCACCGGCGCGTTACTTGGGTGTGGATGCCAGCAAACCGGGCAAACGTCTAGGTTAACGTTGAGTAGTGTGCATTTGGTTGTGTTGTCAATGTGATCAATCAGATCTTAGATACAACAGCGGTAGTTCGAGTGAGCAAGCGGCGAGGTGCAGGCAGAGTGGTGCGTACATGACGTTACCATGGCAACGGGAGTTTGACCGCGCATCCACTGTGTCCACGTGATATTATTAGTCATCTCACCCTTACACTGCGCATGAACGCTATTCTGCCTTTTCTGGCTTAGTTCAGTGTTCACTTCAGTGCGTGTTGGGTTAAGCTGTTTTTAGTATTTGGTTACTTTTTGATATTACAATTATTATCCCTAACAATAAATATTGGGGGGGTATTCCACCACTAAAGTATTCACCCCCCCCCCCCCCGACACTAAAGCTGGATCCACCACTGCCTACTTCCTCTGAGGTTCTGATCCGTTCTCAGTATGTGGCGCCTGAATCGCACATCCGTTCTCAGTATGTGGCGCCTGAATCGCACATCCGTTCTCAGTATGTGGCGCCTGAATCGCACATCCGTTCTCAGTATGTGGCGCCTGAATCGCACATCCGTTCTCAGTATGTGGCGCCTGAATCGCACATCCGTTCTCAGTATGTGGCGCCTGAATCGCACATCCGTTCTCAGTATGTGGCGCCTGAATCGCACATCTGTTCTCAGTATGTGGCGCCTGAATCGCACATCCGTTCTCAGTATGTGGCGCCTGAATCGCACATGCACATTAAAGGCTTTTCCCCTCTGCATCTTAGTTTTATTAAAACTGGAAGCAATAGGTATAAAAAATAACTCACTAAATCGGTTCAAATCCTAATTGTCAAACAGGATTTATATGTGCATATAAATAATAATATCCAACCGTTACATTATTACAGGGCCGTACGCAGGGGGGAAAACTGCCCCAGGGGCCCGGGCCCTCAG